>CM057170.1:11378876-11637611 GCA_029962745.1 Echinometra lucunter
ACAAACCATCGTAAATGAGTCGTACGTGACAGTCTATGGGATTGCGTGGATTGCCTATGGAAAGGTCCAGCAAGAAAGAAGTCCACGCACATGCGCACAAGGAGGATTTGCGTTTCCATGTACGGAAAAAAAATTCGCGCGCCGGCGATATCGAGGGCGCCGGATGAGGGGGCGGGGTACCCGTACTTGGGCTAGGTCCAAGGAGGAAGGGTACGGTGCTGGTAGGCAGGTGTACTGTGTGGGGCTGGAGGCATTCCTAACTTAATAGTAGTCCAGTCTGAAGCTGGGAGACGAGGGGATAAGGGTTAGGGGCATGCATGCTGGTGGCGGTCCAACCAGTTGCAGAATAAAATGATTGTTTTTTTTTTGTTTGTTTTTTTGTTTTTTTAAATAGTGATTTGTGTATCTTTCTGCTCATTCATATGGTAACCTATGAAATTCATTGGCCCTCGTAGCTTAGTTTAAGACCGGATACTAACCCTGAATTAGACCACCGGCGTAAATCCACTTTGAGGAGTGGGGGGGATGATTGACTTTTTTGCCGATTTTTTTTTCTGTCGAACTCACACTTAAGTATAAACACACACCCTCACCCATCTGCACAGACCCCTTACACACGTTTTAATTTTCATTTTGCGAGCGAGGGAAGCGAGTGAGCCAAAAAATAACCACTTTTCTGGTTTTTGATCACATCTTCAAATAGAAATTCTAACATATGACGAGCGAGTGAAGCGAGCGAGCCAAAAAATAACCACTTTTCCAGTTTTTAATCACATTTTTCTAAAATATGACGAGCGAGCGAAGCGAGCAAGCCAAAAAAGTAACCACTTTTTTGGTTTTCAATTGCATTTTCAAATAGAAATTCTAAAATAAGATGGTTGTTTATGACAGATTATTAAAAGTTTTACTAACTGATTAATTTGAATATCATATCTTCCCTAAAAAGTGGGGGGATATTTGTACATGCCATCCCCTCCTCTCCTCCCCCACCCCCCCCCCCGGGATTTACGCCAATGAATTAGACCTTAATTCCTATCAATAATTCATTTCCTAGGGAAGGGTTAATTGGTAGCGGTCATTGTTCGGGGCACAGCATCCGAATCCCATATGATTCAATTTTAATCAGCCCCCCCCCCCGGACCAGCCAATAGGCCCATTATGTGCAGCTGTGCACACGCGCAACCACAAAATGTCAAAAAGACTAAAATCATAGGCCACCCTTTGTCCCGATTTTTTTGCCTTCTTGACACTATTTTTTAGTTCGTTAACACAAGTTTAGGGTACAGTGGCGTATCTAGGGGGGCAAGTGCCCCGGGCGGCACTTTGAGGGGAAAACGGAAAAAAAGAAAAGGAAAAGGAAAATGAAGAAAAATCATATTATTCAAAACATTCTTGCGCCCGCCCCCCCCCCCCCCATTCGAAGGGTAAATACATTAGAAATAAGAGTTTTTTAGAATTTTAAGCGCAAACATTTCTAAAGCTTGGTCGCTTCGTTCCCTCGCATGATAATTTCCTCTCAGAATCTCATAATTTTGCGCCCCTATAATATTTCTTGAAGCTTTTTTAAAAGGGATTCGGAATTTTAATGATGCAATTGTTTTGCTCGCTGTCATGGAATTTTCATCTGCTCTCCACAGTGTGGCCTAATACTGAAACGCAAAAGAGAAAAGAAAAAGAAGAAGATGAAGAAATATTAAGATATATATAATTATGTGTCCCCTCCCCATCCGCAGGGTAAATGAATCAGAAATAGAGATTTTGAGGGTCTAAAATGCCACATTTTCTAGAGCTCGGTCGCTTTGCTCCCTCGCAAGAATATAATTCCTTTCATGACCTCACAGGCTTTTTAAAATAGCTTTTTTTTAAGGGGATCATTTGAAAAATAATAGTGCAGTTGACGTTCCTTTGCTCGCTATCAAGTTTGCTAAATGGGACTAAATGCGCCCCCGGTATGGCCTAATGCAGCATTTGCAAAGGCTATAACATTTAAAAGAAATCTAATCTTTTAGTCGCCTTGCTATCAAAATCAGGCCTCCACTATTTCTAAATGGTTTTCATTAATTACTCCCAATCTTAAAACTGAGAAAATAGAAAACTGTTTATTGATATCTAATTTCGATCTTCTCTACTTTTCAATTTCAGTGCCCCTAATTCCCTGGGCTTGCTGGGTAAAATGCGCAAGAAAAATGTTTTTTTTTTTTTTGTTTTTTTTTTTACGGATTAAAATTAATCGCCGCTTGGTCGCTTCGCTCCCTCGCTTTTACCACAATGGCGATACGTTTATAGCAGGCATAAACGCAATAGAGAGATGGGGGAGGAGGAGATAGCGGGGGAGGGAGAGAGAGAGAGGAAAAAAATGCGATGATTTCAGAAAGGACTGTCCCCAAAACGTAAAAATACCTATCTGCCTCGGTATCTACAGGTCTTTATCAATTGCCAAGTATGAGGGTGTCATTTTTTTTCTTTTCAAATTGAAGAAGGCCCGGTTCCATGCATTTTGTTATGATTTTGTTGGCATAATAGAAATGCATTTTGGTCCCCCATTTTTCCCTTTTCAATTTCATACAAGCAAAAGAGGAAATGTAAAAATGCATGATGAGTGGAGGGGTTGTTATCTCATAGTCCAGATGTACTCAAGTATGATAGGCCTAATCTTTAAACATCACACGAGTCCCCCCCCCCCCCCCCCCCCTAAAAAGGGGGGGAGGAGGAGCTTGGGGACGAGAAACTAGGATTAATTTCATTGTGACATCAGTTACGCCCATCCACTCATTTACCGGCAGTGACGTAGCTAGGATTTCATTTTAGGGGGCGGAAGTGAGCACGCGAAACTAGAGTACCTACATAAAGAGAGTAGCGACAACCCAAGATTTGAACGCCATTTTGTTTCCCTGTTACGCAACATTTCTATTCAATTCCGATAAGCAAACGGGTGTTCGACAATAGAAAGAATTTGAACGCCATTTTGTTTCCCAAGAAGTAGGACGTCTATGTCGCTACTCTCTTTATGTAGGTACTCTACGCGAAACGTGCGAATCACTTACTGAGCGCGCTCCCAAGGTGGGAGGGTGCAGGAGGGGGGGGGGGAGTTTCCCTATGGAGTTTGCCCCTCCCTCAGAAGCTCCGACGTTTCTTTGTCATTGTTCCTTGTTTGCTCCCACTCTTCTTACGTTCTATTACCTTTTTCTTTCCTTGCTCACACTTTTTTCCCTTCTTTTTTCTTTTTTTTTTTCTTTTTTTTTTTTTTTTGGGGGGGGGGGGGGGGAGGCAACCGTCGCATCCCCCCGGCTACACGCCTGTTTACCCGATCGCACTACATGCATCAATCTAACAATAATACCGTCTCTTTCTATGTGCCTATGTATATCTGGGGGGCGTTTCATCAACATTTGTCCGCTGACAATTGTCAGCGCTGACTAATTTTGTCAGCGCTGACAATTAGTCAGCGCTGACAAAATTAGCGTTTCATGAAACTCTCCGACAAGCTCTGACACTTGTCAGAAGATTTTTATTTTTAAATAATCTTGAACGAGGTTCTCTGACTAATTAGGCCACGCCCACTCACCGAGGCACGATAAAAAGTAAACTTTGTTTGTTTTGATTGTTATGCGCCGCGACGATCAAGATCATGAGTGGAAACAAGGAGCTTGGTACGATGGAGGAGGAAGTTACTGTAAGTAAAACCGTTCAAAATATGTTTCATACTGTAGAAAAAATGTTGTAAATATTCGTGGTACGTTGTTCTTCAACTTTATACCGAAGAATGTATCGAGAAGCGGATCTTCAGGCAGCAGCCCCAATCGGTAACGCATATTCCTGTCCAGTCCCACATATGTGGTTCTGTGTCTGTACTCGGGTCAGTTTTTGTCCGGACAGGTTTTATATCCGTACATGACGGCAATTTCAAGAATTTTGAAAGGAGTATTTCTGAAATCGTTATTTTAGGCAATATTACAAAGCACAAATGTTCCAATCTTCTTTATTTTAGTAATTTTTTTTAAATTCCAAACTCCAAACGCCGAGCCAGAGCCAGGTAGAGGTGGTTCTTCAGTCATGTCAGTTTGTTGGAGGCATGGGCAGGTGATGGGCCATGGCATAACTTAGCATTAACATGATTAATTTATAATTATCAGTGCTGTGTCCGAGTCTGAGTCCAAGTCATCACCTCAGATTCCAAGTCTGAGTCCACGAGTCCGAGTCCCCCCCCCAAAAAAAAAAAAAATAAAAAAATCAAGTCTGAGTCACAAGTGAAGTTCACATTAGATCTAGATCTAGCCTAGGCTACAATGTACATTGGACATCTTCCTAAACATGAAAACAAAGTGCGGCAAGACTTCCTTTTGCGACAGCCACCCAATATGCAATGCGTGCTTTATACTGTTCATGTCTGTTAGCAAATTTGGGTGGCTGTCACAAAAGGAAGTCTTTCCCAAATTACATCTACAGTGGAACCTCATAATAGAGAGTTCAAATATAACAAAACACTTTTATGACAAGATAATTTTGCTGGTTCCTACTCTGTATATTTCTTGGATAGGCCTATTTTTATTTTCAATCCTGATATAACGAGGCAATTTTCATGGTCCCAAGGACTTCCTTATAAAGAATGATCACTGTAATTCCCTCCCTGAAAATAGATAACCACTACTTCAGATACCCTCTGTCATAGAGTTACATGGAACTAAATGCCCTCAGCTCAGTAGGGGCGAGCGGTCCAACCGCAGGTACGTCCAACCCCCCTACCCAGAGGACGAGTGGTCGACCAACCAAGGTCATATATAATTATGCACGTGCTATTTTTGTAAGTTTTGCAACCGATATAGAAAGCAGCACAGCTCATGCATAGGCTACCGATCAGTGATGCTGCTGCGAGGTAGCTGCTGCATGCTAGCGAGCATAAATTATGCATGTTCAGCTCACAGCTAGTGCAAGACTAGTAGGCCGCTGATCTGAATGTAAAACACACTGAATAATGAGTAGTGGAGTACGTTACAGTAGGCCTATACGTATTTCATTTCATCTAGCAATTCATCAAGCAACAAAATACAAACAAAGATGTTTCAATGTCAATACTTCAGAAAAGGCGCAACACGGCACGGCCGCTACTGCTTGGACTCGCCGAGTCACGAGTCATGATTTCTGGGACCGAGTCTGAGTCCAAGTGAGAAAAACTGGACTTGAGTCCGAGTCATCAAAAATTGGACTCGAGTCCGAGTCTATACTCACAAAGCACTATTAATTATCACATTAGGCCTAACGATAGGTCTACATACACTCACAATTATTGCAAGCTTAGTATGATTGCCTACATAGAACTATGGGAAGTGCTTCAATGGGATTCATTGTACACGACAACAGCTTAGTTAACTTATAGCTATATCTTTCAATATTAACAATTGAAAAGTCTTTGGTATCTCAATTTAGGTTTTGATGTGTGGATCGAAGCACTCGTAGCGAAACTAATTGCTGACGCCAACGCAAAATATGTTGACTTAGATCTTCTATAGAGAAGGAAAGTTTTGATTTTACTTACCAGCAATGTTCCTGAGGCTCTCAATCTTACCCTTTCTGCTTCATATCTGATGAATGAACTGAAAATGGTGAATTTAAAAAAAAACTGATGCTTATTGGACTCGTAGGTCTACAGCATGCCGTCGTGCCGTCGAGTAACACACACACAAAAGCATGCTATTTAGTTTCGCTACAGACTTGTCACTTTTGCAGGATGAAGTTAATTTATTGATCGAGTACACAGGATGAGTGATTGAAGAATGGTTTAAGGCATTGGCTAACTTTGTGATCAGCTGATTTAAAAATTTCTCAAACAAAGATGAAACATGTGCATGAGTACTTGTATTTGTACTCAAAATCCCTGAAACTAACCATAATTTGGAATGAAAAAGTGTAAGTTAAACGCAAACGGCGATTTTATTATCCTTTGTCTCATGAGACAATCACTAAGAGGGACTGCTTTGCTTGAATTTGAAAATGCCGTAATGTGCCTCCCGCTTCGTGATACGCCAATAGTAAATAAAAACAGTACGGTAATATTAGTCATATGAGCATGCGCACTCCTCATTCTGTGCAACCAACCCTCGTATATTTTTCAAACATTTGTTCACATTTTTGATATTTAAAAGTACTTCCTGTGGATATTATACTTTGAAACTTTCAGACTGGTATCTTTACACTATAACCCTTATGTCTATCCCACTTTCAAGTAAAAAACAAGATTTTTAAAAATTAGAACAATGTTAACCAAGTCTTTAAACATGAGATAACGACCAAAGATGTGAAACAATGTTGTCTTTTGACATTGTTAATCAGTAATATATCTGGCGCATATAGTTGGCCCAAGATGCGAGCATGTGCTTACAATCTGTCAATGTTCCTTCTTTTCCCCCTCTTCTTGCTCTTAATTTTTGCTTTCAATCCCATTTTCTTTTCTTATCTATTAGCAGGCTCCTGCTTCCGCTGGTCATGAATTAAACATTATTCAAAGAATTGGTTGACATTTTATTATCAAATTATTATTATTTTTTTTTTTTGTTCTTTTTTGCACAGGAAGTAGGAAGAACATCATACAAATTTTCAGTTATCGAGATGCTGGCAACAAGTGGCAAGTTATGTCAGGACACATTATGCAGAACTTTATCCCACTGCGGATAAACCAAATGTGAGTATTTATCCAATTCATATAAAAGCCATACCTTAGGATGGGAGTTAAATCTTTAACATCAATATTTATATACTTAAATTTAAATACATCTAAAATGAGTAGTCATTTCATAGTAAGAAATCAAGAATGAAATTTTAAATCAATACACTTTAAAATTTTAAATACACACCCCAGCATTGTATTTCGAATGTGAGGTCCAATAAAGGTAGCTGGAAATCTTATGATATTTTGTTATCATGAGATCAAAATGTCAAGATGACAGGTCACTATCACCATATACGTGTAAAAGCTCTTGAACATAATCCGAGCATAATTATGTGATAAGTTTCAGATCTAGGAACATCGGTGGTCTACAAATCAATTTCGCGCAGTCATGAATTCATCATTTCTTTAATCTTTTTAAGAGTTACTTGGGACCTTAGCCCTAAGTCATTGCAAAAAATAAATAACTACAGTGGAAACTCGGTATAACGAGGTCCTTGGGACCATCATAGTGACCTTATTACAGCAGGAATCTTGTTATATCAGGGTTAAAAAACAGTAGAATATACGGAGCTAGGACCAGGAAATTACCTTATTATAACAGGAATATTGTTGCATCACATCTCTTTATACCGAGTTTCCACTGTATGGTGAGTCAGAAGAAAAATTGAACCTTTGTATTTTAGTTTCAAAGATATCATAGTGATGAAATGCTATTAAAGTATGTTTTGATAGAGTAAGCATTCAAAAATGAAAAAGTGTGACTGCTTTAGCAAGTAATCATATGTCTTCGCTTAAATGGGTTTCGACTCTCTTTCGACACTTGATTGTAACAGCAGAATGAAACCGAAAATGTTACCAAAAAACAGTAAAATAAATTAGTCTTTTAAAAAATTGGCAATCCAACATTTGTGTTGGTGTAACATTTCTGCTGACTCAATGTGTAAAACTTGATAACATTTACATAGAAGTGATTGTTTCCAATTACAGACGAAAGGAAGACTGGTAGGAGCGTGGGAGAGGGGGGCCCAGGAATTGGGAAGCCAGGGCCTACCGCCTACCCCTCTCCCATGGAAAAAAGACTGCTGGGGCCCACCTTCAAGACCTGTGGCAGAAGATGGTCTCGAGGGCCAAAAAGTACCGTGACCAGCGGACAGCCACAGGTGAAAATTAATGCCATCATATTACTTACGGTTGAAAGGTCTTTGAATGGTGGGTTGCACTAGTGGATATCGAGATATGTAACGGTGAACTAAGACATTGTATTTCATGCACGATCAGAGAAATCCACTATTATAACTTTAAGTTATTTCTCATGTAAATATAAGAAAAATATTACTGTCAAGAGAATAATTTCCCTGTAAAAAGAAACTGTATAATGTTACAGTTTGAGAATGCATCACTCATTCTTTTACATTGGACAGTCAACGCAGCAACCTTGCAATGAGTTAATGTATAATAATTATACTTATATGATAAGTATGAATGTATTAATGCATCAGTGTGCAATGAACCACATGATTTCTATTTTCTTCCCTGCAGTGTTTCATTGCCTTTAAGTTTGAATTTAACATTCCCTGCATACACACATTTTCATTTCTCTCTCTACCTCTTTATTATATTTGTGTTTGTGTGTGTATGTTATATATAAAACATATCATATGTTTTGATCACAATATTGTAAACTTAAAACCCACACCCCCCCCCCCCCCCCATAATAAAGGAATGAAAAAAAAAATATATATAAACAAACAGTGGTAATATGATGCATTTTTTTGTATGATATACCTATTTTAGAAATGGTAATTGTGTGAAAGATTGACAAAAGCAATCTTAATATTATTTATTTCATGAGGTGGTGGGCCCCGGCCAAAGTTCCATGAGAGACATGAACTTGTCTTGGAAGCGCTCCCAGCTCCTGGCATAGAAGGCTTCTCCGGTCCTGATAAGGAAGCTGGTAATGTGATATCTCTGGTGAGTTAAACATTCTTTGTTATAAATTTCCAGACTTTCCACCTTGACTATACTCCCCCCCCCCCCCCCCCCCCCCCCTTCATTGTGTGACATGATCAATCGCCACACAGACATTGAAATTGTGTAAAGAACTGAAACCGGTTATTACTTTTCTTTTTCAAATTTCTAATCATTAGATATCATTTTTGCTAATTTTATGAATAAATGTATATATAACTTTATGGTCAAGCAATGTAAAACAGTAGTTAAATGAAATGTTCTGTTAAAAACATGGAAAGGAGACACATGCATTGGGAATCTTCACCCACTTTGTAATATTTTAGAGAGCTTCTATATCTATTAAAGCAATATTTCCTTCTAAAAGAAGATGATTTTTCATCACTAATCTCGGAAATTTAGCAAGCATACTCCTAAATTTGAAACACATTTGTATTTAACTTAAATTCTACTTGATTACTTAACAGATTTAGTGTTTTTTTAAAAATGAGATTCTCATCCTATTATACTAGAGTCAAGATAGATTTGCTGAGGTCAACTAATGACATGAGGCAAAGAATCATATTAGCATTTCACTGTGAGAGCAGATGGGCCTATATTGAATAAGCATTTTTTGGACCAATAAAGTTAAGTTTGCATTTACCTGACTTGTATATTTGGCTTCATTTTTAAAGTAAGGAACTCTATAAGACTTGCAAAAGACACAGTTCACAAATTTCTAATTGATGGTAAATATATATATAGATATGTTTTTAATGAATATACACGGTGATGCAGAATAAGATAATGAGTCCAAAATCAATGATGAACAATTATAATGAAAGTGGAAATGATAATAACATCAATTATACAACTAGCATCATTAACATTATACATAACAATTTATATCATGTTCTTCTTTTATCAGTAAGATGTTTGCAATATGAATATGAATTCCATTTGCAGTTAATGCAGTCACAACATGAAGAACATCAGCAGCAGCAACAACAGCAGGAACAGCAGCAGCAACAACAACAGCAGCAACAAAAACAGCAGCAACAGCAGCAGCAACAACATCAGCAACAACAGCAGGAACAGCAGCAGCAACAACAGCAGCAACAACAGCAGGAACAGCAGCAGCAACAACAGCAGCATCAACAACAGTAACAACAGCAGCAGCAAACAACAGCAACACCAACAACCTCAGCAGCAACCTGGACCACATCAGAAGCAAAAGAAATGGGAGCAGCAACAGCAACCACAAGGACAAAAAAGGAAGTGCACAGTTGATGGACAGCTGGAGCTGTTGGAGATTGAGAGGGAGAAACTTGAAATAAAAAAGCAAAGACTCGAGGTTGAAAAAGAAAAGTTGCAAGTGATGAAGGAGATACCTGATGCAGTCAAAAAGATCGCAACATTTCAGAATGAACCGTGTTTTCCTTCATCATTTCCAACTATATTTTTCAATCTTTACATTTGTTTTTTCTCACACCTGTAATCAGAAATACCTGTCACCAGTAATATTTCTATGCACAATATTTTCACTTGATTTGTGTTGATATGCCTTGAATATGAAAACTCAACCTTCTAAAAGTTGATGATATAATATCATGCACATCTTTATCCAGAAAGGGCCATTCTCCAACACTTGTGTGACCAAATTCCTGCAAAATAGCAGGTTCAAAACTAATTTGTCAGTATTTATCTTGTAGCAGATGTCTCCCATTTTAGAATTTTGAATAACTGTATTATCCCCAACAGAATTATTTTAAAAGTGCGTACATCATTTCACTTTCAGAAGTGAAATCAGGTCGGTCATGGTCAGTCACGTGTGTGACTTCGCACAAAAATTGGTCTTACTTGTTGGTATTCAGAAATATTTTTCTTGGATTTCCCTGGGAGTGTAAGTTTCCACTTTTCATCGCTGTGTGATGGGGATTGTTCTAAACAATTTTAAAGCAATTTTCCATAAATGAAAGAACATTCTGTTCTTTCACAGGTGAAAATTGGCTCAGTCACGTGTGTGACCAGTCAAAAAGGGGGCGTTTGGAATCTGTAAACACTTCATAGTTGAGATATTGTTTATTCTTAACAAATAAAAGGGAGAATAGAATTCTAAGAAGAATAACATTAAAAATTTGATGATTTACAATCGAAATCAATGCATTTTGACTAATTTTCTCTTAAAAAGTCAAGAGTTGACCAAAAAAATTGAGTATGAGGTATGACGTAAAAGTGGGTACCCAGTTTCGCGCTAGACTGTACAATATGTATTATAGTTTGCGCGCATTTTGCTAGAATTGTGCGACAAGGTACCCACTTTGACGTCATTTTTATGTAAAAGTGGGTACCCAGTTGAAACTGGGTCACAGCTGAGGGGTCAAAAATATCCTGGGGTGGTATTCTGAGACTGTTTTAACCCATTCGTGACAGGAATTATTTAAAGCCTAATTTGATCAGCTTTTATTCTTCAAATTGGCAACACCAACATTCCTATTTTATTGCTACATTTTTCTTATAAAACGTCATGTATCTGAAATGAATATAAATTGACTGAAATTATGATGAGAAGTCAAAAGTTGCCAATTTGCAGGGGAAAACAGTGATTTTAAACCTTCTATCAATTGCCAATTTAAGGATTTTAATGCTTATTTTCCTTTAAAAAAATTTCAGCATCAAACAACAAATATTGACGCAACCAAAATGGGCACAGTTTGTGTAGAATTTTTTGCTCTTTCTGCTCATGTATTTGTTACGATTTTTAGGGCTTTACATCAAAAGATATTAGGCCAAACCACAAAATGTGGACCTCTGTCATGAATGGGTTAACTCTGTTTTAAGTCTGTTTTAGCAAAGCGGGATTCTGAACAACGTTTTATCTCTGTTTTAACTTCTGTTTTAAGTTTTGTTGTAGGTTGCAGGGATTCATTAAAAGTGTCGATAATAAATTGAACTCCCTGGCAATTAAATCTATATTTCTTAAACATTTCCATGTCATCATACAAATCTATCGGATTGCTCCTATCGCGGAAAACGTGCTCCCTTCGGAGGGCAGCACCCCCAAGGATGTTCAACAGTGGTGCCATTTTTGTGGTTGCTAAGGCTCCCAAATTGGATTAGTCGGTGAAAATTGGGTTTGTCGGGAGGTACAAGAGCACCGACAGCTTTATTGAAATTAGTCGGTGCTCTTTGGGAAATTAGTCGGTGTTTTCCACCGACTAATTTTCATGAAATGGAAAATAGTCGGTGACAGTAAAATTGTCGGTGAAAATGAAATTAGTCGGTGAAAACTGAAATTAGTCGGTGAAAACCACCGACTAATTGTTTCATGAAACGCCCCCCTGGTTATATTTATATATTATGTGCCTATAGACTTGTTCAGTTTGGGTGCTGTTTTTTTATGCCAATGCTTAAATGGGGGGGGGGGGGGGAGGAGCTAGGGGGCTTCAAGCATACCTCAACACACCTGACTCATTTCAGAATCATATGTGAAAATTGAGAACAATCCAATATCATGGATTTCAGTCAATAAACTTTGAAACTTGAAACTTTCTTCTTTTTGTGAAAGGCTCCCATTTTATGGCTGATATAAACTTTTAATAAACTACAGTGTCCTGAAACCGAATTTATATCGCTTGATACCATCCATACATGTCCATCTCAGGGGCGGCCGCGGGAGCGCGGGGGGGGGGTTAGCCCTTCTTCCACCCCTCCCCCCCCCCCACAAACACACACACACAAAAAAAAATTCGGCTGAAAAATTGAAATATAAAACGAAGAAAAAAATATAGGAAAAAAATTGTTTAAAAATCAACGCTATGAAAGTATTTTGTAAAAGCTTACTACACTAAAATTGGTCACTGGCTCGCCAAACCATACACACCATAGATACACACGAAGCGCGCGCCGGGCTTCAGTGGACTGCGCCCCTTGGTCCTCGTCTGTTTGGGTGTCAGCCCCCCCCCCCCCCCCGGCCCCCTCCATTTCCGCTTTGACGTGACATGCAGTCCCTGCATCTTATTTTGTGTGGTTGGGTGCTGAAAGCTCGCATCGGAGGGGGGGGGGGGGGGGGGGGGGTGCTAGCCAGGTGCTAGCTGGGGACGTACATGCAGTGAATCATGTGATCACAACAACAGCGAGCTAGCTAGCTCTAGCTAGCTAGCTGTCGATGTCTGTCGCGTCGGAACGGTCGGAACATACTCGCGATCGCGATCCCACTTTCACAGTTTCAACTTTCAGTCTCAGTTGCTGCGTGCAGAATCCGACGTATTTGATTCGAGTTTGTGCTCAAAAAGAGACAAAATGGCGGACGGGACACCGTTTGCAGGATCGGCGCCGCCGTTGTATCACGATATTTCTCCAACAAGGGTGAGAAACTGAGAGATATCTCTTTTTTTGCAACATTAAACGTATGTCCAGTCCAGTGCAGTGCACACTACAGCAATATGTCATGTACCGTATGTGCACATCATGGGACTGGACTGCACATAGTCATAGCCTCATAATTAGGTCTAGTAACTTAATAATATTTCAGTTTTTAGTTTATTGTTTCATATTTCACACATTTTCAGACATTTAGAATATTTGGCAGCGTTTTGAGAGCTTATCGAAAGTAAGAGGTACAAAGGAAATAGTAAATTCCGAGAAAAAAAATAGAAGGTAAGTATACCCAGTTGTTGGATGTCCGGACAGGTTGTATATCCGGACAGTCGATTTCAAACAGCCAATTGAAAAAGTTCACAAGCAAATCTCTTAAATGTTTTAGCACAAACTGTTAGACAATATTATAGCGAACAAATATTGATGATGATTAGCACAAATCAATGCATATTTTTTATTTAATCCAAAGACAAAAAGAAGGCTTCATTTTTGTTACGTGTCCGGACACCCAACCCCCCATCCTACATGAAGTACCCCGTAAGTACATGCACTAGGTCTATCGTGACTATTAATCAAGAGTGAAATATGAAGGAGCTAAAAAAGAGAAAACTAGGCTTGTAGAACATAGGCTCCTTTAAAATAAAAATTGTGATGTTTCAAACTACAGTAGCGAAACAATGGCAATGAGCTAAGCATGACAGATCAAAATGAGTAGAATATGAATTTAAAAATTTGTGTCAAAGAAAAAAAAAGTCATTTTCATGAAGAGTTTTGTCAGTGATTCTCTCTGACATGACAACTGTTATATGCTACTGAAAATCCTCGCATCTGATTGGCTGAGAGCAAATTAGTCTGAAAATCACTGACAAGACTTTTCATGAAACGCTCCCCAGATTCAGCAACTGCAGCTGTTTTCATTTGCGATGGCATTAGCTTTAAAGTAATAATTAGGCAGTGTATACAGCCACCTGTACTAGCCGTAGGTCAAAACGGCGTTTTGAATAGCTCTCTCTCTCGTTTTGATCCCTCCGTTCTTCGGAGATTAGCAGGTTGATCTGCAGCAGGAAATGTATTCGGCAAGTAAAGTGTCACTGTCAGTAAGTGTTGTCCAAGTATCTTTAAAGTTGGGATATAGCAGGGATATGGTTCAGGAGATAGGTATGGACTTTGAATAGGTAGTGAAGAGTTGCTTTTAGTATTACTGCATTGGCTGAATGGGGAAGGGCCGAGGCGAATGCGAAATACATTGACTTAGAGAAGGAAAGTTTTGATTTTACTTACCAGCAGTGTTCCTGAGGCTCTCAATTTCCCCCTTTCTCAAATAGTTTCTGCTTCATATTTGATGAATGAACTGAAAATGGTGAATTTTAAGAAGAAAACTGATGCTTATCAGAATGTAGGTCGACAGCATGCCGTCAAGTAACCAATAGAAAAGCATGCTATGTACTAGTAGTTTCGGTTAGGGTTTTAAGAAGAACGCAACTCAGGCATCAGTGTGCTCTTCGTGAGTAAAGATGACCAAGAAGAGTAAACAGTGAAAGTTTGAGCAAAATCGGACAATCTGTTCAAGAGTTATGAATTTTGAAAGTTTCAGTAAATCCATATGGGGATCCTTGAGTTGGCAACTTTGCCAGCATCTGTGATGTCATCGTGGACAACTCTCAATTCATTTTGTACACAATTTTTCCAAAAAAAAAATTGATTTATATGAAATTTCAAGTCAGGAATCCACATAATTCAGCCCAAAATACTTGCAGAATTGATACAGCCATGTCTTAAACAATAAATCAATAGAATTTTTATTTTTCTTGAAAATAAAGAAAATGTTAAATTCTGTGTACAAAATGAAAGGAGAGTTGTCCACAATGACATCACAGATGATGGCAAAGTTGCCAATTCAAGGATCCGATAATAAGGATTTTACTTAAACTTTCAAAGTTCTTAATTCTTGAACAGATTGTCCGATTTTGCTCAAACTTTCAATGTTTACTCTTCTTGTGCTTCTTCATGCACTGGAAGCACACTGATGTCTGGGTTGCATTCTCCTTTAACCAATATTCGCATAAAAAATCATGACTGCCGATTCTTGGCCGCATCGGCTAAACATCCGAATCGGTAAATATTTTGATGGTGAGCCGATGTGGAACCGATGCAAGCAACAGATGTTTGGCAGTTACAATCACACTTAGACCCTATGTTGTTTTGCATTGCGGGCATAGCTGATGGGATTAAATTTTTGTTATTGTATTACTCATCTCTGCTTTAGCCGCGCTCTGCGCTGCATCGGTATCGGAATCGGGCCGATGGGGATGTAAAAACATCAGGGATCGGATCGGCAGCAAAATTCCATATCGGTTAAGCCTTAGTTTCGGTACAGACTTGTCACGTTTGCGGGACGAGGTAAATTCATTGACCGAGTACACAGGATGAGTATATACAGCCACACGCGTGTGGTCATATCCACATCATCGACAGCGACATGAGGATACAGCCACATTTGTCTGAATTACTCTGTGCCGCTATATTGCTAGTGTATACGTCATGATCAAGCGATGTGTATTCATGACATGTGATAAACTTCGTCATGAAGGTTTATCTCTCGATATCATTTATTGTACAAACAATATTTTCACTTCATTCTCACCTGATCAGCATGCAGGTGACAATAATGAAGTAAAAATATTGTTTGTATGTCAGTGAATTTCAAGAGATAAAACCTTTGTGACGATCCAAGTTTTGGGGGTTTTACAACACACCCTCGCATATGAATGTACATCGCTTGTGCAATGTGCTACTCCGCTAGTGATAGCCATGGCACAGAGTATAAGTGGGAATTCAGATGAATGTGGCTGCCTATAAATTATAATATGCACCTGGTTCTTTTGCGCAGTATAGTGTAGTATACCGTGCGTCTTAAAAAAAAACCTTTACACTTTTGAAATGGTTGCCAAATAAAAAATCACAAATTGGAAGGCCCATTCCTGCGGAACCTAATTTCCATATCCTTTACAAAAGTGAGCCGTGCTCACCCAAGCATGAATTTTTTTTGGACTTTTTGGTGTCATATGAAAGTTGAGTCCATGAGCTATCCATACATATAAACCTTTTCCCCCAGAATCATATATTTTTTATTTGGCAGCCATTTCAAAAGTGTAAAGTTTTTTTGAGATGCACGGTATGTGATAATAATAGCAGTATCGTGAAATAGGCCACGCTCCAAAAATTTTCTAAGTTTTTTAGGGTTAGGGTTAGGTTTTAGGATTAGGGTTGGGGATCAGGATTAGGATTAGGGTTAGGGTAGGGTTTAGAATTGGTTAGGATAAGGGTTAGGGTATGGTGGGGCCTATATCACAAGTATGCCATAATGATGCACCGAGAGCGAGAGCGCCGAGGTCGCCAGGAGTGCCACAATCGTCTTAGGAGCGTATTAAAAATGGCATGCCCATAGCTCTGATGTATCAGCAACGCCCAAAGCGTACTTCAAGTGCATTGAAAGCGACTCCTATCGCCCATGCTTTCAGACCTGTTTCCAAGATGATTTTCCTCAGTTATGTTTCTGTGCATCTCATCCGCGTATCCTGGCTGGTATTGTTACACCATCACAACAGCAGTGCAATCACCGCGCAGGTGAAAAATGGAGTTGGAGGGCGATTCTGCTACGCTTTGCAAAATTTTCACAGATCGTCATGGATCGCCATGGTTGCCATGATTGCCGTTCTAGTGAGATGGGGGCCTAACAATAGGAAAGTAGTGTCTCTGTCCAATTTATTGGACCAATTTATTGGACAGAGGAGCAAGAGCTGTGTCACCATTGATCAGAAAAATATTTTTCAAAATTCACTTGATATAGATAATTTACATCCAGTTGGAGGAATGTAATGGAAGTAGGATATTTTATTAGGCGTAAAAAGCAAATTTTTACATGAACTTGTTGATTATTTAGTGATTTCAATCTTCAACTATGGAGGGCAGCATGACACATACATTTGCACAGCTCAGCATACCAATGTAGCCCTGTGTGAACTTGGGCAGATAAGATGAAAATTTGTACTTATATATCAGGAGATAATATGCCAACAGCGGTCTGTACTCAACTGGAAGAAGAAGAATTACTTTAACTATCCGGGAGGCATTTTGATTTCACGCTCCGACCATCATTTTGATTTTAAAAAAAGGAAATTCCTCACCAAGCCGATCTTCCCCTGTGTTGTGTCGCCGATTCTGATGACTAATCATGGGCACGCCAGTAAATATGAGTCGTACAACATATTCTCCCTGGAGCTAGCCGATCCCCTAAAATCTAAAAAGTGAACTTAATCAAGGAATTTGATTGAGATCCAGTTGTAAGAGTGGTGTTGAAATGAGATACAGTCAAACCTGCTTTAGCGACCACATGTCTATAACAATCACCTGTCTATAAAGGCCACATTTTCTGTTTCCCTTCAATGTGGTTTCTCATTGGAGCATGTACTAAAGGAAACTTGTCCATAAGACCACCTGCCTATAATATCTCCCGTGAGTGGTCTTTATACACAGGTTTCACTGTATTTTGTAATCTTACATTGCAACTTTAAAGCAAATATTTCCCTAGAATTTGGCTGATTATTGTGATGATTTGTATGATCTTCAACTATAGAGGTCGACTGCCACAGAAATTCACTCTGCCCAGTATGGCAACATAGTTGCACACATATGCTCCCGTTTTATATTACAGTTAGATATTGCTGAAATTTTATTTCAAATTAACCCATAGAGGTACAGTGTCACCTTTAGGAGATGCTTTTGCAGTATCTGTTGGTCCAGAATGTTCGGCAGTACATATACATGAGCAGAAAGAGAAAAATGCACTGAAAAATTTGAGCCCATTCCCATCGCCGTATGGTGTAGCGTTCTCGAATTAGAGCAGTTTAACTGTTACTAATCATTAAACTCTTGAAATTGGCAACGCAGTGAATAATACATAATCAGTATTTCCATATTCAAATTGGCAGTTTCTGATTGAATTTTACAATTATATTTCATTTTGGTTTATGTTATATCCATATTTATTTTATTCAAGCTATGTAAGCGTGAAAAAAAAATTTTATTGCCAATTTGAGGATTGAAGATGATTAATTTAGACCTCAAGAAAGCTCTGTACTGCTATGGGTTAAGGTGTTTTCACAGTTGTCCTTCAAAAAAAGGAGATACATGTAGCTGTAAGCTGGAGGAAGTCTTTAGAATAGACTTAAGCATAAAATGAGAGATTTGGGGGAAATTGCTCCAGATCTAGAACAAAAAGAGTATGTGTGCCTTATTTTCTTGCCTTCTCTCAGTCTCTTTTCTTTGTTTAAAAGTCTTATTACTACCGGTATGTTTTACAAGTTTCTTCCTTTCTCTTTTTGTATTTTGTCTCACAATCCTAGCCATATCAGTTGAATCAATGTTCTTTCATGTCTCTTCCCCTCTCTCTGTATTTGTTATTTCAGCTGTGGATGCGGAGAATATTTTCAGCAGTCACGATCGGCATGGTAGCGGTAAGCTTTCTACTTGACACTTCACTTAGATTTAATGCAGATCACTCAGACGATCCTTAGTGTAAGCAGGCACGGGATGGTGCCTTTAACTATTTCGACAACGGAATTAACGCCATTGTCATCAATTTCAAACGACAAAAAAATTACCAGCGTCATGGGGATTCGAACCCTTGACTAGCATGACTAGTAATATATCGAGCTCTGACAATGTCTTTAACCACTGCGCCACGAGCAGTTGACGAAGTTGACGGCACACTTTATTCATTTCATACCATTCATTTCTAGTCTTAACTTCTCAGACATGATTATTTTTTCAATTTTGTGCACGCTTACGCTAAGGATAGACCGATTACTCACCATGTTTTAATACGAAGCCTGAGATAACTTGGGCTAGAGTCTACTGAAACTGCTTGTTATAATGAAATGAAATCATACTCAGAGGGTTAGGGATAGATTCGGGCAAATTTTTATGTGGCAGTTTATTTGGGAGAGGGGAGTGGGGGTATTTTCATTTAGCAGATAAGAGTTTGTGCTCTGGTATTGGTCTTGAATACCCATACATAATTCTTTAAAGATTGTCAGTGGAACTACACACCAAACTAAAACCCTGATTGAACTGTCTGATGTCACTTCTACTTAAACTGGTGCCTTTTTTTTTCCTATGGTGCTTGGCATTTATTTTCTGAGTAAAAAGGACAAACCCATAGTCTAGTAACCTTGACAAATAAGTTCATCAGAATGGATTTATTTTAAGATCAATTCCTCAGCACTTCCAAAATAAAAAGAATTACCTGTGACAGTTTCATTGTCTCTGGTTCAGACGTGTACTGTTGCAGTAGTTAGCCGCCTAGTTTACAATTTCTCTTTGGCAATCACTACATAATAAATTTACAAGTTTGCCAGTGCATATCTGAGAAAAGTGTCTGAACCTGAGGGTTATATAACACCTAACCCTAACCCTGAGCTTAATCTTAAGCCTTACCCTAAGCCTAACATTAAGCCTAAGGCAAAAAAAAAAAAATTGTTGTATTTGAGTAACGGGCCACTGAAAAATAGGGTAGGTAGGCCGTTTTTTTTTTTGTTTTTGTTTTTTTTAAATAATTGTTTTCCCCTCTTCCAATCTGCATATATGATACCACTATTTATATACACACATACACCCAATACGCACACCCAGTGCGTGTACATGGATACATACAAACATACAACCCACTGAAGATGGGTTCATTTTGCTATATTAACTGGTTTCCCATAGACCCCAGCCTGAGATATCTCATGCACCATCTCCAACAGGTTACACAACAGACCAAGATGATGGTTAATGCTTTCACTTTGTCAGCTATACATGTATATTCACAGTTGTCGGTATTTCTTGCAATATTTCACCTCTTACAGCATTTATGTCAAACTTTCGGAAAACACTAAACAGAGTTTTAGGCCCAAGTTTACCCTTGACCTTCACAGCGTACGACGCCATGTTGAGGTACACAGCTAGCGAGCTAGCACTGTGTTGAGTGAGATACACAGCATGACAGGCGAGGATATCGCCCAAAGAAGTGGCATTGGGCATGCTCA
Organism: Echinometra lucunter; assembly: GCA_029962745.1. Classification (NCBI taxonomy): domain Eukaryota; kingdom Metazoa; phylum Echinodermata; class Echinoidea; order Camarodonta; family Echinometridae; genus Echinometra; species Echinometra lucunter. Next base: position 11,398,959 of record CM057170.1, read on the forward strand.
CGAAGAAAAAGAGGTTTACTCTCGCCGAAGCCGCTCGAAACACATATTTCATGGTGGGAAAATAGCCGTTCTGTCTGCAACACTTCCGAGTTTTCTACCCAGCAAATTCGATCGCGAAGGCAGCATGATCATATGCAATATCAATAGCAATGAATTTTTTTAAAACCTAGGGTCGGGGATATTTTTAGGGTCGGGGGGGGGGGGGGGTTACGCCAATACAACAATTTTTTTTTTTTTTTGCCTAACCTAAAATCCCAATTGAATTGAAACCCTTACCTGAGCCCTGTATCTATGATAAAATAAAGCCTAAAGCATGTTAGAGCTGCCACAGGTACTGGTAATTACTTTTAATGTGACAAAGAACTAATATCTGATAACAATTAAGTCACATTCATATGCACATAACTTACAAAAAAAAACAGGACAAGCTACTTCTAAAGCTACCTCACTTATAACAAAAGGAATCTCTTGGGGATTGTGCTTTCAGTTGTGCTGCTCCAAAACTTTGAACTACTGCTTGAAATAAGAAAAACCCCATCTGTTGCTGTCTTCAAAGTTTTGTTGAAGACTCACCTTTTTTCAGAAGTTTTGATTACCGGTAGTTTTTATTGTATGTTTAAGCAGTAGCATTGTTGGGAGCTCTGTGACTTCACAGCGCAGTAGAGTATATTTATATAGTAACTGCACTATAGAAGTTTATCTGGTTACTATTATTTTCTCAACCTTGTTTTCTTTTCTCCAGCTTGCTATGTTATTCTGCTTAATCCAAGGGAGGATCGATGGCACTTTTTATCTCCTCTTTGTGAATCTAATAATCAGCTGTGTAATTATATCATTTCTGGTGAGTAGGTCGTATCTTCAGACCTTTTCTAGATTTTTCTTAGACATTGCTTAAATTTTGCTCAAACAACTTGCCTCAACTACTGAGAAGGCAAGTTGAGTCAGTCTGTGAAGCATTTGCCTCAATGCATAAAGCCCCTATTCCGCTATCCTGCTCTCTCGACTATTTGGCGATTTTCTCAGGTGAAAGATTGGGTAAAATTTACCAATCTGGACCCAATACTCTTCGATTTGATTTTGGCACGCATGATTTTTGTTTATTCAGTACCTCTGATAAGTGAATACTACCAATACCGCCTCGGAATAATTGAAGTACCGCAAAGGTTTGTTAACATATGCGATGGCAAACCCCTTGGTACCCCCCTGCATTTTTTTTTTTCATAAATAAATGGTACTGTGTAGGAAGGGGAAAAAATGGCCTGGCAGCGGAAAGGTGTGGATCACTATTCCTAATTCTTTGAAAGTTAGCACAAAATATGACTCGTAATTGGTTTTGTTTAGGCACTATTCTTGATGGATGACAGGTGCATAGACTAAACTACCCATAAGTTGTGTTTATGTTTGATAGTGTATTCAAACTGGCAATATTTCCATACAGAAGTAATCAGGGATACCAGTTTTCAGGCAAAAGCCTGAATTCCGGCCATGGCAATTTATTTTCAGGACATAGTTTGGGCATTTATGTGTACAAAATGTTTTATTGTAGGTGATTTTCAGGCCTTCGGGTCAGTTCCACATGGCATCCCTGAGAAATATGTGAAACCCATTTAGAATATTATCCGCTGCCAGGCTTGTCACTCGAGCCCAGTCACGAGAATCAATATCTCCAATACTTCGTAATTTACACTGGTTACCAGTTAAAGACAGATTAATGTTTAAACTTCTTGTAATAGCATTCAAATGTCAGCATAAATTAGCTCCTCTCTATTTACAACAGCTTCTCAAAGAGTATCATCCAATTAGGCAATTACGTTCCAGTTCCAAACAATTGTTAGTCCCCCTTACGGTATCCACAATATCATATGGGCATAGAGCATTTCAACATGCAGTCCCTCAACTATGGAATAAACTCAGTGTGATGTCAAAGAATGCTCGTCTCTTGATCAGTTTAAGTCCTGGTTAAAATCGTATCTTTTCGCAACATAATATCTTAGCCTTATATAATGTCATGTATTTGTAATTTTCCTCTTATTGTACATGTTGTTATGTTCTGTACCACATACTATTTCATTTCTTCTATGCTCACTTCTTGCTTTTCTTCTTTTCCATAGCGCTTAGAGACTTAATTGTTATTTGCGCTATATAAAAACTGAGTAGTGTTATTATTATTATTATTATTATTATTATTATTAGTCATATGGAACCTTTAACATGCAGGGAAAATCAAATTATTATTATTCATTTATTGCAACCATTAAGGTTGGATTATCCACATACAAATAGTACATTTGAATTCTAATACATAAAAATTACATACATATAAATAGTACATTTTAACCCATTCGTGACAGAAGGTCCACATTATGTGGTTTGGTCTAATGACTTTTGATGCAAAGCCCTGAAAATCATATCAAATACATGAGCAGAAAGAGCAAAAAATTCTACACAAACTGTTCCCATTTTGGCTGCCTCAATATTTGTTGTTTGATGCTGAAATTGTTTTAAAGGAAAATAAACATTAAAATCCTTAAATTGGCAATGTGATAGAGAGTTTAAAATCACTCTTTTCTCCTGCAAATTGGCAACTTTTTGTCCTCTTATACTTTTTGTAATTTATTTTTATTTCAGATACATGATGTTTTATAAGAAAAATGTAGCAATAAAATAAAAATGTTGGTGTTGCCAATTTGAAGAATGAAAGCTGATCAAGTTAGGCTTTAAATAATTCCTGTCACGAATGGGTTAATTAAAAAGAAACAGAAAAGGGGGGAAGAGAAGGAAGGGAAGAGGCAATAGTATGGGTATCAGAAGACAGAAAGGGGAACGCATATAGATTTTGAATTAAAGAATATCTAATAATACACGACAATCATAAAATCTATTCAAAATCCACAGATGATACAAAATGTAAACTGGAAACAGTCTGAACCGTATATTCCTAAAATATTGCACTTTATATCCCCTTTCAAAATAGTAGCAGCATTTACATAGTAATGGACATTGGGTGTGATTCCTCTATAACTTCATGCAGTTTGAAAAATGTTGCAATAATTAGTCACATGGAATTAAGTCTATGGGAAACAGAGAATCCAGTTTTCATCTGGTTAAAAGTTTGCAGCACAAATTCCCATCTTACTGATTACCTGTCAATGTAACCATTATTGACACTCTCTTTTACTTTAATTTGAACAGCTTTGGTGGTACAGAACAGGAGATTTGGTAAGTAAGAGATATATATTTCATTGGTTCTGTGTGTTTTCCATAGGCATGGTAAGCACCCAAAATACAAGTCCCTTCCCCCAGCCCCCCCCCCCCCCCTTATTCAAAATAATTACACTAGGCCATCTACAGATTAAAATTCTTAGTCTGGATCTTGGACACCATATGAAAAATGGTTACTTTGAAATCCTTTCATACCACTCTCTTTACGTTATGCTTTCTACCAGAAGGCCGTTTAAGTACATAAACAATTTGGGTAGCAAAAATGGTGAAATTTAAGATGACTGCCATCATAACACACCCCCTAGGTCAGGAACTTAATAACTTTTTGTCTCTTCTACCAGAGTGTCAATAAATTCTGGTTCATCACTTAGCATTTATTCTTCACCACAGCACTACTGCATTCTGAGGAATTTTGCTTCATCTTTTTCTATGAATGGGGGGGGGGGGGGGGTGGAGGTGTCATTTTCGCTATCAGAACAATTTTGATGATTCATCATTTTGATCTTTACACTACCTCCGTGTGATAAATAAAAGGTTCCTTTTGTCTTGTGTTGTCTGACATTTACTCCCAGAGCAATTATAAAATATGATATAATTATCATATTTTATAATTGCTCTGGGACAGATATGATGATAATTTAGCATCATATCTGTCATCTTTAAACTACTGCTATGATGTCATGAATTTGGCTCTTTTATTTATTTCTTATTTCTACCGTACTATTAGTAACTTCTGAGTCCTGACTCATCGGCAGAGACTCCAATCCCAAGCATCTTCTAAGTGGGAGATTCTCCCGCCTGGACCCCCAAGCAAACTGGGGGGTCGATCTGATCGTGCAGAGATGTGTACATCAAAAGCGTGAAATGAAAAATTAGGCCTATAGACGTCTGACTTGGCCAGTATTTTTTAACATAATGACAAACCTAAATGACGTACTGATATAATATCACAGATATTTGTTTTAAATTTAAAGAGGGAGAAAATACATCTTAAGCGGGAGAAACACAGCCCCCACACAGCTTGAGCGGGAGAAATATTGAAACCCAATGTAGGAGAGTTGGAGTCTCTGCATCGGGTAGCATTAAACGTTCATCACTAAGCACTTTTCGATTTGCACATTGACATCGGCGTTAACGTGCTATGACATGATTTTTACGCACTGCGCATGCGTCAATGTCGACCCCTCGTTCACCACCCAACTTGAGAACGTGTTCAGCCCGGTTTTCACCGTCCACCCAAATTCACTCACGCCGTGTTGTCTATGACGTCATACTCTTCTCAAGATGGACGATATCGTGCAAAATTAGTGATGAAATAAAGACATGTAAATGTTGTGTCACGGTACACCTAACGAAATTCAGAAGCGCTGTTCCTTTCAAGTATTTCAGTACAGTAGTATTCATTTTATAAATTTTGACGAGATGTATGTGATGACAGAAATCGAAAATTTTTTCAGCAGCGGGTCGACGTGGGGATGTGACGCGTTGACATACGACTACTGTCGGCGTCACCACGTTCTCGTTCACCCAATCGAAAAGTGCCTACTGCACTACCTCAACATCATAACTGTGATCTCTGTTTATCTTTTCTTGTCTGTTTGTACCAGAGTGCCAATAAGTTCTGGTTCATCATCCTTGTAGCAAGCATCATTATCTTCCAGTGTATCACGACCGACATCTTCGTCTTCAACCATGAGAAGGTTGTCACCACTCCCTCTGTTGCTCCTCCCACCAAACTAACACCCATCTCGGTAGGGCCTCCCAACAAAACAACAACCAAACCCCCTGTTCAAGCACCATACCAGAATGCTATAGAAAACGTTTTTACACTGGCAAATGTAGTTGCTCCTCCAGAGGGGTAAGATTGCGCCCTCCACCACTATCATGGGTAAAAATAGGGTACATGTAGCCAGAGTGGCAGATCTTGCCATTAAAGAGGTCATCATTAATTGATAGGCTAAATTGATTGATTACAAGTATCATTTATTTTGAATGTCACATACATGTAATTCTGGGCGGTGTTTCTAAAGATGTTTGTAAAGTTACGCATGACTTTAAGGAACGACTTGAATATGAAGTGCCAAATGGGATGCCCAAAGCTTTTCCCGACGTTTTTACAACGTGACTGCTTATCCCATAATCTCAATTAAATTGTGGCCAAAAATATACCTTGCAATAAAAATGTTTGTAAACAAAAGTAATATTAATCTACATCTTCAGATTTCACCTTTAGCTGATGTGATTTATAATGATTGAGAATCCCATTTGGCTTGCCATGTTCAAGTCGTTCGTAGAGTCATTTGTAACTTTATGAATAGCTTTATGAAACGCCCCCCTGCTACTACTTATACTGCTACATCTAAGAAAACTGATGATGAACAGACATTCAAATACTTTAGGAATGATAATGGACATAATTGGGGGTTGAAATTAAGGAACCTTTACATATTATAGTTGGTTAGAAACACAATTTATTTTGTTTATTTGAAACATTTCTAATTTTCATTTTATTTTTATTGCATTTTCTAAGAATAATGATCACGGAACAACCCACTGAATATTTGAGGAGACAGTGTAGTATTGGGGATATCTAAACTACAAGTATTAGTGCAGAAATTTGGTGCCTTTAACACAAATGATCACTGTACATGTAGAGAAGTTGTTGTGTAGGGTGTAAAATGATCTTAGTTTTGTTAAACAGACCTAGCATAGATGAAAAGGGCAACAGATTTTGCCTTCCTTCCAGTAAGAATCTGTGGAGTCATGAATAATAAAGACTAGTTCTCTCAAGGCAAACTCATGTATGGTATGAACTTCTTACAAATGTGCTTTGACATTATGCCCAGATACTATAGCTCCAAGTTTTGTGTTCACTCTTTTTCACTTTCTTTCCACATATTTCTGTTGTTTTAAAGGGTAAGTCCACCCTAGAAGTTTCACTGTTTCAATAAAAGGAGATAAATTTGAACAGCATTTCAAAAAAGAAATGAGCAAAATCGGTCAAAGAATAAGAAAATTACACTCATTTACATTTTCTAGTAAACTACTCTCGGCTCTGCAAATTGGCAACACTAATGACATCATATGCGAGCAGGTCTCCATTCACTTCGTACATGAAATTTCACATTTTCTCAATTTTCTTGGAAGAAACACATTTTCTAACCCCCATAATCAATGTATGTTCAGAAGAATTGCTTTTCACATAACATACTTTGACTAAAGGGTAAGAAAATGTGTAACTTCCAAGAAAATTCAGAAAATGTGAAATTTCATGTACAAAGTGAATAGAGACCTGCTCGCATATGATATCATCAGTGTTGCCGATTTGCAGAGCCGAGAGTAATTTACTAGAAAATGTAAATGAGTGCAATTTTCTTATTCTTTGACCAATTTTGCTCATTTCTTTTTTAAAACGCGGTTCAAATTTATCTCCTTTTATTGAAAAGTGAAACTTCTAGGGTGGACTTTAAGTCTTTTTGATGTAGAACAATGCACAGATTTTATTGTTTTCAGTCTTTTTTAACTTTGATAGACACACTTGTTCTATTGTTTTGTACATGTGGAATATTAATCTATTATATAACAAAATATTATTCCAGACTTGATATTTTCTGTTAATATATCATCATCCACTTTGTAAGGAAGTTTTATCACTCTAAAAATATTAGTTAGAGGTAAGTAATACATTATCATGTGGGTCATCAAATTTAGATGAAATTTGGATGATTGTAGTAAGAGAAATATTTGAAGGTCATCAAATTGATGCAGTGTGTTTGATTACTATTATCAACATTCCAAGGTCACATAATGCATATTTAACAGACCTTTTACTTTGTATGTATATTTAGGTCACTAATATATTTTGTTTTATAAGTACATCTGAAATTTGTTGTTTTAGACAAATATCTTCAACAAATTGTGAAATATAATTGTGTGTGTAGCCTTCTGACATATTTTGATTTCAGTCAAGGGGAGGGCAATAACAACCTGGAAATTCTGTATTATTATTATTCCAAATTTTAGGGGGGCTTCTGCACTCTGGAGACATTGAATTTTGCTTGTTTATTACAAAATACATCGCTGCTGGGGTGACAATACCTTGTATCTCAAAAATTTCATATGTTCAGGAGAGTGGAAAAAACATGCCTGCCAAAAACCTATAAGCAATGGGATTGCCTTTCCTTTGACATGCTTTGGTGGCTTCATTGGGGGGGGGGGGGGGACATCTCTTGACAGGACATCACTTGACTGATTATCTGGAGATTAATACAAAAAAAGCGATTTCCACCAAAGTTTGAGATACATGTACAAGGTTTTGTCACCCCAGTGACAAAAATACAGTAGAAACTCAATATAACGAGGTCCCTGGGACTATTAAAACTACTTAGTTATAGCAGGAATCTTGTTATATTAGATCTATTTATACTGAGTTTCCGTCATATATTCATATTGTAGTATTCAAAACACAACAATATTTCCCCCTGAATCTTTTACGAATTTTGGTATCATAACCTTACAAACCAGATTTTTCGTCATTAAACCTTTTTCAATTACTTCTACAGGTTGCCTGTGAATTGATAATTTGATATCAATTTATCAGATATTTTCATTTGATTTTGCCCTTGAATAGCACGGCACTGCATGGTAAATACTGTATTATACACAGTAGTATTCAAAACACAACAGTTTTTCCCCCTGAATCTTTTACAAATTTTTGTATCATTACCTTACAAACCAGATTTTTCATAATTAAACCTTATTCAATTACTTCTATAGGTTGCCTGTGAATTGATGATTTGATATCAATTTATCAGATATTTTTAATTGATTTTGCCCTTGAATAGCACAGCACTGCCTGGTAAATATTGTATTATACACAGTGTAAGTCTGCCATCACCAATTCGTTTTTGTTTTGTTTTTTCTTTTTTTTTCTTTCAAAATACATTTTCAAGAAGTGCAATTAAGAGTGTACTAGAAACGTGTGAATTATATAGCATGTACTCGCAGTACAATTTTACTGCATGTCAATTAAAGTTGTTCAATTTCACAACCTTAAAGATGAATTTTTGTAAACCTTGTATGCATATGCCTAAATCATGTGCTTAATGTATATGTAACTGCTAGAGTGAAGTGAACTTGTTAGTTTCCCCATTCTCCTTCTTAGTATTATTAGTGTTAGAAATACTTCCAAAACAAACAAAATTGTACATTGAGTTCATGCTTAATTTTTGCATATATACTACTGGCCCCAAATCTGAGTTCTCCAATAACTGCAAAATAAATAAAAAAATATGTGAATGAACACAAACAAAGGCTTAGAAACCTTGGCCGGTGTTCTGAAAATTGTTTTATCTTTTATCTTATTTTAATTGCCATAGCAATCAGAAATAGCATATGCCATTGGCTCACATCGCGCACTTTTATCTCGCATGCTGGTCGTTTGCGCAGTTCAAACCAATCATATGTACACCTTTAAAATTTGTTATAATTAACACAGTGAAGATAAGATAAAAGATAAAACAATTGTCAGAATACCGCCCCTTGACTGCAAAATTGTTTGCTCCTGAAATACTGCAAGATAAAGCAACATGGCACATGTCTTTCTCTGCATGCATTGATTATGCATCGCATTCCTTTCCCTTTTTAGTTTTGATTGCATAGAGCAACTTGATAGAAGGTTTTATGTTTTTCCATGTCAGATTTTATATAGGTGGTGCTTAATTATCTGTAAGATGTATATGCTGGTTTATGTATTTTACTTTCAGACCTCTCTCTCCTTCCTATTTTTTCTTTCCCTCTCTTCTCATTTCTGTTTCATATTCTGCCCTCTCTCTTTTCATCCCTTTCTCTCTCTCTCTCTCTCTCTCTCTTTCTCTATTTCCTTGTTCTAATTCAACTCTGAAATGTACTCTCCCATTTTGGTGTACCATACTCTATTATGAAGTTGCGATTCCAGTTGGTAATTTGGAATTATGAGATTTGGCATTTGACTTTTAAAACTGAAGAATTCTGATTAAATCTTGTAGAAATTGTATTTTGGGATGAAACTAGTATTGCGTAAAAGTAAGAATTCTTAAGAGCTGCAGGTGTTAGGTATCACAAACAAGTCACAAATTCAGAAGGGATGGAGAGAAATATTAGATTCATAATTGATTTATTTTTTTATAATATGCATATTCTCTGAATTCATAATTTACATGAAATATACAATATATAAAAGTACATTTTAAAATGCATAGCTAGGGCTATGTAGTCGAATACATTTTGTATCCCAAATATTTCCATGAACATAATTATTATAGTACTGAGTACTTTATTTTTATTTGTATTACTACTGGAAAAGGATGCAATTGAAACTGGACGAATTGTTTGATAATAAAATGTTCAGTGAACAAAGATAACGCATTCTCTTTCTTTGCAAATTCTGTAGTGTCTTTTTAATGTACGTTTGTGATATCTTCCTCTTCAAAAATCGGTACCGCGCCCCCATGTGCCATGTACCTCTCGTGGGAAATTGTTTGTAAATCGGCAAAAAGAAAGTTATGAAAAATACATTCTTTCATAAAGTGAATTTCCGCAAAATAAAGTCACAATAAAAACGAATGAGAGGTTAAAAGTAGATCGATACTTAAAGGCTACGATTGCAGTTCGTTTAAGATTGCTTCAAAGTCTCTTGACTGCCCAATCCATATGAGCTCTCAATGTTTTGGCAAATAGTAAAAGTTCAGTGAGTTCCAAATGGAAACGATGTCACATTACCGGCATCCGCACTCCTGGACGATCATGTTTTCGTGATGTCGAACTAAGACGGCTCCTTCCTCGAAGTAGAGCATGCTGAGCGGTCGGAGTTTGGTTGGTACGCAGCACGGCTCGGGTGTCCGCCTCTCGGGTTGGTGTAGTCGAATCAAGTCCTGCATGATGGCGTGGTTGCTTGGGTTGTCGCTGCTGTCGAGGGGTCCGGCACACGTCCCGACGCATCGGTAAGCGTTGAACTGCTTTGGGTAGATGATCCACTCGTCCCAACCGATACGGCTGAAGTCGACATCCATATCGACGCGACGACAAGGTCCAGTGCGCTCCTGTTCCAGTCGAAGCTTCTCTGCCATTCGCTGCTTGTGTTCGTCACGTTGGAGCTTTCGGAGTTCCTTCTGCTTCTTACGGCGACGGGCATCGATGGAAGATCTTCGATTACGGGCTGCGTCTGTCGATCGTCGAGTACGGGTACGCACCGATCCATAGGCGTCTGTCAAGATGATCGGCGAGGTAGGAGCACGGGAGAAGACCACGAGAGTCACGTCGGCGACGGATAGCTGATTGGTAGATGCGTCGTCCTCGCTGGAAACGGGAACATCATTTGAGTCCGTAGCGATGTCGTCGAGGAGATCGTCAGATTGAATGTCTGCTGCTAGAAGAGCTTTCAGAACCTCCTTCTCGTGATCGCTCTCTGACTCGACCAGTGGTTTGGTGCGGAGTTCGATGCTGTACTGAATAGGTGACGTGGCGTCGTTGGTTGTCGCTATCCACTGATGAATAATTTTGGTGATGTCGAAGACTTCCCTGCCGTCAAAGTCGTCGTGGCGAGCGTCAATATCCCTGGAATGAATTAGCTTGCGTTGTTGACACATGCCGTCGTCGCAGGAGACATTGATCCATTGGTGGAGCTGGATGACGAATCGGCGTGAAGGCTGCTCCGAGGTCGTATTGAGTTGAACGCGAAGCTCGGCGAGATGGATTGCTTCGTCGATGGGCTGGTCAAACGTCGGGAAAGAAGTCACCCAGGTCATCACAAGATCCGACGACGAATTGACATCTGAAAGAAAAAAAGAAAAGAAAAGAAAAAAAAAAACATTCGATTAATGAAATATCAACAGACAACATCAAATACACTTTGATGCACGCAACCCCAAGTCATAAACTGATTACAAGGTATATAATTGCGTCATATAAACTAAGTCTTGAGATACATTTATTATTCAAAGTTTCCAGTTAGTTGCGAGTAAAATAACATAACTGTGAAAGTTGTGCTATATTGTCAGAACAAGTCCATTTTATTAATGGTTCCGTCTGCATCCAAGCTCGATGCCAGACACTAATATTATTAACCCAGTCCTTCTCAGTGAGCCAGTGCGACGTATCAATTTTTGGCTTTGTTCCCGGTAGTGCTTCTCCCTTTCAGGAGTTCACAGTTTAACTCATTGAGACTCGAGAATGAAAGCTCGCCCACAAAAAGCTTCAGAAGCCCGGCTATTGAGGCAACCCCCATGAATGAAAAGCGCTGCCCCGCCGTGTTCCCTGCACAGAAGACTCGAATTCAGCGTTTTGAACGTTTCACAAACAAAAGAGTCTGGTAACATCCCCTTTATCTCTTTCCATTGTAATGAATAGGGAGTTAAAGGGTTAATGGTTTCTAGTTGAATACCCCCTTTCACCTTCTCGGATAATCCGGTAACGGAATAGCTCAGACGAGTTAATTAGAAAACAATTTGGGGGAGAAAATTCACCCACTTGCTCCAGGTGTTGAGTTGAAGTTAATAGAATTCAAAACAAAGTCAATGAGGAAGACTCGACTAGCACATGTGCAAGAGATTGGGTTGTAATGCATAACTGTAAATGATATTGTATAACCTCCCTGTAAAGATTACGAGTTAAAGGTAACATCTCTTTGATGTTGCCTTAACCGAGATCTATTTGAGCGGCAAAACCCGGGGCAAAACTAAAACATTAATTAAACGGGGTTCAGCTCTTCTCAATCAAAGTCAGTTATGTGTGCAGCTTTGCCAACCACTAAAGCAATATTTATGTTTTTCCGAAGCCACACACCAAACAATGTATTAATGATCATGGGAATCTTAAGAACAAACACACTAATAGACTGCACTTCATTAAGTTATAAACAAACAAAATTTTTGTTTTACTTTCACGATTTTATTGCTTCCTGAAAATGTAAACAAGCTATTGAAAACCTTGATGATAAAATTACCAAGTCAATCATGTTTTTTTCTCTCTCTCTCTCAAATATATACATGTGTATTCAACATTAACAAACACTAAATCGAAAATTGGCAGTTACTATTCATATGCAAACTTTGTAGGGTAAATCATACCATTTCTGTAGTATTTCATTTTTTAATCATTTAATGCCTATTTGCTGCTAGAAATATTGTTTTGAAACAAATTTTAAGAACGACTTTGAAGTCTAAGGTGAATCGGAAGCGTAAGGCGAAACAAAACTTACTTTGTTTAGAGTCATTTTCAGAATTATATTCCTAAGTTAATTAATTGTCAAAAACAGTATAATGTCGGGAAAGGCGATACTTCGCACAGAATACGTATTTGCGATTGCCCAGAATGGCTGTGACACTGGAAAATATTTGTTCTTCTCTTCCAAAGTGTTGTCTAAACTCTACAGAATTTACATCAGCCTCGTCGTAAATCACAATTTTTCGGTAATATATTACGATATGATTAACCCACAAACAAAATATTAAATACATAAATCAATAAAATATGAAACAGTCTGCATAAATTCCAACGGCGAGTACAGTGTAAAAAGCTTACCTTCTATAACACCAATGTAGTTCCGTACAGTGTCTGCCTCCTTGATAGCCCGGCACTCCTGCTGAGAAGGGTTGACGAGATCGTGTCCAGTGTAAAGCGACTCAAACAATTCCACCATGAACATCGTCGACGTGTTCTTATGCTGATCCACATGCTGGATAACGTTCCCATGGTCGAGAGCGTCCGGTGTGATGAGGGGGAGAGTATCCCGTCTGCTGCGAGGTGAAGCTACGATGTCGGTGAGCGATGATGTCGCCTGGTGAAGGAACGGCGCGAAGAAGGCACTCGATGATGTGACGAAGAACAAGCAGACGACAGCTGCCCGGTGGATATCGGATGATCGATGCATGGTTAGAAGTCCATAAATTATTCCCAGGTGAGAGATGCGAAGAGGTCCTCCAGTGCCAAGGATGTGTCGGCGAAGTCTCCGATGCTTGAGTCTATTGGCTCCCCTGGTACGATGTCACTTGGATGTCTCAGCTCTCAGGAATGTAGAAACCCGTTGATAAGATGAACGATGATTCGATGTATTCTTTCAAATAATCTCCAGTCAAAGCTTGCACAAAATACACTTTGTGACTTTCAGCTAATTTTCCACTTTAACTTTCACAAGTACTTGAGAGATTCTTAGTGTGATGTTTTATTGGTTAGGGTTTCTTGTCGAAATGATGAGGTGAAAGTTAGCCAGACATCTTAAATACTTCAGACATGATCTACCCAGACATCCCTCAATCCTTTGCGAATCTAATCAGACACCCTTTTCAAACATCACCAGCTCCACATGCGCGCGCATTGTTCGGCAATCTAGGCATTCATGCCAAAAACCTTTCATCGGGACCACGCTGAAAGGAAGCAACGGTTCTCGGACCACTACACAAGGAACCCATCCCGGCTGGCTGAACTCCTGCCTATCCCGTCTTGCTAATTAACAATGAATCGGCTCTTTTGTAGCGACCTAAGCACACAATAATTAGTTTTAACCAAACGACAATAAATGGGTAGTCCTGCTAAGTGTTACGCATTAGTCTATCTCTTTTCTCCATACTTCATTTGATGAGTTAAATTCAGTGAATAATGTTTTACTGAGCTTCAGACTGTCTTAATTGGCAGTTTGAAGCTTTAGAAAGCCACTGGCTTCGTCTGTTTTGATCCGAGGAAAAGCACAAAAGTCTAGTCAAAGTTTTGACTCTTTTTGTCAACAAAATAATGCACTTTTCGTAATTAAAAAAGTTATTAAAAACGAAGTTGTGAATATATTTGCATAATATTATTCATCGGGAATTTTCGGAAATACGATGACATTCGATTTCCCGCAGTCTTAATTTTGTATTTATTTATTTATTTATTTATTTTTAATTGTTGAGATTCAAAGAAACCATGTGAAGATTCAGTCTGACAAATTTTCGGAAATACGATGACATTCGATTTCCTGCAGTCTTACTTTTTGTATTGATTAATTTATATATTTTTTTAATTGTTGAGATTCAAAGAAACCATGTGAAGATTCAATCTGATAAATTTTCGGAAATATGAGGATATACGATTTCCTGCAGTCTTACTTTTTACATTTATCTGTTTTATTTTTTGATTGTCTAGATTCCAAGAAACCATGTAAAGATTTTACTGTGATCAATTTTCGGAAATACGATGACATTCGATTTCATGTAGTCTTACTTTTTACATTTATCTTTCTAATTTTTTTTAATTGTATAGATTCCAAGAATCCATGTGAAGATTCACTCTGATAATTTTTCGGAAATACGATGATATACGATTTCCCGCAGTCTTACTTTTTACATTTATCTGTTTGTATTTTTTTTAATTGTATAGATTCCAAGTAACCACGTGAAGATTTACTCTGATAAATAGTATGTCTAGAATGTTCCTGAGTTTAAATACGCTTTGCTCATTTCTGGCTTTCCTTGCGTCGAAAATATGTGGGATTCTCAAGCAATATACCTGAGGAAGTATCTTCTCTCTCTTTTTTTTTATAGTTTCAAAATGTAATGATATTTCATCATTTTCTTCTTTCTTTTTTGTTAACTGCTCCATAGAAATCAACGACTGCACAGCGAAGAAAAAAAAATTAGTCCATTACAATGACATCTCAAGATCGGAGTCTTAATAGAATAAATAACTGAATAATTCGGCATGTTCTCGAGCAGCGCTAAATGTGTTGACGAAGCGCGTTTTTATATTGTCTAGTATAATAACACACATTTAAGATTGCATTTTAACATGGGTATAGACTTTTATGTCGCTCCCTTTTCTCTCTCCAAATTTAGAAACAGGGTTTGATATTTGAGAAATTTTAATCCGCACAATATTAGGCAGCATTGCACGCATGTTAACGGAAAGGGGAAGTTTGCTGAAAGGAAAACACAAACCAACAAATAAACAAACTGACGAAACTCGCACGCTTAAAAAGCAAACTAGTTTAGAGAAGTACTTTTCTTTTACAAAGGCATTAAGTTTTAATCCACTTCCGAAGTCACTACATTATGTTTTACGACTGTTTTAACAAGATCAGGATATTTAATCAGCGATAACTTATCTTCCAAACAAGTTTTCGTTTTCTTTGAATGTTCCTCACATTGTTCATGTTGTTTGTTGCATGGTTAGTCGCAATTAGCGAGCAAGATTTGAAAGAAGAAAACTAAGCTGCAGCATGGGCGTCAATCTCGGGGGGGGGGGGGGCATATGTACACGTCCCTCAATTTTTATGGGTTGGGTACCCAATAGGGTATGCCCCCTTATTATGGAAGTAAATCATTTCGTATAAAAGATTGTCAGCGAATTTTTCGGGTAAAAAGAGACACCTGAAAAAGCCGGAGGCCTTACTCCTTTGTGCTTGTAATCGAACTTTTTCGGGTATAAAGAGACTCCTGAAAAAGCCGAGGATACTTTTTTTCTTGATAGCGATTTTTGGGGATAAAAGGAGACACCTGTCGGAGACTTTCTAGTGTGCGCCCCCCCCCCCTCCCCATATCAAATGGATTGCCTCCCCGAAGTTATGGCTAACGTTAAGATTCTGATATATTTTCAATGCCCAGTCCGTATCAACATGAATCACTGACTGTAATTTTTAGACGTACGCTTAAATACATACTTTTAAGGCATCCATTACTAAAGATTTCGAGCACCTTTTGCAGGAAGGGCAGCCCAGAACCTCATAATGAGTAATTTTCCTCCTTCTCCTTCTTCTTCCCCTCTTCCTCCTCCTCCTCCTTCTTCTATTTCTTCTTCTTCTTCTTCTTCTTCTTCTTCTTCTTCTTCTTCTCCTTCTTCTCCTTCATCTTCTTCTTCTTCTTCTTCTTCTGCTTCTTTTCTTCTTTCTAGTAAATACCTCTTTGTTGTTTTTTTTTTTTTTTTGGGGGGGGGGGGGGTTTCTCTTCATTTTAGTAAAGTTCCGTGATAACAGAAGAATTTTGGCATTTGCCTCTGGCTTGAGTCTCTAGTTTCATTGGAAGTTTCTCTCGGAAATTATAATACTTTGAAAAACCCCAAATAATAATAATCCGGTTTTGTATAGCGCATATCAAATTATTGTCTAACGTCTCTGTGCGCTTCCAAAGGACTTTGGATATCATTACCCCGGCAGCTATTACAGCGCACAAGCATTTCAAGGAATTAAGTCCCGCCAGGTACCCATTTACTTCACCTGGGTCGAGTGTGACAAATGTAGATGAATGTCTTGCCAAAGGACATTAGTACTGTGGCAGGGATTTGAACCCTATACCTTATGGTTAAAAGTCCGGAGACTTATTGTGGTCCAGTGGACATTGGACCACAACACCTCTGCAAAACAATCAACACATCACGCAAAGAATAGAAAGCAGAATACGACAATACTTCGGGTTTCTTAAAAGACCGGCGAGAATAGGTTTTGCTGACAACACCACGTGTTTAATTAAAGTTTCCCCTTAAAATTGTTAGTCCTATAATCACCTTTGTTATCCTTTTAATCATACCATTGTTGTTAAGCTGTTGTTATTTGGCACTTTTTCATTGAAAATTAAGTGTGATATAATTTTGGCCGGGGTAATTGGAAAAATACATGTTATATCCAAGTCATTCATGATGACTTAGCCCGTTGAACACTAAGCCCGAGATGATCGGGCAAGGGTCTACGGGAAATGCGCGTGATTAAACGCACGGCATGTTTCTTCTCTTTCCTTAATTGTGATAATTCCAGCCTTTAGGCAAAAAGCTTTCAAAATAGTATTGAATGAAGTTTAGAGCTTAAACATCGATTGATTTAAGCAGTACTGAAACATTTATGATTTTTACATGCCTAATCTTTTTTAAAATTTTTTATTTATTTATTTATTTATTTTTACTAACGATGATTAGCAAACTATAAATAGGGTTTTATAAATGGTAGAGAGAGAGAGAGAGAGAAAGAAAGAGAGAGAGAGAGAGATAGAGAGAGAGATCTTAGAGAGAGGGGGGAGGATAGATCACAATGTGGTAACTTGAATTTAAAGGGAAACGTGTTCACAATCATACAAATCCTGTTGCGTCGGTTTTGAAACAAGTCTTAGGTCTGCGATGATATTCATTCAAAAAAGGGAATGTTTCTTGTTGTTTTAAAAGGGTTGAATCGTCAACTGCGCATTAGCATTTCTCTGCATTATTACGTCATAAAGAGTTTTGGAGAGCGCAGAAACAGGCTTCCAGCAAGCTTACGCGCCTAGCAACGCGGGATGGCATCCCTAATATTTCTATGGCAACCTGTTACATCTTGACGATAGCGATATTGCAGGACCAGTGCAGTGCAGGACGTCCCAGTTCATAACATTTGATTTTATATCTAAGCCTCACAAGTTTGGATTTTCAAGTTCTTGCAAAAGGATAGCTACTCTCATTTGCTTTCAGAGACGGTCTTCCAACGAAAGGGATCTTATACCGAGATGTAAGTTTTAAACAAGATGCTTTATAATATTATCGTTTTGAGGATGTTTCAGGTTGTGACTGACTGACTGTATGTCGTAATCATTTCTAATATTAGGGTGTCTGAAGTCTCACTGAAAAGTGTCAGCTTAAAAGCGTGCGATTCAGGGGGAAAAATGGCACAATTTTGGGGCAAATTCATCATGAAATTAAAATGTGATCTGAATTATTTTTCATCTCATATTTGGAATGTATAGAAAGAGAAAATTCTGGTCATCCTTTTGACCCTAAAGACAAGTTTTTAGGCTCACTAGAAATAAAAATAAAAAGATAAATTGCAAACCCTTAAAACTGTGTGTATTCAGATTGCCATTTCCCATGCGTTTCCTATGGGAAACTGAAGTTTTCTGTTTTACACAATTTTTGTCACTTTTTCTCAATTTGCACTGTGATCTGATATTCAAACCTTTAAAAATTTCACACCATTAGAAAGATTGTAAAATTTCCTATCTGGTCATGAAAAGGACAAGTTTTTTTATATTAAGCAGATCTATAAAGTCGTATCGGACTTCGGAAGCTCAAAATTTGCATTCGTGTGTGTGCCATTTCTTAACTACATAGCCTATGGCAGGAAAATGCTGAAAAATGGTCCAATTTCATTCTCTTATTTTGCAGTAATTAACTGGAATTTTTCAAAAATAAATCATATTTCTGTCAGTTTCAAGGTTATTATTTTCTAAATTCAGGAAGAAAATTTAATTTTATTGTGAAATAAGCAAAATAATTTTTTCTCCAGACACCCTACTAATATCTGTGTAGATCGATGATTTAAACTGTGTTATCCCACCTAGTGGACAAAAAAGAGTGAAACGCCTTCTTCCTTCGCTCTTCCAGGTCTATCGTTAACGTTACCATTGACTTGGAAATTGGACTTGGGGTCAGCCTGTAGTGTACTGTAGGATTGAAATAATGAAACCTTCTCTATTGTCTTTGGATTCAACAAAAGCTATCCCTTAAATAGCACTAGGCCTAGGTCTAATCATCATCAATATTTGTTCTCTGTAATATTTTCTAACACAAGTGTTAGAAAATTTAAGAAATGAATATTGCTTGTAAACTTCTTTGAATGGCTGTTTTAAATCGACTGTCCGGATACACAACCAGTCCGGCACACAACATCTGGATTTGCGCCATCTGTCTGTTTCACGCTCCCGTGTCTCTCTTTCTCTATTTCCCTCTTTTATTAGTTTTCTTCTTCTTCTTCTTCTTGTGTGCTTTCTCGACAGTGAAAATCAATCCGTCGATAAACATTGCAACACAAGAGCACGAATATAGTGCTGGTGACGACCGAATGAACGGTATGATGTCAGATACTACAGCCAAACATCTTGACGATGGTGGAGTCTCGAGATCGTTGACACAGGACGCGGTGGAGGACGAGCTACCCCCGTCGCAGCCCAGCGATGTCGAACATTCTCCCATTCATGACCAGCTAACAGCCCCGATGGGCAGTTATAAGATGACGTACCATCAAGTCGGCGATGATGACGATAGCTTCAGCGAAAGTGACATCGACAACAACCATAAAGATGAGGCAAGTGATGATGGGGAGGGTGGCGACGACGAAAAGAGCGTCCAGCTTTCCAACTACGCAAGTGACGGGGTGGTGTCGTACGTCGAGAGTTGCGAGTCTTTCGACCGCTACACGGACAGCAGCGATGAAGAGGAGAGCGATGAGAACAATGCTGCCAGATCAAAGACTGCTGGTGGGATCTGTCGACGTCGCGAGTCTAACAGCGACAGTGATATCGACGAGTCGGAGGAAGATAACGAGAAGGCTGATGCTACCGATAAAGAGAGCAATCATAAAGAGGTTGCGAATTCAGCATGCGATGGAAGCACTTCTGCTAACATGAATAACCTCACTGAAGTCACTAAGAAGAAATCGAGTGAGAAGTTCGTCGGCATATGGGACGACGACGGTACCAAAAGGAAACGGTCGTCGAACCCGGTCCGAAAATTGTGGAGCGATTATGTGTATAAATCGGAAGCAAAGCAGTCTCGAGGTCAGATGCGAGCCGGTGCTCGATTCACGAATTCATTCACCGACAAACGTCAACCAGAACCTGTGGATCCATGGTGGAACATGGGCCCAAGCAATCGTTTCCCACCTCAGCTAGGACTTGGTCTAGGTCGCGGATTGATGCAAAACAACAATAGATGTTATGAATCAAACAGCATGAGACCACCCGGACCACCTCGAGGTTGGCAACAGCAACGACGTCCAAACAATCCTTATTGCCACTACCAGCAGCAGCAGAAGTACTTCGGGATGCCACGAGGGTCATATGCCAGTGTTGTGCAGAAGGGACCAGCGGCGAATGCAGGTCGCGCAGATTCAAGAAACCCTAACCCACAGGCAAAGCCGATTAACAGCTGCAGCAGGCAAGGAAGTGATATCGGGTTTTCTCAACAGAGTCATAATCGACAAAACCAACAGCAGCAGCAACAACGACCACCAAGTTCAGGGCCGCAAAATAGGCAGCAACAGAGTTACAATCGTGGTACGGTAACCGCAGCTCAAATTCTAAAACAGCAACGGATGCAACAATCGCAGAAACAACAAGTACAGCAACAACAGCCGCATCAGGGCCAGGTTAGCCAGGCAAGTCGTCAACAGTGGCAACCACCAAAAGGACCCCATGTCCGCCCTCTAATGATAGGCGAACAAGAGTTTTACTACATCCTGCCGTCATTCAATAGACGTCCGATCGCCGAGGAAGATCCGGCTATCGTGCGAGCAGAGCCTCCTGTACCAACCCCCTACCTCATGCTGCCCGGAGGCATCCCGATCCCCCTCCCAACTGCCATGCGTGGTAGTACGGCTGGTGGTTATCCTGCGGGACAGATTAAAACCGGCGGCAGCAGCGGGATCCATGGCATCAATCAAAGAGCGACAGCCGTGCATTAGAAGAGAACGATCCAAACACTGTCCATTACCGCAGTGACTGTGACCGCTAGAAAAGTAAGAGGTGATGTGAATAGCATAAACTCCCTGTTCTTCGAGGTTTGCTGTGACTTTGATTGTTACGAAATAAAATGTAAAATCTTGTTCAATATCTTGAAATAGATAGCAAACTTCATAATGATTTGGAAATTAGGTTTGCTTGAATTCATTATAATCTGCAGCCAGAATCTGTGTACACGTACGATTCATGAATTTGCACTCGCAAAAATCAAAGTATAGTAATGGCAATTTATTCTTCCTTTGTATTCTATTAGTGGTTGAATTGACCGAAAGCCCTCTTTTGGAATTCTAATCAGCGATATCGGTGACAATTTATTGTAACCAGAAGCAATATTTTCTTTTCTCTAAATTATTTATCATGCTTTAAAAAAAAAGAAATGCGCTTCTGAGACAGGCTAAATAATCGAATTTCAAACTTATTACACAGGCTTGCAAATCGTATGAGCTTTAAGATTCTATCTTGATTCGAACGTTACCGAAATCTTCTTTCAAAGAAGTCCATTGCATAATGATTCTTAAACATGGAAATTAAAGAGAAAAGGAGCTTTGGCTTATCGAAGACGCAATAATAAAAACGTTGAAACGGTGTATAGTTGAACGCACTAGGCGCAAACATGTTTATTGTTTCAAATACCCTTATGTGGCATAAGACAAGAATGAAAAACACTACTTATTTCAGAAATTACTGCTTCTTGAAAGACATGAATATGACAATAATACTGTATTACAACATGCATTTTCAAGTAAGTATACTCTGGGAGCTCAGGCATGTCAGGGTCTTCGATGCGTTCTCCATTGTGATTCAACAGTTTTTCATTCATGTAAGAAATTTTGGAGATCAATGATCACAATCTGAAAAATCTGCTCTTGTCACGTATTAAAATCTCTCTCACGCTCTCTCTCTCTCTCTCTCTCTCTCTCTCAATCAGAAATGTGATCATAAGTAAGATTTTTGTATTATGATGCACGCAAACATGAAAACCGAGACGAGTTTCAAAATTGTAATCGTATTAAAACCACAAATAACAAAGACAGAAAAAAAAGCGAAATACACTTTCCGATTGTTCCGTTTATTGTATTTCAAATGTCTAATTTCGTCGCATTGTGGATAAATACATTAAACGTGTTAAATATGAAGGAAATAGTATTGGAAATTGTCATGCAAATACGTCTTCCTTCTCAGTCGCTTTCTACATGTGCAGTCATGTAAGATGTATGTGACAGAATGGAGTAGAAATATCGCAGTTCCCTGTGATTTCAAAGTATGAAGGGGCTAATATTCAATTTGTGGGTGAAACTTTTCATTGTTTTCTCGGTCTACTAGCGACGTGTAGCGGTTTCGTCTGAAACTGCGCCATACCATTGTTATACGGTAACTTCTACAACATTTATAAATATATTTGAATAATGACTTCATTTAGAACGTGATATTTATAATAGTCGGCATTGACAAAGATATTACAATATTCCAAACACTCAATAAAGATTCTAAGTATGAATAAATCAAAGTTATTTCAATTGCTTCTTATTGTTGTCTTTTTAAAGAATTAGTTTTGTTCGTAATCTATTTCATTCATTCATTTGTGCACGAAACCAGAAAGTAGAAGCTGAAATGGTTTCACAAAGAAATAACGAATTAAAAAAATATTTACAATCCCATTTTTACAACAATATCACAACAATACAATGGTAAATAAAGTATGAGCATAACGAATAGTACGAAGTATTGCATATAACTTCATGTTATTTCAAAGACTGAAAGAGAGAGAGAAATAGGGATGGCGTAGGAGACAAGCCGAAGCAAAATGTTTTTTTTTTTAAATACTTGCATTCTCTCTATATAATATAAAATAAGGGAAAGGAAAGAGAGAGAGAGAGAGAGAGAGAGAGAGATGGGGATATGAAGTGGAAAGGAAAGGAAGAGACTACGTTAATAAAACAAATAAATAACCATCCTGATAACTGGGGAGAAGGAGAAAGGGAAATTAACCCATTCGTGACAGAGGGTCCACATTTTGTGGTTTGGACTAATAACTTTTGATGCAGAGCCCCAAATATCATACCAAATACATGAGCAGAAAAAGCAAAAAATTCTACACTTACTGTGCCCATTTTCGTTGCATCAATATTCGTTGTTTGATGCTGAAATTTTTTAAAAGGAAAATGAGCATTAAAATCCTTAAATTGGCAATGCAATGAAAATGTTAAAATTACTGTTTTCCCCTGCAAATTGGCAACTTTATGACTTCTCATCATACATTCTGTCAGTTAATATTTATTTTAGATACATGATGTTTTATAAGAAAAATGTAGCAATAAAAGAAAAATGTTGGTGTTGCCAATTTGAAGAATAAAAGCTGATCAAATTATGTTTCAAATAATTCCTGTCACGAATGGGTTAATACTAAATTAATAAATCGAGGGATGTGAGGACGGATGTGGATATTAATTGGAGACAGGGAAGGTTGGAATTAAACAGACACAAAATAATAAGGAAGACTTTTGAGGCATAAATGGTAATAAATTCAATTCATTTTTTTTATGTTTGATAAACATATTTCAAATTTTCGTGTTTTTTAAAAAAAACCAAGGCCAAGCTTGATACACCATGTTTGCTTTATATCATGTACAAAATGCCAAATAGAATTATGATGATAATATTGATATGAATGAAAGATTTAATTGCTGAAAAACCCACACAAAATGATAAAGAGCCGTTAATGTATGGAGCGTTCGATCCTTGCAATCGTGAGTATATACTGTAGTTAGATCGGTTGAGGGGTAGCTGAATATTTGGCGACTGATGTTGACCAAGTTCCTTGGTTCCTTGTTTTTTACCTGAAATTTGAAGACAATACCAAAATACAGTTATCATGATTTACGTAAGTGAAGCGACTTTAGCTCTCAAGTTTTCTTTGTCGCCACTGTTACAACATGCATTTCACGATTAAGATCAAAGTCTTCATAACTGCCAAAACAGGCTTAAGGTACACACTCATTTTGAAAGAAAAAAAACCATAGGAAGTAAAGAGAACAAGAAGAAAAAGAAGGCAGCGAAGGGGGAGAAGAACAAGAGGAACAAAAAGACCAAGAGGAGAAGAAGGAGGAGGAGGAGGAGAAGGGGGAAAAAGTGACCTCCACTCCAAAAATATATTTGGTAAAATTTTACCCAACATGAGGGTAATTACACATCCGACCCAAACTTTGGGCAATTTTTGACGCAATGTGGGAAGCATGTTGTTCAATTAGGGTAAAAACAAAGAATGATTGCTTTAAAATGGGTTAAATGTTACTCAAATGGGATAGAAAAGAAATGGCCAGGGAAGAGAGGAAGAATAGGGAGAATAGAGAAGGAGGGGAGAAGAAGAAGAGGAGACGAGGAGAGGGAAGGATGATAGAGGAAGAGAAGGAGAAGTAAAAGCAGAAAGACGATAAAAGGGAGATAAAAAGAAAGGAGGAGTTGGAAAAGGAGTGATTAGATAACTTCAAAAAGAAGATACTAGATTGTAGGGAAAATTAGATGATGGAATACTCTCTTAATAAAAAGAGTGAACGTGTTCTCTCTGTTTGGGGGGAATTTCAGAAGAGAGCGAATTTAGAGTGAATTAAGAGTAAGAATTATGGGTTTCACTCTTTATTCACTCTTTTAGGGGTGACCTCAGTGATCACTCAAAATTATTGAGTGATCACTGAGGTCACCCTCAAAGAGTGAATATCACAATTTTCACTCTGAATTCACTCTAAATACACTCTCTTCTGAAATTCACCCCTAAAAAAGTGAACGCATTCACTCCTTTTTTTTCTTTTTTTTTAACCCATTCATGACAGGAATTATTCAAAGCCTAATTTAATCAGCTTTTATTCTTCAAATTGGCAACACCAACATTTTTATTTCATTGCTACATTTTTCTTATGAAACGTCATGTATCTGAAATGAATATAAATTGACAGAAATTATGATGAGAATTCAAGAAGTTGCCAATTTGCAGGGGAAAATGGTGATTTTTTAACTTTCTATCACATTGCCAATTTAAGGATTTTAATGCTTATTTTCCTTTAAAGAATTTTCAGCATCAAACAACAAATATTGACGCAACCGAAATGGGCACAGTTTGTGCAGAATTTTTTTGCTCTTTCTGCTCATGTATTTGCTATGATTTTTAAGGCTCTGCATCAAAAGATATTAGGCCAAACCACAAAATGTGGACCTCTGTCACGAATGGGTTAAAGAGAGTAAGGATTTTTTCTTCAAATCCTTACCTTCCAAAATAGCACACCAGGAGACATGGGATAAGAAAGATGAGACAAATCACACCCACACAGATTCCGATGATAGCAGCTTTTGAAAGAGATATGACCGGTGCATCTGTGATAAGTCAATAAACAAAATACAAAATATAGGATTCAAGGCAAATTGTGATAAAAGAAAGAAGATAAATCCGAACCAAAACTGGGGGCCTAGTACAAGGATAAGAATTTTAAAACGCAGTTTATTGTTCATAGTCTCCAGCTACATAGAGACGCTACAGCCTGAAGTAATTCAACCCTCAACAACCCTTGATTTTCTTCAATGCCCTTGAAAAGGGTGACATGGGAAATTAAATATTCCTTGTCATTCCTTGTCATTCATTGCCATTCATTCATTCATTCATTCATTCATTCATTCATTCATTCATTCATTGTTATTCAACAAAGTTATGTACATTTACCCTAATCATGCTAAAACATCGTCATTGCTATCGGAAATCGGGAGAGGCTGGGGAGGGGTTAGCATTTTCCTTGACTGGCCTCTTGTCTGGTTTAGAATGTGTTTAAGGCGACAAAACATTCTCGTCTAAAGTCATATTATCTGTATACATAGTGAACCAATATCCCCAAAGCATCGTACATGATTTGTAATCGCTATGGTTGGTTAAGGGAGGGGAAGGGGAGGGGAAGGGGGAGGGGAAGGGGGAGGGAAGGGCTCTTAAAGTCATAAAGCATTCATCAAAATGCACGAACAAGCCCTATAAAAGATATGACAAGATCAAGAACATAGAGAAACAAGCACTAACTTTTTGCCAGGACAGCAGGCGTCCTCAGTCCCTCACCCCAGGGCCTTCACGCACGGCTGCTATACTAAACTCATACACCTCGTCGACGTCGAGTTCATTCAAGGGAAGGGGGAGGGGGGCTCTTACAGTCATAAAGCATTCATCAAAATGTACGAACAAGCCCTATAAAAGATACAGATACAGATCAAGAACATAGAGAAACAAGCACTAACTTTTTGCCAGGACAGCAGGCGTCCTCGGTCCCTCACCCCCGGGGCCCTCACGCACGGCTGCTATACTAAACTCATACTCCGCGTCGACGTCGAGTTCATTCAAAATGATGGACGTCGTCGATGCCCCGACTCTCACTTTTGAACCTTCCATCCATCTTTTAGTCAGGTCTCTGTAGTAGATGATGTATTCAACGACGGGTCGGTCACCGTGGTCGATCCCGGCAATCCAGGGTTCCCAGTGGAGAGACACCGCTGTTGAGTTGATTTTGGTCGCCACTAGATAATCGTCTCCCATAACTGGTAAGTCTGTATAATACAAAGTACAACGAACATACTACACCATCTGTATATATGCTTAAAAGGAGAACCTGTCTATAAAGAGCAAAATCTTTTCTAGCCGTTCAGTGTAATATAAAAAATACACTGGTATCAAAGTAACTTGTAAATAAAGACCACCTTGGCGTACATGGGCGCTCTTTCTGGACAAGTAGACTTTTTGACACCTTCGTAAAAGAAACGTTAACGAGGTAGGGATTTAGTCATTTTTGTAAGTGATCAAGTTTAAACTTATAAAGAGAGCGATAAAATGTGAATAAGTAGTTAAACGGGGGGGGGGGGGATCTTTCACAAAGATTGAAGTTTGACTTAGATCATGCGTAAGTGCCCTGTGCCCAAATGATGCGTAACTTCTTACCCAAAGAGCGACTTTGAGAAACATACTTAGTCAGCCAAGGTGACTAGGCGAAATTGCACGTAAGTTTGACCTAGATTTAAGTGTGACCTTTGTGAAACACCCGACTGGAATTATTACTGACATTCCGTCAGATACGTATGAAAATCACCTACGAAAATTTGGGAGTTATTATCAGCGAAGAATAATCCTTGATTTTTTTTCAATATGATATGATCTCACTGAGAGGCGAGTGCTTGCGAACGTTGCGAAGTTGGGGTTTTGTCCCGGGGGTTTTGTCAGGGCTGTAACAGATCGTAAAAGGTTGCAGGAAAACTCGCAAACAATTTTGATTGTCGCAAATAGTTTTTCTTGTCGCACAGAAATTTCGCAAATTTTCCGAATTTATTTTTTCCGCAAACAGTTTGCAAAACAGTGGTAAGCCTTTGCAAACGGTTGTAAGACGTGTCACTAAAATCCTTTTCGATTGGCAAGTATAGCGACCACTTGGTTCCTCTATAAAATCGACCAACTGATACCCGTTTTCTATTCTTTCTTTTCTTCTTACCGGTAATTTCTCCTCATCTCCATAAATGAATCGCCGCACTGATGCCCCCTTTTTAACTTCTCACTTACCATACGTATTAGCTCTTGTTTGGAGAAGAGGAGATATGGCAGATCCGGTATTCACCAGAGTGCATGCATAATCAGCACCCGGCTCCACCCTCTCAACATGGAACACAGCGATCATCTCCGTCCCGTTGGCGACCACCGATGATCGGGTGATGCCGTTGTCGAACGAAGCACCAGGGCCTCTAAGCCTGACAGCGTCGACGTCTGGAAGGGGATCTCCATGTATGTAGCAGGTAAATGATGTCGGCCGATAGGGGTTTACTTTCTCACCTGCCTCGATTCGTGCAATTCCTGAGATCAATTGACATAAATGATAATAGTTTTTTTTTTTTTTTTTTAAATATATTCATTTAACGGTTGTGAGCATTGGCGTTAATCCCGGGGGGATATCCCCCACTTATTCGAGGGGGGGGGGGATAGCGTGTACGAATATCCCCCACTTTAAGGAAGAAATGATATTTTAATTAATCAGAAATTTTTAGATACAAATCTGTTATAAACGACCATATTTTAGAATTTCTTTTTGAAAATTCGATTAAAAACCAGAAAAGTGGTTATTTTTGACTCGCTCGCTTCGCTCGCTCGCAAAATAAAAATTGAAATGTGAGTAAGCGCAGGTTTGTGCGGTGGGTGAGGGTGTGTGTTTAATTAAGTGTGAGTTCAACAGAAAAAAAATTATCGGCAAAAAGTCGATCATCCCCCCCCCCCCTCTCTCTCTCTCTCTCCTCAAAGTGGATTTACGCCGGTGGTTGTGAGATGCCCAAACTATTGAGTGGAAAACTTTGATTTGATTTGATATTACCATTTATAAGTTGATTTTCATCAACTTATAGCAATATCAATGGCCATGTCTACCGCCTTTTGAAATAGGCGAATATTACATTGTAGAACAACTTAATCCGGACATGATTCTGTGTGACACACAGTAGGATATTGATACTACCCTTAAGCTGTTTTTTTTGTTTTGTTTTGTTTTTGGGTTTTTTTTTTCGAAGTAAATTAATTTAGTTACGATCATGTTCAAATCTTCATGGTGGTCTAAGGCGCTTGACTGGAGACGCAAAGGTGGGGGTTCGATCCCTGCGATACGGCACTTATGCCCTTGAGCAAGGAATTTTCTTTTATCATACATCAAATAAATGAAAATGCTATTGGCATAAATGATTTCAACGTGTGTACGTGTTAAAAAAAAATGGTGGACTAAATTACCTGACAAACTGCCAGAAGAACAAACATCGTGACAGAGAAAGGAAGAGAAAAACTAGTAAGATTGTTGGGAAAGGCATTCATTTATAAATGGTAGATAATTTCTAAGAATGTGTAGTACATAATATTATGCTGAAACCAATGCACGGATTAACCAGGGGGCGTTTCGTCGACATGAAATTTGTCCAATGACAAGTTGTCAGCACTGACAACTTCGGCGCTGACAACTGATACCGAATATAAGGCTTGTCAGAAAGTTTCGGTTAAAACAGACTTTGTCGGTGAAAATCGCTGACAAGACGTCCCCCAGGAAACAAGAAAACAATAATTATTGTCGTATTTCACCCTACCCAGTGACCACCCATTCTTCCTCAAACGGTTCCCTTACTGTATATTAAAGAGGCTCTGTCGTGGGTTTTCATGGGGAGTGAATCATAATTTGCTGACACCAGACTTTGTGAAAAGCACTGGTAATACCTGTAATAGAGCTACATTTCTGGAGCACAGCAAAACAAGGTGTCCCACCATAAATATTCTTCGGCCTGCTTCGGGCATTCTCGGGCCAGGGAAAGTGAGATAATGACTTTGCCATATGGGGCAAAGGGTGGAATATACAGAGCATTACATAAGGTCTGTTGGTCATAAAACTCATAGTGATGGACAACACCTGTTACTGGGTAAGCACCGATGGTATCAAATGCCCCATGAAAGCCCACGACAGAGCCTCTTTAAACCATTTCTTACCCGTTTGACAGTCTGGCTGTACCCAGTTTATGTAGCAACCGCTATTACAATGCCCCGTGGTTTTAACGCATCTGCTCTCCATACAATGGCACTTCTCAGAGCATCCAAGTCCATATGTCTCTCCACGACATACTGTTGAATAAAAATAAAGGAGAGGGCAAGTTCATTTTTAAAGAAAATTTTAAATCTACATGTATGCTCTTGCGAAAACTTGAATGTATTGACATTTTTTCGAAAATAAATGATTACAGTCAGGAATGTGAACATGACAGGCCTATACAATTCAGCCACTTTGTTCTAGTGTGATTATTAATAATACCCATAAATACAAGCCAATAACGGGGGGGGGGGTGTCAGAGGTTCAAACGACCACCCCCCCCCCACAGGCGAGAAGAGGCCCGCATTAAAAAGAAATGAAATAATTAAGATGATAAATTCCTCCGAAAGCTGTTCCAAATGCAAGAGAATATAAATTCTCTTCTCCTTTTCTTTGTTGGTATTAACTGGAAGTGGGTGCCTACAAGAAGGGGGGGGGGGGGGAGGGGGGATCTTGAGCTAGAGGTATTTGTTCTTCTTTCACTCCATTCTGTGGGATTTATGATAATGTATTTTATTATATTATATGATATCGCTGCGATTATTTTATATTTTATTTTTCTAAAAGTATTTTGTTTTTGTTTTTGTTTTGTTTTTGTTTATTATTTTTTTTTTTTATTTAAATAATTTTTTCTAACCTTGGTTCGTAAAATTTAAAGAGAGTGGATACCACTTATGCGGGATTTGGCTGCTTTTTGTTTTGTTTTGTTTGTTGTTTTGTTATATACTTCAAAGTTGTTTTACTCGAATATATTGTGGCATATTCTAGTATATATCTATCATATTCTCTAACATTTTGTTATATTCTGTTATGTTTTGTGAAAATCCTGGTATACTTTGCTATTTATGTTATACTTTGTTCTTTTTATGTTATATTTTGTAAAATTTTTGTTGATGTTTGTGAAAAAAAATTGAGAATAATTCAATTTGTATGGATTACAAAAAAATGAAATTTGAATTTGAATTTGAATTTATGTTGAGAATTAAAGAAATACACCTAGGTTGACCCCCCCCCCCAAAAAAAAAACAACAGAGGCCCATTACATAACCAAGTAGTTGCGATGGTATTTAACATAAGCAAAGACTTTATGTTCATAGCTGATGTCTGAAACCAGACTAATTTGAAAAATTGAGTGATTTTTGTTAAGTTCATAAATTAAAAATGTCCCATACCCCTCCCAGACCCTCAAGCACTCGCTCGCTTCGCCCCCTCAGAAAAGTTCACTATTTTCAATTTTGCACCCCTATAAAACTTTAGATACGGACCTGGAACATAAATGTTTTTTTTTTATGTGGACCCTAACGTCTTTCCCAGTCAGACGTAACTGATAATTACCCGAACACTTGTCATGCATGATCAGGAAAATCAGCAGAAACACGATCGCAAAAACACTTTAAAGAAATCAACCCAACGCAATTTACGGAGTCTTCTAATAACAATAGTAATAATATTCTGGATTTATATAGCGCTTAAAACATCTCGGATGTCTCTATGCACTCTACAGAAATATTGTTAACGGGTCATCGGATTCAGGCTTGTCCGCACGCAATGCATGCACCTGCTCCACTCCCGAGGAAGCATTCCAGCCAGATGTACAATGCTAAACAACCACAATGACTCTAGCATCCTATCGTACACTCACTTGACACCTGGGTGGAGAGTGGCAAATGTAATATCTTGCCAAAGGACATTATGGTGCCGCAGTGGGACTCAAATTCGGAACACGAGATCCACCGTCCGGGAGCGTATCCACTAGAACACGACACCTCTATCTACATCACCTTTTAAACATGCGACCTAACAATGACGTATTACGCAATCCGAAGATGATTTTTTTTTTCAAAGAGATATAAAAAAAATAGATTTCTTGAAAGTCTCTGCGACCGTGTTGAACCCATAGCGTGAAGTTACCTTGACACTGCTGGCTAGCGACAGACGGGTTGCCATTTTCGTATATATCGGTTTTTAGGCCATGTTTGTGTGTGAAACCACTTATAGTTTCTTATCCTTCAGCTAGATCATTGGCAATAATATGTCGTCAGTCAATTGACTAAAGTTTCCTTCATTTGTAGATTACTTGGGATTTTAGGTGTAAATTCGATGAACTTTGTCACACGGGGGCACACAGTATATACAGCCATAGGTAGAGAAGGAGGATTCGGGGTGCGTCGGAAACTTATTTCAATTCAATTCAACTTATTTTCAGTTTGATTTCATGAAGGATATGCTTCGAACATAACTATATCACCATAGCATTTGTCATTCATAATACTGGCCATCATAAATTATAAAAGATTCCTGAAAAAAGGCATACAAACTTATTCAAATTCTCTGACATAACTTGACCAGACGATCACACGTACTGTACAAGCGCTCGCTCGCCACAGAGACACGTACAAAAAGAAAATGGCTACACGACTGTCTCCAGCCGACAGTACCTTGACAGTGGCGGCCATCACCATACACCCTATATCCTGGAGCACATCGCCGTTGAGGGCATTCTCCTGTCACTTTGTTACATGGTGTATCATTTAAACAGTGACACTTGTCAGTGCATTGTGGTCCGTAGTAACCGTCGTCGCAAACATCTGGAACTATAAAAGTGAGAAAAGTGAAAATTAATAGCA
The DNA here is from genome assembly GCA_029962745.1 of Echinometra lucunter. NCBI lineage: Eukaryota > Metazoa > Echinodermata > Echinoidea > Camarodonta > Echinometridae > Echinometra > Echinometra lucunter. The sequence continues at coordinate 11,430,903 of CM057170.1, forward strand.
GTGTCGTTGAGAGAATACACTTTTTGTCGAGACACTACATGTATTCTGGATATGTACAAAATGTTCGGAAAATGAACATTTGTGATTTGGTGTGCTGCCCGAGTCATGCGTGATAAAATTAGATTTGTGACGCCCTAAACTTTCAGGCCCTAGCTTGAAGCCAAACTCGGCTTCCAACTCAGCACCCAAGTCCTGTGGCAGCGCTAAGGTAATTTGATACGTCGTGCTTGAGCGAATCGAACATAGCAAACATTATATGGTATGACCCTGTCCTCTCTTCACCCATACTCTTCTTTCTTCTTCTTTTTCTTGGGAGCGGCCTCCCCGCCCCTAGTGCTACCCCTGCCCAAGTCGGTACCCAAATCGGCACCCAAGTCTGCACCCATCCTGGTACTCAATACTGAGCAACCGAACCCGGCACCCAGTTCAGCAACCAACTTGGCACCCATCTTCGCATAAGACTTATCACAACTCGTCACCCAACTTGGTTCTCAGTTTCCACTGGCACCCATTTTTTATACCTGAGTAACCGACTCGGCATCCAATTCGACACCCAGCTCAGCACCCAACCCGACTCCTGACTCAACACCCGACTTAATCATCTCCCAACTCGGCTTCAAAATGGTCACCCTGTCACACTCATCACCCACCTCGTCACCCATCTCGTATGAATTATTATTCATACATAAGTATTGAAGGGCAGCGGAAAGCTTTCATTGAAGATGTGGGACATCCGGAAACGGGGACTAAACATGCTAAACATGCTAAAGGAGACATAATCTTTTTATATATGGTTGGACCTACTACTCATCGACCGCCTTTAATTGGTTACGTCGTATCTCAGAAAATATTCGTTGGTTTTCCCTTAATTTCGTCTCACTTGTGCAGAAAATGCAGCAGATTAACATCTCATGTTCAGATTGTTGACTCGTACGATACGCACGGAAATCTTGGCGACAAACGCATGTGATGTTTTTCACTCGGCGCCTGTGTGAGCTCGTTATTTGTGATAAAGGATAATACGATACGAGAAAAGACGGTATCGCGGCCCCTTTCTCGCGGGCCCTCGGGCCCTCGGTCTCGCGGTCCTTCGGTCAAGTGGGCGGACCCCTATTAACCAACCCGACTCACAACTTGACACACAACTCGACACACAACTTGACACACAACTCGACACATATCTCTGGACCTAACATACCATCTAACTCAGCACCAAACTTTAAAATGAACTTATCAAAAACCCTTATCAAAAACTAAGGAATCAACTCATCAACGTGGAATCCACATCATGACACTCATTTGTTTACCCAACTCTTCACCAAAAATGTCACCCATTGTCACCCGACTCAGCAACCTAGTACCCACTGACAATTCTTTATCTCGGGTAATGATTAATCGTAACAAATCAAATTAAATAGAATGAAATGAAGTAATTGATCATTAAGTTACGATCAAAAGATATTTACTCTGGCAGTTATCGCCTGACCATCCGATGGCACATCCTGGATTGGAAGGGTCATTGCACTCTCCTGTGAATCTGTCACAAGTCGCTCCCGACTTGCAATGGCAAGTCTGAGTACATCCGGGTCCGTATTCACCAACGTCACACACTGTACCGTATGGGAGGGAAATGAAATTGTGCACAGTCAGAATAGGGATAATTCTCAATCTGTCAATGATTAACCAAACGGGATGCGGATGCCCGGCGTCATAGACACACTTTACATGTCAATATCACATATCACATCACAGCCATGTTGCACACGAAATATAAGTTTGATGAAAACTGCTTGAGTGACTTATTGCGCAACCCTTGTGAGAGAGAGAAACCACAGCCAAAGTGATAGTAAAATGTACAGTCCTTCACAGAATTGATTACTTCAGGCCATTAACAACGCCATCGACTTCGCACCTCGTGTACACGGGTACAACGTGTATTTATAAAAAAAAAACACGAATGTATGCTGACGAACATGTCAACCAACCGAAAGGTCAATCATGTCTTGATGATAAGTTCTATCTATGTTATTAATGCTGGCATTGAAGAGGATACAGATAATCTGCAGGTTACACTAGAAATAACATGGAAATTCAATAGTCTTATCAAGTATAGATTTTAATCCCTTTACTGATCTACTTAAATGCTTTCAGCCTTTCACTCCTTGGTGCCGTTGCATAAAACTTGATATCATAGTAACTCTACCAACAATGGTAACTTTCATGGAATACTGGATTTTGATTGGCTGTTGAGCATACCAAGTTTTTATACAACGGCACCCTTACTACAGAATGCACAGGTTCCAACAACCGCTGGGTTAATAATGTAATAAGGCCCGCGCATATAATGATAACTTGTCTGACTGTATTGATGTGTCCGGATTTTACCTGTATCGCAGGCGAGACCTTTGACCCCAACGTCACATGAGCATCCATACGGATCCGGACGACAAAAGAGGTTTCCTTGGCATGCGTCAACCGGATCCGAGATGTTTTTCGAGCACCGGAACTCGCAGTTAAATCCGAACCGGTTTCCTCCTCCTGGTCTGCAAACTGAATAATAGAGTTGGAAATGATGTTAATGTTAGGCTTATCCTACCCTCATAAAGTCCCCTTTTCATTCTAGAAACACCACGAATTCACCACTAGAATTCGGAATTAATTTGGGTAAATTTGGACAAGGGGACCTGTCACAATGTTTTACAGCTCAAAAACTGTGGCTAAGGATCACACAATAAAAACTACTTTCGAAAAATCAACTCAAGTGCAATTTCAGAAGCCTATTGTACTGCCCATACAAATCATGTTCGGGTTACGTAATAAGCAATTAGTAATCAAGTCCGCGCATTTCTAAAGGTGATAGACAGGGCTATTGAAGTTGCATGAAGTTGATTTTTTTAATTTTTTTTTTTCATCATGTTATCACCAGAATTGAAAGGGAAGGGGACTTGTCACAATTAAGCCACCTGCTCATTATTTTAAAAGCGAATGAAGTACAGATGAGAGAGAGAAAGAGAGAGAAAGAAAGAGAGAGAGAGAGAGAGAGGGGGGGGGGGGGTAATATGAAAATATATGTGAAAAGAAGAAAGCCCAAATTGCATGGAGATACCCCATCCCAGCTTCATCCTCTCCCCTTTTCCGGGGCCCCATTATTCCCCCACCTGGTAGGAGGGAAGCCCTTTATCGATAACCAAGTTTCAAGTTTCAAGTTTCAAGTTTCAAGTTTCAAATTTTATTGATTTAAATCCATACATAGGCCTATTGTATTATTCTCAATTTTTCACAGAATGCAAAAAAAAAAAAATAAATAATAATAATAATGATAATATTGGATATTTATATAGCGCACATATCCACCTAATAAGGCGCTCAAGGCGCTCCCAATATTACCCCGGCTAAGCTAGGCTACCAATTTCGGCGCTCACAGCTTTCAAGGAATTCCTTCCTGCCGGTACCCTTTTACACCTGGGTCGAGTGTGGCAAATGTAGATTAGTGTCTTGCCAACGGAAAATAGTAGTGGTTCAAAGTCCGGAGACTTATCCACTGGACCACAACACCTCAATATAACAGAAAAGAACAAAGTATAGCACAGATAACAGAGTAAACCAGGATTTTCACAAAATATATAACAGAATACAACAAATTACAACAGAATATGACAAAATATACCAGAATATATCCAAATAATAAATAATAAATTTTCAGTATATAATAAAAACTTGAAATTAAAAGAAAAAAAAACACCAACAAGACGTCTATCTCCGGGAGGCGCTAAATCCGAACCCGTCTATTTCAAACGGCACCCAATCAACCTAAAGACCCCCACTCCTACCCCCTGATCTATTCTGCGTCACTTGCCACAAGCCCCCCCCCCCCCACACACACACACACTTCATTCAAGCCTCTCTTCTTGCCAGGCCCTGGGGAGGGGGCGTTTCATCAAGTGTCTTCTCAGTGATTGTCACTGACAGTTGTCAGTGTAGAAGGCTAGTAAGATATTGTCGGTTCAAATAGACTTTGCCAGTGAAAATAACCGATAAGACACTTGATGAAACGCCCCTTGATTAACTTTTTTTAAAAATATCTGTATGCCTGTATGATTAAGTTACCATCAAGGCAGTTAGGTCCTTTGAAGTTATTCGGGCAGATACATACTCCAGTCCTGTCATCACAAACTCCACCATTGTAGCATTTATCACATATACCGATACAATTTAGTGTAGTCGAGTATATATTAGAGGGAGTACCCCATTTACCGGCTGGACAATCTGTGAAAAAATGATCAAAGAATAGAAATGATTAGGCATAGAAATTTTTCACACACACACACACACACACACACAAAATCATCTTAACACTTGCGCCCTTATTTGGTTCCTTCACGGTATGACGGCGTTAACATTGGTATATCATTGTGGAATCTTCCAGAAGGAAGTTATCATTTGCTTAGTGCATGGGCGTCAATGGTGGGGGGGGGGGCACAGTAGAGTATGTCCCCCCCCCCCCCCCAAAAAAAAAAAAAAAAAAGATAAGCTGAGGCCTCCCCCATTTTTTTTTATTTGTCAGCAATTTTCGGTGTGTCCCCATGAAAATTTTAAGATGCCAAAGACCATTTTATTTTTGCTGTGTGTGTGTGTGTGTGTGTGTTTGCTTTGTTGTTTTTCTTGTTTTGAGAGAGCGCCCCCCACAAATAAAACGGATTGAATAAGCCCCTGTCTTATTGCACTCATAATCATAGAAATTTCTATATGATAAATGATTATTTGATCATGCTATAATAGATACTAGATACATTGTACTGTGCGGAAATTACTCGAGTGTTTTGTACAGTTGGAAGACAGTATGAAACAAGAAGTACTTTACATTGATATAGGTGCTGTCGTTTAAACAAATTGCTCACAAGGGAGGAAGGGGTGGAGACAAAAGTTTGAAAAAAAGAAAGTCGAGAGAGTTTTGCATCCTTTTGGATGCATTTGTTATATCATAACAAAGGCATTTTTCAACATTTTCGCCCTTTCCTATTCCTCTGTACAAAGGCATTCATAATTCCCTATTACTACAGTTTTTCATCAAGTTTTGTTGATTTTCCACTCTTCAACTCTTCAAAACAAGGAATTTGTATCACCTCTCACTATCAGTTTGTACATGGCTCCACGAGCGCTCTCTCTTTCCTCCTCATAGAAGACATAATAGATTCCTGCGTCCGAAGACCGAATCGGCTCGTCAAAAGTGTACTGCAAAGGACTGGATTCCAGGCGTTCCAAAGTCTCTTTTGGTGTCGTATACCACACGGCGGTCCCGTTCGTGGTCGGATCGGGACCTTCTCGCGCTATCATGTCGATTGTGACGCCGACGTCGCCGATGTTGACGGTTTTAGTGAAAACGCCGTCGCGGGGAGCGAATTTGGCTGTTCGGAAAAGAGAAAAATAGTACAAGTCTGAGGATGACTAAAGAGTACCAAATACATGTGCAATGGAAGTCCAGCCCGGCTGTGATTACAAATTCTGAATTCCTCCAGCAGTGTTCAGCGTCTTCTGGAGCTAGGTCGGCAGTGTGGTACTCCCGCCCCCCCCCCTATATCATGTATATATACCCCCGGGGGTCGAGGGTGCGTTTGGAGGGTATTCTGATTTGATTCAGGAGGGGGTGTGCCACTGAAGCCTCCATACCCGTTTCCGTTCAGACATCTTAAAGAGTCATCAGACAGAAAAGGTACCCATTATCAGGGATTTTGCCTCTCGGGTGTGTACTAATTAGCGACAATATGGACGAGAATTCTGAACAATAAAGTTACCCATGTTTAAAAAAGTGGTTAAGTGGGGGCATGTTAAGGGATTTTCCGGCACAAAACCATACCCCGTGTTCGGAGATTTCTTGAAAATAAGTGACCCATTGGAGCGATACACCCCCGTATACCATATTAGGTGAATACCCCCCCCCCCCCCGAGCTCCCGGCCCATGTCTCTGACTTATGGGTAGTGCGTGTGCTGCCTCTGAAACACATTAAGCTATGGACTTCGGATTGAGTACATTCCAAGCTCGACAGGGACTGCATCATCAACATGATTTCATTTCCTTTCATTTCATTTATTTGACTCTCTTAAAAACATCAAAACATATCAATGCATGTTTCACATTGATTGCAGATAAAAAGTGGGGGAATCATAAAAAAGCCATGTAGGCTTGTCAGATATGATTCCCTGAAAATATATATGACATTAGAATTGACATTTTAAATAAGAAAACAAAGAACGAATAACCTAAACTACGGACAGGACAGACTAATTAAAGAAAGAAAAAGGAGAGGAGAGAAAATAAGATTTCAGGAGTAAACTCTTTACATATACATCTACTCTTTACATATTAGCGTATCATTTTAATTTAAATGACCATTATATAAACGTACAAATGATAAAGCCTGACTGTTTGACGATCTCTATTAAGAAAGAGAAGGCAGTGGAAGAGAGATGAGAGATAGATAGATAGATAGATAGAGATAGACAGACAGAGAGAGAGAGAGACAGAGAGAGAGAGAGAGAGAGAGACCCAGGACCAAAATCCAACTGAAATCAGCTGCCGAGATTTAAACTGGTTTCAACTGGTTTTAACTGGTGTCAATCGGTTTCGATAGGAATACAAATTTTCCAGTCGAAACCACTTGCCTAACTGGTAAAACGTTTAGATGGGTTGTCAATTCCAGTTCTAACCAATTAGAAATTGCAACTGGATCTAGTTGAATGAATCATCTATTCTACTGGTTCCACTCAGAAGTGCAGCTGAACCAGTAAGATTTTTTTTTTTCAGTTACTCAGTTGATTCCAGTTATAAGTCCATTTCCAGTTTATATACCCAACGTTCTAGTCATAGAAGTGCAACTGGAACCAGTAAGAAAATGTTCCAGTTATAAGTCAATTTCCAGTTAGCAACTGGTTCCAGATAGAAGTGGAACTGGAACCAGTTGATAAACTGGCTTTTACGTCATTTGTATACTTTTGATTTTTTTTTTTTTTTTGGGGGGGGGGGAGTCAACATTAAAGCTAAACACAAATGTCATTTTATATCATTTCATGAGTATCTATTTCACATATTTGTGTGAGATATTTCATTCATTCATTCATTCATTCATTCATCCATTCATTCATTCATTCATTCATCCATTCATTCATTCATTCATCCATCCATTCAGTCATTCATTCATCCATCCATTCATTCATTCATTCATTCATTCATTCATTCATTCATCCATTCATTCATTTATTCATTCATCCATTCATTTATTCATTCATCCATTCATTCATTCATTCATTCATTCATTCATTCATTCATTCATTCATTCATTTTGTTTATTGTCATGTTATCAGGGGCGTCGCTAGACTTTTTTTAATGGGGGGGGGGTATAGAGGTCAGATTGCCGACGAACAATGCCTCCGATTGCCGACGACCAACGTCGACAAATTCATCCGTATAAAGCCCATGAGACATGTTCTATTGTGTGCCTCTGACACATTTTCCTTCTAAATTTTGTTCACCTCACTTACCGAATGTGTTAGCTTTCTGAAAACATTCTGTATCTAAATATAATACGAGCGAGCGCAGCGAGCGAGGAAAAATATACACTCTCTTTCGTAGAAGTGATAGTTCTTCATCAAACTACATGATGGGCTTAAAGATATCTAAATTATATATTTGGTCACCTTTCTCACCTGATTCATTCGCTTTCAAAGACCATCCTGAATCTTAATGTTATACGAGCGAGCGCAACGAGCGAGGAAAAAATCTATGTACTATTTTTTTATGTTAGAAGTGATAATTCTTCATCCAAATACACGATGGTATTAACTATGAGATATCTAACTTAAACCGGTACATTTGGTCACCTCGCTTGCCGAATTTGTTTGCTTTCCCTAATTCATCTTGTATCTGAATATTATACGAGCGAGCGTAGCGTGCGAGGAAGATTATAAACTCCTTTTCATGATAAAAGTGAAAGTTCTTCATCAAAAATACATGATAGGCCTTTAAGATTTTCTATATTTGGTCACCTCTCTTACCTAATTTATTTGCTTTCAGAGACCATCCTGTATCTAAACATCATACGAGCGAGAGCAGCGAGTGAGGAAAAATATATATGCTCTTTTATGGTAGGTGATAATTCTTCATCAGAGTACATGATGGGCCGCGCTTGCCGAATTCGTTTGCTTTCCCAAATCCATCTTGTATGTAAGTATTTTACGAGCGAGGAAAAATACATGTATACTCCTTTTCATGATAGAAGTGAAATTTCTTCATCAAAATACACGATGGGCCTTTGAGGTACCTATTTTGATATATTTGGTCACTTCTCCTACCTAATCTATTTGCTTTCAAAGACCATGCTGTATCTAAATATTATACGAGCGAGCGCAGCGAGCGAGGAAAAATATATATACTCTTTTTTATGGTGTAGAAGTGATAATTCTTCATCAAAATACATGATGAACCCAAGATATCTAAATGTATTTGTTTATCTCACTTGCGAAATGTGTTTGCTTTCCGAAAACATCCTGTATCTAAATATAATACGAGCGAGCGCAGCGAGCGAGGAAAAATATGCTCTCTTTCGTGTTATCAGTGTTATTTCGTCGTCAAAATGCACAAGCAAATAAGCCGAATATGACTCTATTTGGGCACCTTACTCCTCTTTTTTTCTTTTCCCCTCCCTCTTCCCCCTCCTTTCTCTCTCTCTCTCTCTCTCTCTCTTTTTCTGCCGACAGCGATCGCGAATTTGCCGACAAGAATTTTTAATGGGGGGGGGGGGTGTCACACCCCCACACCCCTCCTCTAGCGACGCCCCTGCATGTTATTATATGAATAAAAACACAAAAATTGTCTTTGGACTTTTACATACTTACTCTTTACGTACTTACTCTTTACATACATGAATATAACAAACATATTTCAAGATAAAAATGTATGATTTGTCATTGCATAATTCAAATAACAATAAAAAGTGTGATTCATTAACCGTGACCACAAACATGCTATATAAGAAACAAAACTAAGGTTTCCTTACTAGAAAATACCAGTAAGACCAAATGGAAATACCAGTTGAACACATTCAGTTACAAGACAGGTTGAAAAATACCAGTTGAATAAGTCCAGTTAAAATGGAAGTTGACCAGTTACAAGACCGGTTGGAAATACCAGTTGGAAATTCCTGTTATAAGACGAGTTGAAAATACAAGTTGAATAATTCCATTTAGAATTTTGAACTGGCCTTTGACCAATTCAGTTTTAACTGGATTCAACTGGAACCAATTGTTTCAATTTCCGTTTTAGAAAATCATTTGGCAACTGGTTTCAATTGGATTTGCTCCAGTTGGAGTTTCAACTTGACAACTGGATTTTCTTTGGGAAGAACATGAAGAGAAAAGCAAGAAGTTGAAGAGAGGCAATAAAAACAAGAGCGGGGGGGGGGGGGGGGAGGGGTGCGCTATCATAACCGGACAAAGAAATGGAGGAGAGAAGGAAATGTCATACTTACTGTCATTTCGTTTGAAGAAAGTAACAACAGAGGTCGTGTAAGTGTTCAAATCCCCCTTCCATGCCCTGCAGTCAAACACACCAACCCCTTCCGTCTCCCAGTCGGCACCCGGTGGAAAAGTGATCGCCTTCACGTTGCGGTAATCGATATTGAGATCGTTACGCGGCAGGGGGGCGGAGACTTCGGTAACGCCGGAAAATTGCCTCCTCAGAGATAAGAAGGCATCATCGTCCGGTGCGCTTGGGTAACATGCAAACCTCGGCAGGGTTTCGACCAAGGCGACGTTGCCACTAGTGTTCGTCAACTCGATGGCTGAAAAATGAGACGCCACAACTGTGATGTGGACGAATCGACCTGTAAATTACAAATTAAGTAAAATGGTTAAAGAGATGCGACGAATCTCATTTGAGTTTTGCAACACCACGATTAAAACGTTCCTTTTCATTCCGAACATTTAATACCTTGATGGAGGGGGGGGGGGGGGGGGTGTCGGAACAGTCCCTTTGTAAAGAAGTACCATAGGTACCATGGTACTTTGACGAAATTACCATCAAACCATGGTAATTTCATGGTACTTTCATGGTTTTTCATACTTTCGTCAAAGTACCAAGGTAACCACTTTTTAGTAGGGTCGGAACAGTAATTAGGAAAATGAGGAATAACAGAATCATTTTTTTAAGGGTCAAATCTGCTATATGTTGAAGAAAATGCAATTATGAGCAATGACAATGTTGGAGAGATACAATCAATAACTTAAAAAAAAAATTGGTCCCGAACCCCCCCCCCCCCACAAGTTATACGCCAGTGACCAAAGATGGACATCTCGACAATGAATTGAAAAGTGACAGGAAGTGGTGTCGGCGTAGCCTTACCCCGTTGCCTCGATCAATCAGTATAGTGTATCTCAAGTAAAATAAGATCACTTTTAAATCTTGGAAGCAAAGGGATTTAACACTCATGGAATAGATTCAACTATTGAAGGTGCACATTTATTCTAAAGTTCTTTATCGGGCGTCACTTACTCCTGTTCCAAAATGGATTTATGATTCATTGGATGGATTAACTTTCGATTTCATAAGGAAAGGAAAGAAAGATAAAATCACTAGAAATACAATGTTCTTAGACTACAAGCAAGAGGGATTGAAGATGTTAAAATTTTCTGCACAAGTGAAATCGCAGCGAATTATGTGGATTCAAAAACTTCTGAATAAAGATGAAGACATGAAATGGAAATAATACTTTAACTTTGTCACTAACACCTGGGTGGAGATTGAACATTTTCATGTGACTATATATCAGGTTTATTAAAAGTGAGTCCACAATTTTATATGGATTTATTAGAAGACTGGGTGAATACGAGACATATAAGAAGTATAGGCATTGATGATGTGGTAATTTTCAATAATAAGCTTATTCGATATAAAGGAAGTTGTATATACGATAAAAGGTTGCACGACCAAGGAGTTTACAAATAGAAACATATTCTTGAAAACGATGGTAAACTAAAATGTGACAGACATTTTGTCGATTTAGTTTAGAAGTGAATGACATTGAAAGGCTCAAGCACTTTTATGCCTGTTTACCCTTTTTACTGGAAAAATAATATCAGAATGGAAGAAGAAAAAAAATCTGGAACTGATTTCACTTTAGGAAAGAAAACAACTAATAAAGCTGATGTAAAAATCAAAACAAATCTATGTACAATTAATAAAGAAAGATGAATTTAAACCTTTGTTTTTTTTTAGAAAATTGGAAGGAATTATGGTTTTTTCCAGCAAGGAAATAGAAAACATATTTTTAAGATTAAGACAGTGTACACTTAATAGCCGACTAGAGAGTTTCAGTTCAAACTTATACATAATTCAATATATACAAACCATCACCTCTTCCGTTTTGGTCTTGTCTCGACTAACTTATGCTCATTTTGCGAAAAAAAAAAGAAGAAACATATAAACATTTGTTCTATACTTGTGAATTTGCACAATCAGTGTGGGAAATGTGCACGAGATTTTTAGATTTTGAAATACATAATTGTAGTTGGGAGGACATTCTGTTTGGGAAGGAGGAGAGAAATAAAGGAAAACATCAATTGATGAATCACGTTATAATTCTTGTTAAATATCTGATTTATAGAAATAGAGAACTTTAAAAAACCACCTTCATTTAATGAAATAATGAATAGTATTATAGAGGGTAACGGAGAAGAATGGAAATTGGCAGCAATGAGGGGGACTCTTACTATCCATTTTTCTAAATGGGAAAACCTGAATAGTAGACAAACAATTGAAACCCAGAGCCACCGGTAAGAGGGGGGGGGGGGGGGGAGAAGGAGAAGGGGGGAGGTCGGGTAGGGAAAATAAAAAGAAGAAAACTTTTCTCTCAGGACAACAGTACAAAAGAAGTATAAGGTACTACAATATAAAACAAAATTGTTGGATTATACAACTGGATATGTTTATCTCAATAAGATTATGTTATTTTTTTATCTCTGGAAATATGAATTTTTGTTTGCAACTATGAGGTATGAAAATTGATCTTGTAAGAAAAAAAAACGCTTATCAGTTTTAGAATTAAGAATATATGATGAAGGATATCAATTAATTTATCCACAGTTTTTGTTTATGAATTTTTTTTTTCAATATTCAAGTAATATTAATTTCTTTTGAAGCTTTTTGTTAGACGAAAATTTATAAACTGTTTTAGAATACTATCATAATTGCAGTTTGCGTTATATACGATGATTGTAATTTGTACCATGATTGTAATTTGCTTCATGAGAGAAAAAAATAAAAACTGATTTAAAAGAAAAAGTATCTAGGTAAAACGGCGCCCGGGGCAAGCGCTGATCGAAATTGCGCAAATTCTAACTTCTGATCGACGCCAATGAAAAAAAAAGAAGAAATTTAGAATCTTTCTTTGGTTTGTCATGAGATTAAACTTCCAATACTTCAACCCCTTTTTATTATTTTTGCTTTTGCTTTTGCTTTCATTGCGCCCCTAAAAGTGGCGCCCACTGGCTCGTGCCCCAATGCCCCCTTCCCTCCCCCCCCCCTCCGATACGCCACTGGCTTCATTCCTGATCTGTCTACCCGAATAGGAATGACGGGGTCAAATGTTCGCTGTAGTTGATGAACGCAGATTGGGCGACATTGTAGACGATGTCGTCGTGATAGCCCTCTTGCCAACGTAATGTACAAGTCATGCATGTATTTGACCTTTCTGCATGTACGCACCGTGGCTTCCAGGAACATTATGCTTCAAATGTTTAAACCATTCGTGACAGAGGTCCACATTTTGTGGTTTAACCTAATAACTTTTGATGCAGAGCCCTAAAAATTATACCAAATACATGAGTAGAAAGAGTAAAGAAATTTTACACAAACTGTGCCCTCAATATTCATTGTTTGATGCTGAAAATTTTTTTAAAGGAAAATAAGCATTAAAATCCTTAAATTGGCAATGTGATAGAAAATTTAAAATCATCGTTTTCCCCTGCAAATTGGCAACTTTTTGACTTATCATAATTTCTGTCAATTTATATTCATTTCTGATACATGATGTTTTATAAATAAAATGTAGCAATAAAATAAAAATGTTGGTGTTGCCAATTTGAAGAATAAAAGCGGATCAAATTAGGCTTTAAATAATTCCTGTCACGAATGGGTTAAACATACAAGATGCCTTCCTCCATTTAGAATAGGTATCCCTCGTAAAGAATACCATGATACTTATGGCACAACTATGGCAATTCAAAAGTATTATGTTCAAAGTACCGTGTAATGAATTATATGCAGTTATTACCATTGGGTACTATGGTCATGATGGTACTGTTTTGCAAGGGATACCAAATAATCCTTACCAATAATACGAGTATACACAAGGATTGCCAATGCCAGTGTAAATCAGGGGCAGCGGAGGAGGGGGGGGGGGGGGGGGGGGGCTGGGGGCTGCAGTTTAGGCTTGCAAAACCATAAAACTCAATGGCTTCCGCCCCCTGAACCCCCGCCAGGGGCCCTACAGCCCTTGGACTCTGCCTGTTTGGGGGTCAGCCCCCTACTAAAATCACAAAACAAAACAAAACAAAACAAAAAACAAAACAAAACAAAACAAAACAAAACAAAACAAAACAAAACAAAACAAAACAAAACAAAACAAAACAAAACAAAACAAAACAAAACAAAACAAAACAAAACAAAACAAAACAAAAACAAACAAACAAACAAAACATTCCGCGGCCCCTGTAAACGCATTCATAGTCATCGCCATAATAGGCTGAATAAAAACATGAAAGTGTATAGGTAATGAAATCCATTACTTACCTTGCGAGGACAAAGTGTGAAGATTCAAAAAGAAAGCGATGAGAAATAAACTATCCATCAAACTAGTCATTGTGTTTCAATGACATTGAAGTTCCTGGCGGTTAATACAAATATGAATACTACGATACTGTGCTACAGTATGCGTCTCATAAACATTGAAAATAGCTGACGCTATCTTATGTATCTGCTTGAATTTTGATGTCTTGGTGAGAAAATCACTGACAGATTAATGCCGTAAGCGTGGTAGAAATGTTATGGTAGGCCCTATAACACAGAAGAAAGTCTTTTATTCCAGCTGGCGTGAAGTGTTTCTAACTGCATGCAAGCATGAATCGTAGCAACAGCGTCACCAAGGAGGGCGGGCAAGGGGCACTATGTCCCTCCTGACCGCTTCCGACCGTTTAAAAAAAAAATAGTTGGCTGGTTTAGGAACCGCTGAAGGGTGATAATGTTAAGATTTGAACTTTGTAACGAGCAAAACAAGACACGTTACCACAAACAAACAACCAATCAACAACAATAGCAAACTGTTCAGTGTTCAGCATAGGATCTTATTTCCGGATCCCCCCCCCCCCCCCGTAACCCACACTAGGGCCATGAAATACTGGATGCCTTGAGTTTCAAGTTTCAAGTTTCAAATTTTATTGATTTAAATCCATACATATTGGATTATTCCCCATTTTTCACAAAATGCAACAAAGACTTTACAAAATATTACATAAAAGAACAAGGTATAGCATAGATAATAGATCAGGATTTTCACAAAATATAACAGAATACACGAAAAAATCATAACAGAATATGGCAAAATATACAAGAATATAACAAAATATGTCAGAGTATAACAAAATTTTCAGTGTATAATAAAAACTTCAAATCAAAAAAAAAAAAAAAAATCAATATCAACAAGACGTCTATCTCCGGGATCGAGGCGCTAAATCTGAGCCCGTCCATTTCAAACAGCACTCAGTCAACCTAGCGACCCCCCCCCCACCCACCCTACATTGATGAACAGTAGGCCTATGTATTACTATCTGGAAGCTCTAGTGCCCCCCCCCCCCCCCACACTCTCTCTCCAAAGCCTCTGATGGGCTCACTCCAGTGATCTCTTTCTTCCAAGTCTATGTGTCCTTTTCCGTTGTATCGCTGCATATAATACTGCTTGCATGATGTAAACATGACTGATGACTGTTTCCGCAATGCTTGGAAATCGAACTCGTTCATTGTCAGCTATGTCAGTGACCTAGACCTTTGTACAGTCTTAGATGGTATAGTATACAACTCGATATCTTGTTATTGTCATTACATCTTTGTAAACAAATGAAATGATCCAAAGTGGAAGTCCGCCGAAGTAAGCAATGGCGTATATCCTTCTGACGATGATTGTCTTCCCCCTCCCTCTCTCTCTCTCTCTCTCTCTCTCTCTCTCTCTCTCTCTCTCTCTCTCTCTCTCTCCCTCTCTCTCGTTCCACCCCTTCTCTCTTTCATTCTCTCCTAATTTCTCTCCTCTCCTCTTATACAGGCTCTTTCGGTCTCATTGCCACTATACCTATTTAATTGTTCTCATCCCCACGTACCCCCCCCCCCCCCGTTTATTTCGATCTCATTGTTCACAGTTTCAACATACAATGGATTATTGTTGACGTACCACCTCCAGACCCTTATTCCACACTGCCGCATTGTTTTGTGGTCTACGACACAGACCGTAATTATTTTGACATCTCAGCTATCATCCCCGCCCTCGAAAAAATTCATTCGGATGCCCCCTCCCCAAGTATTGCCCCTAGTGCCCCTCTACTGAAAATATTCCCATTACGTCACTGAACAATATCTCCCTCATGATCTACAATATGTGAAACCTGTATGTATGTTCATCTGGCATACGGGTTTATGACATGATGACATGAGCATCATTAGCATTTAAGTATACTGCTCAGTAGACAGAAAAAGATGTGTAGAGATGAAAAAAATGCAATTTCAAATTCAAATTCAAATTTATTGAAATAAAATCCTGACATTTAAGGATTATCATTAAAAAAACACGAAACACAACAAAACAAAAATTTAACGAAAACAAATTGAATAACAAAATATAACAAACAAAGACAGATTATAACAAAACAGACATGATTGAAGCATATTGACAATTTGTATACGTGACAAAAAAAATGATGCATGACATGAATGATTCTTTGTCACCTCATTGTCCAGATGTACTCAGATTGATTTTTATAATCTGAGTAATAAAAACATGACAAAATTTTTGAGGCAGGTCGGAAAAAAGAAGGAAGAGGGGACGAAAAATAGGAATTATTTCTATTTGGTCTAATATTTAAATTCACATGCATACATGATGATACACGAAACTTGATCAGCGACACCATTTGGAGTGCGAGTAAATATGTAAACTTATAGAAGAGATGGTGAGATGTTGATATGTCGAATTTCAGCAAGTATCTAACCTTTTTTTTTTTCCATTTGTGCAAATATATACTGTGCCATAAGTACAATCTTGTCTATTGTTTATGTATCTACAGGGGTATACTGAAGGTGCTTTGCGCAATAATGGTTGAGTAAGCTTTATATTTTCAACATGTTGTTGCAACCATTGGGTTTTACCCGTATATGACCAACTCCCCCCCCCCCCCCTTCCTTTGACTTGCCCAACATGTCCGAACATAACGCTGTAAGCCTCTTTAGGAATATGACGTCATCCACGATAAATGTATAGAGCATCGGGATACCGGGATACACTAAGGGCTTCAGTTGAAATTACATCCGGGTTTCTGAACGAGAATTATATAAGGGTATTTTCGAATCAAACAAACCGGTTCCGGTATTGAAGAAATGTCAGTTTTTGTGAAGCATCTCCTTATTTGAATGGCTTCTGAGTAAAACTGTCGGATTCACAGATAGCATTAAATTTTCGATGAAAATTTCAACATGATATATCATCCCCTTCCTATGAAGTCTGTGTTATAATGCTGGCAAATTACGTCACCGCATCCTAATACTACAGTGCTTATATAGCGCATATCACTACCGCATCCTGTTCCGTCAAAGAAAATTATTTTACTGAGGGTTCATCCTTCACAAATTTGTCATTCTGACATAGCATTGATCATGTTGATTGTATGCTTTTCAGAGAACTATTGCTGTTTCGAAACTATTCTGAAGTAACTATTGATTGCGCAATATGTCATAATAATTCAGTATGTTTCTTCACTGACGATGGAATATATTATAGGAGTATATTTGTATTGTTGGATACATGGGAAACAAAAGAAGGTAAGAAAATAAGCCCTTAGCCCTTAGATTCATGTTCACGTTTGTTTTCTTATAATTTACTGCTTGGCAATGTAAAATGCGTATATTCCTCTTTCTAAATGCAACTTGCTGACCTGTTAGTTCGATGTGGATATGTTGTATACTCATGGCATTGGCGAATTATGGATTCCGCAGCCATGGTAGCGGGTGGGATGTATTAAATGAGAATGCAACCCAGGCATCAGTGTGCTCTTAGTGAATAAAGATGACCAAGAAGAGTATACAGTGAAAGTTTGAGCAAAATCGGACAATGTGTTCAAGAGTTATGACTTTTGAAAGTTTCAGTAAATCCTTATGATGGGGATCCTTGAGTTGGCAACTTTGCCAGCATCTGTGATGTCATCGTGGACAACTCTCAATTCATTTTGTACATGATTTTTCAAAAAAGTTGATTTAATAAACTTGGGATTTCATATAATATATGAAATCCCAAGTCGGGTATCAACATAATTCTTCCCAACATGCTTGCAGAAATGATATAGCCATGTCATACTCAAACAATAAATCAAAAGAATTTTTCTTTTTCTTCAAAATAAAGGAAATGTTATATGCTGTGTACAAAATGAAAGGAAAGTTGTCCACGATGACATCACAGATGCTGGCGAAGTTTCCAATTCAAAGATCCCCATAATAAGGATTTACTTAAACTTTCAAAGTTCATAGCTCTTGAAAAGATTGTCCGATTTTCTTCAAACTTTTACTGTTTATACTGTCTTGTTCTTCTTCATTCACTAGAAGCCGCACACTGATGTCTGGGTTGCATTCTCCTTTAAGAGGGGCACACAGGTGCATGAAGTACTTACTAGCAAGCAAGAGAAAATAAAACCGATACAAATAAATAAATAAAATCGTTAAATAATGACACTACCTCAACTTCCCCTAAAAGTTCCGGTTAAGTTTTTAAACTTCGGTCGGAGGTGAAGGCCGAAGGAGGGAGGGCGGGGTCACTATTAGAAAAATAATTCGGAGCAATTTATGCCTGTACTTGCACCCCTTGCGGATATAGTGACTACTGTATGGATTCCTTTTTACTGGATGATGATTCGTCCCAAGTCTGATTCGTCCACCTGTTTTTGACGTTTCATTTCAGCTCATTATTATTCTTCATTTGTCCCTTTTTTTAAATATCATTTTGTTTTCATTGTATAGCGGTAGACGTTACATCTGAAATTACTGTGTGTATGCTAGTATGTCTTTGGTCCAAACCACCCTGCTTCTGTATCATACGAACGAGCGAAGCGAGAGAGGAAAAACACATGCACTCTTTTGACGATAAAGTATTATTTCGTCATAAAATACACAGTAGCCTATATAGGCCTATTCAAATCACATATTCGGCAAATTCGCTTCCATGCCCAATTCGTTTTCCTGCCCACACTGTCCTGTATCTAAATTTTATACGAGCCTGAGCGCAGCGAGCGAGGAAATTTCGATCGCGATGCTCTTTGGCTCGTCGCTTGCCATCCAAAACCATTCTGTTTCTATGAGCGAGCGAAGCGAGCTACCGACAAAATTTAAAAAAAAATCTATTTCCTACGTAGAATAGTCACCAAAATAGATATTTTGATCTTCCCCCAGAATTCGACGATACTTTAACACCTAGCTGCAAAAATACTGTGATATTCGGACATGTTGCTGAGGGAATAAGAGTGCTTGCTGCTCAAAAACGTCATGTTTCTATATTTTATGAGCGAGGGTAGCGAGCGAGCGATTTTTTTTAAATATGGAGAACAGATTCTAGTGTATTGTTTGTTAATCCATTCTCATGATTTAAAGGTAAAGCGAACTGGCTCCCGTATACTAGTATAAAATTTCAAATAGCTCCATCTCAGTCCTGAACTACCGATTCCGTCACCGTTCTTCTTCCCAGCATTTTATCGGCATCTTTCTTTCTCGTATTTCGATTTGGTATGATAGGAATAGGCTATTGGTCACAAGCCAATATCTCCTACAAATTCATCTATTTTAGGTATTCTTGCCGTTCGACTCCTTGCAGTTATTTACCATGTTTACTAACACTTTATGACTAGAAGAATAGTGTATTATTAGATAAAAAGACAAAATGCAAGCCAATTTCCTTTCGTAAAAATAGAATATAACCGTATAAGGTAGAGAGAGACAAGATGTATGCCAATTTCCTGTCGTAAAGAGTACTATGGCGGGCATTGGTTGAAATACTTTAAAATGAGAGCAAGCATTTACTTTCTTTTACTCTGTTTTACGGGGATTAACAGGGGGTAATGTCATTTTTTATGGTGAATTGTTGAAGCCATATATTACGGGCTATCCCCCCTCACCCAAAATATGGGGGGGGGGGGGGGGGGGGGGGGGGGAATATCCACATCCCCCGCGGGATTGACATCCATGGCACTTAGGGTACCTGGTGGGGTTAGGGGGCGGAACCCCCTAAAGCCCATAGGCTTTTATGGTTTTGCAAGCCTATATAATGAAATGAGCACTTTACAGTTTAGATATGAAGTTTTTACAATTATATTGTTGTTGTTTTTTTATCCGAAATTGCGGGGAAGGGGGGCTACAACCCCAACTCCCCCCCCCCCCGCCCCCGCTTCCGCGGCGTATGGACGACAGTTTTTGTTTTTGAAACATATGGATGTGAACTGTTTTAGTTGTGAGAATGTGCACTAACTATGGCAGGAATCGATCTGAACAATGTGGCCAATTTAAGATTTACTGAGAGAGTTACCTTTAAAAAAAAACTGTCCGTGTTAATATATTTCTAAAAATTATTATGCCCTGGGAAGAACGCTGTATTTTGCAGTATGTTGCTGTTTTGATCACTTATTGCTCTTTTTAAAAAAAATCACAAAAAATGGGATAAACAAACCATCGGGTGCTAGTGCTTCATCGTTCAAGAACGGCTATACATTTTAAAATATGACAAAATATGACAAAATATGGCGTGGGGAAAGTACCCAGTGCTATTGCGCAATACCTCTCACATGACTTTAACCCTCTCCGTCTGGTTGTATATCGTATGCCGTTTTCTCGGGTATTCATTCAGAATCATCAGGGTGATCATTTTCC
Source organism: Echinometra lucunter (assembly GCA_029962745.1). Classification (NCBI taxonomy): domain Eukaryota; kingdom Metazoa; phylum Echinodermata; class Echinoidea; order Camarodonta; family Echinometridae; genus Echinometra; species Echinometra lucunter. The sequence continues at coordinate 11,451,115 of CM057170.1, forward strand.
ATAAATTAAGCTTTTTATAATGGATATTCTTGCATTTCCGTCTAAATATTGGCCATTTTCATTCAAAATTTTGAAAGGCTTTCCACATTCAATAGTTTGAAAGGACTTCCACATTGAAGTCTTCAGTGGGTTAATAATGAAACACGTTCGTATGATGTTTAGATGTATTGTCAGCTCAGTGTTGCTAAGCTGTGCAGTGGTGATGATCTTGCGCAATTCTGCTCATTAGAGTCGGAAATACTTTTTCTTTTCATGTGATGTGACTAAGATTTCAAGCAGAGTTACTTGGGATTTCAGCAGAAAATGTGTATTTACAGTTATGTACAGACATGAAAGCAAGCCATTATTCCGCAACGAGGTAAGACAGATTTGGTTTTAATCTCCATTTCCTGGTTGTGTGAACACATGCTTTCAATCATGGACAGTAATTACAAGAAAATTGTGACCGGTCTTATATCGTTAAAAAATAATTTGAGTTTAAAAAAAATAAAAATGATATCAGTCTATTATAATCGTAAAACAGGGGCGGCGGAGCGTCTTTCAAAGTGTGGGAAGGGGGCACAAGCGTAAAGGGGCACTTTTTGGAAAAAGAGAGCACTTACAATAGGTGAACAAGGCATATTCATAGGTAAAAGGGACACTTTTTGGTACTTGGAAAAGTGGGGGCCCTTCCCCCGGCACTCCCCCCCCCGGCCTCCTGGTTCGCTACCCCTGCCATAAGAGACGCTTCATTTTCTGTTTTAAAAATTTTTCAGGACCATATGATAGGCATGACAGGGGCTTGTTAACGGTCTGTATTAAGGGCTTCCCACTATAGACTATGGAATTAATCTATATACTTGTCCAACAAAATCACAGACTCATGGCCCACTCCATTTTGATTTCATGTCCCTCTACTAGTAGATGTAAAATACATTCATGAAGTTCACAGTGCATGATAAATTTAAGACAAATCTATTAATATTGATATATATTTCATTACTTATAACTAATTACTGAATAACCAATTAAGGTAGAAATGTTTCCCTTTTGAATAGAGTAACTGTGATTTTATAGCACCATTCAAAGTTAATCAGGGTGTTGTAGCTTTTAGGCTTCTCATTATTTGCTGTACATTTCCGAGATCCCCCCCCCCCCCCAAAAAAAAAAAAAAGAAGGAAAAAAAAATGGACGGGGGATTCCCTGAGAATGCGCTTTACCTCATTCCGCCCCGGCTCATAGCGACGACACCATGGCCCCGTTGCATACAACTTTCCATAGATGATGACTCTTCCATCAGTGATAACTACCATGGTAACATTGCTCAACAGCCAATCACATTCAAGGTTTCCATGGTAGTTACCATCGATGGCAAGGGCGTAAATCCTCTTTGAGGAGCGGGGGGATGATCGACTTTTTTGCCGATTTTTTTTTTTTCTGTCGAACTCATCAGTCCCGTTGGGTCCCGTTGCATAAAACTTACCATTAATGGTAACTCTGCCATTATTGATAACTACCATCAGTGGCGTACCGTGGGTCAATTAATTGGGGGGGGGGACACCAAGCATAGCCGTACACAGAATTTTTTCCGGGGGGGGGGGCAAGGCGCGTAAAATTTTCGAAGATATACAAAAGCAAGGGAGCGAAGCAACCGAGCTGTCATGAGGGCGCTTTTCCATTTTTAACATTGAAATTGAAGGATTTGGTACACACTTTTGGTGTTAAAAAAAAAGTTAAGTATTCAAGATATCGGGGGCCAGGGCAACCCCCGTGCGGGTATGTGTGGTTATTTCTATCATGCTAACAATAACGACAGTAATCTCGAACCAAGGTGTCTTTAAGGACGTGAAGCATTTTAAAACTTTGGGAAAATAATGCATCTTGCTAGATACCACCATGTTGTTAAATTTTGCGAGCGAGCGAAGCGAGCGATCCGAAAACTTACAACTTTATTTGCAATAAAAGAATGCCATGTTATTTTATTATAAAAATACACTATCGGACCGGGGGGTGGGGTCTATATGATATTTCAATTAAATATCTAGTCACCTCGCTGCCAATGACTCTATTTTAGCACGTTCCATGTCTCTAACCATTACGAGCGAGCGAAGCGAGAGAGGAAGCACACACTTACCCCTTCAGTAAATTACATTGTGAGCATATGAAACATCTGAATTATTTATTCGGTCACCTCACTCCCCCAATTCGTTTGCTTTAAAAAAAAAAACAATTATTTAACGAGCGAGCGCAGCGAGCGAGGAAAATTATACTCTTTTTTATTGTAGAAAGTGTTATTTCGTCATCGAAATATAAATATCTACATAATCTATTCGATCCCCTGTGTGCTGAATATGAATCCATTTAGGTACCTCGCTCACCGTCTGAAACCTTTCTGTTTTAACAAGCTAGCAAATTCAGCGACGCCCACCCCCCCCCCCACACACACACAAAATATAGATAATACCGAATACATGTATGGATTCGTCAGCAAAATAAATTAGATGTTTTTTGTAATTTTGTGGACCTTCTCGCTGCCCAATTATGACGCTTTGCTAACCCGCTTCTGAAATATGATTGCGGTACCCGAAATCCTTTTGTTTCTAGCTTTTCCTAGCGGGAGTAGCGAGCTAGCGAACGAACAGATATGATTTTGTGTGTGTGTGTGTGTGTATGTGCGCGCGCGCGCGTGTGTGTGTGTGTCTAGGCCATCTACTGAAAGGGCCCTTTTTAGGTAAACTTCTTGGAGTGAAATCCTGATGTGGTTATTACTAACATTCTATGAGTGGAACAATAGCAGCCTATAACATCAGATTGAGACACAAGATGCAAACTGATTCCTTTCATAAGAATAATAATCAGCATCGGCATTGATTAAGTTACTTAAATGCCAGCGAGCGCTCCCGATTTACCATTTTCCTTTTCCTTTTTCCCCCTTTCTTTTCTCTTTCCTTCTCCTTTCTTTTTTTTTTTTTCTCTCTCTCTTTTTTGGGCCAGCCGATGGGGGGGGGGGGGGAGGGGCACGTGCCCCCCGTGCCCCCCCCGTAGTTACGCCACTGACTACCATGGTAACATTGATCAACAGCCAATCAAATTCAAGGTTTTCATGAAAGCTACCTTTGATGGCAAAGTTACCATCAATGGTAAAAAGTTTTATGTAACGGGGCCCTGGTGCACAAAATATTGCTTCTAGTTTCAAGTTTTTACAACAAATGTTATATCAAAATAAAGCCTTTTTCTTCTTCTTTAAGATGGAATGCGAGAATTTTCGATAAAGTGACACATGCCGAAGTGATGATGTGATTTGTCAACCAGATCCAGTGAGTTGAGTTAAGGGGCTTTCCAACCGAAAAGTGCTCTGAATTGTCATATAAAGATTGTGAAACCAAACAAGAAGAATGAGGAGGACTCGAAGAAAAAGGAGGAAAAGTAGAAGAAGAAGAAAATTAAGGAGGGGGAGGAGCAGAGAGAGAGAGAGAGAGAGAGAGGGGGGGGGGGGGAGGGAACCCCATACTCTCTCCACAGCACTCCATGTCCTGATCAAGTTTATCCATCTTTTAACACTTGTCCCCTAGCTTGAACCTTTTATTGCGAGTTTGACACTTTCATGATAGTGGTTTCTATACAATATAGATGACCTGACTGCCTGATCTGGGGACGGTTTCATGAAAGTTGTCAGCACTGACAAGTTGTCAGTCACTGACAGTTACCATAGCAACAGTCAGTGATTAGGGCTTCTCAGCCAATCAAAACCAAGGATTTTGCTGAAATTGTCAGTGAATGACAACTTTCATAAAACGCTCCCCTGAGGAGGGGTTGTATCTAGCTCTCTCAGTTCCCCCCCCCCCCCTCGTTACACGTAGACCTACTGAAAAGGAAGTTAATTTTGAAGGGAATAAAAGGTGCAGCAAAACAAAATAATATCCCTATAATCGGGGAGGAGGGGGGGGGGGGGGGTACTCGCCTAATAGGCTATGGTATAAGCAGGCCCCTGGGAACGATTTTTTCACAGGGGGTCCTGAGCCCCGGCCTGAGCCACAAAGCAAGCAGTGTTTCAGTATTCGGCGAACATGAAGGGGGGGGGGGGTGTAATACCTAAATTTGCCGACAGTTATATGCTGCATTCTAAGTCTAATCCAAGTACCCCTTCCTCTTACACAAAACACAAGAAATTATTTTCACACTATATCACAAATGTAGATTTTTATTATTTTAATGGAACATCTATGGGCCGCGAAGCGATTTTTAATTCTTATTTTTTTTGGGGGGGGGGGGTGGGGGATGACGCTTCTTTCTAGATTATGAACAACCCTGTTTTTAAATTCTGCGAGCGAGCGAAGCGGGCTAACCGAAAATAAGGACTTCTTGAAACTTCTTGTTTAATAAGAAAGATCGAAGTGTTATTTTGTTATCAAAATAAGCTGTGGGCCTATAAGATATCTGAAGCGGAGCGAGTGAGCCAAAAATAGCAATTCTTGTTATGAAAGAAGTGTTATTTTGTCATCAAAATACACTGTGGTCCTTAGATATCTAAATTTGGTCACCTCGCTTGCCGAATTCGTTTGCTTTCGCAAACCATTATGTATCTTAATACCATACAAGCGAGCGCAGCGAGCGAGGAAAAAATTTACACTTTTTGTAGGAAGAACTGATAATTAGTCATTAAAATACACTATAGGCCTATAAGATATCTAAATTTGGTCACCTCGCTTGTTAAATTCGTTTTCTTTCTCAACCATGATAAATGATAATCGTTTGCTTGCCTAGTGTAATACCTATGTAAAGTGCTATTTTTTAATTTTTAATTTTTTTTTTAGAAACAACTGTTTCAAAACGAATGGCATATCATTTCTATCAAGATTGTAAATGAATTGATATAGCTGAAATCGATACAGGTCATGAATTCTGAGGACGCGATTTTGGCGAAACAATATACCAGTATGCGCTCTATGACGTATTATTCTCAAAACCTTTTTTTTTTTTGCAAGAGTAAAATTTTGTCTAACCTAGATCTGACTGCGTTACCCCATGCCAAAATGCCATAACTTAGATATGGTAAAATGAGAGTTGAATATAATGTTACTTTTTCAAACATGGGTAACTTTAAGGTTCAGCATGATATTCATAATCATGAATAATCATAATGTTGCTCAAGTACACACCCGAGCCTGCACAATCCCTAATAATGGGTACCCTTTTTCTACCAAAATGATCCTTGATGGGTACGGGTATGGAGGCTTCAGCGGCACACCCCCGTCCGAACCAACGAATCTGAGTACCCCCCCCCCCCCCCCCCCCCGATTTTCTTTGCGGACATGATATTACGCCGAGGGATTTTGAACGGGTTGCACGGGCAAGGATACGCCTCTCTGCGGACATGGCACACTGATCTGTACAGATCGGTGACATGGCACCGGTGACGAAAATGGCGGAGGTGCTTCCTTCAGTTAGTCTAATTACGCAGACCCAACGCTGACGAATGATTAAAAATCGGTAGATTCTTTTCTTCGGTAACATGGCAAGACCTGGAAAGGTTCTTTCACGAACGGAGGTGAGGGCAAGGTGAACACACGAGAAAACTGAAGCCCTCGTCCTTATCATCCCTATCAGAATGCAAAGGTTTGCATTTTGTGACGCCCTCAGAAAAGGATTTTCATTAGTATGCGAGGTTGCGTAAATTGTTCAAAAGCTCCGGTTGGAGGTTGTGAAAAACCTTGAAGCGGGTAGCTCAGTCCCAACTTTCATAGCGCGGGACACATTTTCACATTCTAAAATTAATTTGACACATTTTCTGGCACTTTTTCGTTGGAAAATAAAATATATTAACCTCCATAAAATGTTCGGGTATAATAACTGAAGCACTGAAAATAAAATGTGTCAATTTCTCATTTTCATTTTCAGCTTTGAAATTTTTAATAGGTATTATAATCATATTGAATATTCAAACTTTTCAACGAAGTTTAAGTTTCAGGGTGATGCAACGATGACATGCACAGTGTATTTCTTCAAGGTATGTGTGTCCCTTCCAATTTCGAGAATTAAAAACAAGAATTGTGCTTCTTGATGCAACGTAAATTGTTTCTTTTAAAAAACAAAAAGATTCGTATGGCGCTGTTTACACAGGGTTAAATAGTTTGAAAAATCTGATATGAATTGGTGAGGTTTTAAGTTTCATCATCATCAGTTACGTAGCCTATAGGTTCTGCGCCCGGGGCAAGCCCTGAAATTGCGTCCCCTTCCAACTTCTTATGCCAGTGAAAAAAAAAAATATCAAAGCCTTCTTTGGTTGGTCATCAGATTAAACTTCCAGGATGTTTTTTTTTTTTTTTTTTTTTTTGCTCCCCTATGGCAATGCTAGCGGTGTTGATGCCTTCATACGTGAAAATACATGTACAAGACAATCTTTCCGAGTACAATAAAGGGAATATAAAACATTCATTAAATATAATTGGGAGGAGAGACCGGAGGGTCACAGTCTGATTAAGTTCGCTTTTCCATCCCAGGCCTTTAAAATCTTGAAACTATTAAGTGAATATCAAAACTTTTCAAAGAAACCTGAATCATGAAGACATGCACAGTGCGTATTCTTCACCGTTATGCTTCTCCCCTCCAGCTAGTCTCGAGAATTGAAAACCAGGGGAAGTTGAGCTCCACTTTCTTTTCGTGCAGCAAACTTTGGGGTGGGGGACGGGGATTTCCGGCCCTATACGGTGCGCACATTTGAAACCAAAGTGAAAATTAAATAGGCGTCGATTCCGGGGGAGGGGGACATGTCCCCTCCCCCACTCTCGATTTTATCGTCCACCCCCTCTATTTTTAAAGCTTATTATTTTGCTATTTTGAGTCAGGTGACCAAATTTAGGCCAACCACTTAAACATTTTATAGACCTAGAAAGAGCTAGAATGCATTTTGATAACAAAATCATCAGGCTTCTTTCATTATTTTTTGGGGGTTATTTTTTAGCTCGCTCTCTCGCTTGCATAATAACCACCCCTCTCACTTCTTGAAGCAGATTTTCGGCGGAGGCCTTCCGTGTTTCCGTCCGCCTCCCCTTCGAAACAAGTTCTCTGTCTCTTCCTTTTCGTTGTAGCTCAAGAAAACATACCCATTTCCCTCATTTTGCAGTAACTCGCATTTAAATTCCGATCGGGAAAATTTCATCCCCCCTCCCCATAACATTGTGCCCATACACCTCACCTGTATATATTTCAAAAATTGACACGGGAAAACAGAGGCGTCGATCCATTTTTCGGATTGGAGGGGCAAGACGACCAAGCGGAAATGAACCCACGGCTACTGTCTGTACACAAACACACACCCCCTCACACATATATATGTATATATATAACATAGGCCTATATCAACGTGAAGCATTCTCAAGTTGGGGAAATTAAGCAACTTGATATGTGAACCATCCTGCTCTTTTTTTTTTTTTCATTTTGCGAGCGAGCGAAGCGAGCGAGCAAAAAAAATTCTTGTTATGAGAGAAGAGTTTAGTTATCATAATTTATAGGCACAAATGATACCTGAAATAATTATGTGTATATGGTTACTTCGCTGCCAAATATGAACTCTATTTTGTCACATCGCTGGTCCATTGTTGCTGCCCCCCAAACCACTCTGGTTTTTTTTTTAATATTACGAGCGAGCGAAGCGAGCGAGGAAGCACACACTGTTTTTCATGGTAGATGTAGTACTAGTAAACCCTTCGGCAAATTACGCTGTGAGCCAATGAAACATCTACATTATCTATTCGATCTCATCTCACCGAATTCGTTGCTTTTCAAAACCATTAATATGAAACGAGCGAGCGCAGCGAGCGAGGAAAAAATATGCCCTTTTCCATATGATAGAGGTGTTATTTCGTCATCATAAAAATGTGATATGCGCTATACAAGAACGAAATATTATTATCATCATTATCATCAGAATACAAAAACCTGTCATGCCTGTATGATATCTAAATAATACATCCGATCACCTGTGTGCCGAACATGACACTGCTTTAGCTATACCTCGCTTGCAGTCCGATTCCATTCTGTTTCTATTATAGCGAGCAAAGCCAACGACCAATCCCGGCAAAATTATATGGATTCGTCCCAAAATTTTTGTAACCACCTTGCTGCCCAATATAATGATACTTTTGAATCTCGCTGCTATAGACCAATTTCACCTCCGGTTTATGTATTTGGCCCTCTATCGGCGACGCCATTGCTGCGGTGGGCAAAGCGCGCTGACCGCGATTGGCTCTGTGTACAAAATGAATGTAAGATATGAGATATACCCCGATATTGTTCCATTTACTGTATTCTAGATCAATAAAATAAAGCATGGATACATGGGTAGATGAGGTAAGGCAATGGTCATATCTGACGGATGAAGGTATGATGTATTTTTGTACTTTCGATGGTTTTTCAACTTAGTTTTGTCAGTAAAAGTTCGATTGCAGCATAGAAACCGTAGTAAACGGGAGCCCTAAATCTTACCCTGTTTACTAATTCATGTTTTTACTCATTAAATTTTACGCCAAAGTACATAATGATAATGTTTCTTGACTTCAAAGTCATTTCTGTTGATGTTTGTACCCACTGGCGATGAATTCCTTCACATTGCCTACGGAAACCTGTGTAGGGAGTACGGCTTCTCACACAAACAGGCTTCATGAGTCAAAAGCGAGTGAATTTGGCACTCAATTAGCTTCTAATTTTTAAACTTTCTCTAATTCTTGTGGCATTTGAGCACGGCACAGCTGCGACCTGAACTTCCCTGATAAATTTTCATTGCAAATATTAAAATAAATCTGCATATACTGGTCAAAATAGACAAAAAATCGAACGAATGTACATAACGCGCTATTTACTTGTGTACTATAAAAGTTGGAGCGCCCACCGCAGTATGTCGAACTGTGTCGAACAGTCTGCTGCCCTCTTGCGTTGTGAAATTGGTCTATAATAAGCTACTTGCTGCCCGAAATCATCTTGTATCTAGCTTTTACCAGCGAGAGTACAGTGGAATAGCGAGCGAGTTAACGAAAAATATGTTTTTGTTTTGCGTTTTTTTGTATCCAGGCCGTTATCTCCTGAAATCTTATCTATTTTTAGGTCAACTAGCCGCTCGATTTTTAGGAGTGATATCTTGTTTGGTTATATTACTTCCTATGAGTAGAAGAATAATATAACATTACATTAGATAGAAACACAAGACGCAAACCGATTTCCTTTCATAAGAATAGTAATTATCATCGGCATTGGTTAAGATACTTAAATGCGAGCGAGCGAAGCGAGCGAGCGCTTCCCAGTGTCCCATTTTCTTTTTTTCTTGTTTTTCGCTTTCATTTCACTTCCTTCCTTCCTCTTCCTTTCTTTTCTCTTTCTTTTTTTCTTTTTCCTTTTTTCTTTTTTTTTCTTGGTTGGGAAATTATTGGGGGGGGGGGGGCAAAATGATATCTTTGCCCCCCCCCCCCCCCCCCCAGGATCGACGCCTCTGCGGGAAAATACTTTGGGATTATGTCAAGTCTTTCTGAGTTTAGATTTTGGTACTGAAAACGAGGAATAGGCCGATTAAAAAAAACCCAAAAAACCAACTGTGTGAATTGAAAGACTAACTTATAGTACCGTATACCAAAGGGGATTCCCCATTACAGTGTTTGTCGTCGCATAGGCCTTGTGGTTTGTCTAGTCTCCAGCCACGTACGCAGAATCTAGATATACTGTATACTACTTTGCTTTGTATTCAACTAGTTTCAACGCCCAGCCCGACGAAAGAAACTGAAATGACGAAATTCATGGATTGTCTTCCTTCTTTTATAATATCAAAGGTATGATCCTCTGTAAATTTTTCAGTAGACCCTACTCTTTTAGTCCATTTATTGTGATTTTTCTCGCGAAGAGAATGATAATTTTTTTGTGTAGACTCTCCACTCGAAAATTAAAAATGGCGTCCAATTAGGCCTACACTACAGTATGGCTAATCCCTAATTGAGTGTGTACGTCAGTGTTTCCACAGCTCAAATTATCTTTTCCTGGAATTGAATCCAAAATTTCCTGGAATTAATTGGCATTTCCTGGAATCTTCAAATTTTCTTTTTACAAGTTTTTGAGCTAAGTTATTCTGAATAAGTGGCGACTCTACATTCCCTGTAAAACCCATCCAATGCACACGACAGACAATAGTCAAAGACATTGGATTACAAGACAAATTACTCTCGCCTACTTCCGTAGTACGTTTTGGCAATGGTAAATGCTGTGTTAAAAAAAAGGCAGTGTATACAGCCACACGCATGTGTCTTTACCTTACGGCCACACGCGTGTGGTTGTATCCACAGCATCGACATGAGGATACAGCCACACTCAACTGAATTCCCACTTAAACTCTGCTCCGCTACAGCTATCGCTAGTGTGTATGTATGCACTGCACAAGCGATGTGTAAATTCATGCGACAGTGTGTTGCCAAACCCCAAAACTTGGATCGTCACGAAGGTTTTATCTATTGAAATTCACTGAAATACAAACAATATTGTACTATATTGTCACCTGTTTGCTGACCAGGTGAGAATGAAGTGAAAATATTGTTTGTATAATAAGTGAAATCGAGAGATAAAACCTTCGTGACGATCCAAGTTTTGCAAGTCGCAACACATACCATCGCATGAATACACATCGCTTGTGCAGTGCAGTGCACACTAGCGATAGCTGTCGCGGCACAGACTTCAAGTGGGAATTCAGACAAGTGTGGCTGTATCCTCATATCGATGCTGTGGATACAACCACACGCGTGTGGCCGTAAGGTAAAGACACACGCGTGTGGCTGTATACACTGCCTAAAAAAAAATGAACTCGGAAAAATTGCGTCCGCCATTGGTATAACGTGTGAAAAGATGTCTAGTCTATTCTTGATATTTCATATCTAAAACTTTGTTTTTGAAGTCTGATTTTTGCACGAACAGAAGAATGGATAGTTAAAAGAACATTTCATAAAACTTTATTTTCATTTCAATAAATGGCACTATAATCTTCAGGATCACCTGCCGTAAGGATAACACGTGAAAACATGGATTTTAAGATTGATTATAGTTGCCCTATTACTGGTTTGAATTTATTTCAAATGTGATTTATATGTAATTTGAGACTTTGGAAAAGATTATCAAAGGCTCAAAAAAATTCACAGACTCCCCATAAATTTCGGGTACTATGCATGCTTTTGTCCTAAGTATTTAAAGAGAGCTCTGCCATAGGCTAACACGCAAAACCAGATATTCTTGAAATGATTTTCATCCCCCTAACGTTTCTTTGAATTTACGGAAGCAGTAATTCACATAAAATTTCAAACTCTGAAAATATATAATTAAGGCTCCATGAGTCATATAGACCCCCCATAAATCCCCGGGAATATGCATATTTTTTTTGCTTTGAAAAATCTTGCCTGCCATAGGTTTACACGTGAAAACAAGCAATTTTTGAATAATTATAGTTCCCCTATTACTACTTTGAATTTATTTCAAATGTGATTTATATGTAATTTGAGACTATGGAAAAGATTAGGGCCCACTAAAGGCTCAAAAATTTCAAAGACTCCCCATAAATTTTGGGTAAGCATGCTTTTGACCTCTAGCTGCCGTAGGTTAATACACAAAAACAGGGAATTTGAAATTAAGTTAATTCCCCTAGGATTCATCTAAGTATATAGAAAAGGTGATTCACTTAAAAATTTTATATACCTTGATGAGTCCAATAGACCCCCTCCCCCATAAATCCCCGGGAATATGCATGCTTTTGAACAATTTTTAATGTTTGTAATACTACACGTGAAACCGTTTTTTGTTACCGATGACGCACGATATGTGGCTATTACCACGTACTACAATACGTACGCGTGCTTTATTTCGGTATTGAAAGTTCTTCGTAAATATAGGTCTACTCATGCATGCCGTTGCTGTATCTCTGTGCGTTGCACATACTGAACTACTGTTATGATGGCAATATTGAAGTGTTGTTTAGAGCCGACATATCGAGTGCCATGGAGAAAATGGGGAAAATTTGAAATGATCAAGGAGATGAATCAAGTTTTTGTTCCATGATTATTTGTAGATTAATTTTAAGTATTTGTATGTCATAATTTTCGGATTTCCCAAAATTTCCTGGAATTTTTTCATTTCCCCAAAATTACCTGGAAATGATCCGGATTTCCCGGAATTCAGGAAATTTCCTTCAAAGTGGAAACACTGGTGTACGTACGCTCCTATTGCTAAGTTTCGGGGTGATGCAAAATTAGAGCGCATTCAACTGCGCAGACTCGTTGTGAGCTATGAACGCTCATTCATAATCATATTCACTTTAGTCATTACGATAGCCGATAGCCATACTTTTCATTGAATCATGAATGTATTACTGTTAACATCTCTTCTGCTCCCCAGGTGTATTTGAAGCGGCTGCAAAGCTTACAGAATTTTTGGGCAGCTTGCATATAGCCATGGCCCATGATAGCTAGATCAACATCATGATCATGACCCTAACAGTTAGTCCTCTACTTAAGGCTCTCCACTGGCTTACCATAAAAGAAAGAATTCTTTTCAAAATATGGTCTGATGCCCCTTGTCTGCGCAGACGTGTAACTGTGTGATTCTAACATCACAAAAGACGCAACGAACACAATCATCTTTAAATCAATTTTAGTGATATGTCATATGTATCACTGAAAAAATGACGAAAAAATGGGCGAAAGGCATCTATTTTATGTATATTTTTACTCAAATGCCTTAAAAATGCCACTTTTATGCAAAAAATCCCGAACTGCGTGTAAAGTGAATGAGTGCGCAGACAAGGGCACCTTCCTCTTTTTAGCGTCAAATTTACACCATCGCCTTTTCTTGTGAAAATCATGTTGCTCTTGTTCGGATTTCGATGAGATTTTCGGCACAGTTGCTCCCTAGGATATGAGGATTAAAATGAGGTCAGCTATTAGAGGAATACAAAAAGGAATGTTTGTCAATTTTAAGTGAAATGTTAGGTGTGGAGACAAGGGTCCCCCATCATACTACTATTGTTCGTAAAGCCTTTCATGACCAGATGCCAACATAGGCCTGAGGGGTGTTCAGTGCTGTTATTCTGTTATTACACTGAACAGTGTAAAGAGTGCATAACATCTCCTAACCTAGCCTTTGGGCAAGGCCTCGCGCGCTGCCTGTCTGCCAAGCAGGGTTTGAAAAATAGACTAAACAGTCTGCATTTATGGCAGTGATCAGTGGACCGAGCCGTGTCAGTGGCGAGGCCTTTGCTATTTGCTAACTTGCGGAGCTCTTGCATATGCATGAGGGTCTTACATATACAGCAGCTAGCGACGATCGTGACCAATCGTTACTGTTTTAACCGTGGTGTGTTGATTCGTTCATTACATTATGGGGGGATAGATATTCAAATGTACTAAATGATAAATGATATTTGTTCAGTTTTCAATAAAACGGATAGATTTATTAAAGAAAATAAAAAATTTGATGACTAGCTGTATTCACTATTTTGCGAAATAAGTAAATCTATCACAAAATATTTCTCTCTCCTTTTTCATTTCAACCTACGCATAGTGGTTCGCGCGATCAGCTGGTCGATTGTTAATGTACAACACGTCAACGTACGTTAGGCACACTCGAATAATAAATATTCATAAATTCTCTCGAATTTTCTACTCTGATTGGTGTATCAGATTCGAATGGGCGGTTTGGGCGGCTTTCTCAGTAAGCTACTTTGCATCTAATTATCTACTGGTTTGGTAGCGGAAATGTAATACAAAACAAAAGAAATAAACTACAACAACCACTCAGGTTAGTAAAGGCCTTGGTGCTGACGAACCTCTGGCCACGGATCACAGTTGTCGTGCGATTAGTCTGTGTATTCAGGCACGTTTAGGGAAATAACAGCACCAAGTGCCTTGGCTAAAGGCTACTCCTAACCCATCTCACACTAATCTTCGTTCTTCACGTGACCCATTCCCAAGACCTGTCGCAAAGCTGGTGATAACTGTAACTGCATCTAAAGAAAATATCCCCCTCTTATTAAAGCAGCGACTTCCAAAGACCAATTTAAGAAACTCTTGAAAACATACCTCTTAGCTCTTCCTTCAATAGTTAACTTTTGCCCTTTTATTTTCCTGATTGCTTTGAAATATTGAATATTGTGTATGTACCTATTTTGATGAAATTCTTGTAATAATTTTGTATGTTATTTCAATTCAATTCATTTATTTTTGCACTTTCAATTTTTCATATTTACAATGATGGTACAGTTTACACAGTCATATTCACATATTAACATACATATTCACATATCAACATACATATAGATCATCATGCACAGTACAATAAATAATTTGAAAGAAACAAAATATGAAATTGTGTAAATGCTGTGATATAGTTTACTATGGAGAGCGTACTAAATGCTTTTTATTAGTAAATGAATATAATTTGAAAGATTTGGGTAAGTCTACAGGTCTATATTTTTACTGTGATTTTTTTCATTGATGAAGGGATGGAGTTAGATCACAGCTTCTCTGGGTGATTTCAAGTTCGGTGTTGGAGGCCGGTGTTCGTGTTGTTTGAACACCAACAAACTTGAAATCAGGCTGGTGTTGGGATAACCCTACACTCATCTATCGACAGCGCCGCAAACCGTCAGTTTTGTTCGCTTATTTTTATAAATATATGTCTAAAAATAAAAATGTGTGCTTATACGGTCTCACCAACTCTTTGGCCAACCAGCAAACCCTCTGAAATCCTCTTCTGAAAATGTTTTGGAAGAAAAAAGACACGATTTTCTTGTCCTATGAAAATGATCTGTGTTGTAGTATCCATTTTACAAATCGAAAATCAATGTGTGCATGCCCAGAGCAATATGAATATTCACATTTTAGAGCGCGGTTATTGAATATTATTGAATATGCATGAAGACAGGCTTTTACTAAACTGAAATGGACTCTCTCTCTGCACCCGGTCAGCAGTACTGCTTGGTCATCATTAAAGTTATCTTACTCGAGAAATATTCATGCTGTGCTCGTTAGATTTTCTGCAAGAATTGATGGATAGTTTAGCAACAGTCCAAAACGGATATTTTGGTTAAGTCAGAGTTTTAGGAATAAGTTGTTTAAGATAAAGTGATGAAATGATGATAAAAAATGCTTTCTTAACAAGATTTCAAGTTCTTGTACATAAAAAGTATATGTGCTGCCATCAAGATACATTTGTATAGAAGTGCTAGAATCTCATCTTTTTTATCATTAAATTTAAAACATCCACAGATTTATGACAGAGTCAGGATCCAGCAATATTTAGCCTTAGTACAAATAACATCATTGAAATTGTCAAGACCATAGAATCTTAGCCCTGTGATTGGCAACAAGGCATCCTGTAACCAAGTGCGCATTGTATGGAACCATGAACAACCTTTCGCTTGACCGTTGCTCAAACGTGCGCCTAACTGTTGCCGGGTTGTGAGAAAACGTGTTGCATGGTGGTGCAATCGGAGTGCTGGAATCAACTTTTTGAAAGACACATTATGCATTTGGGTTACATATTGCTAGTTCTTGACCCTATCATGAAGTGCACAATTGCTCACTGATTATTGAATTCTTAAAGGGTAAGTCCACCCTAGAAATTTCACTGTTTCAATAAAAGGAGATAAATTTGAACAGCATTTTAAAAAAGAAATGAGCAAAATCGGTCAAAGAATAAGAAAATTACACTCATTTACATTTTCTAGTAAAATACTCTCGGCTCTGCAAATTGGCAACACCGATGACATCATATGCGAGCAGGTCTCCATTCACTTTGTACATGAAATTTCACATTTTCTCAATTTTCTTGGAAGTTACACATTTTCTTACCCCATATTCAAAGTATGTTATGTCAAAAGCAATTCTTCTGAACATACATTTACTATGGGGGTCACTCATGTCAAATTACTCTGGCTCACAATAAAATGGGATGGGGGGGGGGTGGCCAGATTTATATTTTATTTCATTTCCATTTTTTTTGCCATAAAAGTAACCCCATTTTTCAACAATTTTGTCTTATTTTGAACCCAAGACACATGGTAATGCTATATTGTCGCAGTAAATCAGATTGAAATATTGCAGATCGAACTACATCATGTTTTCAAGCAGTGCTCATGAAATTTGGCATGCACCACATTGGTCTTGTGATGAAAATGTGCAAGATATATTTCTTTAATGTGTTGAAAATTGCGTTGCCGTTCTAATGGCAAAATCAGGGGGAAATATTGCAGATAGAACTACTTCCTCATTTTTTTGAGCAATGCTCTGGAAATTTGCCGCATACAATGGGGTGGGGGTATTAATCACCTTCAGTGATATTTCCCTCTCTTTTATTATATTTTTTGTTGGTATGGGGGGGGGGGGGGAACCGCTCCCATCGCCCCCTGGCTACAAAAATGTATGTGCGTGAGAGCAGACAATACACTGAGTGGGCATCAACTGTTAAAGAGAACAATGAACAATGCTCCGATCTGTCTCCATTGTCTGCTCCAGCAGGCATGTACATGTACATGTAAGTTTGAGCCAATCACATCACATCACAGCACACATGTTTGGTTCCAAAGTCCAGTTCTAGACAAACATTTACGTCAGTTAGTATTCATTGGCTGATGGAATTTGAACGAGTCCAAGAGACAACTTTATCAGCAATTTTATGCAAGCTTGCATGGACATTCCAGTATCTGTAAGTTAGTGGCACATTGTTACTCCTACAGTACATGTATATGAAATAGGCCACTTTCAAATGTTTGGAATATGAGTTCAAGTATTATTGACAGAGATTGTTGGCAATTATTTAATTGATACAAATCTGTTTTTGTTCTTTATTCTTACCATAATTGGTTATTTTAACACACACACATACATGTATATGCACACCGACTCACACCTATGCATGTCCACATTCAGTGACTAATTATTATGCAATTATCTTGCATTTTGAGTAATTCCTTCCGTTGTTATCTTTACCATGACTCGTAGTATTTCATGAGAACAGGTAATTTTTTAAATCTTTTCCATTTACCGGTCTTTGTACTGTATCAAAAGATGTCACATTCCAAGGATATCGCATTCTGTGTGATTTCCCCAGTTTCAGATGTGATTTGATTGGACTAGTGTGTTATTTACTTTCTTCTCTACTTGTTAGTCTTAACACTAAAGGACTGGTTATATTGATACATCCCATTTGATTTTTCCCGATTTATTCCGTTATCTGTTGGATACTGATCTGGAGATAACTCAAGCAGGAGGAGTCTGTGGAAATTGTGGGTTATACCAAAATCAAATCGTACCCGTCACCTGATGGATTTCTAAGCTGGTCAGCCTTTGTCAGTTTTACATGTAGTTATTTCATGGATATGAAAACATGTGGGTATTGAAGGAATTACATGTTTTATTGTACAACGCCTACTCAGCTTGTTGTACGCAAGGCTATGGAGCTGAGCGCGCGATATTCGTACCATTGCACTCGTACCATCCAAAATGTACCATCCAAAATGTACCATTGCACGGTTAGCGTGACGTCACAATAGATTCCCACAAATTACTTCTTTTATTTCTTTTGTGATGTCACAAGTAGCTTGTGTTGTAGACCCTGGACGCGTATTGATTTTTGCATGCTCAACTCAGGCTATGCCATAGCTATAGGGCTATGCCAGCAAGTCGCGTTCGCGCACTGCTATAGATACGCGCACGCGCACAGACTATGCATGCCATGCACCAGCTGCATTTTGCAGTCGGAACTTCTTTTCCTGCTTTATTAACCTTGATTTCTTAACCAAAATGTGACTATTTTTTCTTGATTTTCATCAATTTCTCAGACTTCTGAGGTGTTGTACAATACAAATAGCGAATATTCTAATTCGTGCAATGGTACGAGATTTCGCATTCGGTGAAAGATCACGACGTAACTTCTATTCAACTCGGCTTCGCCTCGTTGAATAGAAGGTCGCCCTTCACCTCATGCGAAATCTTGTACCATCGCACTCATGTCTATTCGCTATTTGTATACTATTATACTGCATATTTACACATTATTTCTTTACCTAGTCCTGACTAGAGAAGCATAATTTGCTTAAAAGCTTTTTGAGAGTACTCGCCTCCAAGACTCAAGATTCATGATAGTATTATATTTCTTCACTTTGTAAGAACAAAAAGTCTCAAGATGTATCATATTTCTGTTTGGAATATCTTTAAAAAATTCTCAGTATTTAATTTCATTTATTGTGTGGCTGACCAGTTTTATTTTCCGCATATTTTAAGATTTTTTGCTGAAATGTACAGTATTGCTACAAGCAAATTATTAGGAAGAAAGCTACTGATATAGTATAGGCGCTACTGACACATTAAACTGAATTTGTTGAGTGATGCCTTAATTATATTTGCCAAAATCGGAATTTGTTGATGTTGTATGTTGTAATCCTATACTGCTGAACTCAGTTATCAAGTGATTGTGCTTTGGCTAATATTGGTTTATGATTGATGCAAATTCATTGAAAATGTAATGGATTATGGGCCTATTTGGAACGATTTAACACTTAGGCCAACACCGTCAGTAATGTCCTGCTTTCATAATGTTCCCCCTAATTGTTGTCTGTTTTTCTGTTTCTTTATTTTCGTAGAGTAAAGTCCCAATTTAAAGTTGTTGTAGAAGAATACTGCGGACTATAAATTACTGTGAACAGCATGGCAGCTGCAGTGCATGAATCAGAGATACGGGATGAGGAAAAGCAAGGTAAGATTTGATATTAAGGTTTTTCTTTGATTTACTTTTCATTTCTCAGGTAAGAAATACCAAGTAACAACATGTACTGACTTGCATTAAAATTACTGGAGATTGGTAGATTAAGATAGATATGTCAACAAAATAATTTATGGCATTATTAAAACCCACATACCCTTTTGATATGTGATTTTAATGTAAATTTGATCAAATTCTGATATTTTTATGATGAAGGTTATTAGATGATGTGTCTTCTGAATATTCCAGTTATATTTCTATATGATAAAGGAATGGAATGATTTTTTTTTTTTCAGTATGTTTTGTCCCATCCAGATATCAAGTTATTCAATACGCTCAAGGTCAGACCCTCTTCTTCAAATCCCCCACATCACTTCAAAGAAAGGTCAACAAAATATGATTTTTGCTGGTTCCGCTATATGGAATAGTCTCCCCTGCACATTTATTCCTGTCCTTAAGTTGAATCATTCAAAATCTTAAGGTTTATTTAATTTTTTTTTGATTGGTTTTGAATAAATTACAGCTTTACACAACAGAGTTACAATGTATGCACTTGGAGAGCAAAATAATTATTCTATTTCATGTATTATTGTAAAGTGCTTTGAGTATGTTGTACGGTATGTACATGTATGTATGTATGTTTTTTTTTTCCTGAGAGAGATTTTCTTGCCAGAGCATAAAAGACTCTGTGTAATATTACAGCAAGCAATCAGGTATCTGCCTGGAAAACTGCTTTACAAAAGTGTGTAGTATCATGTTTGGAAAATTCTATCCACTACTCTTTTCAGATGAGAAAACCAACTCTTCCGTGGCCTGTCTGATGCTGGAGATAGCCACCATCCTGTCTGTGGCATTAGTAGATCCCAACGAGTTGGGTTGCTTCCTCGGTTTGTCCGAGAGCAAGGTTGCTGAAATTGACAGTGGACTGGAAGACCCCAAGAACAAAATCATCCACATCCTGGAGAGGTTTCGGGATCGTCATGACGCTGAGTGGTTGACCAAACTGCTGGAGGTTGTCAAAGAAAAATTGGAAAATCCAACGTTGGTGGAAAAGTTGGAAGAAGGTTTGTTTTATTGATTTTGTGACGAATATGTCAAGACTTGCAGATTGCATTCTAGTAATCATGAAAAATCAGGTATATTTACTAAGTTCTGCATAGATTTGCTTACATAATCTAAGAAATTTTGGAAAATAGGTATGATAGCTAAATAGTAAAGAACAATTTCATATTGATGATAGAGAGATGAAAATATTATGCCCTTTGGATTAATCATTAGGGAAGATTGGAAGTTTCTTACTGAAAGAGTGAGCTCCTTTATTTTGTTTTTCTAGCTTGCATTTAACAGCAAATGCAGTCTGATGCTTTTTATGATATCAGTTCAGTTCAAATAGAGGTACTGTCCTCTCTCTGTTATAACCTTCTTCTCACCCTGTTGCAATAATTGTTCTTTCTTTTCTGCAGTTATAAAGATGCAGAACATAACTAACAGTGGATACCCTACCATAAATAAGGAAAGTCTCATTGAAGAAGCCTCTAAACCTTGGTCAGACAAAGCTCAACAAGGCAGCAGTCGTCATAGCTCTGCCTCAGGCTGGGACATGGGTTCTGGTAGCAGGCATAGTCATGGCAACGGGGATACCTCATCGGAGAGCTTTGAGCGTTTGTCGGAAGAGAACGTGTTCCAGTCTCGAGATGGGGAACACCCTAGCAATGAGGAGGTATGTGAATAAATGAAAATCATTTTTCAATATAATTTTTTATGATCTGTCCAAAGACAGGGTTAAGCATAGTTTTCACAGGCATGCGAACATTTTGCGAATGATGCGGATGTCGAAACAATGGTAGAATCCAACGTTCGCATTTTATGCGCCGAAAGTTCGGAAGCATTGTCAGTTGTTCGCGGGATGTGGGAAACGTTCGCAAGAAATTTTGAATTTTTTAAAAATTCTGCCGAACTAAAAAGATATAATTGGCGACGCTTCTGAACCCCTGCACAAGTTTGGTGCACTGTTGATTTTGCCACTTTTTTGACATTGGCATGCTTCGCAAAATGTTTGCCCGCACATGAAAACTATGCTTCAGTGACCTTGTCATCCTTCCCAACATCTGTCTCTGTAATTTGCCTTAGGCACCTTATTGAAAGTCAGAGCCAATTTAGAATGCAGCCTTTAGTGCCTTTCCCGCTCAGCATCTTTTCCCCTCCGATCCTCCAGTTCCTCCATAAACAAAACAACAGGGGATCGGGAAAGCCGATGTCAAAGAACTGTCGGGGAGGAGAAAATCAAAGATGCGAGCAGAGACTTTTGATAAGCGGCCTTAGGGGGATAATACAGATGAGAATTCTGCTTCACCTTTGAAGACATGAAGTTTTATGATTTTTTTGACACTATGTAATTGCCTTCAAAAGAAACGCTGTTTGTATCGTTGGAAATCATTTTTACTTTTAAGTTCAAGTTCAAGTTCAAGCTCAAGTTATTCAATTCAAATATATGTAAAAGTATATACATATACAAATCATTCCTCTACAATCTGATGAACATGTACAGAGCAGATTCTGATAATTTTACATGGAACCAATGGTAACACCACATGGTCTTGTCAAGACAGTCCCCTTGCATTAAAATAGAAAAATATCCAAAACTACAACAAGCATTCAGAAGATAGGAAAAAAAGAACAGTTGAAAGCAAGGCATATATATATATATATATATATATATATAGAAAGTAGTAAAAAAAAGAACAACCAAAAAAGGACAAAAAAAAAGAAACCCACCCAAACACACAACCTTAAATAAAGTTTGAAAACAAATAAACTAGCTTTTAGGGTGAGAATTCAGAAAATTGGAGCATTTCTATAATTTACACTTTAAGCTGTTATGAAAAAAATGTGTGATGTAATTTCATTCGGTAGAAACTTTTAACTTTTAACTTTTAACTTTTAAACTTCTAATCACGTAGATGTATATTGACTTGAAGCACTCATGGTTTTCTGAACAAAATTAGTCAATGCCTACTCAATCAGATTTTACTGATTCAAACCTGATATCATTATATAGGGGAGTGTTTCATGAAGAGTCTTGTCAGTGATTTTCACTGACAAAGTTGCTCTCAGCCAATCAGATGCAAGGATTTCAGTAGCTTCAGTTGTCAGCGAAAATCACTGACAAGACTATTCATGAAATGCTCCCCTGGTTTTGAGCTATTTCTCTTTCTCTTCATTGTCTATATATCTTTTTACTCATGGATAGGTGCCACATCAGTCTCTGGACCACCCTGAGATGTCCCTGCAGATCACCAAGGTGGGCGAGGCTCTTCAGGTGGTATCCGATCTCCTTGGTAATGTGGAGGGCATCCGGCAGCTCTCCCAGGTCATCCCACAGATCCTCAGTCTGGTCCGACAGATGAAATCACAAAAGGTGAGATAGGTAGAGATTATGATTTACACAGGACCAGCATGTTAGTCGTTAGATCCTGTTCAGGTGGTATCCAATCTCCTTGGTAACGTGGAGGGCATCTGGCTCTCCCAGGTCATCCTACGGATCCACAGTCTGGTCCATAGATATTATAATTTACACATGACCAGCAAAGTTAGACCCTGTTTGTTTGTCTTTTGTTTGTTATTCATTGTCTGTTCTATGTGGGAATATGATACTTATGTATAAGTTTGTAGAGATGATTTTTATTTTGTTATGCCATACATGAAAATGCATCATAGTACTTACAAGGTATAAAACATAAGAAAATAAAAAACCTTTTTGAAAGAGTAATCCTTCAGACCTGTATCATGTATATGTGGAAAGATAAACTGTTGTTAGGCCCCATCATTGGACATTGTCTCAACTTTACGAAGCAATTACACCAAAGTTTATTTCATTTTAGCCTGTGTAACATATGCGTATTACTGATCACCCTCGAGTTTCTTTCCTTTATGAGTGCATGTTCAACGTAGGCTCTTTGCAAGAAACCGATATAAACCAAGTTCTTTAACAATTCCTTTGCTGGACTCTGTGTGCACGCTGGCTATTGACAGATGAAAAAGCTAGAAATTATTCTGAAATGAAGTTGGTTTTTTGCCCTAATACCAGTAGTCTTTTGGTGTTTAGTCGTCTTGTCTTGCCAGAGGGCACTATTGCAATAACTTGAGTCCGGAATCTACGCTGTAAAGGCCTCTTCTTTGATTCCAAGGGAGTGTTTCATCAAGCGTCTTGTTAGTGATTTTTACCGACAACTGTTATAAGCTGCTGAAATCCTTGCATCTGATTGGCTGAGAGCAAATTTGTCAGTAAAAATTATGGACAAGACACTTGATGAAACGTCCCCCCCCCCCATGTAAATATGTTACAAGTCTGTAAAAGAAAAAAATAATACGTACATATGGTGTAGTTTATTCATTATGCAATATCAGTATCATTATCCCTTTGCAAATGATTGTATGTTTCTTGACAATTTCAGATGCTTCGTCATGTATTTGAAGAGGAGAATTCCAATCTTAAGCAAGACTTGCAGGGAGCTAATGAGATAATCAGAGAACTGAGGTATAGTAAATTTAAAGGAAATGAACAGCCTTAAATCAAGAAGTTTATAAATCAAAGCTTAGATGGAATAGAACACATCGGCAAAAATTTGAAAATAATCGGACACCAAATGAGAAAGTTATGGCTATATGAAATTTTCCAGCGGACATTTTTTGACACTACCATAGCTATTAATGAGATCATTTGTGGACAACTCTCAGTATGTTTTGTACACACATAATTTAACAATTTCGTTTTGCTCAAGATTGCCCATTTTCTTAAGCCAAACCAAAGATAAATTATGTAAGTGTGTTTTCTCCACAATATATTTGGGATGATGACAATGAAAAAAAAAAAAGTCTTCAAGAAAAGAAAGAATATGTGAAATTCTGTATACAAAACATACTGAGAGTTGTCCAGAACTCATACACTAATAGCTATGGTAGTGTCAAAAACAGAAAATTTCATATAGGGCATAACTTTCTTATTCCGTGTCCGATTTCATTCAAAGTTTTGCTGATCTGTTTTATTCTGCACATCTCAGCTTTGATTTCATGTTGTTGGTTTTCTCTACGTTATTTTCTTGAGAACCATTTGAACCATTCATGATGGAGAGTCCACATTCTGTGATTTGGCCCTAGATTTTTTTTTGATGCAGAGTCCCCCCCCCCCCCCCACAAAGTCAAATTCATTTGTAGAAAGAGCAGAAGCTTCTGCACATACTGTGTCTATTTTGGTTGTATTTGTTCTTTGATTCTGACAATTTTCGAAGGAAAATAAGCAGTGAAATCCGTAAATTGGCAACATGATGGAAAGTTCAAGATCGCTGTTTTGCCATGCAAATTGGCAACTGGTAACCTTCTCAACATGCTTTCTGTCAATTTATATTCAATTTATATTCCAGGTGTCTGTTGCAGATGCTCACAATGCTAAACAAACCACAATGACTTGCATTCTAACAGGCCCCCTCTTAACACCTGGGTGGAGATGGGCAAATGTAGATTCATATCTTGCCAAATGACATTAGTGCCATGGCGGGACTTGAACTTGGACCACGAGATCCACAGTCCTTGAATCTTGCTTATTTGGGGATAATACATTCTATATTTGATACAGTACCAAAAGTGTTGCTGATCAGCATTTCATGATTGCACCATATACTTCATACAATATTATGTTGTCTTTTTTTAACTCATTGAACACTAAGACTGAGATAACACGGGAAAGGGTCTATGGCAAATGCTTGTTAAACTGAAATCAAATCATGCTCAACGATTTAATATTGACATGAGAGATATTTTCATTGTTATAGCAAGATTTGACTGTGCCCAATAAATACTCACTATTGGTGTTAACAACACAGATTTCCTCTGAAGTATTCTTATGCGCACTTATCTGTGTAAAAAGACAATGAACCGGTGACTTATCCTAATTTCAGATTGATATGATAAATCAAAATAATTCTAAGTAAAACATGAAATATTTCATAATGCTACCCCAAATCAGATTAATCATGGATCTGGGCCCATTTCATAAAACTTGTGATCAGTAACAACTGCCACATTTCTATGACAAATTTGCTCTCAGCCAATCGGATGCAGGGATTTCAGTAGCTTGTAACAGTTAATGCAACTTGTTATTGATCACAAGTTTTATGAAACAGGGCTTTTTTTTCCAATTTAATCTTTTTTATCTGATTTTTTTCTGTGGTTGTTTGTTTATCAGGGAAACAATAGAAAATCTTCAGTTGGAAATCCAGGAGCTGAAGAAAGCTGCTGAAGATAAATCTATACAGGACTTTGATTATGTGACAAAGAAGGAAGCAGCTGATATGAAGCAGGAGGAGAAAAAGGTATGAGATAGAGATATAGGTGGAGATAAAGAGGGGGGGGGGTATAATGATAATAATAATAATTATAATTACATCATTTATATAGTGCAGTCACCATATCAGTATACTCTTCTGTGCTGTAATGTTACAGAGCTCCCAACAATGCTACTGCATACATGTTAAACATATAATACAACTAACCAAAAACTTCTGAAAAAAGGTGAGTCTTCAATAAAACTTTGAAGATGGTAATAGAAATAAAGGAGAGAAAGAGAGAGAGGGAAAAAAATACAAACAAGAGAGAGAAAGAGGAAGGAAGAGAGAGGGAGAGAAAGACAGAGAGAGGCGGAAACAAGAGGGAGAGAAAAAAGGAAGAGGAAATAGTAAAGAGACTAGAAAAAAGACAAAAAGGAGGAGGAAAAAAAGGTATGAGAAGAGATACAGGTGGAGATAAAGAGAGGGGGTTAGAAACGAGAGAGAGCGGGGGCAGATAGAAACAGGAGAGAAGGAGGAAGGAAGAGAGAGAGAGAGAGAGAAAGACGAAAGACGAAAGAGATGAAAAACAAGAGATGAAAACAAGAGGGAGAGAAAAAGGGAAGAGGAAGTATTAAAGAGACTAGGAAATTGAGAGTGAAAGAAAAGACAAAAAGAAGGAGGAGAAAAAGGTACGAGATAGAGATAGGTGGAGATAAAGAGAGGGAGGGGATAATAGAAATAACAGAGAGAAAGAGAGAGAGAGAGAAAGGAAGAGAGAGGGAGAGAGAGAGAGAAAGACATGGAAACAAGAGGGAGAGAAAAGGGAAGAGGAAGTATTAAAGAAACTAGGAAATTGAGAGTGAAAGAAAAGACAAAAAGGAGGAGAAAAAGGTACGAGATAGAGATAGGTGGAGATAAAGAGAGGGAGGGGATAATAGAAATAAGAGAGAGAAAGAGAGAGAGAGGAAGGAAGAGAGAAAGAGGAAGGAAGAGAGGGAGAGAAAAAGACAGAGAGAGATGGAAACAAGAGGGAGAGAAAAAGGGGAGAGGGAGTAAGAGAATAGGAAATAGAGGGTGAAAGAAAAGACAAAAAGGAAAAGAAAGTTGTTTGATAGAGAGAGAGGAAGAGAAGAAGACAGAGCAAGGGGGGGGGGGGGGGGGGAGCGAGAAAGGGAATAATGGCCTAAAATTGGACAGAACTGGTAAGGATGTTTAGAGATACATGGCATGGAAAAATACTTTACTTTTACTTTAGTCCCACAAAGATAAAGGACAATGCATCGTAACTTATGGTCTCGAGTAATCATACATTTTCCATGTCTTATCAAATCGAATATATGAGAAGGGACAAAATATGTGTAGATAATGAGTCATACAGCCTATACTGACTCGTAGACAAGGTCATAGTTTTTAGACCAGTATTTATCTAGTCTGTTCATAAAAGACAAATAAGAAAAATAGAGCAAAAGGGATGTACGCAGCAAAGAAAATATTAGTAAAGAACAATTGTAGGCATTAGAATTTTTTTTTTCATAGTTTTGAAAGTTTTAGTGGATTTCCTTTACATAACTACTATTATGAGATTTGTATTCTTTTTATTTGCAGCATGAGCAAAAAGCCACTTCAGCTCAGACACCTTCTCAAACTTCATCAAGCGAGGGCGTGTCCTTGGAAGCTTACGAAGCTTTGCAAAAGAAAATAATCACCCTCAAGCAGAAGTTGGCTCAAGTGAGTTCGATACAGTCATTCTGTTTTACAAGGTGTATGCTGCTAGATTGGTAACCGATCTGGAATGTGTGATTTGTTTGTAGTGGTATTAAAATGTATGAAATCTACTCATGCTGATACAATCATGCAAAATTACTGGAATTCCCAAATCTTCAATTTTTAACATCCTCATTCTATCCAAATTTCATTTCAATGTTTTTTTACCAAATGAAAATGAAAGTATTAAAATATGCAACGGATATTCATGTTAGAAAGTCTCCGGCATAGTGATTATTCTGTAAGATTTAAAAGGAAGAATCAGTTTCATTATCCTTCTTTATATCCTTCTGCTGTGATTTTGTTTCATAAAGTATTATTTTTTTCTTGATTAACCCATAGAAGTACAGAACTTTTTAGAGGTCTAAATTAATCATCTTCAATCCTCAAATTGGCAACAAATATTATTTTTTTCCACTCTGACATAATTTGAAAAAAATAAATATAGATATAACATGAACCAAAATGAATTATGATTGCAAAATTTAAGCTGAAACTGCCAATTTGAACACGGAAATGGTGATTATATAGTATTCACTGCGTTGCCAATTTAAAGAGCTTAATGATTAGTTACATTTAAACTGCTATAAATCGAAATGCAACAACATACCGCATTGGGAATGGATTCAAATTTTTCAGTGAATTTTTCTCTTTCTGCTCATGTATAGTGTGTAATGCCCAGCATTCTGGATCAGCAGATACTGCCAAAGCATCTCCTAAAGCACTGCAATTGGTAGCCTAGCTTAGCCGGGTAATATTGGGAGCGTCTTGAGCACCTTGTTTTTTGATTATGTGTGTTATGTAAATATCCAGTATTATTGTTATTACTATTATTATCATTATTATTATTATTATTATTATTATTATTATTATTATTATTATTATTATTATTATTACCATCATCATTATCATCATCATTAATGTCATCATTATCATCATCATTATCATCACCATTATTATCATTATCATTATCATAATTTTCATCATAATCACTATCATCATTATCATTATCAGTATTATTATTATTATTTCTGATATTTATCTAACAGGTTGTGAAACTGAATCACTCTTGGGATGAGCAGTATCATCGCATGGAGCTGGCCCTCAAGCAAGAGCTGGAGAAGAACAAGGTGATGATGCAAGAAAGAAACCAGGAGATGGAGAGGAGAGATAAGGAAAAAGATGAAATTCTGGGTTCAGCTAAACATAGGATGGAAGAGCTTGAGGTTGGTTTGTGAAATGATAATTGTGATGTGGTAGTCAAAGTGTTGATGAGGAGAAGCGAAGGAAGAAGAAGAAGCGGAGGAGGAAGGGGAGGAGGAGGAGAAGGAAAAAGGATTATGTTGACACAGTGCTGGTATTGACAGTGAGGTTGTGAGGGTGATATAGTAGTAGTAGTTGAGATCTTGGGATGATGATGATGCTGTTGTTGCTGATAATGATGATTATGATGACATAGTGTGGGTGCTGACGATGAACTTGTGAAGATGAGTTTGGTGAGGATGATATAGTAGTAATACTAAAGATGATGATGGTCATGTTGGTGATGATGATGATGATGATAATGATGATGATGGTGGTGGTGGTGGTGATGATGGTGATGAGGGTGATGATGATGTTGATTGTGATGATGACAATAATGATTTTAGTAACAAGACTGATATTTATTGATGTTGATGCAGTAAACGATACTGTTGCATATGAGTGTGTAAAAGAAAAGAGAAAATAGTAATGTGACAAAGTGTGATGGTGGTATTACTGCAGGTATCGTCTTCAAGAAATAAAAATATAAAATATAAATCTCTCATGTAGAACGTGAGATGTGCCCCATTATGTTGAAGTATATTGAAGTTTATTTTTCAGCTTCAAAAATTTGAAGAGCAGATACTTCATATTGGAAATTGTAATTTAAAATGAATACAAAGCATTGACCAAATCTTCCTGTCAAGTTGATATCATAGCCACTTTTTTTTTCAAAATTTTGTTAGGCTAGCAAGGCAGATCTCCAAAAGAACCTTGATCAAACCAAGCAACAGCTCGCCAAAGTCAACCGCTACGCTGTCTCTCTCCAGAACCACAAGCAGGAACTCGAGGCAGAGGTCAAGAGGTTGAATGAGGTAAAGTAAAGGGGTGTTCAGATATGAGGCAACATTGTGGCGCCACAAAATTGTTAGTGTTCAGATATGGCACGACATTGTGGCGCCACTTATGTTAATGAATGTGCATTAACCCATTCGTGACAGGAATTATTTAAAGCCTAATTTGATCAGCTTTTATTCTTCAAATTGACAACACCAACATTCTTATTTTATTGCTACATTTTTCTTATAAAACATCATGTATCTGAAATGAATATAAATTGACAGAAATTATGATGAGAAGTCATAAGTTGCCAATTTGCAGGGGAAAACGGTGATTTCAGACCTTCTATCACATTGCCAATTTAAGGATTTTAATGCTTATTTTCCTTTAAAAAATTTTCAGCATCAAATAACGAATATTGACGCAACCAAAATGGGCGCAGTTTGTGTAGAATTTTTTGCTCTTTCTGCTCATGTATTTGGTATGATTTTTAGGGCTTTGCATCAAAAGATATTAGGCCACAAAATGTGGACTTCTGTCACGAATGGGTTAACGCGTCAACTCTCAAATAAAAGAGACCTTTGTCAAAACCTATGCAGACAATCTCATGACAACATATTTTGCACTGACTTTTTAGGAATTTGATTGGTGCATATTTTTTTGCAGCCAGGCAGCAAAAAAAAAAAAACGTGTCCTGCCTCGGCGACAATTTTTGGTCCCCTCATACCCCATTGGCTTGTACACCAAAATGTTGCGGGGATTTCGTGGCACCACAATGTCGCCTCATATCTGAACGCTCCTTAAAGCACTGTGGTTCATATTCTTGAATGAGGAATATCTCAAACTACCAGTGGGCCTGAAATAACCCATTCGTGATAGAAGGTCCATACTTTGTGCTCAATAATTTTTGATGCAAAACATACCAAATACATGAGCAGGAAGAGGAAAAACTTCTACACACACTCTTCCCTTTTTGATTGCATCATTATTTATGGTATAATGCTGAAATTTTTTGAACGGAAAAGAAGCACTAAAATTCTGAATTTGGCAATGTGACAGAAAGTTCAAATCACTGCTTTTCCATGCAAATTGGCAACTTTTCAACTTTCATACATTCCATCAATTTGTATTCATTTCAGATACATAACTTTTTTATAAGAAAAATGTAGCAAAAAATACTGGTGTTGCCAATTTGAAGAAGAAAAGCTGCTTAGATTAGGCTCTGAATAATTCCTGAAAGGGTCAATGTCTTTATATGTGCTTGTATATGGGCAAGTCAAATGTATGTAATCACTTTTTTTCCCCATGTCACCAAGTATCATGGGACACTGAAAATGATAAACATTGAAAGTAATTTTTCTGCGATAATTGTTTTCAAATTGTCAACATGTTCATTTATACCTTTAAAACATGAATTTATGCCTGCCAAGGATACAGTTTATTGGAAGTATATATTTCTTTGGTGTTGTATACTTGTTTTTTTTCCCTTTAATTTGCCCTTCTGTTCATAATAACAGACCAAGGGATAAACAGATGTCTATCTATTTTTTGTGGAAACAAAGTGCCGCTCAAATTCTTCTCACATAGGACATGAAAATCTTGCAAAACAGTTAAAGCAAAGTAGACAGACTGATGTCCATATGTTCCTAGAAACAAAATAGCACTTTGATGCAACCTTCTTAGATTACCGGTATTTTATGTGCTCATCTCACTTGAGTAGAAATATTGCGCAATACAGGTGTAATGGACACCAGATGGCATTCAAATCAAGAGATTTCGCAACTCTAAATGGGCATTTACTGTGACGGTAGTTTCGAAGAACCCTCAGTACACATGTTCATCAATTCATTTTATTTTTTTTTTGGGGGGGGGGTCTGGGGGGGTTCATAAAATGTGGGGAACACGCATACAAAAGATCATCAGCTTAGAATTTAGGGGGACATATACACAAATTTGCTGATAAGCAAGATAAGCAAAAAAGTAAAAGGTCCTTAGCTTAAAATTGGGAGGGGGGGCATGCCCTATTGTGTCACCCACACTTAAAAATGGGGGGGGGGGGGATGTGCCTCCTTGTGTCCCTTGATTGAAGCCCATGTCTGTATCATCCTATAGAGAAAGAATTGAACAAAAACTGAAAGTGTAACCAATGGCAACAGGAAGGAAGTAAGGCAGGAAATAAAGGAAGACAAACCACTTGTTTATGTAGCTTGCATGAGGTAGTCTTTATGTGGAAATCCCCCTCAGTATATTGTATTGTTTCATACAAGGACATTATTTCATCATTTAGACTACATGTGAGGTGAAGTCATTTATGAGTAAAGATGATCAGACTCAACTTTTCTTTTTCAATTTTGTCTCTCATTTTTTATTTGTTATTATTATTATTATTATTATTATTTTTTTTTTTTGGGGGGGGGGGGGGGTGTGTTTTGTTTTGTTTATATTGATATGAATTACTGTCTATGACCTATGACCTATTACTAATTATGACCTGTTTCACAAGTAGGTTCAAAAGGGATGATTAAAATGACCAAACCTTTAATTTGTCCATCTAAAAAACAAGGATTTCTTTGATTTTGAAGTAGAATTTTGCATAAATGTTGATATTATCCTTTAGACAAGCCTTTTTGCCTTAATGCAAGAAATGCCTGACATTATTATAAGATAATGTTAGTGCCATAAAGTGCATTGATCTGTTGCTTAGTTGGAAAGGTGCTGTATTTAAAAAGTTATAATAACCTTTATACGGAATATAAAGAAAAGAAAATTAGATTACTCATGACATAATCGCTACTACTAGTAGTAATAGTAGTACAATTAAATCTGTGCATAAAACCAGGTAGACCAGAAAAGTGGTCTTTATGAGCAAGTTGTCTGTATATACAGGTTCCTTTATTATTCAATGAGAAACCATGTTGAAGGGAAACAAAAATTGTGATCTGTATAGACCGTTGGTCTTTAAGTGGAGGTGGTCGATGAAGCTGTTCTTACTGTCATATATCTATGGTTCTTGCAGGCCCTTGAGCAAAAGATGCAAGCCACTGAGAAGAAGCCTGTTGCCACAGCACCTCCTCCATCTAAACATAAGGAGAAGGGTACACCAAGAAGAGGAGATGAGGCGATGCTTTATAGTCACGAAGAGAGATCTATCTTGGCCAGCTTGTCACAGGAGGAGCTGATTGATGAACTTGGACTGCTCAAACAACAGGTAGGATAAAGTCCCCAGTTCTCTGTATTCTAAAATGTAAATTCTGTGTTCTTCGGTGTTCCAAACTTCAAATTCCATGTTCTTTGTACAAAAATATGACAAAGCAATTGTAAATAGTAAAAATCTACAAAAAAAAAACATAAGTTACTTTAATACACGCACTGCAGTATACACACAGACGCAACTGAAGCTTCGTGAACACACACTGTGAACGAGTTTGATCCAGATTTTCCAGTGATGCACAGTTTTGTTTCATTAGATTTTGCTTTGTTTTTTTATGTTTTTCGCTGTATTTTTCGTAATTCAAAATTTTTTTGCCTAAAAAAGTCATGTTTTGTATGAAATTCCGTGTTCTTCCCGAATTCCATGAAATTTTTCCATTTTACGTAGCGCTGAAAACTGGGGACTTTAAAGTACAAGCACCATTGGTAAAGGCTTGTTCACATGTGAAGTAGCAGACCCCGCTGTAAACCCCATGTTCTTTTTTGCGCGTAAATGAGTGGGATATGGGGGGAATGCCTCCTGAAGTGAGTGAATTTGGACCTTACCCCCAGTGGCAGAGCCTTTGTGAAGTGTGCTTCTTTCACAAAAGGTGCTGCAACTCATTGCTCACAACAATAAACCAGACTTTCTTGGTATGATATGCTGTCTTAGGAGGGTGTATTGATTTTTTTCTTCTCATTTGTTTATTGTAAAGATGGTGGCAATAAGTCTCCCTCATCACTTATTTTAAAATTGAATACCTGTATAACTACAGGTATAAGCATACATTACCTGAACAATCCATGCTCGTTGCAGGGCATAGGGGTTCCAATAGGGAAATACGTAGTGGTGCAAGAACCACCTTCTTCTTCTTCTTCTTCTTCTCCTTCTTCTTCTCCTTCTCCTTCTCCTTCTCCTTCTTCTCCTCCTCGTCTTCCTTCTCCTTCTTCTTCTTCTCCTCCTCCTTCTCCTCCTCCTCCTCCTCCTCCTCCTCCTCCTCCTTCTCCTCCTCCTCCTCCTCCTCCTCCTCCTCCTCCTTCTCCTTCATCTTGTTGTCCTCCTCCTCATTATTATGATAATTATCATGTTTCCTGTTTAGGTTGATGTGTACAAGAGTGATTTCTACAAGGAGCAACGGGATCGTCAGCGTGCCATGGGCGAGATGGAGGAAATCAAGACGGAGCTTCACAGGACCAAGAAGAAGATGGACAAACAGAGACAAGAAGTAAGACTTAACCACTGTTGGTTATTTGTTTGCTTTCCCTGACCGTTAAGAAAGCATGCATGCTTGTAAGTACGTAACCAGAGGACCAATAGATTTAAATCCTCTCTGAGGGATCTGGTAATGAGGATTGGTGCATTACCAAGGGGCACTAGCACATAGACTTCGTTTCGAACCCAGGTCGCTAGATTATGAGACCATTGCTCTACCAGTTGAGTTATTGCGCCTCATCTGCCTTCTATTCCTTTTTATCCATTCTTTGCCTCCTCCATCAGCTCCAGATTCTGAAGGATCAGGCCCTGGCCTTTCAGTTCCATGCCGATGAACAGAATCGTATTCCAGCTGCTGCTGCTCCTCGTCAAGAAAGATCTCAAAGACCACGCGCATCGGTAACATATCAATTCTTATTCGGGTCGGATTTGTATCCACTTGGTGTACCGCCAGTTGTGCTAATTCCCAGATCTTCTAAAAACACTATAGCTAAACCCATTTGGTCTACTATCAATTTGGTTTAATTGCCATTTGGTCCAATCATCACTTGGTCTAATACCCACTTGGGCTAATTGTCATTTTGTCTAATGATCATGTGGTCTGATTGCCACTTTGTCTACTTAGTTTTCCTTGTTTCATCTAATGACCATTTGTTCTGTTTCCAGTTTGGCTAATCAGATAGACTAAGTGGTGTTAGACCAAATAGTTATTAGATGAACTGGGCATAACCTAACTGGAAATTAGATGAAATTATTTAATGGACTAAGTGGCAATTAGACCACATGGTAAGTAGACGAACTGGTTGTAAACAATATGGGATTAGGCCATGTGGGATGAGACCAAACGGGCGTCAGACAAAGTGGGATTAGACCAAGTGGATTCAATCATTGAGAGGAGGTGTAGTTGTTCAGATATGATGCAACAACCCCCGCGACAAACCTCCACAGTTTATTTAGCGTTCATATGTGGCGCGGCAAACCAGGCCACTTATGTTAATGATCATGCATTAACATGTCAACGCTGAAGAAAAAAGAGATTTTGTCTTCAGTTGCGCAGACAAACTCATGACATCATAATTTTGTGCTAACTTTTTTAGAATTTGATTGGTCAACAGCTTTTGCCACTTGGAGGTGAAAAATATGCCTCTTTTGCCTCGGCTGTTTTTTTGCCACCTCATATTCTATTCACGTACTCCACAAAAAAACTGGGGGGGGTCACGG
The DNA here is from genome assembly GCA_029962745.1 of Echinometra lucunter. NCBI lineage: Eukaryota > Metazoa > Echinodermata > Echinoidea > Camarodonta > Echinometridae > Echinometra > Echinometra lucunter. Next base: position 11,485,660 of record CM057170.1, read on the forward strand.
GGTTTGTCATGTGGGTTTGTTGCGTTAAAGGTGAACAAACCTTAAGTCTGAAATTTTTCTGTTTCATGTTGATTATTCATGTTGGTTGGGGGGGGGGGGGGGGTTCTGTTATGTGCAACTTAGGGTAAAAAATACAGAAAAAAAAACCCAAAACAGACAGTGTGGCAACCCAGCCTTGAAAATGGCAGTGACAAAATAAAACTCATTGCATGTTCTTATAAATTGTAAATGGAGGTGAAAATTGTAGTTGCACCAGGGTGAAAAATACCTTTTTTCTTACAAGAGCTATTCTCTTTAACAAATAGCTCCCATGGACAACTTTACAGGAGCTATTTCTAGGCCTAAGAGAGCTATGTTTAATTGCAGATATTCCTATTGTCTCCTTACATGTTAATTCTGCTGCTCCTAGATCCCTATTTGGGAATTCATTGCTTAGTATTGGAGCTGAGGCGAAGGCGACTCGAAGAAAATGGTCACCCCAAGGAATTGGGTTTTAAGGATTTTAGGAGGCTATTTAAGCTTCACCGAGTGTGAAATCGCCCGTTGCCCCCTGGTATATTTTGCCCTGAGCTGCACGTGAACAGAACCCCCCAAGTGTTTTTATCTTATCTTGTGTAATATGATTAAGAATGCTATAACCGACTCTTTTTCATGCATTTGGCAATTTCTGATTCATATGACTTTCACCTGCTGCATGTTCGACCAGTCATAACGTTCAGAGCATTGCTTGCATGGATTTACTTTTATTTTGCATTCTTTAGAGATTTATTTTTACCTTTTATGCATGAAAGCTATTTGTTATTTATATATCATTATTATTTGGGCATTGCTTTGACTTTCTATGAGTTTATTTTTTCCGTTTATTTTTCCCCAAGCCTCAGGATAAAGTCTTTGAATTACTGGGAGAACCTCGAGCCCAAGCTTACCATCATCGTTATGTTAACCAGAGGAAGAATAAAGTGAGGATGAAATTTAACTATATAAACCATTTTTATTACATAGTACTACTTCTACCATTGTGGTGCATTTTGTCTTAATGATAACAAACCAAACACATTTAATAAACTGTATTCAGATAAAGGCTACGTAAAAAAATACAACCCTATCATGTACCTCTAAAAGTTCTAACTTATAGCTTTTACCTGATTTAGGTTGTCAAGAAAAATAGATATTTCTGTGATGTATGAGAAAAAAAGTTGGATAAATAGACCACTATTGGCTCCTGAAATCTTGTTATATTTCAGTATTGCATATGAGTTTTGTGTAATAAGAATGGAAATAATACATATCTACTCTTGTTAGTAATTTATCTATTTTTTGTAAATAAAATGTCATTTTCGCAGCCTTTAACCATTAAAATAGTTTTTTTTTTTTATTATTAAAACTAAAAAATATTTTGAATGAGTCTTTCCTTCACATACATGAGGCATACTGGGTCATAACAATAGGAAAGAAATTTGTTAGTAGGGTACATGAACAAATAATTCATTGTCACATACCAGTGTTAGCTGATATAGAAAGAATTTGAATTTCTCAACAATTTTTTCCCAATTTTTGTTGTATGAATGGCTGTTGTTTCGTTCATGATGTTTTATTTTCATTTCATGTATATCCCATTCATGAAAACACATTTCTTTCTCTAATTCTTTCTCCTTATAATGTATAAATAGATAGAGCTCTTCTTTTTTTCATTCTCGCCAACTCTTGCCTTTAGCTCTTTTTTGTTATTGAAAGAATGAAAGCGACTAACTTTTCTTTCACAACTTACCCCTGCAGGAGTCTCTGTATTTAGCGTATTCATTTTTTTCCCTTTTCTTGTGAAAAGTCATGTGCCCAATATCCATAGTACCCTTTGAAATACAGTAATATTTGTAACATATAACATATTATGGGGAATGCACAAAGCTTTTAATACTCATAGTTTTCCTTTTCTTTGTTTTGGCAGTCTACGGTCCAGTTTCTGTAATTCCTCCTGAAATTCAGTAATACAGTCAAACCTGTCTTTAATAGTGGTCACCTCTTTATAAAGACCACCTGTCTATAATGGTCACTTATATATGGTCTCCCTTGAAGAAAAAAAAAAATGTTTTATAGAACCTGCCTCCACAGCAGCCACCTGTCTGGAGGGGCTACTTTTTCTGTTTCTCCTCAGTTTTGTCTGAAAATGTCAGTGGTCCAGTTTGTCTCTATTCCCTATGGCTGGAAACTCGGAGGGGGCTTCACAAAGGCTAAGATTGACTCAAATTGCTCTTAACTATGGCAGCATTCATGAAAAAAAATTGTCAATTCTGCAGATTTATGACCATGATTTGCAAATCCTTTCAGAGATCCATGGTGAAAGAAAACAGTGGCATGAATGGCCAGCCATTGTTAAGTGCGATTATAGTCAGCCTTAGCCTTTGTGAAACACCCCTCAGGACTTCCATTTATATGATATACACAGTGCGTGTGCCAAGAGTGGACTATGGCACTTCATTGCTCGAGTCATTAGTCGACTTAAGCAGCTAATGGGTTAAAGAACCTGAAGGACTGATTAACCTGGGGTGGTTTTTTTTTGTATCAGTAAAGATGTATATCATTGTAAATGATCATTGCATTTTCTGGTGTTGTCATGAAGGAGTTGGTTCCCCATGGAGTCAACTATGCCATGAATGATGAATACATCGATGCCCAGGAAGAGTTTCAGATCTGTTATCCTCCTGATTCATCTGAGCATGGCTCTCATGATGGGTAGGTCCTTTCCCTGTCATAGTCATTTGCATAGTTATGATAAAAATTTATATATCTGTAATTGATGGAAAGTATGTAGAGAAGTAAAATAGTTGACATTTTGCATGGAAAGGGTGATTTTTAACTTTCCATCACATTACCAGTTTAAGGATTTTAGTGCTTGTGTAATTTCCTTTTGAAAATTTTCAAAACAAATATTGAAGCAACGAAAGTTGACCAGCATGTGTAGAGCTTTCTTCTCATGTATTTGATGTTTTCTAGAGCTCTGCTTCACTCGGCCAAACCACATAATGTGGGTTCTTTGTCACACATGGTTTAGGTAAAAGAATACAAATGTGTGCCCACTGATTGTGCCCGTGGTTGCATTTTTAGCACTGAATATTCTGTATTTGGATAATTTTGCTCCAAAGAATCCATGCTGTAGTGACAAAGGCACTTAAGTTTTTTTAACGATGTTTTTTTGTAGGGTGATGTTCGTTATTCCGAAGGTTTGATAGTCCGAAAATGAAATAAGGTTCGTTAGTCTGAAAATAACTAATGAACTAACAAACCTTTTTTATTTCATTTTCGGACTAATTAACCTTCGGAATAACAAACCTTATTTCGTTTTTGGATTAACGAACCTTCGGAATAACGAAGCTTATTGCATTTTTGGGCTAATGAACCTTCAGAATAAACAAACTTTCAGAAAAACGAACTGTAACCTTTTTGTATACTAACACCCCTTTGTCTTTGTCTTTTTTATTTTCTTTTCCAGCAGTGATGACCCATTCTACTTTGCCCAGAAGTAGGGAATACTTATAGACGTTATAGAATGAAAAAAAAAAGTTGCTTCGGAGATAACTGACAAAGAATGACTAATATATGTTTTGTGCATTAAAGTGGATGGAGTGAAGGTTTTCACAAATATGATTCTGTGCTTATATCGATAGCCATGGTGGTGGAAAATGTGAGACTGATGGTGATTAATCTCCATGGAAACCTGTGCTCCACCCACTTTAGTGTTCAGAACTAATTTGAAAAAATGAAAATATGAAAAAATAATTAAAAAAAAAAAAAAAAACTTATTTTTCTTTTTCTCATGTTATGACAAGTAAGGATATCAGAAATTTCCTTTTGAAATATGAAAGAAAACAAATAAGCTGGCTTTAATGAAAAATGTAATCAAGCAAAAATATAAAATTCAGTGGAACAAAAAGATTTGATAAGACTCTTACGTTTTGAAAAACAGTTTTATGGAAAAAAATTATGTCCGTCAAGCATGCTTAAAAATAGATGTCTTAAATGCATGTACATGTAACATATTCATCAGTATATAAACAAAGCAAAGGAATGTTTCTGTAGTAAAAAAAACAGGAGTTGCTGATAAAGGCCTACTTGCTCAAAAATAATAATTGTGTAACCCTAAGATTAGCCAAGTGCTAAATGACATTTATATTTGAAAAAAATATATTCCTATAAAGATCAGATTATTTTCTTACATTTATATCCTGTGTTTAAACATACATATTTACAATTTGATATTGCATCCATAGACTAGTTTGTGTTAATCTTATATGTAAAGGTCACCACACATAATACGATCCGACCACGACCAGATTTTGGAACAAATCGCATTTGAATTAAATATGAAAATTTTTATTAAATAAAATGATCTTGAATGAAGTTCTGAATAACGAATGCTGAAATCAAAATTTTGATGAAAAGTAAGCTATTAAGTCGCTGCAAAGGCCAAATCAGCTTCAAATCGTAGCCAATTGCAGGAATGCTGTGATGTCACTATGATTTTGATTTGGTTTCACGTGTCCACCTTCAAAAAGAATTGCAGTATTCCAGATTTTTTAAATTTTGGTAATATACAACTTTTCACAACTTTGATCATTAAAATTCTTAAAAGTTAATGTCACATGCAGTAATATTCCTTCCTCCAAAATTAGATCACAGACAGATCGTGTAGCGTGCAGTTGACTTAAGTCATTAAGCATTCATGCCCACCATTTACGAACAATGACACATATCTTCTTTAGGGAAATCTGAATGATTTCTCTTGGAAAACTGTTTTTGAATGTTATACATGTATTCACATACATCATACGATACTTTTCTGATAATGTCATTGCTAGAGTTCTTTTATTCTCTTTCAGTAATATTTACCCTTCTCTTTAACTAATGGTACATATTATTCAATCTTGATGTTTTCGTTAAAACAGAGCTATATTGTTATATTTTCATATCATTAAATTATTTTTCCCTTCAAGAATAAGATTAAGAGCATTTTATATATATGTATGATATAGATATTTGATAATGATTTGTTTGACTCTTTATGCAGAACATAATCTCAGTATAATATGTACATATGTATACAGCATGTGTTAAAAAAAGTGCACTCTTTTTCAATTGCTCATTGTTTCGAGAAACAGCAAAGATTATGAAATAATTCCTCCTGTGTAGTTTGGTACTATTTTTGTGGGGCATCTCTTCACGGTTGACTGCACAGGGGTCAATTTATATGACAATGTCAAAATCAGTTTGTGCCAACTCTGGACCTTTCCTGCTGTAGATATTGATACATAACAATCTTAGTTTTGATGTTGTAAGACAGTGTAGCCATTGCTGAAGAGATTCATCTGATTGGATTTCCAACTATATAAAAGTTTATTTTAACACAGTCAGCAGAAAAATTACTTTTTTGATGACTCTTTCGCCTGCCAGGATCTGCAAGCTTCATCAGATCTTACTGCGGGAAGGATGTTCTCCCGCTAGTTGAGGTAGCTGGCGCTCATCTCAGATTTTCGACAAGTGCCGGCTACGTCGGCTAGCGGGAGAACATCGTTCCTGCAGTAAGATCTGATGAAGCTTGCAGATCCTAGCAGGGGAAAGTCTTATCAAAAAGGGAATTTTTCCGGTGACTGTGTTAACATGAACTTTAATTTATACAATGTAGCCATTGATTCAGATGCAGATCACACAAAATATTCCTAATTTGAAGCCTAAGATGTTTTGAAACAAACAAATATTTGCAACAAAATAAACCAGCAATTTTTGTTGTTTGTTATCAGATATCTGGAAAAGAGTATCTTTTTAGCAGATTCAGCTGACAAAGGTCTTGACAATAGCCTCTGAAGCCAACAATTGGTGATCCTTTCAAGGTACCTAAGAACAAAATGGCTTACTCTTGCAAATTTGTTCATCACAAAAATAAGCTGCAAATTACAAATATTTGTGTCTTATTTGCATTTGATTGATTGTCACATTGTCTTAAAATAACACTTTTAAGATTGCTGTGTATCAATTATGTTTAGTAACAACACCCACGTCAGGAAAGGTCTAGAGTTGGCACATATTGGATCTTGACATCGACACATGAATTGACCTCTTTGCAGTCAACTGAAGAGTTGCCCTACAAAAATTGTACCACTGTATGTGGGAAGAATGACTCTACTGATATGTGTCAAATTATTACATATTCATCGCTCCATCGCAAAACAATATCGCAAGCATCAACATCGCAAAACAATAAAATTGAAAAATTATGTACTGTTTTCTGATTCACACAGTATCCTTTAACTTACCTCTTAAATGGCTTTCATATTGTACCTTTTATGATGCATTTAATTTTCATGTTACAAATGGTTCACCCTGTTCTGTATGGATATTTGATATAATTTATCTGCATATATTACATTGCTTTCTAAAATATGAAATTGAATTCTGGAATTTGAAAAGTTCTTGTTTGATGATTACTATAATTAAAAAAGAATTAATCACTTCTCTGTTGATGCTGAAAGCTTTGGCCCAAGAATGTTGATGCTTCACAAAATATAATTATGCTAAAAAATGTTGTTTTTCCTTCCAGAATCTCTAAAAATCATGGAGATTTTGGATAGGAGAATCATATCGGACAAAAAAAAATATAATCCGAATAAGCTGACAGATGATTATTTCTAGCAACCGTATTGAAATTAGATGGTTGAGATATAATGAGCCTTCATGAGCTGTAAGATTAGGGCACATTTTGATGTTAGTAAAGTCTATTGCAGTCTTATAGTTCATTTTAATGATAGACTGATGAAAGCCTTTTCAAGATAAAGATGAAAAAGGAAAAGGAGAAGGGGAGGAGGAGGATGACGACGACGAAGCAGAGGAGAAGGAAGAAGAAGAAAAAGGAGGAGGAGAACTCTCTACAAACAATCTAGTCAGATTCGACTAGCTTACTGGGTCATCAGACGGGCACCAGCTAGATTGTCAAAATTGACACAATTCTCATAAAAAATGACCAGAATTCTAGTAATGTTGACATAGGATCAGAGAACAAACCATATTCTAGTCAAAACTGACACAATTCTAGTTAAAATGACTAGATTCCAGTAAAATGATTTGACCAGAACATTGAATCCCACAAGCACTTGCACTCTTCAAGTCAAATTTAACTAGATTCTAGTGAAAATGACCAGAATTCTAGTAGAAATTAACATAACTCTGACTAGAATTCTAGTCGATTTGAATAGAATTGAGTCAAGCTAGTGTTGGTGGCCGTATGATCTGATGATCTAGTCAAATTATCTACTAGAATCGAGTCATTTTTACTAGAATTATGTCAGTTTTGACCAGAGCAGTACTGGTCAGTCAAATTTGACTAGATTTGTAGTTAAGAGTGAAGGACAATGATTGTTATTGTTGTGTTTTCAAATGTTTATATCATTGGCAGTGGCTGTAATGACAAGTTGAATAGGAGTCGTGTTCACCTCGGAAAATTGATCATAATTATATACCTCATAATATCCCATTGTAATGCTGTAAAACCTGTACCTGAATAGCATTTTTCCCTTCTAATGATAAACATTTTAATCTCATTTCTTTCTTGGCAGTCTAATTTTTCTTGTAACTCTTTGTAAACATTGTAGTAATAGGACTGGAAAAATGACCCCTGAGTTTTTAGCATCTTCCTAAACAAATACAACACTCTTTCTAACACTAATATGATAAGATTACTTGACTTCGACCATTTTCAGCGTACTAATAATAAAAGGTTCAATTTTGCATCCCAAATGCAACAATAGCAGCACCCTTTGGGGTGCTATCATGTACCCTATATGAAAAGGTGCAAAGATGCACCCTTTTGTACTTGTTTGCACCCAAAAATGCCTATCTGCACCCTTATAGGTGCAGTTATGCTCTTTAAAGAGTGCCAAAATATTTGCATCCGGAAGGGTACGAATTTGTACCTTCCCTAAAGGGTATAACTCTGCACCCTTAAAGGGTGCAAAATGTAGGTCACTACACCCTTAATGGTGCATAATGCTTCTTTGGGTGCAAAATTGCACCCATAAAGGAAATCCTAGGGCCCGTTGCATAAAACTTACTATAATAGTAAGTTTGCTATTATATTAAGTCTTCAAGGAATACTGGATTTTGATTGGCTGTTGAGCAACATGCCATGCTCAACAGCCAATCAAAATTCAGTATTCCATGAAGAGTTACTATAATAGCAAACTTACTATTATAGTAGGTTTTATGCAACGGGCCCCTGGTGTTGCATTTGAAGGGTTCAATGTTGAACCTTTTATTCTTTGTATGCAGAATCACGAGATTTGCCTACCAAAGCCATTTTGTGCTCTTCTTATTAAACAATCAGCGGAAAATTACAATTACCTTTATTTGAATTTTCAATGATATCTGAAGAATCGTGACAGGAGTACGAGTATTTCTGGAAAGTAATTTCCCCATCCTGTAAAACTATTCTAGCTCATGGGACCAAAGTTTCGGGGAAACTTTGACCAGCTAATCCACATTTTATTCAAAAAGTCAAAGATCTCCAGCAAGGTTCAAATTTTCCACATCACATTACCTTCAGCTATCTGCATTCTTTGTTTTCCTCTATCTTTTGGTCCATTGAAGGTGCTACCCTCTTGGTCATTTTCCATTGGTTGAACAGACTCATCTTAAGGACGAAAGAGACTTAAAATTGTCTGAAATTGGATTTGACTCGTGTAATTAGGAAAGTTGAGTTGGAACACCAGTGACAATATTTTGTCTGTCATTTAGGAATCAAAGGAAACTAAAAATATATCCCTGAAGAATAAGGAAAGGAAAATTACTAAATTTATGATATAGTGAAAACATTTTACATTTTCATGAGGTTTGTATCAGAATATTACATTGCTTTTGAATGTATTTCCAGGTACCTTATATTTTACCAATATGCTTTAGGTCATCAAATTTTTTTGCACAAGTTTTGCTGTTCACACATTTTGTCTGTGAACAGCATGGCTGATAAAAATTGAAAATATATTAATTGATTCCTAAATGGCAGTTTAATTTATGTAAGAACATGACTAGACTACCGTATTCTGCTTGTGTACATGTAATGGTGCTATAACATGTATAATGATGTTCATACTAACGTTTCAAACCCTCCAATGTCCCAGTGCCTTACAAAACATACCGTAGACTATGCAAAAAGATAGGGAATATGTGCAATTAAAGAAATCAGAGTACTATCAACTCATGTTTATTTCTTTCTCCTGTTACAATTATTTAACTTAATAATCAATCAATCATACAATTGATTGTATGGAAGATTCCTTAATACTTACCTCAATATTTTGATACAGGTTTATTATTTAGGCTATATATTTACGGAGGTGTTGAGGACTAGTGGATAAATCTCTGACAGAATGTGAGATACTGGGTTGTAAATCTCAGCATTGCACTATAATGTCCTTCGACAAGGCATTTATCTACTTTTGCCTCTCTCCACCCTGGTGTCAATAGGTACCTGGTACGCATGACCCAGGTGTAGTAAATAGGCACCTGGTAGGATTTATTCCTCAAATGCACGAAGCGCTATGGTTGCTCAAGCTAAAGCCAGGGTAATGATATTCTTGCAGGGCCCTCTGGGAGAACAATACATAGTACTGAAGAGGCTACCCTGGGTAAACAAGACATAGTATTATTATTATTATTATTATTATTATTATTATTATTATTATTATTATCATTGTTATCATTTATTATTATTATTATTATTATTATTAATATTTTTATTATTATTATTATTATTATTATTATTATTATTATTATTATTATTATTATTATCATTGTTATCATTTATTATTATTATTATTATTATTATTATTAATATTATTATTATTATTATTATTATTATTATTATTATTATTATTATTATCATTATTATGATTATAATGATAATTATTATTATTATTAAATTATTAGTTACTTTGGTCTCTCACCTATGACCAGACTTTGTAACAGTTAAGTGCCAGAAGCATCACAGAGTGACAGATATGTGCACTATACAAGACATTTTATTGTTGTTGTTATTATTATTATTATCATTATTATGATGATGATGATGATGATGATGATGATGATGATGATGATGAGATAGATGGCATGTGTGAATCTACTGATTTTTTTGTGTTTTTTGTCTTTCTCAAATTACTGTTATCACATGTCATAAATTTTCATCGAAAACAAGATGAGTTAAGTCTTTGTGATTCAAAAATTTGTGTGTGATTTTATGATTCAGAGGGTGTTTAATTTAAGTTGGAAAATTTAGGGTAATTAGGTCTTGTTAAGACTTGAAGTATATAATGTTCTAGTATTGTTTTGGAAATATGTATTGTTTTAAAGTCATTCCATGAAATGTATGAAACTTTGGAGTCTGTTTTCTGATCTTTTCTGCACAAAAAACAACAGCAACAAAAATCTCTCGATGCAGGAACTATCTGAAGGTTACTTCACATGGATCCATTGCCATACAAGGTTTTTCACTTTTTGATTAATTGAATGGATAGAAGACTTACATCATGCATAATGTATTTCATGGAGTAGTGGATTGCTACACACTCTAATTTCTGTGGAGTCAAATTTGACTCGGAATGGCATCAACTGGGAGTCAACTCTATTCCAAGTCAAAGTAACTCCATTCCGAGTCAAATTAATTCGGAAATCCAAGTCACTTTAACTCTGAATAGAGTAGACTCCCAGGTGACTCTATTCTGAACCAAATTTGACTCCACAGAAATAAGAGTGTATAATTGTAGATTTTTCTTGCCAAAAACCTTATGTCTGTATCATATCGATGCCTATTGCATTGTAATTCAGGGAAATTTTTACTTATATTGTTTGCACTTTAAAGCACTGTAATGTAAATTTGAATTTTTTTTTTCCTGCTTTGTCACTTGTCACGGTGTTCCAACTCCAACTTTCTGCACGTTTGTCGAAAATGAAAATTTGAAATTGATAAGAAAAAACCTGATACAGCCCTGTCATGTTAATGTCTACATCATTATCAACCCAAGTGCTGCAGTGATTTTTGTATTATTTGTAAATATATACAGTATATCAGTGTGGTAAATGTAATAGTTTGATATTAGTGGAGTATGACTGTATATAAACTGGTGTGATAGTTAGGATTAGTTAGGTGAAAAAAAAAAAACATTCAAACTTGATTTTTGACCAGCAATAGTTGTGGATATGAGTTGTGTTTATATCAGACCTGGGCGCCGTTCCATGAAAGTTGTCACCACTGACAAGTTGTCATTGTCTGACAATTTCAGTAAAATCCTTGGTTCCGATTGGCTGAGAAGCACTGGTCACTGACGGTTAATATGGTCATTGTCAGAGAATGACAACTTGTCAGTGCCGACAACTTTCGTGAAACAGTGCCCAGCTTTGTCTACTTCAGGATATTGTAAGCTTATAAGGTAATATTTTCAGTTTATGAATGTTAAGGTAATGGTCAGAATATAGGATAATAATAATAATAATAATAATAAGCAGTTCTTAGAGATGCATAATACCTAATAAATAGTCTCTATACGTGTAGAAGAATTATTGTTTTGTATAGGGCTAATACATGTGCTTCTTAAAAATGTACGTTTTTATCACAGATATGAATCTGTTGAAATCAGTTATTGATCTTAATTATTATGAGGTAGGTTGTTCCACAATTCATTTGTATTGTTTTGCTGTTATTTCTTTTGATGTGATGTGTTTGCTGTACCTTCAAACAGGGGCACAGGATTCAATGAATGGTATGGGAGGGTCATATGAAAGTTTTTTTTGTTTTGTTTTGTTCTGTTTTTTGTTATTGTGTTTTGTTTGCACTTGCAAGGCTTCAAACATCCAGTAATGTCAGTTGCATAATTCCTTAGAAAATTTGGGCAAATGTGTTGAAATCTGATTGCAAAAAAATTACATTGTGGAACAGAAAACTTCTTCAACATTTTCTATGTTTCAGTCATTAAATTTTACACAGAGAATTTGAGTTTTTTTGCTCTTTATGGCGAAGGGACCGTGTATATATTCATACCTGTATTTTGATTTAATATTGTGCTTGGAATTGTCTTACATGGAATTTTATTGACTATGGTGTATAAGTTCAGGTAGTTGTGTAGTTAGATGATTCTTCAGCAACAATGTATACATGTATTACCAATAATTTGCCTAGTGCAAAATGAACATGAAAATAGTATTTCTGCAAATATACTGATCATGCTTACAACCTGTTTTCTATTACAGTGGCATACCCAAACTTGGTGAACCGGAGGGGGGGGGGGGGGGGAGGAGGAGGAGAAAAACCCCTTACATACACTAGGGAAGCAGAATACAGGTGTACTCCTATAAAGCCGGCATTAAGTAGTTACTGTAAAGTTTGTATTGTTTTGCTGTTATTTCTTTTGATGTGATTTGTTTGTTGTACCTTCAAACAGGGGCACAGGTTTTTTTTTTTATTGGGGGGGGGGGGGGGGGGGGGGTACCCTGGCCTAATGGAATACTGGACACGCCACTGTCTATTATACTGCAAGCACATCGGAATGTTCAGTCGTCATGCATGCTTGTCTCATTGTTCAACCGATGTAAATCGTCATAACTTATTGTATGAAACTCATGAAAGCATATTCATTGGTAAAGCAGCCAGCATACGGCACAATAATATGTCGCATGATGTCTGCCGTTTACGCAAAACGCCAGGATATTTCTGTGTGAACTTCTATCAAAGAGTTTTTGAACACGCGCTATTATTCCCTGCCGTGAACATATGGGGGTGTAAAATAAAACATACAATCAATCTTACGATTGATATCAATTGTAAGTCCATGGCAAACCATGTACTAAAGAGATACAATTGATTGTATCTCTTTATGTTACACTCCTATCTCACTTAAACACATCTGTACGCAAGTCGCCCATATATTTCCACCATTTTTATTTAATCGGAGGTTATGTTTTGCAGTATTCAGAGTTTATGTGATTTTCCTTAAGACTTATTGCTTCAGAATAAGAGAATAAATAGTGCATTAATTGGTCATATTAGCTTTCATGATTAATCATTTTCTTCACATTTTGTATATAAGTTTCATTTTCATAAAATCTAAACGTAATTTTTAATGACGAATTATTACTAACACCATTTCAAATCATTTGAATAATTTTGCCATATACATGTATATAACATTTAGGGGATGTTTTTTCCGTTTTAGCTTAATTCTTTCTTGTTATGGTGAAGGTTGTTTCACTATTTTAATTTGCATGGTATGGCCTATAAAAGTTAAGATTTTCTTGAGAATTGTAAATCAGAATGAAATTCTGGAATACATACACTTTGCTTGGTACATGTAAGCAGATTACGACGCCTCCGACTGAACGAATAGAGATAATAAATTTATGAATGTAATAATAAAACGGTTTCCTTTCGTATAGCCTTTTATTGATTATCTTAATTATCCGCTTTTATGTGGTATTCTATTGAAATAAAATGAATTACAATTTACAATTACAAATTTCAATTCAAGATGGTTTATTTTCCAAATCATTAAAAAGTGACATAAAAAAAAATTACATATACATTTCAGATACAGAAACATAATAGATAAGGAAAAAAGGGAACTAAAAAAAAAGCAAAAGCTTGTGAGTTACGTAGTTCCCTTGTACATCCTCATTGTAAGTGAAATGCGAAAATAAGAAGAGAAAATAAATTCACACTTATCATGCTTATGCTAATTGTACATGTACAAGACGATAACACTACACACCAGCACACGCACACACACACACACACACACACACACACACGCACACGCACACACACACACACACACAATCACAATCACACGGGGAGATGAGGGGGGGGGGCAGTCACTAATGGAACTAGGATGATGACTTAGTGACTGTATAGATAGCAAGCTCAATTTACCTTTGTTTTTAAATAAACTCAAGGAACTACATGATGTAATTTTAGTATTCAGGGAGTTCCATATGCGAGGGCCTTGATGACGGATTAAATTCAAGGTGCGTTTATTTTGTACTTTGGAATAGTGCAATTTGGAACTTTGCCGAGTATATGGTAACAATGTATATGCTTATTCAATAGACAAAATGAAGAAATATTTAGTGGTAATATTGCACGTTTATTCTTAAACATTAATGTAGCAATTTGGTAAGTATGAATATAAAAAATATTTAGAGTTTTAAGTCTATAAAATAATGGATGGGATTGAGCCCAAAAATGTGAAGATGTACAAATTCGTAAAAGCTTTTTATTTTGCCCTACTATGGGTGTCGATCCCGGGGGATAGGGTTATAAATATCCCCCAGTATTTTGGGTGGGGGATGGTCTGTATTATCATCCCCCAATAATTAACCATCAAAGAATTGCATGCCCCGTTGTAATCCCCTAAAAACAAAATGAAAGAAAAAGGGGGAAAGATTAAAGAAAAAAATAAAAAAAAAGAAAAAGAAAAACCTGGAAGCGCTCGTTCGCTTCGCTCTGTCGTCATACTCGTATTTAGTAAGTATTTCGGTTATATACTATCTTTATCTGTTCATGTTAGGAAATTGGTATGCATCTTTTCTCTCTACCTATATGTTATACGGTTATATAACTATTCTTACGAAAGGAAATTGGTTTGCATCTTGTCTTTCTATCTAATGTTATACTATTGTTTTACTAGTAGTCATAAAATGTATAACTGCAAGGAGTCGAACGGTAAGAAGATCTAACATAGAAGAATTTGTGCCTATCATGCCTATCATACTAAATGAGAATGGAAGATGTCGATAAAAATGTTACTTAAATCATGAGAATGGAGTAAAAATATACACACATAGCCTGTTCTTCGAATAGCAAGCACTCTTATATTCCTTCAGCAACATGTCCGAATATCACAATATTGCAGCTAGGTGACAAAGTATGCTCGAATTCTGCGGGAAGATGTACATCATCAAAATGATCTATTTTGTTGGAAATTCTACGTTTTAAAGAAAATTTGTGGTAGCTCGCTTCGCTCACTCATAGAAGCAGAATGGTTTGGGGTGGCAAGCGACGAGCCAATAATAAGAACGTCGTGATTGAATATACTATTTAGATATCTTTGAGGCGTATCAGAGTGTAATGTTTTCCTCGCTCGCTGCACTCACTCATGTAACATATACTTTGGGCAGGAAACGAATTGGGCTTGGAAGCAAATTGGTCGAATTATGTATCCAAATAGCTTATAGGCCTATAGCATGTACAGTGTATTTTGATGACGAAGTAGTAGTTTATCGTCAGTGTGTTTTTCCTCGTCGCTTCGCTCGCTCGTATTATAGAAACAGAGTGGTTTGGACAATAGGACCAGCGAAGTGCTAAAATAGTTATTATTTTGGCACCAAGGTTTCTTATACCATTCAAATAATTCCATAAACCTATAGTGCATTTTGATGACAAAATAAAATTCCTGTAGCAAGAATTTGGAATTTTTTTAGCTCGCTCGCTCGCTTCACTGCAGCTCGCAAAAGAAGAAACAGGGTGGTTCATACTCTGAAAAGAAGGGTCAAATAAAAATTTTTAAAAAAAGAAGAAAGAATCGATCTTGGTCGATCAGATATTGCATTCATGTAGTGAGGATCTACCTCTGCGATATTGTTTGAAAACATGCAATTTCTTGCGTGGTTAATTGGAGGGACGTAGATGAGACTTAGAATTAGACATTGCTTCGTCGATCCTTCACATTTGAACCCTACACCCTTTCCCCGCTCGATCGCTTTGCTCCCTCGCAGAGGACATTCGGCATCAATCATCCCCGGCCAACCACGATTACAAATCGACACCCATGAATATTATGTCTATATACTGCCCCTGGACTCCGCCTGTTTGTGTATCAGCGCAGCCCCCCCCCCCCACTCCAAAAGGTGTTCCTCGGCCCTTGATTTTGAAGTTTGAAAGCCTGTGCATAACTGTATAAAATTTGAAGAGAGCTTTTCTTTCTTTCTACTAACTGTGAACGGCATTACTGAAAAGGTTGAAATTTGATCAACTTTGGTTGCTATGGCAACGTACAAATATTGAAATCCATAAAACGATCAGTGTCAGGGACGGAAAAATATACACTTAACCGATCAAGTTCTTTACCTTTCACATACGCTCGTGGCCGTATACGCAGCGGCGGGAGGGGGGCCTACTTTTTTTTACTGAAAAATTTTCCAAAATTCACCACCCAAAGTGTGCACCAGATCCTTCAATTTCAATGTCAAAAATGTAAAAGCGCCCTCCTGACCAGCTCGCTTCGCTCCCTCACTTGTGTGCTTCTTCGAACATTTACGTATTCTTTGCCCCCCCCCCCCCCCCCCGAATAAAACAGAGTAGTAATGACATAAGAGTTTTATCGAATATTTTCCACCTGCATGCGCAAACCTGAATGTAGGCACTTACTATTGTTCGCTAATTCATATTCCTTCCAACCTTCTATTTATATATTTTCTGAAGAAAAATATGTCAGAATGTTTACCCTTAGACACTCTAGGCCTATAGACCTGTTACTTTTTTGTGGGGGTCGAAGCTTTGGTTGAAGCTTTCCCCTTTGCATCCCTCTCTTTGATTTCGATGTAAATCTGTATGAAGCTTATAAAATAAGTTTGACATCTATGAAGACTTAGTTTCCATTAGAAACAAATTAATGTTAATTGAATATATTCACAAATGCATGTCACTGGTCAGCTTTAGTGAGTCCTTATTTCTTGTAATTCATTTTTAAATTACTGGATTCACATGTATTCATTTACGTTTTTTTTCCAAATATCATTTTTGAACTGAATTATAAATATGAATATAATACATTGTCGAAAATATATAATCACATTACGTAAACATTTAAAGAAGGATTATCTCAATAGTGTGACAATCCTTTGCTTTAACATAAATACAAAAAGGATATTTATAATTTGGCTGTATTCAGGGTAGCAATATAACGAGGCTCTATATGATTTTGAAGAGGAAATGCAGTAAGATCGAGAAAAAAGATTTCATATTTTTTACATTTACTACTATGACCTGCCCCCGCGTTGATTGTTCAATGCATGTAGAGTTTGGCCCACGCGTGCACTTTAAATCAGCATAATTTGATACGCATAATTTTGGCTTTGGCTAGAATTCATTATGAAGAAAATGAAATCAGCGATTCGGAATAATTTCTTGGAGATAACGCAGGTTTATCTGCTTTATTAAATCAGTTATGATCCGTTTTTGGCATTGTGTGGGATGTCGTAAAATATTCATCTTTCTATAGGCTTATCATGCCATCTGTGAATTTTGTGTGTACGAAGATATTCCACAAATAAATTATCTTTAAAAATATTGTTTTTGCTTGTCCACGCCATATGTCCCAAACTATTATGTTAAACACAACTTTATTAATAAAATAAAAGTAAAACACTTCAATGAAAGCGAATTAGTGTGACATGAGTGCCCCTCCTTAGGTTCAGGCACATAATTCCGAAAAAAAATTCTAACTAACAACCAATCATGCAGGCAAAATAAATAAAAATTAAGTTTAAAATTTTAACTTTAAGAAGTCTTACACATTGTCTCTCTCTCTCTCTCTCTCTCCTCATAAAACATGGAAAAAAGTGATCATTTACGGGACTCTTTGAAGCAGTGAAAAATTCGAAATTCAATTCGATCTATAATCAGCTCTTTTCTCTCTCTCACTCTTTCTCTGTCTCTTACTCTCTTTCTTTTCTCAGGCTCCTCTCTCTCTCTCTCTTCTCTCCCTTTTGCTTCCTTTCCATCACTCTTCAAATCGTACGCAGATTTCAGGAAAAAAAAAGGGAAAAGAAGAAAAAAATTAAACAGAAAATGTGGACGTGCATGGGAGTTGATTGATAGGGGGGAAAATCATGAAAATACTTGAATTCAACGTGCACGGTGCTATGACGGGTCTGGGCCCTCTGGGGGCACCGCCGAAAAGGGGCACTTTGGGGAGAAATGGGGCACTTAACCATTTACAATGGGTGAACTCGAGAAGGAAAAATAGCGTTTTAAGGCGTTGCAACGCGTTGGTATACTATACTCTTTAAGGATGATTTTCGATAAAGGCCTACATATTTATCCTTGCCGTTGTGAAGATCCCTCTGATTATTTTCGAGCGAACAAAGCGAGTGAGAGAGCTTTGGAAAAATTGAAAAAAAAATATCCTCATTGCTTCAAGTTTTAAGAACCGCTTGTTCTTAAAAAAAATGGCGTTGTGCCCTTAGGCTAGCTCATGCCTCTTGCTCCACTGCCTCACACTGCATAGAATCTATAAGTTTAGCTGATTCTTACATGGAGCTACAGGTTTTTTTGAGACTTTAAATTAAGTCACTTTTACCAGATGTGAAAATGGATGATTAAAGGAGGAGGATGGCACAAAAAAGAAAAAAGTGCGTTTATCAGGCGTAAAAAGGATATGTATCAGATTTGAAGGGGCACTTATTGGAAGGAAACAGTAGGTATATGAAACGAAAAGGGCACTGAAAAGGGGCACGTGCCATTACGAAGTGAAACGAGACACTTAAAAGAATCGAGGGGGAAGTAATCGTAAGGAAAAATGTCACTTATTAGTAATCAAAAGGGAAACTATCAAATTTTAAAAGGGGAACAAAGGGGAATGGAAAGGGACACATCGGGAAACATAAGGGGCAATGGTGGCACTTAAAGCACATTAATAGAAGGGGAAATGGGACATAATAGGATGGGGGGTTGGGTGTCCGGACACGTAACAAAAATGAAGCCGCCTTTTTTGTTTTTGGATTAAACAAAAACTATGCATTGATTTGTGCTAATCATCATCAATTTTGTTCTCTATAATATTGTCTAACATTTTGTGCTAAAACATGTAAGAGATTTGCTTGTGAACTTTTTCAATTGGCTGTTTAAAATCGACTGTCCGGATACACAACCTGTCCGGACACCCAACAACCGGGTATACTATAAAGGAAAAGGAGCATTTATGACAAGTAAAATGGGGCATGTATCAAATTCATATGGGCTATTTCCCAGCAAATATATATATAGGAGAACTTATTTGAGGTGAAATGGGGCACTCAGCAAAAAGGCAATTGCACCATTAGAACCAAAAATTGTCTGTCAAAAGAGGCACTTATCACATTCAATAGAATCAATAGCGACATTAAAAGGGAAAGGGCGCTATGAAAAAAAGGATATGGTTGTTAATCTGATGTAAAAGGGGCAGAAGGATTTAAGAAGGGCGACTCCTCTTAAGAGAAAGGCACTTACTAGAAGGTGAAGGGGCACTATTATCAAAAAAGAAAATGCCCCATTGTAAGAAGAAAAAGGGGCACCGATTAGGTTTATAAAGGGCCATTTTCATGGTTAAAAAGGGACACTTTTGAGTGCTTGAAATGATGGGGGGCACTGTTTCCCCCTGCCCCCCCCCCCCCAGCGCTGCAGCCCCGCTCATACATATACACTGTAGAATATTTCTCTATCATTTCTATAATCAAAGACACCTGCGAGGTAAAGCACCGGCGATGCCGGGATTTCATTTCAGGGGGCGGTAGTAAGCCCCGGTGTTGTCACTCTGTGTTGTCACTCTGTGTTGACTTCGTGTATACGCATGATCGTTCGAAATTTCGCGTAAAAAGGGGTCTTTTTTTGAGCATGTTAGCGGTTTCGAAAAAAAGGGTTGTTTTCATGAGCTTGTATAACTGGGGAAAAGGGTGTTTTTGAGCTTGTAGACCTCTACTCAAAATTGAAAAAAGGGTGGTTTTTATTTCTGGTCCTTGTTTGCACAAAGTGTACTTGGAATGCGAAAAATAGGGGTGTTTTTTAAAGGCCATTTTGTACCCGTTTTGTGCTAAATAGGGGTAAAAATGGCTGAAATTTACCTGAAACACCGCGAAATAGGGGTCAAATTCTGGGTTGCCGAACGATCATGGTTACACTTTTGAAACACCGGGTAGTGAGCGCAGTGGCGTATCTAGGGGGGGGGGCGGGGGGGGGCACGTGCCCCGGGCTACACTTCGAGGGGCGCAAATAACGCAAAAGAAAAAAAAAAAGAAGAAAAAAAAGGAAAATGAAGAAAAATAATATCTTAAAGAGTTTTGCGCCCCCTTCATTCGCAGTGCATTAGAAATGGAGTTTTGGAGGTTTCAAAGTGCAAAATTCTCTTAAGCTCGGTCGCTTTGCTCCCTCTCCTGCTCATTTTCTCTCAGAATCTCATAGTTTTGCGCCCCTATCACCTGCTTATAATCATCTTAAACAAGCTTTTTGAAAGGGAAAAGTGAAGGAAAATCATAATCTTTTTTTAAAATAAAAAAGAACCCCATCCCCGTTTTTAAAGAATTGTTTTGAAATTGTATTGATTTTTCTAAGTATCATTAACATTATATGCTGTGCAGTGCGACACTTTTAATAGGCTCTTTGATGTTATGAATACCCTTTAGGAGCAGACATTGAACCGAAGGCTACAGTGACTGAATTTTCAAAAGGAAATATAATTTTGTCTATAAATTGCATATCGGGAAATAATAGAAATTGAACGGTTTGGAAAAAAGTATAAAAGCTAATTGAAAGAAATGGGGAGAGAAAGAAAGAGGAGAAAGAGAGGGGTTTGTGATAAAGAAAAGGTTTTCCTAATAAGTTCAATTAGATGTGGATTCATGTTTATGCAAAACGAAAATAAAAATCAGAAATTATACAAAGTATATAAAAAAAATAATGAGATTTTAGAATTTTTAATGAGATTAATTTTTTTTTTTTAATTTTCAACACATCTTTATATGGGGCGTTTTAAATCATGTTAAAAAAAATAAAAACCCGCAGCCACACTGCATCCGCCCCCACCCCTCCCACACACACACGCTTTCTTTCTTCAGATCTGGCGCGGCAGTACCGCAAATAGGATACCGTAATGTTCCATCGATTATGTAATGTTCTGAATGCTTCTCCGCATACTAGTTAGCAATTGGCCTACGCGCAATATGTAGGTCAAAAGCATAGGTCAAAGCATGCGCATGCAAACTTCCGTACTTTGATCGCTCGTTAATGTTTACATGTGAAGTAGGTCAATTTAAAATAGGTCTCGTCCTTAGAGGGTCAGTCGTCTAGGAATTAGCGCGCATCAAGCGCTTTGCATACCCGGTACGGTACGCGTATTCAGATAAGAATTGTCATTGTCATTGTCATTGTCAGGGGGAAAGACTGGCTAGCTAGCTAGCTGGGTTCGATCTTTTGCGCTTGCGTCCTTTTTATTTTATTTACTCGACTAGCTCGGCGTGCACGTGCACCATCATATTTCACATTTTGATCCCGCGCCCTTTTTTCAAAAATAGACTTTTGCCATGCTTTAGCTTTAGTATCAGTTTCTTGGAGATAAGGCAGCAACTTGAGATTCTTTCAGGTCCGATCCGTTGTTAATCACGACGTCCCTGCACGTGTTTTTGCAAATTCTGGCTCTGTCCGAGTCTTACTTCGTTAGTTCCAACTTACTTCTACGAAAAACTTGTGAAATTAAACACAAGTCATGAATCGTGCCCGCTTGCAAGACCAAGATGACAGTCGGTAAGTAAAGGCTAATTCAAGTAAGACAGATCGATATTGAGATAAAAATCTATTCATTTATTTCCTAGACTCTAGATGAAGACTTCAGTTAGATCTAGATCTACTTAAGTTAACTTTCAAAATTAACGTCGTTTGCTTTCTTATCTTACCTAATTTAGACTATCTAGACTAGATTCTAACAATTAACATTAGATTCTAATTGTAATATTGTAAAATTTAAAAAAAAGTTTGTTGACGTCGGCGGTGTGAGTTTTAAACGTTATTTGTGCCCTTTCATTCAAACATGAGTTTAAAAACAAGTCAAAGGGGGGTCTCTTCTGGAAGCATCTGGGGAAAACCCGCAAACTTACGACCGAATTCCTGTAAAACATGACAACATACCATTGAAAACGAGACACAAAAGATGACAAATCTAAAATGGCATCTACCGCCAATATGACGTCATATCTAGACTTTGACCAATCAGAGAACGGCATACGGCAGCTGCTCTAATTAGTATGTCGAAAATGCAAATTTTGGTGTGGCATGTTCTCTCTTCCCTGTAACTCCTTGACGAACATCCCGGAGGAAGTCGCGCCGATAACATGGACACATCTAATTATTCCACAAACGGTACAGATTATTCACAACAATCGGAATCACAAGGACAATCTATGGATCACTCAGAAGAATCAAAAGGAAGTCGGAAGGCAGGGGAACGAATTTATGCGTCAAAAGAGCAAGAAGATGACAAGTAAGTTTGCTGATTTTCGTGCATGCCACGGGCCGGGCTTAGCGCTTAGCGTCAAGCATGTCCATCGTGTGTCACATGACGAAGCTACCCCAGCGTGTTTTTGTGTGAAGCTAGCTTGACAAAGGATCGCTTGTATTTGGAAAATATGTGTTGAAGTAATCGACTTTGTGTGAATAAAAGTGTGTTTTAGCTTTGCCTAGCCATTGTAGCAAAGGCATCAAAGATGAGATTGAGAGTTACAGATTCCCATTGATCATTTCCACTGATTTAGCTGAAAAGTGTACGATGATATGAAGGTTTTTTGTACGGCAATGACCGTTGGCGAACAAACGGAGCGTGCATGCTCTAGACCACGTGCGATACAATGACAGTGCATAACAGATGGATGCAAGCGCGTCTTGTCTCGCCCAAAGATCAAGCCCGATCACTGTTGTATGTAGTCTTTGGGGGAAAGTCGGTTGTCCGTAGTTGGCTCATGTTTTATGAAATCAGGGTTCTGTGTTTTGTTTTTCATATTAAACAGGGGTGGTATTCTGAGACTGTTATAACTCTGTTTTAAGTCTGTTTTAGCAAATCAGTATTCTGAACACCGTTTTAATTATCTGTTTTAACTTTTAAGTTTTGTTTTATCTTTCTCACCGCGCATCTTACCTTGCATGCCTGGCGCAAGTCGTGCGCAAGCGCGTAAAAATACCATATGTAATAACACTGTATTCTGAAGACTGTTTTATCTCCTGTTTTAACTCTTTCCGCTTGACATTTCATGCTCATGAGAATAAAACAGGGTGTTTTAAATTTGCATGCGGTATGTCATGGCGGCAATTTTTCTCACTCATAAATGTTTTTGGTTGGAATGAGGGGGGTAACGAGATCCAATAAACCTTGCTTATATTCCCGAAACAACATTTCGAAATAAGTTTTGCCTCGGGTGGAGAAATTTGGCAATTGTCTGCGATAATATAGATGATTTGCACAAATAATTGTGTCACATCATCACATCTGAATTAAAGCAAGAAACTAAGCGCAAATTAATGCGCTCATTACAACGCGAATATATAAGTTCACGCATTTCACGCACCCTTCTCCAGGGAGCAATCTTATTGGCTGAGTCAGCTTAGACTCGTCACTAACGACTTTCCCCATTGGATAATATCTTTGCGGTGGGTGTGGCTTTGATGACTTACAACACCATTATAACAGTTCTCAGAATACCGTTTAAAGACTGTTTTAGCGGTGGTGTAAATCAATGACTTAAAACAGAAGTTATAACAGAACTTAAAACACAGTTAAAACAGTGTTCAGAATACCACCCCAGATGTACAAACTACAAAGCCTCTCCACTCTCTTCCGGTAGTTCTTTTTTTTCTTCTAAATATTTGATGTTGAATTCTGATGCTGTAACGAAGTGTAAGTTCAGTCGAGATGTAGATCATGATCCTGTGAATAGTTCTATAGCAAGGCCCGACATTAGCGGTGGCCTGGGGCCACCAAAATGGGCTCCCGGGCCACCGTTTTTCAAAAAGTGATAAGTTTTGGTGGCCCGAATCGGTAGTCCAGGGACGTCAGGGGAGTAAAAAAAAAAAAAACGCTAACGCTGTTACTCCCCATTGACGCCCAGCGCTTTTACCCCCCTATTTGTACATAGCAAGTATCTTGGCACTTCAAAACAACCCCTGGAAAATCACTTTCCCATGGGCCAATGACACCACCAGCCTTGTAACTATCGGCTGTGGTCATCACGAACCCGACTGACACTAGGGACTAAAAATCGGATGTACAAAAACAGAAATTTAGATATAAATCTGTCGTAGGGTAGCTGGAAAAACTCACCGCTTGTTTACGTTTTCCCGGCGTCCATTGAAATGCAGATAGAAAATGGCTGCTAACTTGCGCATGCGCAATTAGATGCGAGCGATCTTGCAGACGTTTTCAAAAAATTCACGACAATTCTCGCCGTAATTTTGTTGAAGCTAATGCTTATCAGCGGATAAGATGGAAGACGGTGTGTCCTCATTTCCTTACCGCTGAGCATTTTAATCTTTTGGGGGAATGAAATTTTAGGTGCCCGGCTGGGCGCCCATATTTCTTCCATTTTCATTTATTCTAACAACGTTTTATTATAATTATTAAATTTCTTATGTTTTTCTTTGTTTTTTTTCGGGCCACCAAATTTCATTCTCGGGCCACCAAAAAAAAAAATACGATTTTGGTGGCCCAAACGGGCCACAAAGAAAAAAAGTAAGTGTGGAGCCTTGTCTCTAGTCTAGCCTCCGCCAAACGGTTATCCATGAACATGATGAATACCTGCTTGGTCCAAAAAGTTCTGTTATTTCTCTGCTCTTTTGAGTTTTACTATTTATGCCCAAACTTTACGGTTAAGCAGTTTCTTATGAAATCTGTATTTGCTGATTTCTATTTAACTCTTTTATTCCTCTCTCTATTCTAGAAAATACTACCATGTCCAGAGATGAAAAGTTCAGAACATTTGTTTGTCATACAATTATGTTGGCCATAATTGTAACATGCCATTAAACAAAACTGATGAGGCAATGATGCTCTAGCAATCTTCATCCATACAGATATGCTGGAAGAAAAATTTTCATGTTTTTTTAAAAAAATAAATTATTTTGAGGCACTCACACTAGTCTAGTGCTCGGTTATACTAACCTTGCACAACAGACGTGCTGTAGCATGCAAATTGCTGACAATAGGAAAGTAGTGTTCTACCAATGAATTTTTTGGGACAGAGGAGCAAGAGCTGCGTCACCAGTGATAAGGAAAATATTTTTTGAATTTCACTTGATCAAGATAATTTACATCCAGTTGGAGGAATGGAATGGAAAAAGGATATTTTATTATCCTAGGTTTAAAAACCAAATATTTTATATGAATTTGTTAATTACATGTATTTTAGTGATTTCAGTCTTTGACTACTCAGGGCAGCATGTCGCTAAAATTTGCACAGCTCAGCATACCAATGTCGCCCTGTGTGATTTCGAGGATTATTTTGAAAAATGCTATGTGTAATTCTGTCAGCTTCTAAAAAGATGAGCTACTATTACTGCCCAACAGAGAATTTGAAGAGAAAATAATATTTGTTGGATCTTGATATGGTACTCTGAGCTGAATAGCTCTGCTGGAGCATCACTCAGAACAAAACTGAGATCAGGGTTGCTCATACCAACTGTAAATGCTTCTGCAGAGTGCTTGAAAACTTATTTACCTCCTGAATTGTGGTTGTCTGTCAGAGAGTTCCATATCCTTGCCATTTTGGGAAAGAAGGAGTAGAGGTGTGGCTGTGAGTTAGTTTGAGGAATGGCGAACTGATTCAGCTTGGCGCTTCTTGTTGCCGTGCCTGAACGAGATGATGGCTTGATGGCTACCTGGAAATTTGATTGCCAATTTTCAGCACATTTGAAGGCAAAAAGTTATGGAAAAAATCTGACAGAACTACAGTTAACCTTGCATAACTCGAAGTTGAAGAAGTTGAACTTTCCCAAAGAATAGATGAATCAATTTTTTGACCAAACTAGACCAAACGTGTTATTTACAAATTTTGATCAAGTTGAACTATTTTTTGTGGTCCCAACAGATTCAACTTATAATGCAAAGTTAACTAAAACAAATTCACTATTTCTCAGATAATTGATCATAATACTTTTGTATTGAGTGTTAAATATTGATAGTCCATATTTAACCCATTTATGACAGGAATTATTTGAAGCCTTATTTGAAAATTTTTCTTTTTTAAAGCTCATTGCTTAATTAACTTTTTTTGAAAAATCCAGTTTTATCAAGGTACATGTACATTGATGAACTTTGAGCAATGTGTACAATTCACCCAGATTTTTAATTTGTTTTGTATTGTAGATTTAATATTTGTAATACATTTATGGTAATAAGACATTAGTAAACAATAAATAACAAACTTTGAGCTGAGATGCAGAATCTGGAAATGCTACATCTGGAGTACCCTATTGTATGGAGTTGAAACTAGGGCTGTAAATTTAGCACCATGTTCGGGTTCGGTTCGGTTCGGCAGAGTTCGGCACTTTTATTTCCGAACTTTGGTTCGGTTCGGGTTCGGCAATACAGTATAAAAAAATTAAATGGTGAGCATCGATAGCAAATGACCACCAGAACCCTCTCTATTTTTACTGCACCTGGAAGTCACTGTTTCTTATAAATGTATTTTGTATGACAAAAAATAGTTACTGCATTTATTGCATGATTCTTTGTTACTTATTTTATTTTCTGAATGAAAGGGAGAGATAATTCTCATATACTGATCAATAGAAAACAAGAGAAAATTTTGAAAAAATGAAATAAGGATAGGAACAAAAATATTAAAAGAAATTATCAATAAAGCAGTGTTTTTCTATTTTTAATTTTTAAAAAAATATTGATTTAGTATTATGATCGATGATTGTTAATCGATTACAATCTTATTACGATCGATTGCAGTCATGAGTATCTTTGGGTATATTTTGAAGCTTTTAATGTGATTTTGGGGGAAAACAACTAGAATTCATGGTGCCAAATATGAAATTTATCAGAATCAAAGGGAAAATGAGACACAAGCTGTATTTAGTGGTTTTCTATCTTTTATTTAAGAAAAACTATTAGAAGATGAATTAAAAGATCTCCCACCAATAAATGTAAGTATTAATTTTTTAATAAAGCAAAGGTGTATCTCCAATTTAGCATATTGAATTCAGGACAAGGTCTTTGCCGAGGGCCGAATTATTGATCCTGTATTATAAACTGCCGAACTTCCGAACTTGGTCTTGGAGTTCGGTTCGCTTCGGTTCGGTCCTGTTCGGAAGTGCCATGTTCGGCGAATTTCCGTTCGGTTCGGTAACAGCCCTAGTTGAAACATGGACTCTATGCAAAGAAACAGAACAAAAGTTAGAAGCTTTTGAAATGTGGTGTTTACGCAGAATGCTAAGAATCAGCTGGGTGATGAAAATTAGCAACAGAGAGGTCCTGAACAGAGCAAACAAAGAAAGAGAACTGATTAATGCAGTGCAGAAGAGAAAGTTAGTGTATGTTGGTCATGTGATGAGAGGAAGAAGCAGAAGATCTTGCTGGAAGGAATGGTAGAGGGTAATGTTGTAACCCGCACCCGTTGCGGTACGGGTTAACCTGCCGGTATGCCCCCGATCACGGGCTGTGGGCCGGGCCGAGTTCATTCTCAAACCCGCAGACCGTCATACGAAAAAAGGGAGAAGTAACGACACATAATAAAAACATTAAAAATGAATATAAAATAAATTACAAACCTTCCCAAACAATAAGTAAAATATGGCAGAAAAGGTGTACGGCAAAAACACAAGAGATAGAATAGATCAGAAATTAGCGAGCTGGGATGACCGGAATCTAACAACAAATAAAAATAGATATCGATAGCAGCTATCGATGCGGCCAAAGTGCGCGCGCGAAATTAAAACTTACGGTACATACGTCGTATTATCGTGTGCGCACGGATTTACTTGTGATATCGAAATGAAGCATTTCTTACGTGAGACGGGATCTTGTTTAGATGGGCGTAATGCTTTCAATTTCGAGATCACAGCGGACCCATTTCATGGTACAAAGTCACCCCAAAAAAACATTCTCTCCGGAATAAAAGGCGAATTTGCAAATTGTAAGTAAATTCAGTTCACTCTAGGCTAGGTTAGTAGTTGGCATATATATATTTTCCTGATTTGAGCCTGTATAGTGTGGGGATTGCAAAAATAATTTTCATTTTTCAAAGATAAATTGACTTGCGGGTTAAAACCCGACGGGTCAGCGGGTCCCGCTTGCAAATTATTGGATTATACGGGACGGTACGGTTCGGGTTTTCACTTGCGGGTTACAACATTAGTAGAGGGTAAACGGGAAAGGGGGTAGACGGTGAACCAATTGGTTTGATGATGTCAAGAAATGGACTGGTCTTAATTATGGAGAGGTTAGAATAAGGGTTCATGACAAAAGGCAGTGGAGGTGCACAGCCGCCAACCCCTACGGAAAGGATGGCACGAGATGATGAAACAATAATATTTGTACTTAGTGGACTCCTGTTTGAAAACAGTAGCATCTTTATGATTTCATAATCTTGATAGTCATGATGACATGCATGCAACCAGTTAAGCTTTGTTCATTGAAATGCTCAGTGCATGTGGACAACCAACTGGAAGGGAGATTGGGGGGGGGGGGGGGTGATACCAATTTCTGCAGTGAAAATTTCAAGCCTATTTTTTTTTTTTTTTTATACTCTAGATTGTGTCAATTGACTATCAATATCAAGTTCATTTGTATGTCTGAAGCGAAATCATGTCTTTTTTTATATTTTTAAAAAATGCATCCAACTCTGACAGTTAAGCATGTACATGTACAAGTCGGCCATGAAATCACATTTTGTAAAAATTACAGGTACATTGTACATAGGTGGTTTACTTAAGAAGAAGTTCTGTGAAACTCAATTTTTGTGACATGATTTTACGAATTTCAAATTGAAAAGAAATAGATAAATAGATAAATCCATGGTGTGGTGCTGTAATTTGGCTTGGATAATCGTTTTACAGATCTCAACCCAAACAAAGGCTGTGAAGGTTGCTTGTGTACATGTAGACGTTTCTAGTCTTACGAGAGGTCTGTACATGTATTTACCAAATTTATGAAGTTGGGCAAACATTTTTTTTTTCTCAGATTTTTTTCTCTTGAAAATGACATTTCTGGTGTAGCTTAGTGTGTCTGTTCCAGCACCTGAAAATTTGCTGCAGAATCTAACCGTATAAGCAGGGTTCTCACTAGAAAATAATCCATCCACGGTTCCCCCTCTGTGCAAAACGCGGAAGTTTCGGAAGTGTTAAGGATAACGCGTAAAGTTAGGTGTGGCGGCTGTATATGCTATAGCAAAAGGATGAAAATGCTTCTTGGTGAGCAGGAGTTGTCTGCTAATGGCATAATGGCACAAATTCATTGCCAAAAAACAAAACAATCTGTGGCTTTTTTATCTTTATTGTTAGGAATATATACTCCAATATTTTTTTACCCTTCTTGCCACGCATGGTGCAGCAATTTCACACATGGTTCTTCCTTGTCTGAAACCCTTTACGCATGTTATTGGAACCATGGGTGTTATGTACTGGCGAGAACCATGCGTATAAGATAGTAATGTTCATGAAAATGTGTAAGTACGAAAAATGATTTTGTTAATGTCAAACTTGTAAAGGTTAGTTACGAAAGAAGATCTGGTATATACAGTACAAGTCTCCCAATGTTGTTTTTTTTTCTTTCTCAATAGTTAACAGAGCTCCCATACATGTATTTCAAGATGTTAACAACATGATCTCATTGCAAATGAATCCTTACTATTTCAATCCAGACCTAGTGTACAGCCCTGTTTTATCAGTGTAGTGCTGTGTGTGTGTGTCTCCATACATCTACATGTTTTAAAGCCAGTGCAAAGGTCCTTGAACTTTGATATTGTGTGATGGTTTTCCCCAACATTTCACAATTCCAAAAATACATACTGGAAAAGAAGGAAACCTCATTCTGTAGATTGATTTTGCAGTGTAGTAAATTGGTTCAAGAGCTTCAATTTTTTTCTTTAGTGGGGAACATCATGCCCATGCCTGCCCCTCCCCCCTTCTCCCCTCTCCAGTTTTCAACTTGGACTTGCAAAATTCAGAATTTTACAGATTTTAACAGTGGGAGCATTTACATGAACATTCTGTTCTTTGTTAGCTGCAAATTGACAATGATTCTTCATGTGTGGCTTGTATTTGTAATCAATGAATTTGTATTTGAAATTGAACATAAATTTGAATTTTTATACCAATCTCAAGGTTTAGTTGTGGACTCTGCAGTGTATTCTAATTGATTTGGAATGAAGATAACTTGTGTAAGGAATACAGGCTGTAGTCTACTGGGAAAAAAAGCAAAACAAAACCAAACAAAGCAAAAAAAAAACAAACAAAAACAACAACAACCACAGATGTTAATAGGGAATATTCAACTGCATGGTTTAACACTGGATTTACTGAAACAAATACCCCCCCCCCCCAAAAAAAAAAAAAATGCACACACACACAAAGGTTATTGTAGCTCTTTGTTGTTCATCTTTTAAAAAAGAGGCTGCGTGGGATCTTTTTTGAAATTTAAGTTTCATTTCAAAGAAAAGAATTTGATTTTTTTGTTGTTAGTTTAAAGAAGGCAAAGTACAAGACATGGATGATCTCAACCCTGGAACATATATTTCATAAATATTTTTTTTTCTTAATTTTTTTCTCTGAACTTGCAGGAAACTGTTTGTTGGAGGTCTAGCCTGGGACACAACTTCAGGTAAGAATGTACTTCATTATGATGTCTGATGAGAACTAAAAGGGAATGATAGTCCACTCTTCTGTCTTACAAACTATCAAGTGAATACCTTTTGGCTGTCACTGGACAGTGATTGTAGATGAGTGTATTTGATTTGCTTTGATTTGATTTGATATGATTCATTCACTGACAATATCTACAACAACAAAACCCTTACAAACATTGGGCATATATTGGTAATGAAAGTTGGTAAATTAGACCAGAAAATACCATGTGCTAGTCGAGCCTGGCCCCTCTATGAAACGTATATTTCATAAATATTTTTTTTCTCAATTAACCCATTCATGACAGAGGTCCACATTTTGTGGTTTGGCCTAATATCTTTTGATGCAAAGCCCTAAAAATCATACCAAATACATGAACAGAAAGTGCAAAAAATTCTACCCAAACTGTGCCCATTTTGGTTGCGTCAATATTCGTTGTTTGATGCTGAAAATTTTTTACAGGAAAATAAGCATTAAAATCATTAAATTGGCAATGTGATAGAAGGTTTAAAATCACTGTTTTCCCCTGCAAATTGGCAACTTTTTGACTTATAATTTTCTGTCAATTTATATTCATTTCAGATGCATGACGTTTTATAAGAAAAATATAGCAATAAAATAAGAATGTTGGTGTTGCCAATTTGGAGAATAAAAGCTGATCAAATTAGGCTTTAAATAATTCCTGTCACGAATGGGTTAAAGATCCTACATGTAAATGTAAATATTTGCTATCCTGGGGTAAAGGGAGGGGGGGGGGGGTTGCACACATAACATGCACATGAATATCTTGACTATATTCATCAACTAGACAAGAGCTGAAAGATTTGTTATCAACTGTTACACTTAAAAATTGACAAGAGTCCTCGCTCCAGTAGGCTATTTGGTTATCAAATATATGTATTTTTACATATTTTAGGTATGCTACTATATTATTTTCAATATGCACATATTTGTTGGCCTTATCAAATAGGAAGTTTGAAAAAAAAGGACATTCTTAGAACAATATAAATTTATAATCCATGAGACTTGATTATATTTTAAGTGGTGCGATTTCTCATGTTTTAGCTTATTATTGCAATATTTTGTTATTTTACCATTTAAAGGCATTGGCTAACTTTGTGAGTAGCTGATTTAAAAAATTCTCAAACTAAGATGAAACATGTGTATGAGTACTTGTATTTGTACTCAAAAACCCTGAAACCAACCATAATTTGGAATGAAAAAGTGTAAGTTAGACGCAAACGGCGATTTTATTATCCTTCGTCTCACGAGACGATCACTAAGCGGACCAGTTTGCTCGAATTTGAAAATGCCATTATGTGCCTCCCGCCGCGTGATACGCCAATACGCACAGTACGGTAAGGTGAGTCATACGCGCACTCCTTATGTCTATTCTGTGCAACCGACCCTCGTATATTTTTCAAACATTGGTTCACATTTTTGATATTTAAAAATACTTCCTGTGGATATTATACTTTGAAACTTTCAGACTGGTATTTTTACACTATAACCCTTATGTTTACCCCATTTTCAAGTAACAAAACAAAATTTTTTAAAATCATAACAATGTTAACCAATGTCTTTAACCAAAAATGGTTAAATGGTAAAATTTTTATTTTAGTTTTTTAATGTTTTTTTATTATGCCAGTGTAATCCTGTAATCATGAATAATCCAGATTAAGCTGCTTTACTTGTAATACAAAACAATTAACAATTACATGTATTGAATATGTACATATCAGCTATCACATTCTGTCTTGTGTCATAATCATGATGCTACTTATAATGTTGGCTTCTTAAAAAAGCACCTACTGTAAGTCTGGCAGGAGTGACGCTCATTACGCTATAATGCAAAATAAGGGCTCGACACTAGCAGGCCCCTGGAACGCTTGGGGCCCCCTTACAAGGTTCAGTGTACACGAATCCCAAGTTTTCAATAGGACCCCCTACGGAAAAAAGTTAGTGTAGAGCCCAGTCTATATAGTTTTTATTTGAACCTAGGGCATTGAACTAATAGCATATTGTGGTCTTTATTTGATGCACTTTGACACAAATTGAGATGATCCACATGAACAGCTGAAAACAAGAATTAGCTAACATGCATGTTCACCTTCTGATATTCTCAATCCCTCTGCTGTCTGTTTCAGAGAAACTGCAAGAATACTTCTCACAATTTGGAAATGTTATAGACTGCGATATCAAGAAGGACCAGATCACGAGGAAACCCAGAGGGTTTGGCTTCGTTCTCTTTGATGCTGCAGAATCTGTAGCAAAAGTAAGTATTTAATAGGGAGCTTACTGAAACTGGAGCTGTTACTGAACCGCCGAACCGAACATTATTAGAACGATATAAATTTATAATCCACGGAAGTTCACCGAAAATGGCACTTCCGAACAGGACCGAACCGAACCGGACTCAAAAGGCTAAGTTCGGGAGTTCGGCAGTTTATAACACAGGATCATTGATTCAGCCCTCGGTGAGGGCCTTGTCCTGAATTCATTATGCTTTATAAATGGAGATACACCCTTACTTTATTCAAAAATTAATACATACATTTATGGGTGTAAGATTTCATTAAATTTATGTTTTAAAAGTTTTTCTTAAATCAAATATAGAAAACCACTAAATACAGTTTGTGTCGCATCTCTCCTTTGGTTCTGATAAATTTCATAATATTTGCCACCATGAATTTTAGTTGTTTTCCAAAAAAAAATCATGTTAAAAGCTTGAAAATGTGCCCAAAGATACTTAAGATTGTAATCAATTAACAATCGTGATCGATCATAATACTAAATAAAAAAGCACTGCTTTATTGATTTTATTTGATTTTTTATTGATTTTTATTTATTTCTTTTTATATTTTCATTCCTCTCCTTTATTAAAATTTTTTTTTCCTTTTTTTTTTTTTACTATTAATCAGTATATGAAAATAATCTTTCTCTTTTGTTGAGGAAAGAAAATATATAACAAAGAATCATGAAATAAATTCAGTAACTATTTTTTTGTCATACAAAATATATTTAAGAAACAGTGACTTCCATATGTGGTTAAATGGTAAGGGATTTGGCGGTCATCCAGTATTGATGCTCACCCTTTTATTTTTTCTACTAGCCTTTTAAAGATATTGCCAAACCCCCAACCGAACCAAAGTTCGGAAAAAAAATTGCCGAACTCTGCCGAACCGAACCGAACATGGTGCAGCACGTACTGAAACAGAGTTTTGCATAAAGACATGTCTGGAACAGACAGAACAGACAACAGTATGCGTATTGCGTTCTTTGCGTGTGTTTTCATACCAAGCTGTATCACTAAGCTACCCTAGGCTAAAGTCTCCTGCTCTCCGTTTTCTAAAATGCAAATTCCATGTTCTTCGGTGTTCTAAACCTCAAATTCTGTGTTCTTCGATGACATGTACAAAACGTATTACAAAGTAAGTGGAAATAGTAAAATATATGTTTAAAAAAACACCAAACCGTAAACTACCCTATTAATATTATATATGGTACTGAAACTTTGCGAACACACACTAATCAATGCGAACAGGTTTCATCCAGATTTTCCGTTCATGCACGGTTTGGTTTTATTAGATTTTGCTCTCTTTTTTCAAAATGTTTTTCGCTGTATTTTTCATAATTCAAAATTTTCTTTCCCTGAAAGATTGCATTTTCCGTGAAATTCCGTGAATTCTGTGTTCTTTCCGAATTGTGTGAAATTTTTCTGTTTTCCGAACCTCTGAAAACTGGGGACTTTACCCTAGGCGTAGTTAGAATAGAAGTAGTTCAGTCAGTACATGTAAGTCAAATTCACAGTGCACTGTGAATGTTTTCTCATTTAGCTTGTACAGTATGTTAGAGGAAACTAACTGCATGAAGCTCCATGGATTGACCTTTGAGTTTGTGCATATTGTAACCCTCTTACTAATTATGCCATTGGGATGGAGCAATCAAATGCTTATTGTCATCATTTACACCCCTCCCTAAGAAATCATGAGGATTTACTAAAATGAAGGAAAAAACAACCAAAGATAAATGGGGGAAAAAATGAAAGAAGGTGTTTGAATACCTTGCATTTTGTAGTTCAATATTTGATCTTATCCTTTTGTAGGCCTTGTGAATTTCTGAAAAAAATTCTTTATCTGTGCAATTTTTCTTGCCAGTGTACTCAGTACATATATATTCTCTAAATTGTATTTGATATTCTTTAGGCTTAATATTCACAACAGTATCAGGGAGAATAGTGGTTTTACAAACATTACATGATTTTTGTCGAGCCACTGAGGTGGAATGAGCCTGAGGGATCCTTAGCAACGTCTGTTCGTAATGCTTATGAAACTTAACTTTACGACCATTTGCCAGTTTGTAGCCAAACTTGGATGGTAGATGCCTTACGGGGACCTTACTGTCTTTTGGGGTCAAGGTCATGTATGTAGGTCAATGTCAAATGAGGTCAAATGTTACAATTTACCTGCAGGAATGATTGCACACGAATATGGCGAGACACATTACGGCTATTGCCTTGTGCTTTTATGAGATCGAGAAGTTTAGAATTTTATTTATATCAAGTTTCATTTGTTTTCTCATGCATACCTGGTTCTAGAAGTCTCATCTCACAGAGCGTTAATTGATATTGCCTTGTGCTTTTATGAGATCAAGAAGTTCAGAATTTTATTTATATCAAGTTTCATTTGTTTTCTCATGCATACCTGGTTCTAGAAGTCTCACCTCACAGAGCGTTAATTTTTCAGTGTGATGCATTTTCGTTTTATTGTACAGGTTCTGGAAATGTCACGAGAGAGAGTAGACATTATTTTATTGCATCAAGGTTTCTTGGTTTCTTTTACGAACAGGTTCTAGAAGTCCCAGAGCACATAGTAGATAACAAGACAATCGACCCCAAGCCTGCCAACCCGCTCAAGAAACCAGAAAAGAAGAAGAAGATCTTCATCGGCGGAATCGGGTCAGACCTCAGAGATGAGCACATCAAAGAATACTTCAGCAAATTCGGAAATGTAAGCGTGATTCGAGGAAATGTAAAGCTTGTGCTTTTGAGTTGTTCAAATTGTGCTATTTTCTGTATTTCTGAAACTCCTGTCAATTCAGGGGAATGCACTGTTTTCAACCTACATGTATGTGCATAATGTATTAATTGGTTTAGACCTTAATATTTCAGTTTTTTTTTTAAACTCCTGATTTTATGAGATGCCTGTTCCTGTAAAATTTGACAAAGATGGATAGCATGCTAAAAAGCAAAAAGCTAGGAATTTGTTGTAAGTCTTTTGATAATTTTGAGTAATTCGAAGAATGTGATATTTATGTTATGTGTCGTCCAATGCCTTGATGTGCAAGTTTAGAACTTAAGGATAGTTTTCAAATTATCACTGCTGCTTGGAGGGGGCTGTTTTTGGGGAGAGGCGTCATGGACCCTTGTAAGCTGCTAAAACTTCAACAAAAATCACCAGTTCTTAAAGGGTCTATACTCGCATTAAAGGAATTGGCTCACATTTCTAATATTTAAAAATACTTCCTGTGGATATTATACTTAGAAACTTTCAGACTGGTATTTTTACACTATAACCCTTATGTTAATCCCATTTTCAAAATGAGTTTAAAAATTTTTTAAACAATGTTAACCAATGCCTTTAAATGAAGTTGTATGTTACAGTTCGGTTGAAGACTTCACATTTTAATTTGCACTCCTATATTATTACCAGTCAGTGTTGCATTTGCCTTATTCCTTCAATCAGGTCATGGAAACGGAATTCCCAGAGGACAAAACGAGTGGTAGAAGACTAGGCTTTGCATTTGTCACATATGAAACATCAGACGAGGCACAGGAAGCTCAGAGACAAAGGTTTCACACCATATCAAATAAGGTAAGTCATTAAGACAGCTTTCAAACTCTTGTACAGCTTTGGTAGCAAGAAAAAAAATTGGTATGAAACTGATTGAATAGTCTCACATTGTCTGCCTCTCATGAAAAAATACAACCACGAGATCATGCGATATTCTGCTTCTGTTTATGATTTCTGTTTAACGGTGAATGTCTGTAAATATTTGAAATGAAAGCAATGTAACTTTTACATAGAGCCCCAAGGTAGGGCCCCTGCGTCCCGACCGTTCCTCTGCGCAGTGCATAATTGTAGGATAGCTTTTGTGACCCATTCACTTTCATCATCAGCTGGAGTCATCCATGGTGGTTTGGTGAAATTTATGAGAAAAAATGGTGATATGTAAGCGATCAGAGTTAAGATGAATTAAAAGTTTCAAGCCGAAACAGTTCAGCATGATGCAAGAAGTGAGTGGGTTGCAAAGTTGAGGTGAATTTCGTAAAATCCGGGTACTGTCTGCTATAGTTGATAGTGAGAATTGCCACAAATGTATGGTCATTAAAACGTAGGGGGTCCTTTTTTGCAGCCCCCAAAATAAACTTGCCTTCATAGCCCAGAAACCGAAAGGTGATTATTTGCTTTATATTCTACATCTCATACCATTAAAAACTTATTGGAAAGAAAATGATATTTACTTGTTTACAAGAAGAAAACTAATTTTTATTCATCTTGGAGTATGGTTTTGGTAGACATAGCTGGCTACATACCCAACATTATCATGAAGTAGATGTGTAATTGCCGCACTGCAAACCTAGCGACTCAAATTCGTAGGGTGCTGTGCACTCTCATTTTCACGGGTACTGAAAAAATATTGATGATGCATGGCGACTCTCTGTTATGGACTGAAGAGATCAGCAAAGCATACTATCAAAGTACTATCAACATCAAGTACAACAAACTTTTCCTCTTGGGTGATTGGTGGGCAGAACTATGCTTTATCACATGATCAACTTTTGACCAGGCCTACGTCAAGATTCTAGTGTGTGGAATATGAATAAGGATAATGAAGTCAAATTATAAATCAACAACCTAAACTTGCTTTAGATAAATCTCTGCTACGTTTTGGTGGGGATACACCCATCATTGTCGGGCGGTAGAATGAGACTGCACCGGGGTTAAGTTCTGTCTGACATTTTTGGCGGGAAACATAGTGGAGATTATCTACAGTAAGTTTTGGTTGTTGATTTATAATTTGACTTCATTGAACTAAGGCCGGATGAATAATAACTTTCATGAATTTATGAATAAGGATAGTTAAGCAGGTAGTTAGCCATTGTTGGGGAGGTTTGTTTTTCTCTTTCAGAAAGTTTGAAGTAAGTGAAGCAGTATCATGGGATAGTTGAGCAGAAATTTAAGGATAGTTAGGCAGGGAGATAGGGGATAATTAAGCTACCAGTTTAGCAGATGTCTTTGTTTTCTCTTTCAGAAAGTTGAAGTAAGTGAAGCAGTATCAAGAGATTATCAAATAGGCATTTATAGTTATGCAGACTCTGAAGGGATTGTTAAGCAAACAGTTAAACAGATGTTTTTTTTGTTTTTCTTTTTCAGAAAGTTGAAGTAAGTGAAGCAGTGTCAAGGGAAGAGAGGCAACAACAGAAGATGAGAGGCGGCATGGGCATGAGGGGAGGAAGAGGAAGAGGAGGTAAGCTTAACCCCCCTCCCCCACCCCACCACCCCCCCCCCCCCCAGCCCCCCTAGCCCCTAGCCCCTAGCCCCTAGCACTGGAGTGGATAGGGTTTACCTCTGCCAAGCTGTAGAATGAACTTTAAAATGTGAAGAAAAAACAAACAAACAGTGATCTAGTGAAAAAAAACAAATATATATGTATATAATGAAATAAGAGGTTTCACTTTTACAGTAGCAATTCCTGGATGAGCTGTCATGACAGTTTCATGCTCTTCACTCCATGTATGTTTTCACATTTGGTGTAAAGTTGTAAACAACCATTTTGATGTTCTGTATAACCCAGTAACTTCCTGAATTGATGGCATTGTTAAGTGTTTTGTAGCATAAACAGTGATGTTAACTGTTTCTTTTTTGCAGTATTTAGTACTGTATTTTAGGGAAAATACGGCAGGTTTCAAGCAGAATACTATTTTTCATGAACTTTAGTTACTGCGCAGTTCTGTGGCTGTAAAGTA
This sequence comes from Echinometra lucunter, assembly GCA_029962745.1. NCBI lineage: Eukaryota > Metazoa > Echinodermata > Echinoidea > Camarodonta > Echinometridae > Echinometra > Echinometra lucunter. Next base: position 11,524,356 of record CM057170.1, read on the forward strand.
GTAGATACTTTTTTTCCATTCATAATACTTCTTTTCAGACATAAAAATACTCCGCACCTTGATAAGAGGTAGGCATCTCTGCATAAAGTTCTGACACTCTGGATCTTGTTACCTGAATCTCGGGCTATCCTGCATTGCAACCCATAGATAGGCATATCACTTACAGTGACAGTTTGAAATCATTGGTGGGAGGCAAAATTTTAATTAGCCCCATCTACATGAGTTTTTTTTAATTTTTTTTTTTTTTAAGTTTTGATATATTTGATGACAATAACTAATCTCTCTGCAGGATATGGCCCTGGTTACAGGGGTGGGTATGGAGGCTACGGAGGATATGAAGAGCCAGGTAGGTCTATTATGGACAATTTTTCATTCTTTTTTTTTTCATTCGTAGAGGTGTCGTGGTTTAGTGGATATGTCACCGGACTGTGGATCTCATGGTCCGAGTTCAAGTCCCACCGCGGCACTAATATCCTTTGGCATGATATGAATCTGCATTTGCCACTCTCCACCCAAGTGTTAACCCATTCGTGACAGGAATTATTTAAAGCCTAATTTGATCAGCTTTTATTCTTCAAATTGGCAACACCAACATTTTTATTTTATTGCTACATTTTTCTTATAAAATGTCATGTATCTTAAATGAATGTAAATTGACAGAAATTATGATGAGAAGTCAAAAAGTTGCCAATTTGCAGGGGAAAACGGTGATTTTAAACTTTCTATCACATTGGCAATTTAAGGATTTTAGTGCTTATTTTCCTTTAAAAAAATGTCAGCATCAAACAACGGATATGGACGCAACCAAAATGGGCACAGTTTGTGTAGAATTTTTTACTCTTTCTGCTCATGTATTTGGTATGATTTTTAGAGCTTTGCATCAAAAGATATTAAGTCAAACCACAAAATGTGGACCTCTGTCACGAATGGGTTAAGTGGGAACCCGGTAGGATGCAGAAGTCTTTGTGGTTGGTTGAGCATTGTGAGCATGTGCAAAAGATGGGGGGGGGGATAGTGAGTTCAGTCCTCCCAAACAATGAAATACATAATAAATTACTGTAAAAACTACAGAAAAGATAATAACAAAGGGAGACAAAATATAAATAAGTAAAAAAATCATAGGCTCTGTAAAAAGAGCTAGTATTTATCAAGAAGCAACTGTCCTTTGTTTCTCCCCCAAGGTTTCTACAATCAATCCTATGGCGGCGGTGGCGGCAGTTACGGTGGTGGCTATGGCGGCGGATACGGTGGCGGTGGTGCAGGAGGCTATCCAGGATACAGCGGCAATTACGACTACAACCAAGGATACAACCAGGGCTACAACCAAGGCGGTGGAGGAGGCTATGGTGGATATGGGGACTACAGCAGTGGCGGCGGCTACGGTGGCGGATACAGTGGCGGCTATGGTGGTGGCTACAACAGTGGATATGGTAAATGAAAAGGTTGTTGACAAGCCAATGTACTTCCCTGCTTTCCTTAGTTATCTTACACCAGGGCTCCACACTAAACAGCTTCCAAATTTTATCTGTGGATCCTCCTCCCCACACCCTCCCCAATTAAAGGAAAGTATTGAAATTCAGACATGGTGCCCTAGGCACGGAAACCTGAAAAATTTCAAAGGACCCCCAGCGCAAGGAGTTAGTGTAGAGCCCTGTTCGCACATTCTGTATTTTTATCTGTGCTTGTCATTATGGATACCTGTTTCAGGCACTATGATATTGAGCACATTGTGGGGGGGGGGGGGGGGGCGGTGTCCAAACGCCTAGTACTTTTTCAGGCTGACTCCTGAAAACCAATTGGTGTCAAATGTTGCAATATTGGTGATAAGTGTAAATGATTGATTTGGATGAAGAAAAATGGGAAAGGAAGATGAGACATGTTGGAAGAATTAGCAAAGTTGGAGTACACCAGGATGATGTTATTGAGAAAATTATTCAAAAGATGTTTTGTTGGTAGAAAATCAGTATTGTTCTGGAGACATGAATCACAAATTTGCAAAATATAGATGTATGCTGGTCAGTGAAAACTTCACTGTAAACAGGCAAATAAAATAATTCACTACTCTCTCTTTCTGGAGACCAGATAAGTTTGAAAGTTAAACACTCCTCCCCTGTGCTTCAATCAACAATATTACTGCCAAACAAAAAATTTAGAGAGAAGTTTCAATTTTCAACCTTATGCTAAGAAAAATTACACTTATGAATGAAACTGTGTTCATTTTTTTAAACAATGAAGACAAAATAGTGTGATTTGTGAGAGGTTTAGCTCTACAAATCGTGAAAGGCCTTTGTTGAATTAAAAGAAAAAGATAGATCTTTTGGCATTGTACCCCTTCTTGTTTGAATTCTTCGGTGGAGTAGTGAATTACTTGGAAGCCTGAATAATTGGTATTGTCTTGAATCAGTGTTATATTGTGTAGCCTGCTCTTTCATTTGATTGTAGAAAGCATGCCTTGATATCATTGAGTGGCACATATGATTAGATGTGGACTGTAATGAGCTTTGATGGAATATTTCACCATGTTGCATGATTTTGTGAGGTTGGCTGGTGACTGTCTATAAAAGAAAAATGCAGTAATAATAATAATAATATAATGCATGAGCGAAAATTTAAAAAGAAATTATTTATATGAAGTAAACATCATTTTATTGATACATTTGCTAACAACTTCCCATAGACAGAAATAATTGAAACCCGGAGTGAAACAAACAAAACAAAAATCAGTAATGGAGGATTATTTATTTTCCATCAAAAAGCAGATGAAAAATGACGTAGACTTTGATTTAATGAAAAGCCACAAATGTCCGAAAAGGTGTGAAAAATAGGAGAGATCTTTAGAGAGGTTGAATCTAAATCTTTTGCTGGCAGGGTTATTTGAATGGCTAAGCTTTGGAAAGTTCAAATATCATGACTGCTGGTGGGTAAAGCACCTTCAGCCAGACTAATTCTTTGCCCTTTGTATGTATTCACATTGAATGGCAGTCCATAAATAGTTAATCTTTTTGGACATAATGTTTAATGAGAGTGACAGATAAAAGTACAATTAAATACCGACAACTCAAAATTACCAAAATTTTGCATATTAAACATGCTTGATAATAACTGAAATATATTTTTTTAAAGTTTACTGGACAAGATTAACCATTATGCATTTAATGCATTAGATAACTGGTGCTCAAATATGATTAGATACCTCATTTGCTCATGTTTTACATGTTTCTTTATCCCCCATTTCTGATTTGCTATTTATATGGTAGGCTCAAAATTTATGCATGAAGCAAAATAGCTTTCCTTTGCTTGTCTGCTGTGGCTCTTGCTATCATATCTTGCATGGCTGACACCACCCCCTTTTTTTTGTGACCCATGCAACTTTTATCACCAACAATCCATTTACCCTGATACCCCCAAAATGAAACTTTTTTGCTAAACATTCTTTCCTCCTGTGGTACAATCTTTTCAAGGTTTTCTATCTTCTTTAACTGCTTGTTGGAAGAAAAAAAAAGAAAAAAAGAAATGAAACTGCCTAGGTGATATGACTGTGTTGGAATCATACACAGATGGACGAACACTGTACATGTGAGGGCAAAATGGTAATACTATGTCTCTGCAATGGAAGGTAGTGCATGAGACATCGTTTATATTTTGAAAATCTTTTTTTTTTTTTAAATTTTGTTTTGTTTTGTTTCTTTATTCCTTTATTATTATTATTTATCAAAAAAAATTGCTGAGCCAAAGGGACATCCTTTTTTCTCTTGCCGGGGATTTAAGCCATGCAAGTTCTAACCGTTCTGAAGATGGGAGAAAAAGTTCCAGCTTTTTGGATGGAGTTGGTGAATGCACTACAGCCCTCCGCGTATTTTGCCACTATTTTATGAACCCCGCTGTTTTAATGCAATTCAGTGAGGTTGTGTAGGGCGCATAGATTTTTGTCCCAGGTATTGAGCATTCTTTAGCGATGTCCTTACCAGTTACCACGTCCCATACTGTTCACTCAGGCCTTGACTTAGTTTCTCTATTCCTGGACCTACTTTTAACACAACACACACACACACACACACACATATCCCCTTTACTCTCCTCCATAGAGTAGCATAGATGGATAGGGTATATTAATCTATTCACGTCAGAGAGTTTTAAGATGCTTACTTTGTCAAATAACTTCTTACTCAGAAGGGACATTTGTAATTTTATCCTACCTACAGAACAATCAGGGCCTGGCAAAGCCCCAGTTAATCGACGCGGGGGCGGCACCCACCACCCCTACTCTCGCTAAAGACGTGTTTTAAGGCCAGGAAGGGGGACCCATGAACAGGTATTTAAAGTTAATCCTTTAAAGTTTCCGTCTCTCAGAAGAAAAAAGATTTTAGGTGTTCGTGTTCTTCATAATTCCTAGACTACACACCTCACTATGTCACTTGAAGTGTTCAACTTCATGTATTGTCTTTTGAGTGGTAGAAATGGATTGGCACCTTGTAGAGCCTCTCCTGATTTGTCACATTTTTTGTGTGTGATGTACACATACCATTTTGGCCAACATTGGTTCACACATGAGCAGTGTTCATCTTTCATTGTTTCTTCCTTCCCCTCTTCTTTCATTGCACCATCTTTTTCATTTGCTGCATCCTTTTATTTCCACTTATCATTTTGAGTTTGCAAGTTTGTGAATATGATTTTTTGCCTGTGTCATTGTGCTGTTTATTGCTTTGGTGGCTGAAGATAAATGTTTTGGAAATCTTTGCTATTTAACCTTGATTTGTTCAATTTGCTGTCATAGCGATCTTTCGAAGAGTTTTATCTCCAGCAGTGAGAACACATCACTTATTTTGGCTTTCATTTCTCTCTTTCTTTTCCAGATTAACGACTGACACTCCCATGGAGTCAACACTTGCCCCCTCACCCAAAAAAAAAAAATGGTTGGAAAAAGAAATTGTACAGAAAAAAAAAGAAAAATAGGGGGCAGGTTTTAGGAGTCACAAAGTTGAGAAGTGTTATGGCGACTGAATTTGTGGAATTGCTGTACATGTTATCTTCCGTGAGAGGCGTGGCTTATCAATGGCGAAGGCTTCCGAGTTTCACAAGGACAACTCAAAGCACCCATGTCTTTCTGAAAGGAGTGCAAAAGATTCTCGCTTGTAAACAAAATATTAGACTCTTCAAGTAATTGTCCCTGTGAAACTCTAAACCATGGACTTGGGGGAAAGAATTGAAGTGGATGAAATGTATAATTAGCTCATCTGTACCAAAGCAAATCAAACAGTTTTTGAGAAAAAGTAAACAAAAACATACAAAAAAAAATAAATCTGCGACACGAAATGTTTCTGAATGTGCATATGAATCACGCAGTGGTATTCTGGAAATCATTTTTTTATTTGCATTTTCTCTTCCATTAAAGACAAAAAGGAGAGAAAAGGAGAAAAGGATTTCAAGTTTTCTTGTTGTCCATTATGACCAATTGTAATATAATTTATCCCAGAATTAAACCCTTTTTCGTTCTGTTTCTGCCCCTGGTGTGTTACATGATAATCAATGCCTTGTTAATGTATGTCATATTTTTCTTGCAATTATAAGCTTTGTATTTGTGATTTTTCCTATCTAGTAGCTTGGCCTTTCTTATGTAACTTCCATTTATTTCATGTAGTCATTTTTGCCTTGAGTTTAAATTGGTTAAAAATAAAATTCCATTCCTATTGGCATTTTAAAAACCCAAGTCCTGTAAAGGCTAGTGTTAAACTTTCTTCAGTTTTGTGTTTTGATTAATTTTAAGGTAAAAATTAAGTTAAAATCTAAGTAAAATTTAATACAACAGCATATAAAATTAATTACCTTCAAAAATAATATTAAAAACTCATTACCCATAAAACTAATATTAAAGTCAGTACCCACTTCCCCGTTAAATCCATAAACACAGTTCAACATGTGATAATAATGTGTACATGATGTGTGGGAATTTGGTTGACCGTCTTCGGAAGAAGTTGCTCGCCACATTCCAGTATTTATGTGAAATGGGCCGTGCACTGTAGAGTGAATTTGATGCAATTTTGCCAAATGATGCGACTGCCCAAATTTTATGTTATTTTTTATTGAACTGGATTTTTTTTTTCTTATCAATTTTTTATACAAAAGTGGAAAATGAAAAAAAAAAAAGAAAATGTGAAACCTGTGCTCTGACGATAGTTGTTTTTTTGAACGTTTGTTCTTGGAAGTGGTGTGTATGCATCTGAAACTATGGTTGCTTTTCTTTCACAAATTTATATGGAAAAGTCTTGACATTTCACCCAGATGGTTTAACATCAAGTGTAAAAGTAACCATAGATTTTTCTTTGTTAGATAGGCATAGATTAAACCTTTTATCCACTTTTTCCCTGTAGGATAGTATTTAAAAGAACACAAATTAAGTTTGTGCAGGAGTATTAGAATATAGTCTCTTTATAAAAAATAATTTGGTTAAGCAGTATTTCCTGAAAGCTTTTCTTTGGGGGGCCCTTGAATGTTAAGTTATAAAATTGATCTCATAAAATGTAGCTTTGAATATTGAAGATTTTACGTAATTTATAAGGGTAACAAGAAGACTAGCATAGGGAGAGGTAAATGGATCTTAATTGATAATTCCCCTATAATTAAATATCTCTCAGAATGAAATGTACAATTTACACACATTTTACAGTTCTCTACATTCAAAACTTATTCATCCACAGTTCAATATACATGAGATGACATACAGAGAAACCTTGTTGCATAAAATCCCCTCCCCCGATAAAAGTATAAGTGAAAGATAATCTTTGTTCCTTTATAAACAGAAACCAAAGGAACAAAATGCCCGAAAAAAGATAACTGGCTCTGATTGGCTGTAGGAAATAATTGGAAATTAGGCTTCTGCTAGCCTGCTGCAAGTCAAATAAATCATAAGCTAACTTCCAAGCCTGCTGCAACTTGGTTTGTATTTGAGAAGTTGCTAACCATCTTCTAGATGTACATCTTAATTACATCGTAGCATTACTAGTATGCCATCACAACCCTTGTGCCTATGTAGACAAATGCGCGTACCACAGCAGACAACACCAGTTCAGCTATTGCTAAAATTTGCTCTCCACTTGCTGATCAATGCAGAACAATACTGGTCACCTTGTTTGGAAGTACTCGTCCAAGCAAGGAACTTTACTAATCCGTGCATATATCGTCTGTTTGGAGCCAGAAGGCGTTAAGTCTGTATAAAATGATATGAGTTCATGCCCTTCTGGCTCTGAGCAGATGATATGCTCAAAGAAGCATACGTTCACCCTACTGACCCAAGTTTTTGAGAATATTATTTTAGTAACTTCCCTGTTATTATAAACCGGCTGGCAGCAAGCTTAATTTCCTATTATTCCTGACGGCCAATTAGAGCCTATTATTTTTTGCATGCCTTATTCCTTTGGTAAAGCAGTACACGTGCAGATAGAAAAAGAAGAAGCACCACCTATTTGCAACAAGTTCAACATAGGTCCTTAACACATGTAAATGTATCAAGATTTCTCTGTATTCATAACAAAACAACATGCAGTGGAAACTCAGTATAACAAGGTCCTTGTGACCATCAAAATTTCCTTGTTATAGCAGAAATTTTATATTGGGTTTAAAAAAATCAAATGTAACTAGCTGGGAGCAGAATATTACTAGTACCCTGTATCAGTATTATTTGTATATCGGATCTCTTTATACTGAGTTTCCACTGTATATTGCTTGTATCAACAGTAAGACTATTTACCGATGTGTGTGTGACGATGGTACCATGTACTCCAGCGACAATTGCTTCTGTCCCTATTTACTTATATCTTCAAATTTGTACTTGTTTCTCTCCAGAACCCATGGTTACCAACTTTTCAGTTCACCAGTTAACAGTTATGCATATTGGCATCTGAATAGTGAATAGATGGAATCCAGTTTGCATACATCCCCTGTTGCCCTGTCGGGCAATCCTCTAGCAAGTTCTTAGTTGTCAAGGGAAACTTTTGTTCAATAAGTATGCGTAAAATTAGTAAATGGGTCTGTGTCGTACGATTCCCAACTGACTAAAAAGTCTACCACAAACGAACCCTACCCATGTACCTGTGTATCTGACGAAATAAGAATTACAGAGCAATGTCGGCGGAGTACATTGTCATCTCACCATGTGCAGCGTGAGAGTTTGATACAAGAGTGCCGGGGAGGGGGGGGGGGGGGATGTTTCATAAAGCTGTTTGTAAAGTTACACAAGACTTTACGAACGATTTGGATATGAAGTGCCAAATGAGATGCCCAAAGCTTTTCCCATTATCTTGATTAAATTGTGGCAAAAAATATACCTGGCAAATAAAATATTTGTAGACAATAGTAATGTTAATCTTTGTCTGCATATTTCACCTGTAGCTGATGCAATTTATAATGAGTGAGAATCCCATTTGGCTTGCCATATTCAAGTTGTTCATAAAGTTATAACTTAACAGTTTGATGAAACGTCCCCCAGCACTGGCATAAGCAATGGGCCATATTTTGGTTGATGAGATTGAGCTGAAAGCGAGATCTTGAGGGCAGTTATCTCTCTCTGAATGGCATAGGCAACAATCTGATGTAGGTGTATGTACCATCTACTTGAACACATTAACCCATTCATGACAGAGGTCCACATTTTGTGGTTTGGCCTAATATCTTTTGATGCAGAGCCCTAAAAATTATACCAAATACATGAGCAGAAAGAGCAAAAATTTCTACACAAACTGTGCCCATTTTGGTTGCGTCAATACTCGTTGTTTGATGCTGAAAATTTTTAAAAGGAAAATAAGCATTAAAATCCTTAAATTGGCAATGTGATAGAAAGTTTAAAATCACTGTTTTCCCCTGCAAATTGGCAACTTTTTGACTTCTCATAATTTCTGTCAATTTATATTCATTTCTGATACATGACGTTTTATAAGAAAAATGTAGCAAATAAGATAAAAATGTTGGTGTTGCCAATTTTAAGAGTAAAAGCTGATGAAATTAGGCTTTAAATAATTCCTGTCACGAATGGGTTAACACTTATTGCTGTTATCCTACTTATTCCCATCTCATTTCCATTCACTAAATTCACTAAATTCTTTCTGAATGTCTTAGCTGTTAAAGCCCTTTCTTCTGAAGCCTGAAAATACATTACACGTCTTGCCTAATGTGTAATTCTGGGCTGCGTTTCACAAAACCGTCATAAGTCTAACTTCTTGCACATCCCATTGATACGTGTGTTGAAGAATTAACACGCCTTTCAATGGGATGTCCATGAACTTAGACTTATGACGGTTTCGTGAAACGCAGCCCACTTCTACGTCGATGCCATTGCCATAACTGCTCTTCGGATTGTTGAATCATTATACAGTGGAACCTTGTTAGAACAACCTCTTGGAACAAAACAAAACCAAAAAAAATTCCCATAATAAAATGATTTTCATAACAAGGTTCCATTGTACGTGTGTGCTGTGTTTGTAGTTGGTCCATTTTGTTTCGGTTCAAAATGTCGGAGTGAAAAAGTGAAAGGAGGAGTGAAAGAGATGGCAAGTGTTCATTTGAGGTGTTGAATTTGACCAAGGACATACAGTGTACACTCAGCTCTGCCTAAGTCGAATTTCTTGGGACTGAAGAAAATGCTTCGACTTGGAGAAAATTCGACTTATGAGGGGTCAAAAACAATGGAAAATAAAGGAATGGGACCAAGTACAGACCCTCGACTTCGACGATTATTCGACTTGTGGGACTTCGACTTATGCAGAGTTGACTGTATTTGGCTACTTCGAACCATCAAGTGAACATGTTGCATAACACAACTTTCCACAAATGGTGGCCCTCAATCTACCAAGTGTCTGGCCCAGTTTACCCAGCAATGAAAGAACTACAGCAAATCCGTGTGAATGTGATCGCCTGACTGTTCGAAGTAAGCCTACGGTATTTATATTCAGTCAAAATTGCTTTACCAACCACATGTCTTCAAAGTCCTTATTTCATGTTTCCCTTGAAACTGTCATTGAGAAGAAGCCTACCTACATGTACAAAGACAACTCTCTGTCTCTGTTCTAAGCCGTCTTTCTGACTTTCCTACTTCTTTCTCTTCTATTGTATTTGAGCCACGATCCCGGGGGATGTCTCATTGAGACCTTGTACATCATCCACATAAAAAAAAAAAAACATAAAAAAGGGTTGTTTTTCAGCACCAGTATTCCGTTAAGGGTATCAAAACCAGGAAAAATTTAGAAAAAGGGTATCAAATTAAGAGGCGATGATGCAATCCTTGTATAAAATCCCTGTTAAGGATATAAAAATGGAGATGTCGGACGTTTCCCTGTGTAGGGTATTAAAACCACTCCTACTTCAATCTCTGTTTAGGTTGCTTTTCAGAAAATGATTTAAGCGGATGTACAGGCTCGATGAGATTGTTTCAAAAAAAAAAAAGTGATTTCTAAATCTTCAAACTGTCTCAACAGCCCAAGTCAAATTCTTTACAGTTTCATCAATGCATATACATGTACAGCGTACAAGCACTCGTACATGAAACGAAACAGACAATGTGTGTGAGAAAGCCAACAATGAGCATGTAATACATGAGCCCTACCTATCTGCCACAAAATCCGGTATGTAAAATTATGACAGGATATCCTGCTTCCAGATAGTTCAAAGGGATACACCACTCAATTCATTCTTTTTTTTTTTTTAAATCTCGGCACCAATTACTGTACATGTAGCCTTCACATGAATCTAGGCAAATTAACAAGAAATCCTAGATTTCGAGGGTTTAGTGCAACAAAGGGCTATCTGCATTTTTCGGTAAAAATGAGGTTTTGATATCAAAATGATCAATAAGAGACCAGGAACCCATTGGTAATAATGGTTTCTACAGCAAACTTTGCTACAGCAGGGCAACACCCAAAGTAGGTATGGCCATCTGCATTAAACCAGTGTTTACAATATAAATTCATTGCAAGTTTTCTCAAAATGGCCAAAAACACAGATAGCCCTTTGTTGCACTAAACCCTAGATTTTAACATGATTATTGATTACTCCTAACTCGGCGATAATGTAAAGGGAAAGTGATGTGCTGTGAAGTTAGCCCCTCCTGGGGAGCATTTCATGAAGTGTCTAGTCAGTGATTTTTACTGACAAATTTGCTCTCAGCTAATCAGATGCAAGGATTTCAGTAGCTTATAACAGTTGTCAGTAAAAAGTCACTGACACTTCATGAAACTCCCCAGATTCCAGTAACATTCGCACCCATAATCTTGTAAATAACCCTTTCAGGACACATTCTGCATATGAGAAGACTAAAATAAAAATACATGTAACACAAACTTCTAGGAATATTGGATACACGAAAGTTTATTAAAAAGACAAAAGTGTTTTCAACATGATGTTTGAGAGAAGTCGCTCTCTACAAAATCAAATAAAAAGAATGAACCAAAAAAAAGGTCATCACAATGAAATCTTTTCATCAAAAACATGTTGCCAATAGAAAAATGTACATAAATACTATGTAGTAAATGTCCAAAGTTATGTCACAACAACATTCAATATCTGGGTATATATTTTTTAAAAATTCCTAATAGAAATAGGTAATTTGCTTGGTCCCAGTCAGTTATTACGACTTTTCTCTTGGACACAATTATACGGTATATTTTGAAGGCATTCAAATTTTGTTCTTGGTACATTCCAAGAACAAGCATCCATGGAGGGTTGACCACTGCAGCAAGTAGCTAACTATGAACTAGGAGGAAAAGCCTGTACTTGTAGTCACAGAACATCTAGCCAAGTAAGAATAACTAGTAAAGTGGCGTAGCACATCGGGGGGGGGGGGGGAAGGGGTTATGAGCCCTGAGCACCACTTTTGCGCCACTATTAGGGGGCGCAAGGAAGCAAAAGCAAAGAAAATATTTTTAAAAAGAAATGTTAGTTCATATACTGCCTACATATTTGGTTGACCAACCAAAGAAAGATTCCAAATTTCAAGTTTAAAAATTTTTTTCATTGGCATCAGAAGCTGAGAGGGGTGCAATTTCAGTGCGTGCCCTGGGCAACATTTTCCCTAGATTTTTCCACTGATCTAGGTCATCTACTACATGTATCTAAACCTCTGCATGTATTCATTAAAATCAGACTTGGTCTATTGTAAAGCTGCCTAATCAAAATACAGAGAGGCAGAAATTCAATTTTAAAATTGAATAAATACATAAAAATGGAGAAAAAAAAAATCACAAAACAGAAAAACACTTTCCATAATCAAATAAATCTTTCAAAACAGGTAAAAATTAAATAACATCTTTTCAATCACATAGCTAAAATATCTAAAATGAGTATTGTACCACTTTATTAACTGTTCATGAGCAAAACAGCTGTCTCCATAGATTTAACATAACCAACAATGACGTGGCAGGTATGTTCTCCCTGATACATTCAAAGTTATGTACAGTTCTGGTAAAAAAAAAACCTATTTGACGAATTTCTTTGCTTTTAGCGAGTCAGTAGCAAGACAAAAGCAAAACTAACATGCTATGAAGTTTTTCCTTCCTCAACTTGAATATTAAAGAAATGAAAGGCAAAAAATATTTCTCATCTCGGGGTAAGCGACGTCAAGTCACACAGTGCCCGCACACGTGTAAAACCAATGAGAGTGCTGTTCACAGGCAAAGTGTACGAAGCACTGGCATTATTGTGCGGGGAGCGGTAGATGTGGAGGGGTCTTAGTGTAGGGCAGAGTGTGGCTATTGTATTGCCTTCATTTCAGATGCATACAATAAAATTCATTGGAAATCATGAATGGAACATGCTCTCACATAAGTACCTTTTATGCAATATGAAAGGCAGACAATGCAAGACTATATCTAATCAGTTTCATGCCAATCTTATTTCTGTTACCAAAACTGTACTTGAACTTTGAACCATTATTTGCATTTGCTCACAAATGGCATCACATGGCACGGCCTGAAAGAGTTCCATGGTAGTTTGTGTTGAAACCTGTCGCATACCTGCCAACTTCCCACGGCAATAACTGAGAATATCTCAAGACAAAATGAGGAATACAATGTATTTTGTATCCTTTGATTTTTTTTTATACAATTTTTTAGGAAAATGAGAGGAATCTCATGTTGATAATGTTAGTATAAAGGTCAAAAGAGAGGAATCATTCCTCTTAGACAGGAAATGGTTGCCAGCTATCTGTTATTGCATGAGCATAACTCGTCGGTTGCTTGGCAGAAGGGAACAAGCGCCCTTGACTGGTAAAGGGAACAAAGAGAGATGTGGTCAAATAGTGATATATTTTAAGAAATCTACAAATAATGACTTCAAAAACATTCCAGAATAAATCTGGAATAAATTTCTTGATGTAATTATTCATAGATTTCTTAGATATCTCAATATTTACCGCATGTCTCTGTTCTCTTTTGCCCGTCAAGCGCTTGTTCCCTTCTGATGGGCAACCAACGAACTATCCTTAAGTGCCTTTCTAGACACCTCTGGTCCAATGATTACACTCATTCCCACTGTTTAAACCATTAGCAGCTTCAGCGCTGGACTTGACACATGTAGAGTGTATGCGTTCCATACAAACCAGACAATGTGGCAGGCCTAGGGGTTTTTTAATAAAGTGTTCGTAGAGTTAAAAATGACTTTACGAATGACTTGAATATGGCAAGCCAAATGGGATTCTCAATCATTATAAATCGCATCAGCTAAAAGTGAATTATGCACAGTCTAACAGATGTAGATTAACATTACTATTGTTTACAAACATTTTAACTGAGATTATTACAAACAGTTTAACTGAGATTATGGGAAATTCAGTCACACATTTTAAAAATGTCTAGAAAAACTTTGGGCATCCCATTTGGCATTTCATATTCAAGCCATTCGTAAAGTCATGCATAACTTTAAAATGGCTTTATGAAACACCCCCCTAGATCAATGTCCAGGCCTGCCACATTGTCCAATCTGTATTATTACTATGGATCAATATGAATAGTCATAACAAGTTAATCATAGTATTAAAGATTTTTCTCCAACAATTTATGTACATGTTCATATTTACACTGCAGTTACCACTGGAATAATCAGCACTGGAATTTATATTCTTTTTTTTTTCTGTTTAGAGGAAACCTTCCACAGGACTCATTTCTGTACCTTGCCTTCTTTGAAGAATTTAAAGCAAACCTCAGTAACATCCTTATCTATCCAGCATAACTATGATTAAATCATGCCTAAAACAATGCTTCTCTTAAGTTGTACATTAACCTGTACTGAATTTTTCTCATTCCCATAGGTTTAATACAGAGATCACCTAGAACCCTGGCTCTAGTGGCCAATGACTTAAACAATACCTGACATAAAAAGTATCCACAGCTGTAGTATGCATAATACTGTATAAGATTTCGCATATAAAAGGGACAATTGGTCAGATGAAGTATATTTATTAGGTGTATATATGGACAATCAGCAGGACTGTCTCTAAGCTGCTGAGATATGGTTCCTATGGAGAATGCTCAGCATTTCTTGGACAGATAGAATAAAAAATGACCCAGTCATGGGCTGAGCACATAGAACAATTCGCACAAACAGATGGGAAGTGCTTCAATGGGATTTACAGTACACAACAAGAGCTTTTTATAGCTATAACTTTCATATCACTTACAACTGAAAGGTCGTCGGTACCTCAATTTGTAGGTTTTGACATGCAGATCAATATGAAACAGGTTAAACTTGTGTATTTTTTGTATGGAAAAATCATCACCTTGTTTGGGTTTTACATAGACAATTGTTCTTTGTGCTGAGCTGGCACTTGCAGACAGCTTATTAAGACCATTATAACAAGACAGATCCGTTTTTTTGACATGTATTGAGAAAAGAGCAGCTTAAAGACCTAGCCCTTACAGGAAAGATAGAGGGTCGAAGATCACGTAGACGGCAATGCCTTACATACTTAGGATGGCAGCAGAGAGAGAGAGCCACCGGTAATAGCCCCTCTTGATCTCATTAAGCACTGCAAGAATAGAAAGGAAGACATGACTGCTGCTGACGTCAGGATCTGATATGGCACCCAGATTGATTGATTGATTGATGTTTTGCTAATTACACAGTGGCAATGGTCTAAAAATAAAGTTAAAAGGCTCCAGCATCTCTGATTATCATCTTCCCCCTCTGAAACCTGCAGGAATAAGAAAACAAAAAGAATATGAACAAGAATGATTGAATTGCAGAACAGTCAAGGGTAGACAAAAACTTTTGCTTAATATTATACATCAAGATCACATCTGACCAAGACAGAATAAAGGAGTTTTAGACATTTATATGAACAAGCCCTAGCAATAGTGATGGTGTAAGAAGTCTTATGGGAGAACTCCATACTTTCTCTCTAAAAAATTCAATACCCAGCTCCCCCCCCCCTTTACTTTAGCAGTAAACTTACTGCTAAAGTGGGTCAGAGGGGTAATAAGATATATGCCCCTACCTGGAAAATGCAAGTGACACAAAAGACACAATGAATCCATGTGAGATCATTGAACTCCATGTCGATATGAATAATATGAATTCAAAAGTGTAGATAAGGTTTGTACATAACTCATTAAACTCTTACAGAAGGCTCCAAAGAAATGTGAAAGGGTCATCGTCTTGTTGCCCACACCACATGGCAGTAAACCGCTAAATAACAAGACAAACGCTTTCAAAGGAATTGTAGCCTCTCAACTACAAGGATACAGAGACATATCCTTGTGCCTCAATAACAACCTTGGCAATTATGGCATGCCCACTGAGAAATTCTATGCAGACAATATCCACTTGAACAATGTCAGCACTTGACTACTCCCAAGTAATCTAATTTGCACCAACTCAGTAAGCAGAGACCACAGAGGTAGTAAGAGACATGTGTCACACAAGTCTCATAGCTTTCATAATCCAGTAGATACTGACACAAGATCAGACTAAACCCTAGCTTCAAAGTTGACCAATGCAATCATGCATGTAGGCATCTTTTGAAGAGAGAATTGCCTGATCTAATTACAGTATCTATAGGCTTAACATACATGTATAAAAATTAGAAGCTAATTTAGTATGCTTGAACTCTGAGGCATTTACATTCTGCACATACATGTACGAGCTCCATGTACAGGCAATCAACATGTCGTGAAGCTACCACCCATCCCCTTGCCTTGCTTTCTCTTAAGCCTTCTGACTATTTACATGCATCCAAAAATATACAAGTCTACATATGATCAAGGCCCCTTGCATAACACTTACCATTAAAGGTGCTTTCACACATGATGCGACAGTGTGGTAACACGCTGTGTCACCACATTTTTTTGTGTACAAGCCTATGAGGTATAGGGCGACAAAAAAATGTCGCCGAGGCAGGACACACTTTTGTTTGCTGCCTAGATACAAAAAATGCCCACCAATCAAATTTCTAAAAAGTTAGCGCAAAAATTGTTGCCATGAGATTGCTTGCGCAAGTTTTGACAATATGCTCTCTTATTGAGAGTTGACGCGTTAATGCGCGTTCATTAGCATATGTGGTGACACAAAGTCGCATCATGTGTGAAGACATAACAGTGTGGCGCCACAGTGTGGTACCACACTGTCGCATCATGTGTGAAAGCACCTTAATGGTAACTCTGCCATCTATGGTAACTACCATGGTAACATTGCTCAACAGCCAATCAAATTCAAGGTTTCAATGGAAGTTACCATTGATATCAAAGTTAACATCAATGGTAAGTTTTACGCAACAGGGCCTAGTTCCCTTTATCAGTTATGTATTATCTGACCAGGATGCCTAAAACTTCAGCTTGTGATTTGCACATGGAACAGGGAACAAGAAAACATGTTTCACTCAGAATCTTTTTCAAATGAATAAAACCCCAGCTATATCAATAAAGAACTGTTTTGCATAAAGTGTATCTTTAAGAGCCTGTATAATTGTGGGCACATTTCGTAAAATAATATGGAAAGGCTTTAGGAATATCTAACCATCCACCACAAAACAAGGCAATAGCAAGATTGTGTCTCGCCCACCCGTGACTAAATAACACGAAGGTTTCCCCAAGTACATCCCTAACCAAGTTTGATGTCACAAGTAAGTCTTGCAGATAAACTTTAATGTTTGACCTCAAATGACCTTTAACCTTACCATGTGACCTGATGGCACAATAGTATGAATGTACCCCTAGCGCATCTATCACCCAAATTTGGTTGCTATTGCAGCAACATGTGCCAAGTTATGTGTCATAAGAGTCTTGCAGGTAAACTTTAACATTTGAAATAAAATGACCTTTGACCTTACCATGTAACCTCCGATACCACTATAAAATGAAGGTCCCCAAGTACATCTATGACCCAAGTTTAGTCGAAAAAGGAGCAACGGTTGCAAAGTTTTTTGTCATGAGAGTCTTGCAGATAAACTTTAACATCTGACCTCAAATGACCTTTGACCTCACCATGTGACCTCCGACAGCACCGCAACATGATGTTACCCCTAGTGCATCTATCACCCAAATTTGGTTGCCATTGGACCAACAGTTGTCAAGTTATGTGTCATAAGAGAGTCTTGCAGGTAAACTTTAATGTTTGAAATAGAGAATTTTCATTCAACCTTTTAGTGAGACAGATAACAGGACACTAGTACGGCATTCCTGAATGTTCACTCATCTTTACATCCTGTTTTCTCCATTATTCTGATGATAAGCCTGTCTGACAAGCTCTCATTCTCGTTGTATGTCTGACAAGCTCTCATTCTCAAAGGATTTGCATGGTCTTG
Organism: Echinometra lucunter; assembly: GCA_029962745.1. Taxonomy (NCBI): domain Eukaryota; kingdom Metazoa; phylum Echinodermata; class Echinoidea; order Camarodonta; family Echinometridae; genus Echinometra; species Echinometra lucunter. The sequence continues at coordinate 11,542,132 of CM057170.1, forward strand.
ACAAGGCAAGCTATACATCATTCAAAAGCTTACAGTCCAAGCTTTCTTTTTTAAAATGTAAAAATATGTCAAATTTCTGACTTACTGGTCATTTTGTGGTGGAGGGTCACATATAATTGTTATCTCTATTTAGTTATGGCAAAAAATGAATTTGATTTCAACAATCAAAATGGTGGGGGGGGGGGGATGGATATACTGCTGGCACAATAGGGATTAGCACTGTGTCACTGGCTTAGGAACATGGGAACAGATTCAGGGTAAGTATACCAAGTAGGGCTGTGACTAAATCCCGGGTACCCGGGCGGGACCCGAGAGCCACGGGAAATGGGTAGAAAAAACAGCTAACCGATTCCAAAAAAATGATACAACAGAAAACCCATGATCTAAATGTCCCAACAAACATGCTTGAATTTTCAAATTTATAGCTGCTAAATAATTTCTAGAAATTATGAATACCTTTGCTATTATTGAAATATAGAATATGAAGTCATTTCCATCCGATTTTGGTGATGATAATTCCCATATTTTGCCTCTTTACGTCAGAAACCGATGATAAAATGGAGAGAGATCATGCGAGCCGCCATTTTGTTGGATGAATAATAAAGCAATGGCCTCGTTCAATAACAATCATGTTGAAATAAAAGGCTTGCTATAAAAAATCTCATTCACATCCTACTGATCTAATAATAAAAATAAATAAAAAAAATATTTTTCTCTTATTCTTAACCCCCTGCTTTTACTAGAAAATTGGTATTCAATTTGTATCATCACAAGTTTCGATGCGCTGTTGGAATTTAGGAGTGTCACTGACGTACATACATGTACACACTGTACACGGCATTAGTGAGCTGGCTGTGCTGGTAATGCAAGGGTAGAAAACCCAAATGCTTTAACGGGATCCTACCAAAATTCCATGAAAAACCATCAAAATACAACTTAAGAGACAATAACCAGGCGCAAGGAGATGCTTTACTTGCACAAATGATTGAATAGCTTCCCAAGGAATGACAGAAAAATAGGTTTATTCGAGAATTTACTAGCGCTATCAACAAGATGGAATTTTCTTCTATAATGTTTATTCACGTAGAGGGCGCAGTGAAGTGAATTTGTAAACTCAACAATAATGACAGTGTTTTAATTAATTTTAATTAATAGTATGGCGATGAAGTAAATCCTCGAATACAATTATTTTTTCTGTCATTTCTTGGGTGACAATTGAATTGTTTATTGAGATAAAATATATCTTTGCAGAATTATCAAGTGATGAGTGTCTCTTCTGATGTATTTCAAAATATAATTTGAATGCGATCGTGGTACGATCCTATAATACACATTTGGGTTTCCCCCTTACTGCATTACCAGCACAGCCAGCTCACTGGCCAGCGCTGTGATCTTTAAGTCCAAGAGCGCATTGAAACTTGTGATTGTAAAAATATATCAATTTTCTAGTAAAACCACAGGGGGTTTAGAATAAGAGAAATATGTATTTTGTCTTCCAAAAATTATTAGATCGGTGGGATGTGAATGAGATTTTTTTATAGTGAGCCCTTTTATTATTTCAACATGATTGTTATTGAACGAGACAATTGTTTTATCATTGATTCGGCTTGCATAATCTCTCTCCATTTTATCATCGGTTTCTGACATAAAGAGGCAAGATATGGGAATTATCATCACCAAAATCGGATGGAAATGACTTCATATTATATATTTCAATATTAGCAAAGGTATTCATAATTTCTTGAAATTATTTAGCCGCTATAAATTTGAAAATTTATGCATGTTTGTTAGGACATTTAGATCATGTGTTTTCTGTTGTATCACTTTCGGGAAATTGGGTTCCCGCCTGAAATTTGGATGGGTACCCGACTTTCAAAAATACCCGAAATTCCCAGCCCTAATACCAAGCCATTCGGATCTTCTTACCTCCTCTGAAGCCTCCACCTCCTCCTCTACTGAAACCACCACCACCTCGACCTCCTCTAAAACCACCTCCTCGACCTCCACCCCGGCTGAATCCACCACCTCTTCCACCTGTTCATTGTAAAAAGATAACATAAAAAGATACATCATCACAACGACGAACCCTCTAAAACAGGCTATATAGTTCAAAATGCTCAATTCCTGGCAAGTCCGACATTTCTGTTCACATGCAACCCCATACATGTTACCCAATATTACAGCATAACAAAAGCAAACCAAAATCTAAAGGATCAATTCATTTAATATTTGGTCCAATTCTACCTACAATCTGCTTGCACATTGACACATGAACTAGTATGCTTCCCAGTTCATTTACACAATATATATATATGATTTTTTTTGGGTGTGTGTGTGTGTGTGTGGGGTGGGGGGGGGGGTTGGGGGGTATAGATAGACAGATATTAAATAAAATGGTCTTTTTTAATAATCTCATGCATCACAACAAGAGGTTGAATTGTACATGGGTTACAAAAACAAAATAAATACATTATAATCACAACTGAGAATTTGCAATCAGATATGGACTAGGTTCGATAAACACATTCAGTGTCCTGTTCGTTTTGGGGTTTTGTTTTTTTTTGCATTTAGGTGAACTCAAGAGATGTAGCATGAATCCCTTATATCTAACAATTACTACAAAATTGTAGTATTCCTACATCTGTCTGCCACAATTGCAGACAGACACACTAATTTGTAGCAACTCAATATGGACAAAAGAAACTAATCTCTGATTCCTCCTATACCACCACCTTGCCCCCCTAAACCCTTTAAACCATCCCACTGATGGACAGTTAATAGTAATCCAACTAAGAGTAATAAAAACACTTTATTACTCTGACTCCTCCTCTACCACTGCCTCGCCCCCCTCTTCCAAACCCTTTACACCACCCCTCTTTCGGACAGTTAATAAACATCCAAGACTAATAACAAACTTTCTTTCCCCTGACTCCTCTACAACCGCCTCGCCCCACTCTTCTATACCCGTCACATCACCTTTTTTAAGGACAGTTAATAGCAATGTGACCAAGACTAATAACAAACTTTATTATTTATGACTGCTCCTCTGCCACTGCCTCGCCCTCCCCCTCTTTCAAACCCTTTTCATCACCCCTTTTTTGGGCACTTACAAGTAATCCAAGCAAGACTAATAAAAGACTTTATTACCTCTGAATCCTCCTCTACCACCGCCTCGCCCCCCTCTTCCACCGCCCCTACCACCGCCCCTGCCACCACCTCTCTTCTGAACCTTCCCAGCAGGCTGAGGAAGAAACCTCTGTAGTGGAAGAAGCTTCATGGGGTCGATGAAGAACTGAGAAAGATCAAGGGAAAAAACAACATTAATGTGAGATTGCCTGACATATACAACAGCGACAAAAAAGCTGACAATTTTATAAAGTCAATGACTGCCACATCTCAAATTTTTAAATACAACCCTTGAAGTAAAGCTAACTAGATGAATCTTTGACCACGCGTGGTCGAACTTTATGCCTCCGCCATTACCAAATCAGAAATAAATGGTAGTTCATGTTGATTTATTTTCATTTATACAATGACATCTTTGACCTTGACCTTTGACCTTGTGACCCCCAAATCTAATGGGAGCACTGCCCTTTCCACATGTATAAATAAGCCAAGTTTTGTTGAACCATCAAATGGTTACTGAGTTATCACAAGAACGAACCATTTCTCTGTACATAATGACCTCTATGACCTTTGACCTTTGACCCTGAGACCCCAAAATCTAATCAGACCATTGTCCCTCCCATATGCATACCTGTGCCAAGTTTGAAGTTGATCCATCAAATGGTTGTTGAGTTATCACGAGAAAGAACCATTTCTATGTACATAATGACCTCTATGACCTTTGACCTTGAGACCCCAAAATCTAATCAGATCATTGTCCCTCCCATATGCATACATGTGCTAAGTTTGAGGTTGATCGGTCAAATGGTTGTTGAGTTATGGTGAAAACGAACCATTTCTATGTACATAATGACCTCTATGCCCTTTGACCTTGTGACCCCAAAATCTAATCAGATCATTGTCCCTTCCATGTGCAAAAATGAGCCAAGTTTGAAGCCAATCTGTCAAATGGTTCTTAAGTTATCGCGAGAACGAGCCATTTTTATGTGTATTATTACCTCTATGACCTTGACCTTTGACCTTGAGACTCAAAAATCTAATCAGATCATTGTCCCTCCCATATGCATACACAAGCCAAGTTTGAAGTTGATCTGTCAAACGGTTCTTAAGTTATCGCGAGAACGAAAACGGGACAGACGGACAGACGGACGGACGGACGGACGACCCGAAAACATAATGCCTCCGGCAACCACCTACGGTGGGCGGAGGCATAATAACATGAAGATAAACAAACTCTGAAGCACATATTCAATGATAGATTAGTTCAAGTATGGGAAGAAGGCAAAAAATCTGAAGCCTGGCAATTCTTGAGACAACAGATGAATACCCAGATTTTTCTTGGAAAATCAAATCAAAGGACTTATAGTATAATAAAGGAAAACTTCCATTTTCATGCTTGAAGTAGTTTGACTGGTTTTCAAAAGAAACTTGTATGCTGGGTGGGCACCAAACATAAGCACTACTTTATTAGATATATCCACTTTTAAACACAAGCCCTGTTCATTTTAAAAAGTGCAACGAAAGGTGGTGTATATAATTTTTTAGAACATTCAAGACTTTCTTGTCTTCTTCATTCCACAATGAAGTGTAGTGGTAGTGAATTAGAAAACCTAATTTACCAGTACAGGTTGTAAAATTTGGACAATTCAACAATTTCAACCTTTTTTTTTCTTTAGATGAGGAATTCACTATGCTCCTATGAATCATGTTACAACGCACCTTTTGATCTTTACTAAATGATGATGCTGACATGTTGTCAGATAATTTGATGGAGAAAAACTGTTTGAAAAGGAATTAAGGAAATAACAACAAACAAGAACAAAATTCACGAATTTCAGCTATCTGATAGCACATTTATCTGCTCAAACTAAAACTTACTATTAAGTACTGCAGTTCTGAAGGGAAGATAATGTCCTACAATTAACAAGGCAAACGCCAAGCGTTGTCTCGCCTGCATATTGCAGTCATGAAGAGACTGCATGTCAAAACTATGCTATATGACTTCTGAGGCTGTCAGCAGTTTAGGGGGTGAATTGTGGTTCTGACAGTTTACATATGCAATAATGGTATAGGCCTACTTTATCCCTAGGAAATCAGATAACACTAAGAATGCTGTTAATACTATGAAGCTATAATTATTTCCATGCAAGTAAGGAAATGAATTTTAGTGAAAAAGAATGTAACTGATAATAATGTGAGTAAAATTGTAAAATTAAATTAATTATTAAGGTGTTATGGCAAACTTATTGTTTGAAAAATGGTATGAATTTGGTGATTCCACGTCAAAGCTATAGAAAGCTATTAGGTGTACAACATAGCACAGTGCCAGTTATGAAAAGTTCATTGACCTTTGACCTTTGACCTCAATCAAATTCAACTCACATTCGAACTTGACCTGCACCTTCAAGAGATGGACCTCTCATATGAATTTGGCAATCCTACCTCGAAGGTATAGAAAGTTATTGTGTGTACAACATAGCACAGTGCCAGTTATGGAAAGTTCATTGACTTTTGACCTCTGACCTTATTCAAATTCAACTCATACTCAAACTTGACCTGTGCCTTCAAGAGATGTACCTCTGGTATAAATTTGGTGATCCCACCTCGAAGCTATAGAAAGTTATTGTGTGTACAACACAGCACAGTGCCAGTCATGGAAAGTTCATTGACCTTTTACCTTTGACCTTAATCAAATTCAACTCACATTCGAACTTGACCTGCACCTTCAAGAGATGGACCTCTTGTATGAATTTGGCAATCCTACCTCGAAGGTATAAAAAGTTATTGTGTGTACAATATAGCACAGTGCCAGTCATGGAAAGTTCATTGACCTTTGACCTTTGACCTTATTCAAATTCGACTCATATTCGAACTTGACCTGCGCCTTCAAGAGATGGACCTCTGGTATGAATTTGGTGATTCCACGTCAAAGCTATAGAAAGTTATTAGGTGTACAACATAGCACAGTGCCAGTTATGAAAAGTTCATTGACCTTTGACCTTTGACCTTAATCAAATTCAACTCACATTCGAACTTGACCTGCACCTTCAAGAGATGGACCTCTCATATGAATTTGGCAATCCTACCTCGAAGGTATAGAAAGTTATTGTGTGTACAACATAGCACAGTGCCAGTCATGGAAAGTTCATTGACTTTTGACCTCTGACCTTATTCAAATTCAACTCATACTCAAACTTGACCTGTGCCTTCAAGAGATGTACCTCTGGTATAAATTTGGTGATCCCACCTCGAAGCTATAGAAAGTTATTGTGTGTACAACACAGCACAGTGCCAGTCATGGAAAGTTCATTGACCTTTGACCTTTGACCTTAATCAAATTCAACTCACATTCGAACTTGACCTGCACCTTCAAGAGATGGACCTCTTGTATGAATTTGGCAATCCTACCTCGAAGGTATAAAAAGTTATTGTGTGTACAATATAGCACAGTGCCAGTCATGGAAAGTTCATTGACCTTTGACCTTTGACCTTATTCAAATTCGACTCATATTCGAACTTGACCTGCGCCTTCAAGAGATGGACCTCTGGTATGAATTTGGTGATCCCACCTTAAAGCTATAGAAAGTTATTGGGTGTACAACACAATTGTTGACGACGCCGACGACGACGCCGCCGACGACGCCGCCGACGACGCCGACACCGGAAATAGTGATACCTATGTCTCGCTCCGCTACGCAGGCGAGACAAAAACTATATGTGTGACTAGGTACAAGTACCACAAAACCACAAAAAGTCACCAGATATGGTTAGTTAAAATTCTGATTCTGAAAGAGTAGATTCTCAGCTTATACAACTCATTAGCATTGGATGTTCCTAACCCAATCATGTAAACTGTACAAAGTGTAGAATGCCCAGTCCCACAGAACATTACTTTTGAGAAATAAGGGGTTTGAAAGTCTATTGAAGCGCTCTGATTTGTGAGGTATTGTGCAAACAAGATAAAAGGAGGGTTGGAAATAAATAGAAATTTCTATGAAGGGATTATCAGATTTTCCTAAAACTTGGCATACTAATCAAGCATATCCTGCTTATCATAGTGGACAAATATCAGTACAAGAAAATACTCTGTTTTGAAGTTATGGGAGATCAAAATGAGACAAGAAAATGTATTCAGGGCTGTAAAAAAAGGAAACCAATAGAACAAAAGCCAAACATAGGTCTTATGAAAACTGTCAAAAATACCACTTTTAGAAAATTTGGTGCCTCCAAATTTTTAAATCAGTTACAAAAAGTGTACCCTTACAGGAAATACAGGAAATACCCAAAACTAAAATTTAATCATGCAAGCCAAAAACACCTTTATTGAGCTCTAACCGAAAATTACACAGTGTGACTTTATGGTGGTTTTGTGGTGCCAGGTCACATATGTCTTTGCTAACAGCCAATTAAGAAATTTAATTTTCCGAAACAAAATTTCAGGGGTGGTATGAGGAAAGCACACCCCTATCCTTCCTGTAACCATGGCCATGAGTAATTGATAACACGTTAGTATACATACATATTCCATTTATGGCATCAATATGTAGTTTGCTTCATACTTAATACATGCATATATGGGTGACTGAATTAAACATTGGACCATAAAAAACCTAGAATATATAAGGTTCCTCCTTAGCATCAAAATAGTGTTTTTTGCTAGTTCGTTTTGGGGGTTGTTTATAGTATAAGTTGGCATTTAACTGCAATTACATAATTTACGATTCCTACTATGGTACTTTAAAATATGCTTAAAAAGGATACATAGTCTGTGAGATGCCCAAATATTTCATCCACTTTGCCGATCTGCTGCTTGTTTTCGAGGTAGATAGGTGCATTGAAGTAGGGGATCTTTTCATTTGTACCGTGGACTACTAGATCATCTTGACATGGGTGCACGTAGGAACCAATTTCTGGAATTAAGACAGAAACACCAAAAATGATTATGTAATAATAAATGTTAGTATTCTGGATTAATATGGTTTAAAAATGGTTGGTTATCATACATGTACCTGACTGCTAAGAAAGCATTTGTATGCTTGTTAGTAAGCAATCAAGGGAGTGACGGCTTGAAGTCCCCCCGAAGGACTTGGTAATGAGGATTAATACCTTACCAAAGGGCATTAGCGCATCAACTTGGTTTCGAGCCAGGGTACTCCCAGTTAAGAGACCACTGCTCTACCACTGAGCCCTTCATGTAGATCTAGAATAATGTTAGAAAAAAAATAAAGAGAGGTAAAACAGGGCTCCACACTAACATTTTTTTCTTGGGGTCCAGCCAGGCGTCCAGATTTCAATATTTTGAAATATCGAGCGCCCGGAATAAACTTAGTCACAAGACATACGCACTAAAAATCAACTAAAGGAGATGTAAGAACGATAAGTCCCGATTTTCATTGTGTAATTCCTATTGAATAAATGTGGCTTCGTCGAACATATAATTTTGACATTAAAGTCGATCGGAACATACACATTTCAAGTTTAAATTTCTCGTATGCACGAAAGTTAAAATTTCCAGAGACTATGAGTTACACAGAAACATCACTTCAACTCAAGAAATATCCCCCAAAATGTGTAATCATGGCTAAATTAACGAATTATCTTTACATTTGAAAGTTTGAAGGTACATGTATGGTGATGTTAATTTATTGCCCTAAAATGTCTAGAATTCACCTCCAATTGTCGTTTTTAATCATCAAGTACGACCTACAAACTGACTTATTTCAGTTCTGGCCCGATCGACTCTTGCCATTACAAATGAAACAGCCAAGGCGGGAAACACATTTATATGCACTGTATGCGGACGTGGATGAAAACTACTTGAGGCAATTGCACTCTTTCTATTTTAGCCCTGGCGTAACTGTACTTATGAGCGAAGGAGATCACTCACGTAATCATGAAGAGAAATGAACGAAGCTATACAAAAGTATGACAAGTCTTGACAAGATATTTTAGAAGAAAGAAATGAATGAAAAACGAACATCATTAAAAAATAGATGTTCATACTTGCAAGCAAGAGCTTGTTCGTTAGTGCCCTTCTGATTAAATTTTATGGTGGGCATGAAATCATTCAGGCCAAGTTCAATATCGAATCATGATGCGAGTCTTGTGTGGTCGAGTCAGTTTGGGATCTAGTGGAATGGACGCCTACATCACTAGCGTGCCGGTACGGTGAATTAGCGTGTTTTTGTTGGCAGCCTCCACAGACCGTTTTGGGGCAATAAGTGACCATAAACTTATCAATAAATCATGGTAATCTTCCTTAAATTTTTCAGGTTTCCACCGGTTTGAGATTATGGGGGAAATTGTGATTTTTCCACCTTTCTGTAGGCTAATTTCATGTTGTATATTTTTATTGTAAAAATCACCACTTGCCCGATCAGGCAAGTGATTTTTACATTTGCTTGCCCGCGACTTTCACTTGCCCCGAGTAAGCGGGCAAGCGAGTTTGTCGTACCCTGGTTGATTTTTTTATTTTCATGTATACAATGACATCTTCGACCTTGACTTTTGACCTTGAGACCCCCAAATCTAATCAGATCATTGTCCCTCCCATATGCATACTCGTGCCAAGTTTGAAGTTGATCTGTCAAATGGTTCTTAAGTTATCGCGAGAACGATAACGGGACGGACGGACGACATAATGCCTCCGGCAACCACCTATGGTGGGCGGAGGCATAAAAATTCTCTGCAGTGGAACTTCTTCCTCCTTCATGATAAAAGCGAGTCATGTTGGTCCTGTGCTTCTATTTTGATGCAAACTTTATAAAGTAAATGGAAGGTTGAAAAGGGTAAACAATTGTCTTCCCCAAAAGCTTGGATGGAACAAGACAAGAACATGCTAATTAAAGGAAACCAACACCCTTAAATCAAGTAGTTTTTAAATCAAAGCTGAGATGGAATAAAATACATCAGTGAAAATTTAAAAAAAATCGGACACCAGATGAGAAAGTTATGGCTATATGAAATTTTCTATTTGATATCATTACACTACCAAAGCTAATGATGACATCATTTGTGAACAACTCTTGGTATGTTTTGTACATGCATAATTTAATAATTTTGTTTTGCTCAAGATTTGCACATTTTCTCAAGCCAAACCTAAGATATATCATGTAACAATGTTTTCTCTTCAACATATTTGGGATAAGGACAATGAAAACATGTGGTCTCCAAGAAAAGAAAGAATATGTGAAATTCTGCATACAAAACATACTGAGAGTTGTCCACAACTCATACACTAATAGCTATGGTAGTGTCAAAAACAGAAAATTTCATATAGGCATAACTGTCTTATTCCGTGTCTGATTTCGTTCAAATTTTTGCTGATCTGTTTCATTCTGCCTTGGCTTTGATTTAAAAACTACTTGACCTGAGGCTTTTGGTTTCCTTTAAAAAGCCTGATTGCAATATCCTTCAGAAGTGCAGCATATGTGAAATAATCTTCTTACCTGTCACATAGTCTGGTGGTCCCTGATTGTAACCAAAGCCTCCTCCCCCTCCTCCTCCTCCCCTGCCCCTTCCTCTACCTCCCCTGAATCCTCCTCCTCCTCCTCCTCCACGACCTCCACGTCCTCCACCCCTAAAACCTCCTCCTCCTCCTCCTCTCCAAGACATCTGGTTGTAAACGAAAGAAAAGAAGTTGTTTGTCAAATGAGAGAAAAGTGACATTTATATAAAAATATAGCAAAGGCTAGGCAATATCAAGCACAATATTGTAGATCTGTCTGTGGTTTTGGTGATGGATTGATTGATTGATTGATAAGAAATTAACGACACTACCAACACATGCGTGTCATATAAGTGTTGGACAGTTGATCTGAAAAAGGTTAATACACAGTATAAATTACCCTAATGCGATTTTACAAAGTATATGAGTAGGATTATAAATTATCAGTAATAAATTAATATGTTAACTACTTCCCCGGGATATCTTCCCTGCTCTTTATGAAAAGAGGAGTAGGTTTTTTAACGTGCAAATGGTGTGACTCTCCTTTACACGGGACCGACGGCTTAGTCTCCTCCGAAAGACTAGACAATTGGAATAAAATACCTTGCCCAAGGGTATACCTGTTGTGATTGGGATTCGAACAGTTTCCCACCTAAAATCTAATAAAAAGATTGATCTCCTTTAGGAAATTTACAATACATAATCGTGAAATATCTCTAAATAATGTCTTAAGGTCAGGAACATCAAAAAAGTTAGTACGAATATGTGCAAAATCAGCACATTCAATGAGGATGTGTTTAACTGTAAGTGTACAATTACACAGTATGCATTGAGGTGGATTTTCTCCTGCAAATAAATATGCATGTGTTAAGTGAGAATGCCCAATACGAGCACGGGTCAATACAATGTCTTCCCGTCGTTTAGCTAATGGAAGAGTATTTTGTGATGGAGTCCTCAAAACTATAAAAACAAGGCAGTAGCCATAATGCATCTCACCATGTTCATGCGTAACCATTCTTGCAGATAAACTGTAACATTTGACCTCATTTAACCTTTAATCCCAAATAACATTCAGGTCCCTGTAAGCCATCTACCATCCAAGTTAGCTTACAAGTGGGCTCGTGTTCAAAAGTTACAAACCTCGGTAGAACTTCTACGTAAATTTTATCATTTCATCTCATTTGACCTTTGACCTAGATACATGAACTTTAACCCCCAAATAACATTGTGGTCCCCGTGAGGCATCTACATGTACTATCCAAGTTTGGTTACAAATGGGCAAATGGTGCAAAGCTGTTCAAGTTAAGTGGCATGGATGGATGGACGGATGCCGCTAAGCATCCCTTAATCTCGCTCCACCATGGTGGTGGCTCAACAAAAATTGAGCAGAGGCACATGACCAAAAATATTTCAGACTCTCTCTCCAATTGGAAGATGAGAGACAGTCTAGCTGTATGAGCTTGATGTTTGTAACATGTATATCAGATATTTACAACAAGCTGTACATCGCTCTCCCTCGTGCTTGCAGAGAGGCATGCAGACATTGGGAAATTATAGGTGTGTAGAGGAACTAGAAGCAAACAACATAGGGTCTTTGGAATTGTGGAACTACCCAGCTGAGCAAAAAAAATTTCAACATGGTCTATGGAACTACAGAACTACCCAGCTGAGCCAAAAAAAACCAAACATGGTATAAGTAACTATGGAACTACCCAGTCGAATGCCATTTTTACTGTATGATCAGTAGTTTAGAACATGGGTAGATTGCGCACCACGGTAGCAAACTCTGAAGGTAGTTTGCAAAATAACCACGCACAAGAACAGGTAATTCTGCACAAAATATTTCCCAATGTTTCCATGCCTCTCCACGGCATGAATGGAAGCCATTCACAGCTTTATGTAAATGTCAGATATATCACAAACATCAAGCTTGCTAAGATGCACCCTTCTGAGACAAGCAAGCAAATTAATCTAAAATTAAATACCCCCAATAAAGAAAATCCCCAGATTCTGGGTGATTTATCCCCCTTACACTATACCATACAGTGCGAGAGCCTTGTTCTGTGTTTGGGGAAGGATGGCAAATGTCAGTTTTATTAGAAAATGTGGTAATACTGAAGAAGTTCACATCCCCTCCAAACCTAATCCTAAATGTAACTAATGGTGTAAGTTCGAGCAAAAATCGAATCGAATGATTAAATCGGCAGATTAGCTCAAAAATCGAAATCAAATCAAAAATCGGATTGAAAATCCTATGAAAATTTGGCTGGAAAAAAATGTCTGAAATTTGACAAATTATAACCCTTAAATCATAAGACAGCGGTGTTGCCATTCTCTGACTTGTGCGGTGCAGGACAATTATGTGAGGCAGGAGCATGTTTTTGATGGATCGCAAGACGGCAGAAGAGTCCCCAAAATTCACATTTGCTATCAAAACGTTGGAAATTATGCTACTAATGATTCTGCATTAACACTTTCTTGTAAAAGAAATAGCACGTTAGGCGAAAAATGCATTGAATTGCAAAAGTCACGCGGTGCCGAGAAGAGCGAACCACACGCACGTAGACTAGACCTAACTGTTGAAAGTTAGACTTACATTAAACACATGTCAATTTGCAGAGATTTTTTGGGGGAGATTTTGAAAAATCTTAATGTCAAATCTGAATATATTTGGATGAGTTTCCTCTGCTGAACATTATCTACGTCTACAATCAACATTCTACACGTATGTACACATTTTACTACACACAAGAAGGGCAATTAGAAAATGACAACACTGATGTCTCTATCGGGACGTGATAGATATGCAACGGCCATTTTCACAGGCTCGTCCAACATTATAAATATAGGACCAAAAAATAAAAGGCTTTTAAAACGTTTTTTTTTTTTTAAGCTGTAAACTACAATATATTCAGTTTATTTCCGAAATATATTTTAATGGCAAACTTTGAAAAATAAAATTTTTGAAAGCAGTTCATTTTCATCTTATTGTTTTAATGTTAGACCAGCCTGTCATGGCAATCTGGCGGCTCCAAAATGGCTGTTCGCATACGACATACTTTTTAAAATCTCAGTTCAAAGACAATATTTTCACTTTTGGAGGCAAGATAAGTCCATCAAACATCAACAAACATAGTGTACAATAACCTCAAATGCAGAGACAATCCAAGGTATGGATGTTTTCAATGTCAGTGATCAATAATGGATGAATTCAAGCCCTTTTTTGCAGGTATCTATTTTTGTTTTCATTTTCAATTCTTTTTTTAAATCAGTGATCAGCTTTCCCTCCCGATTTTACAAAAATCAGTTCGAATTTTGAGATCGGTTACAACTTACAAGCTTAATCCGGCATTATTGTGAAATAGGAAACCACCGTTCACCTTGTACATAAGCGCTTTATTCAGTCACACGCATTGGTTTCCTATTACCACCTCCATTCTCTTTGTACACAAGTGCGTGCGTCAAATGAACGAGACGAGGAGTGGCTTCCTAAACCATGATATGGCCCTTAATCCTCATGATCCTAACCGTCCCTAATCCCAATCCTAACAAACCTAACCTTAAATTTGACGAAAATATGGAGGGGGTGTGAAATTCTTCAGTACTGCCGAAGGCAATACCGTAATAGTAAATAGTTCTAGATCATCTAGTGAAGAAGTTCACACCCTCTCATGCCCCTCCAACTTATTTTCATCAAATTAATTTAGTAACTTAGCCTAGGATTAGGATTAGGATCAGGATTAGGGTTGAAGGGGTGTGAACTTCTTCAGTATTACAGGGCTGCCAACATTGGATAATAGTTGAGAGTGAGATTATATGAGAAGCAAAGTGCGAGGGAGCGCAGCGACCAAGCCCGACCGAGCAAAGCGAGGGAGTAGGGGAGGGTGTGGGAGGGGGGCGACCCCCCCCTCCCACGGTGTGGAGCTTTTTTATTTTTCAGGGTGAAATTGTGTGATCTGGTGCATACTTTATAGAGTATTTTAACACATACCTAAAGGCATTATGAAGAGAGAAAATTATACAATTTTGCATGCAAAGAAAATGATAAACACGGAATACCCACTTGTTGAAAAATGCCAACCATGTCTCTATTTGGTTCCCTTCTCTGTTTGTCCCTGGTTTTGGATGTACATGTAGATACTCTTGGGTGCAGATGATGGGAAGATGCAATAAGCAAGCATCCAAACAGAGAATTTATTGTATCGAGCCTCCTCTGTTGCCATCTTCATTATGGCTGAAACTAGGTCTAAGTGTTCCATAGTGCGTATACGGTATGGTACGGGCCGGTCATGTCAGGGTATCGATGCATATAATATAGCCTAGCCCCGCTAGGCGCGGATCAGATCTTACCATAGAGATCCTATAAATTAATCTCTATGGATCTTACAGTTACACTGTACATACGCACGCGCTCGAAATGAGATCGAGGGCTTTCGACAAAAGGAGGGAAAACTTTCACAAGTTTTTCAGTGCTTCCAAAATTCTTGAGTTGGTCGCCATTTTATTGAAATCTATCATGGTTTATTATTATATTTAGTTATTTCAGATTCGTGCATGAGAAATTTCATGATTAGCATGATCAGATTAGCGTGGGAGCGTGAGAAATGGGTGAAATGCGTGAGTCTCACGCTCAATGCGTGAGTGTTGGCAGCCCTGGTATTACCAATTACCCAGAACTTATCACTGTATCACGATAATGCCAACGATTCATTTTTCCCCAAGACAGGCAAAATGTCCACACAGCATGCAGCAGCCAGTCAATGCAAACCGGCACAAAAATCTACAACTGAGCAGAGATAACGATACGCAACGGGACCTCAGCGGCCTAGCTTGGCGGTGGAGATGGACTGAGTGAGAGTCCGAAGTTACGCCGGTGAATCTATAACTGTCTGAATAAACATGGTAAAATATATCCTACCAGTATAAAAGCATTTTCAAAAATGCAGGAAATTTATGAATTCATGTTTACTAAAACTGATTCTCACCTTACAGGAGATAAAAGCAGAAAATACTAAGTTAAAAGCCAAGTTTCGCTGTCAGGCATTCACACAGTCACAGCTCAGAACAGATCCACGTGTTCGAGATTTACCATAAGCATAGCCGCTATGCATGTTGGATCTAATGCCAATGCATGGCCAAGGCCAAACAAAACAAGACATGCATGCAGCGCACACATGCACACGAGGGGGGGGGGGGGGGGGGGGGGGGGGGGGGGCAGGGCTGCTCTAGACCACTAGACCAGAGAGGAGTAACCCCGGAGGTAACCTTTGACCTTGAGATGTCAGTAAGTTTATTATTATTTTTTAAGAATGTGTTTTTAGACCCGCCCCAAGCTCATTAAATCCATATGCGGGGGAGGGGGGGGGGGGGCATTGCCCCACGTGCACCAGTTGATGATTGAGCAAGCTGGTAATTTCATTCTTGGATAAAAAGTACAGCTAGGCCTAACGATATATATATTTTTTAAAAAGCATTATAATTACTCCTACTACTATTATTAGGCCTGTATTAATCATCATTATTATCATTATTTTTTATTCAACAATGACTCGAGATGGGGACATGCGGGATGTTAAACTTCAAGTAAGATTTCTGTGCTCTAATGAATGGCTTGACATCTTTTGCGCTGATTATCACCTGATTATGCACAATTATTTTAACAATTTTGAATTAAAGTTGATTTTAAAGGAAAGCGATGGGGATGAAATATATCCGAAAACCACTGAAGTTCAAGTTCACTGAGAGTACCCACTTTGATATCTCTTTTCTACGGATTAGGGCACTCACTGAATGGCAATAGGTAAAAGTATAAGGATATCAGCAAGAAATGGTGCACCCTTTCCCTCCCCTGTCGATGTAGGCCGAAACCCGTGAAAAGTTTGATCTGCAGTTTGGAACTATACAGTGAGTCCCATTAAAAACGAAACCCTAAAAATCCATTCAATGGCGTCCATCGGGTGAAGGACAGCCTCAGAGGGGGACACGCCCACCAATCTTTAGGGGAGGGGGACACAATAACACACACCCCCTTCCCCAATGTTGGGAAAAAAACATTTGAAAAGGCTAATAGGATATGTTCTCAGCAGTGGCGTAACAGCCGGGGGGGGGGGGGCAGGGGGGGCACTCTGCCCCCCCTGAAGGATTTCAGCGGGAAAATCCACCAAACCACCGGGAAAAAATGTAAAGGAGGGAAAGGAAGAAAAAGGAAGGGAGAAAGGGAAAGGAAGAAAAAGAAAGAAGAAGAAAGGAAAAGAAAGAAGGAGAAAGGGAAAGAAAGAAGGAGAACGGGAAAGAAAGAAGGAGAAAGGGGAGAAAGAAGAAGAGAGAGAGGGAAAAGAGGGAAAGGGGGGAAAAAGAAGAGAGCAAAGGGAAACAAAAAAAAAATGAGGGAAAATTTAGTACCAAACCCGGAGTTTCCCGGTGCTCCACTCCCTGGAAAAATTTTCGGCTCTGCCCCCCCCCCCCCCCGATAACAGGCAGAAAATGTATGAGACCTGTAACAGACAACGAACAATTCAAAGAAAAGTCAGAGCTTCCGCGCTTCGCGCCGGAAGGGAAAATCACCATCCCTCCACCCTTCCCCTAGCATGCCTAGGGAGTGCGCTTTGCACTAACGTTTTCCTAAAAGAAAATCCTAGCTACACCACTGATTCTAAAATTAATTACCGGGAAATTTTTGGCTATGCGTATGCCCCCTCCCCCACCCCCTCGATTACAGGCAGAGAGCGTAAGAAGAGCAGGAACTGACAGCGAAAAAACGTCGGAGCTTCCGCGCTTTGCGCGGGAGGGGGGAAACTCCCCCCCTCCCTGCACCCTCCCTCCTAGGGAGCACTACCGTCCTCCTAAAATGAAATCCTCCTACCGACAACTAGCAATGCAGAGAAACGTCGGAGCTTCCGTGCTTCCGTGCTTCGCGCGGGAGGGGGGGGGGGGGAACTCCCCCCTTCCCTGCACCCTCCCCTCTTGGTGTAAATTCCGGGGGGGGGATCTATCCCCCCCACCTGGGGGAGAGAGGGGGGATGGTGTGTACAAATTTCCCGCCATGCAGACACACTTTTTAAAGAAGAAAATATATTATAATTATTAATCAGTTAGTAAAAATTCTGAATATATATCTGTCATAAACAATTATCATATTTAAGAATTTCTATTTGAAAATGCTACTGAAAACAAAAAAGTGGTTATTTTTGGCTCGCTCGCTCCGCTCGCTTGTCAAAATCTTAGGATTTCCATCCAAAAATGCGATTAAAATCGAGAAAAGTGGTTATTTTTGGCTCGCTCGCATCGCTCTTTCGTCATATTTTGGGATTTTTATTCGAAAATGCGATTCAAAAGCAAAAAAGTGATTATTTTCGGCTCGCTCGCTTCGCTCGCTCGCAAAATAGATATCAAAATGTGTGTGACAGGGAAAAAAATCGTTTTTAATCCCCCACTCCTCAAATTGGATTTACACCGATGAGCATTACCGTCCTCCTAAAAATGCAGTCCTAGCTACGCCACAAATTCTAGACATAGACTAGTTACCGGGAAATTTTTAGGCTCTGCCCCCCCTGATAACAGGTACCTGTTACGCCCCTGGTTCTCAGGAGGGCAGTGGGGCAGTGCCCCTACTTTTTCAAGCACACAAAAAGTTCCTCTTTTTACCCATGAAAAAATGCTCCTTTTCAAACTTGTTCAGTGCCCACTTTTCTTCTAACTCTCTACCTCTTATACCTCCTACCGCAACTACCCACCTACATCTACTACCCTACTACCCTCGTACCTCTTAATAACCTCCTACCTCTTCTATTCTCCTACCTCTACTACCATCCTACCTCTACTACACTCCTACCTCTACTATCCTCCCACCTCTGCTACCCTCTTACCTCTACTGCCATCCTACCTCTATTACCCTCCTATCTCTGCTACCCTCCTACCTCTACTACCCTCCTACATCTACTACTCTCCTACCCAGTGGCGTAACTACAGGGGCGCATGAGGGGCACGTGCCCCTTCCTCCCCCCCCCCCATTGGCATGCATAATAAAGAAAAAGAGAAATAAGAAAGAGAAAAGGAAGGAGAAGGAAAGTGAAAAGAAAGAGGGAAAACAAGGAATAGGGAAATCGGGTAGCGCTCACTTGCTTCGCTCACTAGCATTTATCATCGGCATTAAGTTACTCAAAAGTAGCAATGCCGATGATCATAATTATTCTTATGAAAGGAATCAGTCTGCATCTTGTGTCTCAATCTGATGTCACAGGCTACTATTCTTCCACTCATAGAATGTTAGTAATGTAACCGCATCTGGATTTCACTGCAAGAAATTGAGCGGCAAGTTTACCTAAGAATAATACATTTTCAGTAGATAATAGCCTAGATAAAAACACAATATTTCCATTTTTTTCGTTAGCTAGCTCGCTACTCTCGCTTGTACAAGCTAGAAAGAAGATGATTTTGGGCATGGTAATCAGCTTATTTCAGAAGCGATTAGTAAAGTATCATATTTGGGCAGTGAGGTGGTTCACAAATTTACAACAACATCTGCATTTTGCTGACAAATCCATACATATATATTTTTTGTGGGGGGGGGGGCAGGGTCGCTGACTTTGCTCACTTGTAAAAACAGAATGGTTTCGGACAGTGAGCGAGGTACCTAAATGGAGTCATATTCAGCACACAGGCGATCGAATAAATTGTTTAGATATCTTATAGGAACTATAGTGTATTTCAATGACAAAATTACAATGAAAAAGTATATTTTTCCTCACTCGCTGCACTCGCTTGTTAAATAATTGTTTAATGGTTTTTGAAAGCAAACAAATTGGGCGAGTGAGGTGACTGAATATATGATTTAGATGATTCATGCTCCCAATTTCATCAAAAAAGAGTGTGTATTTTCTCGTTCGCTTTGCTCCCTCGTAATATTTTAGAAATCTCACCTACGCTCATGCATCTGCTCTCCAGTCTCTGCTGAAGGAAAATACTTCCAAGGGTCAAAGTATTTTTGTTCATTTCTATAATAATTCAGAAACAAGCCAGTGTGGTTACAAACACACAAGCTCCAGAAAAATGAAACTGAGCTTGGAATCCGAAGTCAAGAAACAGCATTCATTTGTTTTATAAAAAAGTATCACCATTTACATACTTTGTAGTTCTGATGTGGTTTTTTTTTTCACTTTGAGATGGGGTGTTCAGTTACCCAAACCACCTGAAAAAAGGGTAGATTTAGAAAGCAGTTCATAACCTGTTGTTTTCATTGGTAAGGTCTTCTCAAAGTTCAAAAAACTTTGGACAGACTAATCTTATCTCAGAAATGGCAAAATACAGACCCTAGCGAGATACACTTACCAACTGTTATTATTATCATTCTTATTTTTCAAAAATTATTGTCATTATTATCAATTGTATTCTCATGATAATGTTATCATTATAATCTTTTCATTTAGAAATTAGACATCATGCAACAAAAAGCAAATAAACAATGACAAAATTGCTAAAATCATCACTAGCCAAAAACAAACAATTCACTTGAATATTCTTTTATTAAAAATTTATTTCATAAACAATTGCAACTTTTCCTATACCTTTGTGCATATGTGAAAAAAAGTATCTGACCAGTAAAAATAAAATGGCATTTTCTTCTTTGCAGACTGACTTTTCTATTGATAAATTACATTCACTTGTCATTCAATTACAGTACGTTCCAAGACATCCATATGGGTATGTATACAATATCAGAACAAACGCACTTCGCTTATATCACAATATATTTTACATACAGGTCTGCAAACATAAGAAATACAAGCTCATTCATATCACATGTCAAAATGATGCAAACACATGCACACAGAAATTTTTTTTAAAATTGCACTTGTAGACTATAATAAGAAATGAGTTTGGTATATATCTAAAAACCATCAAAAATTTTTGCAACTTCTAAATCCATACAATGGATGCCAAATTGAAATAAAAATTCCCTCCAGTGTAAGAAATCAACATGCAAATACAATGATACACGTAAGTGGAATGATAAATCACTTGGAATATGGTATTAATGTAATACCCTTGTAAAAAAAAAGTACCATGGGTACCATGGTAATTTGACAAAATTACCATCAAATCATGGTAATTTGATGGTAATTGCATGGTATTTTCATGGTTTTGATGGTTATTTCATAAAAATACCATATTACCTATCATATTTTGATATGCACACATGTCCATCAATATCAGAATTATTATGAAACTCAATTCTCTAAAAAAAAATTGTGAAACTTCATTCAACTTCAAATTTGAAAATCAATAATAATAATTAAAAAAAAAACATTCAAGAATTATATTACATCACAATTTATACTGGTGGAAAAGTTAATGCTTTCTCGTGGAAATGTCGTGGTCTAGTGGATATGTCTCCGGACTGCAGATCACAAGGTATGGGGTTCGAATCCCAGCCCAGCACTAATGTCCTTTGGCAAGGCATTATAGTCTGCATTTGCCACTCTCCACCCAGGTGTAAATGGGTACCTGATATGCTTGAACGATAGTTACTTTGGCGGCTCAGCTATGACGTCATTAGCATCACAACATAACGGATAGGTAAAAGAATCTTGGAATGAAAGAGCTCAGGTGAAAGTATGGCCGTATTTGCAGAGTATCAAATGGTGAGAAGGGAAGCAGAGTACAAAACAAGCACACAAACTCTAAAAATGTGAGCTAAAAATCTCTGATTTGTAATTCCATTACCATGGAATTGCCCTAATACCTTCAACCCATTCATGACAGGAATTATTTAATGCCTAATTTGATCAGCTTTTATTCTTCAAATTGGCAACACCGACATATTTATTTTATTGCTACATTTTTCTTATAAAACGTCATGTATCTGAAATGAATATAAATTGAAAGAAATTATGATGAGAAGTCAAAAAGTTGCCAATTTGCAGGGGAAAACATTGATTTGAAACCTTCTATCACATTGCCAATTTAAGGATTTTAATGCTTATTTTCCTTTTAAAAAATTTCAGAATCAAACAACAAATATTGACGCAACCAAAATGGGCACAGTTTGTGTAGAATTTTTTGCTCTTTCTGCTCATGTATTTGGTATGATTTTTGGGACTTTGCATCAAAAGATATTAAGCCAAACCACAAAATGTGGACCTCTGTCACGAATGGGTTAAACTAGATTCATTTGGCAAAGTAATACAATTCACAAGGAAAGAGTCATAAACATGGGTGGACTAAAACTGAAAGTCAGTTGGAAAATTTGGACTAATTTGAACCAATTTGAACCAACCCCAACACAAAAATCAACCAGCCCTCAAGCCAAAGATCAAGCAGCCCTCAAGCCAAAAATCAACTGGCTCTCAAACCAATAATCAACGGGCTGTCAAGCCAAAAAACAAGCGGCCCTCAAGCCAAAGATCAAGTGGCCGTCAAGCCAAAGATCAAGCGGCCAGCAAGCCAAAGATCAAGCAGCCCTCAAGCCAAAGATCAAGTGGCCGTCAAGCCAAAGATCAAGCGGCCGTCAAGCCAAAGATCAAGTGGCCATCAAGCCAAAGATCAAGCGGCCCTCAAGCCAAAGATCAAGCGGCCCTCAAGCCAAAGATCAAGCGGCCATCAAGCCAAAGATCAAGTGGTTTTCAAGCCAAAGATCAAGCAGCCCTCAAGCCAAAGATCAAGTCGCCATCAAGCCAAAAATCAAGCGGCCGTCAAGCCAATGATCAAGCGGCCATCAAGCCAAAGATCAAGCGGTCTTCAAGCCAGAGATCAAGTGGTTTTCAAGCCAAAGATCAAGTGTTTTTCAAGTCAAAGATCAAGCAGCCCTCAAGCCAAAGATCAAGTGGCCATCAAGCCAAAAATCAAGCGGTCCTCAAGCCAAAGATCAAGTGGTTTTCAAGCCAAAGATCAAACAGCCTGCGAGGGATTCTCAAAAACTCCCATGGGCAGTCCACCCTGATCAACAAAAAAATGAGTTGTAGAACAGACATCTTCCATGCATAAACATAAATGTACACCTATATTACATTGGCAAGGTTTAGGCCTTCTCCAAGCATTTCAGATAAATGTAGTTCCTATTTAGACAAGAAATTCAAAGGCAAAACTCATTGGTAGTATAAAGTCAAAAGTTTTTAAGAAAAAAGCTTTGAATCTTTAAAATTCTTTCTTTAAGAATAGCTTAAGGCTCTTTTTCCTAACTCTTGACATCCCAAAGTCCTTGATTCAGGAGTGGGACAACTGTCCATGTGATGTCCCTGGTCCTAGTTGCATTTGTCATGACAAAAACTTGATTTACATCAAAGATGGTCCAGACATCTGCTTGGTACCTCCAACAGTGTCCTTTGACCCTTGATCCATGAGATTCTGAAGTCTCTTGTGCAAGAGTGGCACTGTCCTTGATTCAGGAGTGGGACAACTGTCCATGTGATGTCCCTGGTCCCAGATGTCCTCATGGCATTCCTCATGACAAGATCTTGATTTACACCAAAGATGGTCCAGACCTCTGCTTGATACTTCCAACTGTGTCCTTTGAACCATGACCCTTGACATTCTGGAGTCTCTTGTGCAAGAGTGGCACTGTCTTTGTAATATCCTCAAGGCAGAGATGTCCCTGATGAAGCAGAACTCTGAGACTCCCCCACACATCTTCTGCTGATCTATCTTGGTGACTCTCCAAGAGCTACAGAAAGGAGGAATGACGACAAAAAAGAATTAAATCAAAATGTAAAATTAACTCATAAATAGAAAAATAAAAAAGGGCAAGATATACTTTCAAAAAATGATCAGTGAGGAAATACAATTCCTGTTATATTGAGTGCAGTGCGCAACATGCAGGCTGTACTAAAAACTATGAAATAACAAAATAACTCACTAAAAAGGTATGGTAAAATGCATTTGCATGGAAGTCTTTTCAATCCCCAAAACTTCATCATGCTCTGCTATTACTCAAAGTTGGTAAAGTGGATTAGGAACGATGGTTAATGAGTAATTGTAATTATAAACTTCAGTGCAAATTAATTGGATTTTGTTTCATATTATCATTAACGTTTTCACTTAAATAGAACTTGATGAAAACCATAACATCAAAAGCAGAAGGTGGTAAGACTTGACTTACTTGTTCCATTCTCCATGCTATGAACATCAACCTAAGAATCATCTTCTTCCATCCATTCCTTCTGTTCCTCATCTTCCTGCTGGAGAGTCCAATCAGGACACTCATATACTCTAGAAGAATGCGGACCTAAATGGGATGGAAAAAAATTAAGAGCATATTAGAAAACAAAAATTCATTTACATTTGTTCATTGTGATATAATTTCATGAAATGAGTTCATACTTAATGATAATTACTATTGCTATTATCATTATTGTTATCATTATCAATATCGATATGAATATCAATATCAATATCAAATTATCATTGTTATTGTCATTATCATTATCATTAATTATCATATCTTCATTATCACCCTTATGCAGCACCAACATACTTGTAATTTCAGGGGGGAGGGGGAGGGGAGAGGGGCAAGAAGTTTACCTACATTTGTCACATCGACCAAGGTGCAGTGTATGAATAGTTGCAATGCTAGCAATCGTTGCTTGGGTACTAATTTCCAAAAGCCTTGTGAAAGAGCACAGGGATGTTAT
Source organism: Echinometra lucunter (assembly GCA_029962745.1). NCBI lineage: Eukaryota > Metazoa > Echinodermata > Echinoidea > Camarodonta > Echinometridae > Echinometra > Echinometra lucunter. The sequence continues at coordinate 11,566,330 of CM057170.1, forward strand.
CATAATCATCATTTAAATGGGTGGGGTGCATCATGCTTACCTCTGCTGCAAAGGCAGCCATCTTGGTAGCCATAGCAACCAATGCCAACATCTTTGATTGATCCACTTGGTTAGACGAGAAGCTCCAAGCAATTGGATCTTGAGGCATCCTGATACTTGGTGGGAAAAGATCACCATCAGCAAGATGGATATGGGAAGCAGCATCTGATACAAAGTACTGGAAGGAGAGAGCAAGAGAGAGAGAGAGAGAGAGAGAGAGAGATAAAAGATTTAGTTATCAAAATATATCCGCATAATAATGATAATGATTTAGTATTCTCATACAAGAAATGTCTGACAAAAAGAAACATGGATAATCCTGACATAATTCTATCAAAATCAAATTCAACTTAAAGATCAAATACAAGATTACTGTAAGACACCTCTTCACCCACTGAGCATTATTTGATTTCATTATAACACGTATTTGCCATAGACCCTAGCCCAAGTAATCTCAGTTATCTCAAGCTTAGTGTTCAATGGGTTAAATAGACTTTTTTCATAGAATTTCTTGTCCTCTCTCTCTCTTCTGTATGCCCACATATCAATTCTATTTTCTCTTCCTCTCTCTCTCTCTCTCTCTCTCTCTCTCTCTCTCTTCTCTCTCTTCTCTCTCCACCATCTCTCTTCCTACCCCCACCTTCTCTTTCAAGAAGCCCATCCTTAGCTTTCTCTCTGTCCCTTCCTTAAAGCTCATGTACAGTTTTGGTAGCAAAATAAAACTTGGCATGAAACTGATTAAATATACCTCACATCATCTGCCTTGCATAAAAAGATACATGCATGGGATAATGTGATATTCCAATCCTGATTTTCGGGTAAAATATTTTAAATGAACGCAATGTAACCATTACATTGTGCCTTGTGCAAGGACCTCTGCGTCCTGACCAGTCCCCGTACAACCACCACAGCACTTCATACACTTGTCAAGATAACAGAACTCTCACTGGTTTTATATATGTGCAGACATGTGTAACTTTATGTTCCGTGACTCAGCATCAATTTTTTTTTTCCTTTCATTTGTTTAATATTACACTGGAGTAGGAAAGAACTTCACAGCATCTTAGTTTTGCTTTTGTCTTGCTGCTGACCAGCACATTAATCTGATGACAAGTTTTTGAGGGCCTTCCAAAACTGTTCATAACCTTCAATACAGAAGCAATAAACCTGAAGAAAATGCAGGAAATACTTTACTAAACCTACCATTCTCCTAGCAAGTTTCAAGGCTTGTTCATGATGTCTTGAAACGATCTCATGAGTCCTCATCTTTCGGTTCTCAATGGCAAGCTCAGTGAAGGAGATGGAATGGTTTCTCTTTGCAGATAAAAACACAGTCTAAATATAAGAAAAACAAGTTAGCATAAATGTGATTAACCAAAGCAGACTAGGGTTCTTGCCAGAAAAAAATCCACACATGTCAAGGACATGTGCTGCCACTCCTGAGGATGGGAGCGGGTGGGGGGATTCCCCTTCCCGCATGAAACGCGGGATGGGAGCATGACCTGAAGCAGAGACTTATAGGGGAGATACTTGCACCACTAGGAGTTCTGAAGCCGTAGATCAGTGTACAAGATATGAGAGAGCAGGAGAGTGGAAATTAACTAAGCCTGTGTATTAACATATATTTTTTTTTATTTTTTTATTTTTTTTATTTTATTTTTTTTTTTTGCCAACTAAAAGACTTATTTCCCCTTAACTCTCAGATACACAATTACAATACACGTCAACATAACTTTATCCACCGACCTTATGTAAGAACTAATGTATCCTTAAATTCTTTCATAACAACCTGTATCAAGGAGTGGAACAGGTTACCTTCTGATATTAGGAACTGTACAACTCTTTATCGGTTTAAAGTGCAATGTAAAAAATACCTCTTTGACAATCTATTATCTTAGTTAATTTAGAAAGTTTTTTCTTCCATAGAGTCTATTATGTTTTACATGTATCTCGTAGTTGGCCACCCTAGTCATGTGTGTTTGCGTGTGTGTGTGTGTGTGAGTGTATTTGTGTTTATGCTGACACTTGTTTAGTGTACATTTTGTACATATTTGTAGTCGATATATCTGTTTATTATGTATTCTCCTTTGTCATTTTATACATTTAGATTTTCATCTTATTTAGAGGTATATAGGGCCCCACTCACAAGCTGTGCTTCTTCGGGGTCCTAGAAAACCGTTCATATTGTATCATGTATTCTTTTGTACCATCTGATCATTGATTTGTACTCATAATATGTCTGGTTTTTGAATAAATTGAACTTGAACTTGAACTTGAACTTTTCTACCAATGTACACTTTTACCCATATGGATACATGTGGTACCTGTTCAGAATTTGTAAGCAATGTACTGACCATGTCATGTGACTACATTACCCCTACTCTCATTCTCTCTTCCTCTCTCACTATCTTCCTCTCTCTCTCTCCCTTTCTCTTCCCTCTATGACCATGAGGGAAAATCCTACTCATAAAATTTTACAGCTTCTTTCAGCCTTTAACCTATTACCAACTGAGTTTAAGAGTACAATGGGGAGTACACTGGTATGTCACTGGACACCTCACAAGCTTGTTTGAAATATATTGCCAGAAAGTAAAACAATCTCTGGCATTTGTTATTACTGTCAAGAATGTATAATCAATTTCTTTTTTTTTTTTGCCCTTGTCGCCAAGCATGTCGGGGGGGGGGGGGGGGGGCAATTTCACACATGGTTCTACTTTGTCTGAAATCCTGCACACATGGTATTGGAACCACGGGTATTATGCACTGCCGAGAACAATGAACCAAAGGTATAATTCAATATTCATTTTACTCTGAAATTCCTATTTGCCCTAAGCAAGACATCACTGAGGAGTGGGTCTTCCACCAAGAAATGATATCCCACAATCTTTAGCACTAAAGATTTTTCCCTCCCTCATTTCTAAAAATCTAATGGGGGGGGGGGGGATGGCCCATCTAGATTTAGTACTACAATGTAAGCCCCTCTAAATATTACAAATTTAATGAAAAATATCACTGAAGGTGATTTATACCCCGCCTCAATGTGTGAGTGACAAATTTTAAGAGCATCGCTCGAAAAAATGAGGAAGTACTTCGATCTGCCAGAATTCTCCCCTCATTCATTGCATTAATATGCCGTTACCATAACAATGCAGTTTCCGCCACATTCAAAAGATGTGTTTGCACATCTTCATCTCAAGACTAATGTGTGCTAAATTTCATGAGCATTGCTTGAAAAATGAAGAAGTAGTTAGATCTGCAAGATTTTCCCGACTTATTGCTTAACCGATATTCGCATCGGAGATCGGTGACTGCCGATTCTTGGCCGCATCAGCTAAACATTGGAATATGCAAATATTTTGATGGTGAGCCAATGCGGAACCAATGCAAGCAACAGATGTTTGGCAGTTACAATCACACTTAGACCCTATGTTGTTTTGCATTGCGTGCGTAGCAGATGGAATTAAATTTCTGTTATTGTATTACTCATCTCTACTTTAGCCGCACTCTGCGCTGCATCGGTATCGGAATCGGAATCGAGCGGATGTAAAAACATCGGGGATCAGATCGGCAGCGAAATTCCATATCGGTTAAGCCCTAATTGCTATAATATGCCATTACAATGGCATCACAGTTCTGACACATTAAAAAAAATGTGTCTTGCACATCTTTATCTTAAGACCAATGTGTGTGCCCAATTTCATGAGCATTGCTCGAAAAATGAGGAAGTAGTTTGATCTGCAAGATTTTCCCGATTTATTGCAATATGCCATTACCATGGCAACACAGTTTCCGACACATTCAAAAAGTGTGTCTTGCACATCTCCACCCCAAGATCAGTGTTTGTGCCGAATTTCATGAGCAGTGCTCGAATAATGAAGAAGTAGTTCGATCCGCAATATTTGCAACAGACCGACCGCCCGACCGCGCCACCTTACGCCGATTCCTATATACCCCCCTTCAGACTTCCTATAGCTCCGCCATTTTGTCCAGATTTTATAGAAGGCCGACCTAAGCACCCACCAACATTCATGATCAAAAATGAATAATTCATTTTGTAAGATGATTCCAAGGAGTAGCGTGGGTTTGTGCATGTTTTAAAACATAACGCCCATCAGCTAAAAATATGTGCAATAAATGCACAATAAATACCCAACAAATGCGCATTAAATCAAAGTGTCACAATAAAATTGATATGCGCAATAGATATGAATAATGCAACAGTGTTATCGATATCATGGCGATAACGGGTGCTTATCGGCCCCTTCAAATGATCCGAAATAGGCGGGGCCTAATGCCATTCACGTAATGATATCTGCGCGTGCTGCTTTCTGCCTTGTAAATTTATTATATGTCTATGACCTTACGGCTCACAGTCAGGAGACTTATCCACTAGACCTTGGCACCTCTACATTTCAATAAGACACAAAGACACAAACAAGAAAGAAAGAATTTAATTACCTCCAGGTTTTCCTTAGCTTGGGGGCACCTAAATTCCCTTGATGACCAGTCATGAGCTTCCCAATCAGCCAAGCATTCCCAACAGAAGCTGAACCCACAGAATGTGCAAACCATGTGCATGCAGCCACCGTTCTTCTCCATAGGGGTTCGACAAGATGGACATCGTTTGACCTCAACCGACCTGATGCCCTCTGACTTCACGTTATCAATACCTGGTAAGAAGTCAAACAAAAAAAATACTAGATTTAAAATTCAAGGTTTCGACATATATAGGCTAAATAAAAGTAAATTATTATTATTATTTTCATTCTTATTATAATGCTATGGCCACATCTAGACGTGCATATTTTTGCATCTGCTTATCCGCAGGCTGCTGTCAAATGTGGGCCAACTCCTGTTATCCTTCATATATCATGGTTACAACTGACTGCACACCTTTCTGCCTCTCTACTTGGCATCTAGCATACTCCTCATACAGATATCCAAGCCCCTGAAGCTCCACCATTTTGTCCAAATTCATTAGAAGGCCAACCTAAGCACCTATCAATATTCATGATCAAAAATGAATAATTTATTTTGTAAGATGCTTCCCACGAGTAGCATGCGTTTGTACGTGTTTGAAACATTATACCCATCAGCTTACCACATGCACCATAAATGGTCAACAAATGCATAACTAATGCACAACAAATACACATTAAACCAATAGATATGAATAATGCAACAGTGTTATCGATATGATGGCAATAACGGGTGCTTATCAGCCCCTTCAAATGATCCGAAAGAGGGGCCTAATGCCATTCGTGTAATGATATCCACGCATGCTGCTTTCCGTCTATAGTAAATTTATTATATGTCTATGCAGATACCCCTCTTAAGTGATTAATGATCTACAGTCTCGAAGGCTCTCACAAATAAATTAGAACTTGCTGAGAAAGCTAGAGACTCTCTATTCTGGCATTACCATTATGTAAAATTGAAAAATATGAATTAATTGGTTACAAAATTCAACTCTGGTATAACAAATATGGCTGTAAAAGAATTATGGCAAAAGAAATGTAGAGAAGCTGACATATCAAGACAACCAGAACGCAATCACAGAGAGAGTCAGAGTCATAGACCCATGTAAGGTCATGGTCCATTAGCTACAGTATGTTGCTGAACGGTGGATCAAATGGTGTGTTGATCAATTTCCAGATGCAGCAAGGTACATCCTCAGAGATGGACATGAGCAAAATAGTATGTAAAATTTGTTATGGCTTTTCTTATTGCTTACCAGAGTCCTTCATATCTTGCAGGTGCTTTGCTGCTTGCTTGCAGGTGGCTGGCCAATGAGCTGCTTCACTGCATTCTGAGCACCATAGAACACCACACTCACATGGGACAGGCACACCTAGTAACTTCTGTGATGCCTCTCGCCCCGGTGGTCCCGATTCCAGACGCCTCTTGGACCCATCCCAATCCTGGACCTTGACCAATCGACCGCACTTTGGATTGGGACACCATCTCCACTGTGGATGACCATTGATGCGGTTGTCATGGAGACGATTGAGATGGATGTGGGTGAGAGTATCAGGTAGGAGAGAGAGCAGGGTGGTCTTGTCCAAAACAGATTCACATTTGAAGGCCTGAAAAGTCATGACAGATAAAAGTTGGGCAACATTTATAAGATCTTACTCAGTAATGAAAGGTAATTCATTTTTACAATCTCTTTTCATGTTCATCTTGTCTTTATCTTGTTCATGGAGAAAAATATATTACCATGGCATTTGTTTCTCTCCAGATATATATGTGTAGTACATCATTAAAATTTCTTGGGCAGGGAATGAAGCCCATACAAAGATGCAGTTGAGAATGAGCAGAAAAACTACTTACTGGACAATGGATCTTGATCTCACTCATCAGTACCCTGCTGCCAACATGATGTATCCAACATTCATTGCAGAATAAATGACCACATTCAAACAGAGCAGTCCCCTTCCCTTCAGCTTCACCACTTGAGGGAGCTAGACTCTCAAAGCAAATGCCACAGCTGTCTTCAAGGCTCATCTTTGATATAGAGAAATCCCTTGAGTGCAGATGCTAGAGAGTTAATGAAAAGTGACAAACTGATAAGAAATATAACACAATGACAGGAAAATACATCTGATATGTACATGCAGACTTGCTGGACTTCACTGTCTACAGTCTACAGCAAAAGCCGGGAACATGCTTCCAAAAATGTCTGCAAAAACATAGCACAGTGGTATGCCTTTAAGAACACCATTATAAAAAACTATAATTGTGACAATGTAATTTTCACTGGTCCCACTTCTTGTTATTCCATTGTTTCTTAGCCCAAGCATAACAAGGTTTAAATATAAAGAAGTAATTTCCCTGTTCCTATCTGTATATCTGTGACAGATATTCATTTGACCACGGTTACTACATTTACATCCAACATGATATATTAAAGATTAGAATGCACATCATCCATGTGTAAACTGGAAAGCATGAATTCTACCACAGTAACAATGGTAATCAGTTTCTACCTGTTCACATACAGCTTCTTCATCATCTAACTGAACTTTGACATGTTCAATCATGCTGTAGTCAAAACTCCATCCCATCATGCTTTCAATAGTTTCCAGTGTGACTTCTGGTTTCTTTGGTTTACAAACGCTGGCTTCTATGGTTTCCAGGGAACTGAAAAATGAAAATGATGGGCGAAAAATTAAGATATTGCAATGTTTCTTCTCAAAATCTTAAATAAAGATGTACCAGTATGCCATTGATTAGTTTTACTTTAATTACTCTACTTTACTTAACCTGTTGTGAACTGGAACTGGGTGACCTCTGTATTAAAACTATGAGGAAGATGAGAATTCAGTAGTCAATGGCTTAAGAAACTGCAATCCCTTTCAGATTGAAAAAGAAAGTCGGGATAAGATGAATCACAAGTCAGAGACAGAGAGAGAATGGAAGACCCTGAGCAAGTAACAGATTCTGTTAAGCATTGCCTTGATGTTTATTGAACATGTTGCAATAATGCTAGGAGGCGCTGTGGCTCAGTGGTAGAGCAGTGGTCTCTTAACCGGGTGTACCCAGGTTTGAAACCAAGTGGATGCGCTAATGCCCTTTGGTAAGGTATTAATCCTCATTACCAAGTCCTTCGGAGGTGACTTAAAGCCGTCGGTCCCTGGTTGCTTACTAACAAGCATACACATGCTTTCTTAGCAGTCAGGTAAAATAACCAACCATTTAACCATTTAACCATTTAATGCTATAAACTCACTAACTCAGTACCTACAGTTTCTGCATATCATCTGTACTTATCTAATGTTTCTTTGTCTCCACCTCTCTTTTTAAAAAATACCAGTGGCTGTACTTTTTTTTTCTGACCATTTCCTTTCAAGTCCCCCCACCCCCATTCCTTGCTTATGTCTTGAGTTGTTCTAAATGCCATTTTCAAACCCTACAGCACCCTTTTTGTGTGTCTGCTGTCTTACAATGTATCTCTGCTTTTCTCTTCTACTCCAATTAATATGAAATCAGTACTGACCTGGTATGACAAGAAAGGGCCTTTTTTATTTCCTCTATGATGGACACCATATCCAGAGATGGACAGGAGATGCTTTCTTTGATGACTTGGTGTAGATCATGTACTGGGAAGTCAGCACTGCAACATCTCAACCTGCAAAAATTGATTAATCATAATGATGAAAACTGATGATAGTTATCTCCTTTCTTATCACTAGAATGCACATTTTCAAATCGATAAATGTAATCTACGAAATTGTTAACCAGGGCATCAATGACCATTAATCAATATGTCTTCCAACTGTGAATATGTGAACTATTTCAGTGTGTTAATACTTATTTAACTATTCCAACCTTGTATGTGAGAAATTCTTCACAGATCGCACAAAACGGTACAACTTGCTTACTTTAATAACTAAAAGATTTATTTCTTATTTCCTTTTTAAAGAAATTTCAGTTGAAAATTCTAAAAGTTATCAACTTCTAAAGCATTGTGAAGAGAGCACAAATCAGTCTATCACATGAAAATCTTTATCAGAAAAATATGGATAAAAATAAATTGGGCAGCTAACTTACTTCAATTTCACAGTGTCTGTGTGCTGCCTCCTATCCTCTATGGCAAACACAGCTGATGCAGATATTGGAACCCTACTGGCACCAAATGCCTTCACCTTAATAGAAAACCTCCTGGGTGCAGAGTATCCCTCCATATAATCCTGCCCAAAGGTCATCCTAAGTCTATCTGGTTGGATGTAATCTTTGGCCACACATTCCAGTTCAAGCCATGACACCATGTGGTCATCTCTTACAGTGGATGACTCATCAGATTCAAAGCCACTGTCCACATCACTGAAGTCTGTTTTAGAGGTCACTTTGGGCAGCTCTGGTGTCGCGAGGTCAGGTCGATAGATGGCGCAGCCCTTGCCGTATCTCTTCCTCACTGGTGAGACTACTACATCGGAGCAATCATTCTGCACCTCTCGTGTTTCCCGGCGATGCCTCTTTCTTGGTTTTTTGCTTGTAATGAAAGAACCAAGGTCAAAAGGAGTACTATCCTCAAGATGCTTCATATGAGCCTCATCATCCAGAGCAGTATGAAGGGGCCACTCCTCCTCCTCCATATCAGAATCTTGATGAATGTCTTCAGAGAGATCAGAATGTAGACGACACTCACGCAAGATATCTTGCCTCCGCTCTGTAGTTTGGATAGCACACAAAGAAAACAAACAAACACGTTTAAAAAAATCACAGGACACATCATAGATGGCATCTCTTCAAATAGCAATGTACCTACAGTGTGACTTAATCCCTTTTCAGGATGCTCAGAAACATGAATTGATAGCAATGAAAGTTTTTGATACTTGAAAATATTTCAAACTTAGGAAAATTAAGTGTCTGTGCAAAAATAGTACCAATGCATTCATTTGGCTAAATTGCCTTGCTTCATGGCGTCATAGTCAAGAACAAATTTCATGCTTCCCTTTTCAGTCAGACCATAGCGCGTTTCAAAAGCGCTTACAGAACTCATATGCAAGTCCAAATGACATATATGAATATTCATGAGCAGAAGGGTATGGTAGAAAACTGCCAATTACTTCACTATCTCTTAATAGATTTTGACGATTTTAATTCCAAATTGAAGAAGAAGAAGAAGAATTCTACCATTTTAGCTTATACTTTAACAATTCCATCGAGAAAGCAACATAACATAGAGAAACCATTCATGCAAGTAAATAAGCTATGTAGGGTAGATAAAACAGAGTGAAAAATATTTGTCATATATTTTGCATCAAAGCATTTCTCAGCTCAGTGGAATCGTGATATGATAATCTTTCAGTCTTTTCAGATCTTACTGAAATTCTGATGATTTAGCTTTTAATCGGGTCAGGAGCGAAGCAAAATCAAGCATGGTAGAGCATTTTCTCGAGCAAGACAAAAATTTTATCTAATATCACAACGTGATTGGTCCAAGGACATAGTCCTTGGACCAATCACGTAATCACCACTGGTCCCTGATTGGTCCGTTCCTAAATCACATCACGCCCATCCCTCAGCCTCAGGCTGAGCACTCACCATTGTGACATCACCAAAATACCCCAGCTAGGCAGTTCAAACAGCAGCGAGAATGCCAGCCCGTTGCAACCGGGCTCAAGCTTGCGCCATCACCTCGAGTGGCTTTCACGGCAAAAAAATGGCTCAAATAAACCTTTATTTTCATCGACTAATACATTGTGCATCAAATGAGTTCTGAGTTTAATATCAGTGCTAAATATCAAACTCCACAATCATCCGCCTGACTTATATTTAAAAGCTTTAATCGGGTCAGGAGCAAGGATGAAGTAAATAAGGGTTAAATTGAGTCTTAAAAATGACCAAAATTTCATCACATTTGAACAAGATAAAAAGTATCTAAATCTGAACCCAAAAAGGAAAAATATATGTCAAACTAAAGAATAAAATGTCAATGGGAAGGACAACTACATTAAGTGATCATTTTTAGCGGTGTCCTCAATTCAGAAAAAGTTTCCTCACACCTTGCAAATATGTCTAAAACTTGTGAAATCTCGCGAGCGCAGGATTCAATTTTCCGTGAACGTGAACCTACATAAAAATTGCTCTTTCAGCTAATTAACACACGTGCTGCGGTCTGTCTGTTTTTGAATGACTACATGTACATGTAGAGGCCTACACTGCTGATGTGTGGTTTATCATGCATTTAGATATAACAAGTCTACATGCATTTTGAATTCAAATCAACATTACCTAATTTTCTCTGGAGAAATTTCCTCTGAGATTCGTCGATGCGTAATAACTTTTCGAAGTAATGCTTCACAGGTACATTCAACATACGCCAATGCATGGGTGCTGGGCGAAGTATCTCGTATCGCAGCTGCGGTAACCTTTGCTCGGGTTCTGCCACCATGTCATGCCGGGGGGAGATTGGGATTCTCCTTCCTGTCCGTGCCCTTTCCCTTCTTCGTTCTGCCCTTTCCTTTCGGCGATTCCGTACAGCCTTTGGGTTCCTGGTAAGATCTTTTTCATAGGATTTCTTCTTGGCCTTTCTGCAGCTGGTTCCTTCCGCCTTTGTCTGGTGAACTGCTTTGCAGGATGCTTTCCCCCTCCTTAGATAAAATTTGTTGCCCTTGAAGCATGGTATGTCGCGCTCCACCATGATGACCTGGTAATCACGGTCTTCATGGAGCTCCTCGTCAGCAATATTCTCTGCAATCATGGCTGGCAGCAACCACCTCTTCTTCTTATTCATCGAGTACATGATGGGATCAACTAACAATCCATCCACTGGAATGGCAAGGGTGAAAACATAGGGGTCATTTTTCCTTTCAAACTGTTATCATGGGCAACAAATTTAGCACTGAAATATTCAATCTTCTTTTAGCATAACAGTATTTATTTGAGATTTCTTAAAGGAGAATGAAAGCCTGGGGGAAAAATCAATTTTACAGAAAAGAGAGGATATAGAGAGAAGCAATTTTTTAAAAATTCCATCAAAAAGTTATGAAAGTTGGAAAAGTCTCAGTTTACTTTCTATGGCGATCCTCAAATTGACAATGTTGCTTCAGAATGGCAGGTTAAGAAGGACAACTCTCAATACTTTTCTATACACAAAAGTTCATATTTTCCCCACTATCTCTCAAGGTGCAGCTTGTCTCCTTAGCTCAAGATATATATCATGGGAAAATGTATTTTACATAACATACATGTATGTTGAGTTCACATAGAGACAAGCAGCATCTTTAGCAATAATAGAGAAAATATGAAATTTTGAGTACAAAACATAGTGAGAGTTGTCCTTCTAAGCCCGCCATTTTGAAGCAACATTGCCAATTCGAGGATCACCATAGAAAGTAAACTGAGACTTTTCAAACTTTCTCATTCCATAACCGATTTTGATGGAGCTTTTTTTAAATTGCATCTCTCTACCCTCTCTTTTCATTAAAATGGATATTTCCCCAGGGTTTCATTCTCCCTAAAACTAGTGCCATAGGGAATCAGGTTATTACTGTGTTAAGCCTACATGTGAATGATGGAATCAAGAAGTCAATGAGTTGATTAATATTAATCAGAAAAACAAAAAAACATTTTCTTGCTTACCAACAGCTACATGTACCTATCAGTCAATTTTCTGAATAATCTGTAATATTTGTTGGCTTTTGTTTAAAAAAAAAGAAAGAGGTAGAAGGGAAGAGGGAGAAGGAAAGAGACATGTCTTTGCAAGTGAAATACTTGGTACTTGGCTGGGATTATCTGATTGGCGTCATAAAAGGAGTTTAAACCGGAGGTGTGGCATGTGCGGCCATCAATTTAGAGTGCTGGTTCTGTGATCATTTTTTAGGAGTTGTTTTTAACTACAGAAGGAGGGGGAGCTGGAGACACAACATGTAAGGCTAATATGGGCTAGCTTTACCTAGTCATAAATAACAGGGTGACTAAAAGTGCCCCCCTCCCTAACAAAAAAAGAAAAAGAAAAAGAAAAAGAAAATAGAGTTAGTTAGTAAATGAGACTTCCCTAAGAAGAAAACAGAAAGAAAGAAGAAGAAAAAAAAAGGAAAAGGAAAAGGAAAGATAAACTCATGCCACTGCTTCTTTTATAATATGCTTCTGCCTATATTCAATTAAATACAAACTGGAGTTCTGGTCATGTGATCATAATGTGACAGAAACTGTTCCAAAATAACTGGGAGTGTCAGATTAGCTGTGTATAAACACAGGTGTCTAGTGTGAGATTTGGAAATTATCGATTGATAAGAAATATACTTAGATTTCCCAAAAAGGTACTTGCACTGCACAAAGAAATGAGTATATGGGACCACACACAAATCTGGCATGAATGTTACCCGAAACTTTTCAGTTCTTTCTTGTCATATTTTCAATATTAGGGCATTTGAAGAGCAATCCTTTCTAGGGGACATGTTTACTATGATATTCTACCTAACTGACATGGAAAGAATGAGAAATGTCACAAATTATTTTTCACCGTGCCCAGAACTCAAGCTTCTTTTTAACTTCCTGACTCAAACTGTTCTTGAATCATTGTCACAACCAGAATAAAGAACCCTATAATTTTATATTAATTGACATCTTTGACCCTTCACCTAACAATCCAAAAGTCTGAACAATTTGTCTCCCTATAGACATTCAAATTGTTGAATGATGTGATAACAAAACTAACAAATCTTTAATTTCATGCATATGACCTCTATGAACTTTGACCTGCATACCCCAAAGTTTAAGCAGACCATCTTCCTATGTTGATGCAAACTAGCACCAAGTTTGAAGTTAATACTTTAAATAGTTCTTGAGATATCACGTTAACAAGGTTAAAACCTGAAATTTCAAAAGTGACCTGTGACCTCTGACTTGGCTACATGTACGATGTACATACCCCCAAATCTAATCAGGGGGTGTTTTACAAAGACTAAGATTGACTCAAATCGCTCTTAACTATGGCAGGCCATTAATGCCACCATTTGCTTTCACCATCGGTCTCTCAAGGGATGTACAAATCATTGTCACAAATTTGAATAATTTACATTTTTTGTTTTCTTCATCAATGAACTATAAAAAATTGTCAATTCTGCAGATTTGTGACCGCGATTTGCAAATCCTGTGAGAGATCCGTGGTGGGAAAGAGCGGTGGCAGGGATGGCCAGCAATGGTTGGGTGCGATTTTGGTCAATCTTGGTCTTTGTGAAACACCCTCCAGATCGTCTTCCTATGGTAATGCATATTAGTACCATATTAGAAGTTCATGCTTCAAACGGTTCTTGATATACATGTAGTGTGTTAAAAAGGCTAAATTCTGTATTTTCATAATTTGCCTCTGTGACGTTTAACCTTTGACTTGTCCTATATACCCAAAAATCTAAACAGATCATCTTCTTATGGTGATGCATACTAGTAGCAAGTCTGAAGTTCCTACTTCAAATGGTTCTCGAGATATATATATTTTTTTTTTTTAAATTTCTTCTTCTTCTTTTTCTTACATGTATGTTTGTCAAATCAATGTATTTTTCTCTAAGCGCCATGGGCGCCGAAAGTCGGACCTGTGCGCTATACAAGTAGCCACTAGTGTTATTTATTATGATTATATATACCAGGACATGTCATTCTCCATGGAAACCCAACTACATTCAGAGAGGCTGCACTACATATCATCAGCATGATGCAGCCTCCTGTTGGGTCCCACATGCTATAAATGGACCAATGCATGTTTTTACTCGCACCCCTGCATGCTCATTTATTGTATATATGTGAGCCAACACGAATCCTGCAACTTGTCACCTCCATTGGCACATGACATTGTTGACATCCCAGTATAGCTTCCAAGGAACTGCGTTTCGGGATTACTGCGACAAGTAACAAGTAGTCGTGTTACTGACGGATGGATGGACAACCCGAAAAACATAATGCCTCCGGCACCAGTTTCGGTGGGCAGAGGCTTAAAATAAGAAAATGATACCTACCAGTCTGTGCCTCTAATCCACCATCTTGAAAAATCTTCTCAAAATCAAGAGAGTACTTGACAGAGAATGTTCGAACTCTTTCTTTGAGGATCATGAACTGCCCTGTGAAAAAAGACATATTGCATTGGGTTGGTTGCCCAGGGACGTATCGCAGGGTCTTCCCACAGCGAGTCATGGACTTCTTTCCTCCAAGAACTGCTGCCATTTTCCTCACTTGTCTTCTGATCACCTGCATTATGAGAATGAGGTAATGAATAGGCCTTAGTATTAGCATTATTCTAGTATTACTACTAGTAAACTTCATGACAGGCATGTATCATGCTTAAATGTAGATGTTATCACTTTTCATGAAGTGGTCTTCTGGCTTTGTTCCTTTCCAAATGCACAAAAAATGTCAGGGTGTTGCTGTTGTTTTTTTTGCAACATTTCTTATGTTTACAATAATCATCACCATGATGATATTCAACTCGTCTCATTTCATAAGTGAGAAATGAAACTTGTCAGAGATTTTTATTTCTCTCTAAGCATATTAATCACCTGAAAATTAAAAAAAACTAGATGAATCCTCGACCACGCATGGTCGAAATTTATGCCACCATTGCCAGATCGGTAATATACGAGACAGTCATGTTGATTTATTTTCCTTTTATGACATCTTTGACCAGGGAAAAAATTAATTATTTTTTTTCTGGGGCTACTTTTGAGCCCACCCGCCCGAATTTTCTACATTTTATTACAGTTTACATTGGACCCTATGAGAATTTCAGGGGCTCTTTTTAGTTTTCCAGGACTCTTTTTGGCGTTTCGGGGGCGAATTCGCCCCGAGCCCCGTGTATTTTTTTCCCTGTCTTTGACCTTGACCTTTGACCTTGTGACTCCCAAATCTAATCAGGGGAGCGTTTCATGAAGAGTTTTGTCGGTGATTTTCACCGACAAATGTTATAAGCTACTGAAAATACTCACATCTGATTGGCTGAAAGCAAATTAGTCGGTGAAAACCACCGACTAATTGTTTCATGAAACGCCCCCCTGATCATTGTCCCTCCCATATGCATACATGAGCCAAGTTTGAAGTTGATCTGTCAAATTATAGTTATCACAAGAACGTACCATTTCTGTGTACATAATGACCTCTATGACCTTTGACCTTTAACCTCGAGACCCCAAAATCTAATCAGATCATTGTCCCTCCCATATGCATACATGAGCCACGTTTGAAGTTGATCCGTCGAATGGTTATTGAGTTATCGCGAGAACGAACCATTTCTATGCACATAATGTGGGCGGAGGCATAAAAATAGGTGCATTCACACACAAGAGGAATTGAAATTTATCGCGATCCAAATTTCAGTTTTACTGCTACCATTCCGTACAAGGAAAAATCAAAATTTGGATTGTGATCCTAATCGCAATTCAAATTTTCGATTTTGTTTTTGACCATTCATACACATGAGGAAGCAATGGAAACAGGCAGGAGAGCCCAAAACTTCTCAGCTTAAACTTCTGTTACACAAGATCTGGACGGGGGAAAATACACATCGACAGTAAAAGGGCTACCGAAAGTACAGTAACAAATTCTATAATTAAATACTAAATAATTATGTACTACCATCAACGTAATTTTAAATTCCTTGCTGTGTATTAACCATATGGCAGCTAGAGGGTCAAAAGCATGCACAGTCCCCGAAATTTATGGGTGGACTTTGAATTTTCTAGAGCCTTTGCAAATCTTTTCCAAAGTCTCAAATTACATGTAAATCACATTTGAAATAAATTCAAAGCAGTAATAGCCTAATAGGGGAACTATACTCCTTTGAAAATTGCTTGTTTTCATGTATAAACCTATGGCAGGCGAGATTTTGGGGGGTAATATGCATATTCCCAGGGATTTATGGGGAGTCTATTTGACTCATGGAGCCTTATTCATACATTTTCAGAGTTTGAAATTTTTTACGCAAATCACTTCCATCGTAAATTCAAATAAACGTCAGGGGAATTAAAACCATTTCAAAATCTCTGTTTTTGCATGTTCGTCTATGGCAGCTCAAAGGTCAAAGGCATGCAGAGTCCTCAAAATTTATTGGTAGTCTTTGAAATTTTTTTAGCCTTTACTAATCTTCTCCAAAGTCTCAAATTACATGTTAATCACATTTGAAATAAATTCAAAGTAGCAATAGGGAACTACATGTATAATCAATCTTAAAATCCTTG
Source organism: Echinometra lucunter (assembly GCA_029962745.1). Taxonomy (NCBI): domain Eukaryota; kingdom Metazoa; phylum Echinodermata; class Echinoidea; order Camarodonta; family Echinometridae; genus Echinometra; species Echinometra lucunter. The sequence goes on from CM057170.1 coordinate 11,583,042, forward strand.
TTTCAACGTGTTATCCCTATGGCAGGTGACTCTGTCAAAAAGCAGGCATGATGCTGGGGATTTACTTCTACTTCTACTTCTACAGGAATACTCCACAGAATCCATAAGTCAGGATGTAATGCAGAGGAAATAGACTTGAATAGGTGCTTAGTGGCAGTGTACGCTTGTTGGTACTTATAGATCTATACAAAGTGCAAGTAAAAATTTATAGTGCCATTGATTGAAAATAAAGTTTTATGAAATGTTTTTTGAAAGAGATTGGTTAACCCATTCATGACAGAGGTCCACATTTTGTGGTTTGGCCTAATATCTTTTGATGCAAAGCCCTAAAAATCATACTAAATACATGAGCAGAAAGAGCAAAAAATTCTACACAAACTGTGCCCATTTTGGTTGCATCAATATTTGTTGTTTGATGCTGAAAATTTTTTAAAGGAAAATAAGCATTAAAATCCTTAAATTGGCAATGTGATAGAAAGTTTAAAATCACTGTTTTCCCCTGCAAATTGGCAACTTTTTGACTTCTCATCATAATTTCTGTCAATTTATATTCATTTCAGATACATGACATTTTATAAGAAAAATGTAGCAATGAAATAAAAATGTTGGTGTTGCCAATTTGAAGAATAAAAGCTGATCAAATTAGGCTTTAAATAATTCCTGTCACGAATGGGTTAACATTGTTATGATTTTTAAAAATCTTGTTTTGTTACTTGAAAATGGGATAAACATATGGGTTATAGTGTAAAAATACCAGTCTGAAAGTTTCAAAGTACAGTATAATATCCACAGGAAGTATTTTTAAATATAAAAAATGTGAACCAATGTTTGAAAAATATACGAGGGTTGGTTGCAAGGGAATAGACATAAGGAGTGCGCATGGGCATATGACTCACCTTACCGTACTGTGTGTATTGGCGTATCACGCGGCGGGAGGCATATAACAGCATTTTCAAATTCAAGCAAAGTGGTCCTCTTAGTGATTGTCTCGTGAGACGAAGGATAATAAAATCGCTGTTTGCGTCTAACTTACACTTTTTCATTCCACATTATGGTTAGTTTCAGGTTTTTAGTACAAATACAAGTGCTCATACACATGTTTCATATTAGTTTGAGAATTTTTTTAATCAGCTACTCACAAAGTTAGCCAATGCCTTTAACTATCAATCCTTCCATTCGTGCAAAAATCAGACTTCAAAAATAAAGTTTTGAATATGAAATATCAAGAACTAATGAGAACATCTTTTCACATGTTATACCAATGGCAGACGCATTTTTCCGAGTCGGTTTTTAACACAGCATTTACCCTTGCCAAAATGTACATGTACTACGGAAGTAGGTGAGAGTAGTTGTCTGTAATTTAATGTCTTTGGCAGGACCCTACACTGTACACAACATGCTGGTAAGTGGTAAGTGAAATTTTAACGTTATTATATTTCTTCTTTAGACTTTATTTAGACAGTGCCATATTACATTTCACTTTCAGACTTGCACCATAGTTTTGCTATTGCTTTGCCTTTGCTCATTCCAGTTTACGAGGGTAAGCCCACCCGTAGGTCAAAACGGCGTTTTGAATAGCGAAACAAATTGCCGACGCGAACGCAAAATACATTGAATTAGATCTTCTATAAAAGAGAAGAAAAGTTTTGACTTTACTTACCAGCAATGTTCCTGAGGCTCTCAATTCTCGCCTTTCTGCTTCATATCTGATGAATGAACTGAAAATGGTGAATTTTAAGAAGAAAACTGACGCTTATCAGACTCGTAGGTCGACAGCATGCCGTTGAGTAACCAATAGAAAAGCATGCTATGTAGTTTTGGTACCAGCGTTCTCGCCAGGATTTTTCTTGCGCGTGTCGCAAACCCGCCGATTCGCTGATGGCCGAATTTGCACGTGACGTTCTGATTTTCACATGCGCTTTGCTAGATCTAAAGTCGAATTTCGTTGCTGAAACATCGCAAAGTTCAATGTCCTTTTTTCAACCCGTACCGTATATTGCCCGATACGACGATAACGCGAAAAAAATTTGCGTTTTAATTACATGTAAGATTGGCTATACTTCCGCGAAGTTCAATGTCTTTTTTTTCACCCCGTACATTGTCCGATACGACGATAACGCCAAAAAAAAAAAAAAATGCGTTAATATTCACTAATTACATGTAGATTCTGTCGGTATTACGGTATTTTTTTTTATGTTATCAAGCCGGTGTGATTATAACAATCTAATAATTGTTAATTACATGTAGATTCTACTGGTAACGGTAATTTTTTTTTTGTATGTTGTCAAGCCGGAAAGATTATAGCAATCTAATAATTGTTAAAGATTCATACACACCGTTGCAAACACAATCATGACATATTCGTGAAGAGTCTTGAGATCGATATTACATCAATATGTAAAATCATGATAGGCCGACTTCAATTCGAAAATAGGACAAGTAGGAGTTCGCTATAGGAACTTGCAGCGACGGGATACAAATTGTAATCTGAAACTGAGATTCATAATATGTTCGTAAAGAGTTTTGATGTGGAAATATATCGATTTATTTGGATGTCAGGTTGTTATACCTATCTCGAAACATACGAGTCACCCTAGGGTCTTGTAGCGCCCCGGCGGGATTGTTATCTCAAAATTAACGAAGATTTGTCACACATTCATTAAGAGTTTTTTGTGGAAATAATATCACATCGATTTGATTTATGATGTAAATTGTTATACATGTACTTATCTTTTGAAAGATACAAGCTACGCTAGGATCTAAAAGTGTATATCTAAAAATTAATGAAGATTCATAACCTATTCGTAAAGAGTTTTGAGGTGGAAATGTCATCATATCGGTTTGATGTGTGATGTGAAACCGTTATTCTTGTCTTTCGAAACATACGAGTTACGCTAGGATCTTGTAGCGTCAAAGCGGGATAAAAATTGTAATCTAAAAATAAGGAAGATTTGTGACACATTCCTTAAGAGTTTTTGGTGGAAATATTATCACATCGATGTGATTTGTGATGTAAAATTGTTATACATGTACTTATCTTTTGAAAGATACAAGTTACACTAGGATCTAAAAGTGTATATCTAAAAATTAATGAAGATTCATAACCTATTCGGTTTGATGTCAAACCGTTATTCTTGTCTTTCGAAACATACGAGATACGCTAGGATCTTGTAGCGTCTTGGCGGGATAAAAACTGTAATCTAAAAATAATGAAGATTTGTGACACATTCCTTCAGAGTTTTTAAGTTGGAAATATCATCTTGATTTGATTTATGATGTCAAACCGGTATTCTTATCTTTCGAAACATACGAGTTACGCTAGGATCTTTTACCGTCCAGGCGGGATGATTGTAACTAATAATGAAGATTTGTGACACATTCATTAAGAGTTTTTGGTGGAAATGTTATCATATCGAATTGATTTATGATGTAAATTTGTTATACTCATCCTTTGTAAGATACGAGTTACGCGAGGATCCAAAATTATAATCTAAAAATTGTTGAAGATTCATAACCTATTCGTAAAGAGTTTTGAGGTGGAAATATCATCATATCCGTTTGATGTCAAACCGTTATTCTTGTCTTTCGAAACATACGAGTTACACTAGGATCTTGTAGCGTCCCGGCGTGATACAAATTGTAATCTAAAAAATAATGAATATTTGTGAATTCCTTGAGAGTTTTTAAGGTGGAAATGTCATCTTGATTTGATTTATGATGTAATATTGTTCTTGTAGTACTTTTAAATGTCGCAGGAGATGATGTGTATCCCGTGCGCTACGCGCTATTAAACGGAGACTAGCCAACATGGCAGTTAGAATCGCAAGCCGGGCCGGCCCGATCCTGGCCTGCACTGCAGTAGTATGCTTGAATCTGAATCTTAATAGTTGGGTCAGCAAAATATCTTTGGGAGACACATCCACGCTATAACGACACATCCACTTGTTTTCAAAGTACATCGAAACGACATGAAATAGGATTAGTGCCGGATTGAACGTGAGAGTATGGTACAGCGGGGCAAGTTATTGAGAACAATTTCAAAATCACAATTTCTTGAAAACTATCCTTTTTGTAATAGCTCCATGGTACGAGTTATCGCTCGTAAAACTGAAAGGCAGGGTCAGGGACGTCGCACGCACAGTACAGTACGACAGTAACGGTACTCGTATATATTTTAATGCACGACCTCCAATTCCAACCAAGCGCCTTTAATTCCTGTTAATGTTTCAAAAATTGTCGATGTCCGGCGCTGGCAGTGGCACGGCAGCTAGCTGGGCATGGCCTATGTACAGCCGGCTTCCTGGCAATACTAAGTACCGGCATGTTGCAATTGCAGCGCGGGCGAGGGCGGCTAGGCCGCCAGCTGTACTAGTGTAAGACACGATGCAGAAGTGGATCAGTCCACTTCAATGGATGTGATAATGCGCTGCCCGACACATGAATGACACAGAGAGATGTTGGCGGTCGCTGAGTGATATGAATCTGGAATCTCGGATATTTGGGATGGATTTTTATTTATTTATCGTTTTTTTTTTTTACATGTGTCGCTCGCATTTTGCGCGTGTCGCATGAAGAGCTGATGAAATGTACGCGTGTCGCATGCGACACGTGTTTTCTACACTGGCGAGAACGTTGTTTGGTACAGACTTGTCACATTTGCGGGACGAGGTAAATTCACTGACCAAGTACACAGGATGAGTGGGTGAGCCCTAGCCAGACCCCGCATCGGACAAGGACACACACAAAATTTTGGCGAACCCATTCAGTATCCCGGAAGGTAATCGGCATTTGCATAGATCTACATAGACTTTATGTGCGAGAGGTCGAACATTCGGTTGACCCTCGGCTGAGAGAACGAAATTTCTGAGTGCAGCTGAAGCATAAAGCATAATTTTTTGGTAAGTTCTAAGTTGTCAAAATAAGTATGACAAGTGAAAAAACATCAATCAAACATTCAATTTTAAAATAATGTCACTTTTGTAGCTTTTGAACAATGGTTCAATATTTGACATGTTTGAGCTCGCGTGCTTTGTTTGATTAACTGCGTCTTCCCCAAATCTAAAGCCTCTTTGCAACGCGACGCGAGGAAAGAGGAGAACGTAAGTCAACTCAGCAAGATTTCGCATCGTCTGAGCTGCGTCGCGTATCTAAAGCTCCCTATTGACCTAGTACCGCAGAAGTGACAATTCCGGTAGACACTACATCGCATGCTTTTCTATTGGTTACTCAACGGAAAGTTGTCGACCTACAATTCTGATAAGCATGATAAGCATCAGTTTTCTTCTTAAAATTCACCATTTCCAGTTCATTCGTCAGATAATAAAGCAGAAAGTCTTACTCCTCAAACTCAAAGTAGACTCTAACGGGCATGACGGGGGCGCCGCGGCGGAACTCCCTGGATGTGACCAAGACTCCAAGTCCAAGTCCAGTCCCGCATGTACAGGATGAATCCAGCGCGAGATGGAAAAAAAAAATCATCGTTTTAAAAGTTCAAGATACTTACAAAAACAAAGATTTACATATCCCTGGCTTTGTCTTCTCCTACACGTTGTGCAACCACCTTCAATTTTGCCCAGGCAGTTAAATACAAGCTTGAACAACACATCTTTCCCTGCTCGTTTTTGTTTTTTCTGTTCTTACACACCATGTCGCAATCATCAATGCTACGTGTACTTATTGAAAATAGCGCCGGTATTAATGATGTCATTCTCTAGATATTTTCTTTTCTCAGGCTAGATTTATTTAATTCGTATAGATTGATCACAATAAAATATAAACTGAGGAATTTAAATGAAAAAATATTCTTCATACGATTATTGAGGTCTTTCTTTAATAATATTCCCTGGGAGAGAATACTGAAAGACCTTTTACCATATAATGTCATGGAAAGAGCTAATTGACGTTTGAATAAAGACTAATCCAACAACAATAACAAAAACATCTGTGAATGCACACATCCGTGCAGGTGGGAGTCACCCGGGAGTACCTGAACAAAATTGGTAAAAACTAAAAACCGTAAAATCATTTCATAATCCTGGTAAATTATTTGTTTTTAGTGAAAGAGAAAAGAGTTAACGTATCACCTTGGAAAACATCAAACCCAAACTCAAAGAAGATAGAGAAAAGAATTTTGGCATTTCATGAGATCGAAGTCAGCGACGTAACAGGTGCCTGTTTTTTTTTTTTTTTTTTTGGGGGGGGGGGGGCAGAGCCAAAAATTTCCCGGTAAGTAGGTCTAAAATCATTGGCATAGCTAGGATTTCATTTTAGGGGCGGTAGTGAGCACGCGAAGCGTGCGAAGCACTTAGGGGGAGGGTGCAGAGAGGCCTGTTATGAAGGGGGGGGGGGCAGAGCCAAAAATTTCCCGGTAACTAAGTCTAGAATATGTGGGGGTGAGCCCGCACAGGACCCGCCTTAGGACCTCTGATGGGGGTCCAGAGGCAAAGCTCCTGGGGGGGGGGGGGGCCAGGGAGTGGAGCCCCCGGAAGCTCCGGGGTTTTGGTACTAATTCTCCCTCGATCATTTCTTTTGTTTCCCTTTTCTTTCTTCTTTTTTCCCTTTCCCCCTTTTCTTTCCCTCTCTCTTCTTCTTTCTACTTTTTTCTTCTCCTTTCTTTCCCTTTCTCCCTTCCTTTTTCTTTCTTTCCCTTCCTTTCATTTTTTCCCGGTGGTTTGGTGGATTTTCCCGCTGAAATCCTTGGGGGGGGGGGGCACTCTGCCCCCTCCCCCCCCCGGCTGTTACGCCACTGATCGAAATATCCCCTGCATTTGAGAAAATAGAGTTTGGAGGTTTGGGAAGAGCTGCAGAGGTGGAGCGAAGATACATTTAAATAATAATGATAAATAATAAAAACAAAACAAAAACAGTAAACCCATTCCGTCCCCACAGTACACGGAAGGGATGGGGTGGGGAATTAAGGAGAGAGTGGGGGGGGGGGGGGAGCGGGTCTGCCACTTTGTCCTATTGTTACATTCTCCAATATAATGTTCATCAATATACAAGGGATGTTGACTTTTAAATTCCCGATTGCTACTTCATCATTCACAGAGGATACTATTATTACTCTAGTTAATTTTAATAACTTTGGACATCTAAAATGAAAGGTCTGACGTCCACGATAAACCTTTTGATGATTGGGCAGTCCCAAAATAAATGTTCTATACTTTCTTCGGATTTATAATAAAATGAGCATGAATTAGAATCCGAAATATCTAATGTTTTGAGATACTAGTACTTTCACTACAGGGGGGGGGGGGGGGTCACTTCCATTGAAGAGCGGACAGCATCCGCGAGAAAAAAAAACGCGGGAAAATGGTATTTTTTTAGGGGTAGGCGCGGAACGCGAATAGAGTGTCAAAAACGCCCAAAAATGAAAGAAAAAAGCCCCCTAAATCACGATAATCTAAATCGCGAAAAGGGTTTGTAATTTGCACGTACGACTGCGGGACCGACTGTAAACAGACCCGTGAACGGAAAATCCTATAACGCCTGTGTGAAACATAATGAGACAGTGAATTATCTCGAGATAAAAACGGCTCCAAACTTTCAATGGACTCCACTATCACTCTATTATGAAAATAGGAATATCCTCGTTTAGGGTATGAATATCCCAACAATTAATGAAATCCCTGTTTAGGGTGTGCAAATCTGGGACATCTGCACAAAATCCGTGTTTAGGGTGGCCTAGCGGCCTGCCCTCGAATCCTCGTTTAGGGTGGGTTTTTTTTTAAGGACGATTCTCGCGGATGCTGTCCACTCTTCAATGAAAGTTATCCGCCTAGAGTGTATTTTAAAATAAGACTTCTTTTACAGCAAGAAGCGGATTTACGCCGATGCCATGCAGGCAGGAACTTCTTAAAAGTCCAGTCCGACAAAAAGGAGAAGAAAAGGAAAATGAAATTCACATTTCAAGGAGGAAAACTATAAAATTGAGTTGTGTTCAGTGGGTTCAGTGGGTAGAATTAATTCTTTACTGCATTTTTTGTCTTATAGGGCAGCTGGTCCAAATTAACCAGAGTAATAATAGTATCCTCTGTGAATGATGAAGTAGCAATCATTATAATTATTATCATCCGAAAGGAGTTTAAAAATCAATATCCCTTGTATATTGATGAACATTATATTGCAGAATGTAACAATAGGACAAAGTGGCAGACCAGCCCCCCCCCCCCTCCTCTCCTTAATTCCCCACCCCACTCCTTCCGTGTACTGTGGGGACGGAATGGGTTTACTGTTTTTGTTTTGTTTTTATTATTTATCATTATTTAAATGTATCTTCGCTCCACCTCTGCAGCTCTTCCCAAACCTCCGAACTGTATTTTCTCAATAATATACAGGGGATACTTCGATCAGTGGCGTAACAGCCGGGGGAGGGGGGGGGGGGGTGGCAAGGGGGGCAGAGTGCCTCCTCCGAAGGATTTCAAATTTTTCCAAACCACAGGGAAAAATGATGAAAGGAAGGGAAAGAAAGAAAAAGGAAGGGAGAAAGGGCAAAAAAAAGAAAAAGAAAAAAAGAAAGAAAGAAGAAGAAAAAGGGAGAAAGAAGAAGAGAGAGGGAAAGAAAAGAGGGAAAGGAAAAAAGAAGAAAGAAAAGGGAAACAAAAGAAATGATCAAGGGAGAATTAGTACCAAAACCCCGGAGCTTCCGGGGGCTCCACTCCCTGGACCCCCGCAGGAGCTTTAATTGCCTCCCGACCCCCATCCGAGGTCCTAAGGCGAGCCCTTGGGCCCCACCCACTCCGGGCATCGCAACAAGCTACTCGCTGTGCAGGCTCACCCCCGCATATTCTAGACTTAGTTACCGGGAAATTTTGGCTCTGCCCCCCCCCCCCCCCTGATAACAGGCCTCTCTGCACCCTCCTCCTAAGTTCTTTGCGTGCTCACTACCGCCCCCTAAAATGAAATCCTAGCTATGCCAATGATTTTAGACTTAGTTACCGGGAAATTTTTGGCTCCCCCCCCCCCCCCCCCCGATACGCCGCTGACTTCGATCTCATGAAATGCCGAAATTCTTTTCTCTATCTTCTTTGAGTTTGGGTTTGATGTTTTCCTAGATTATACATTAACTCTTATCTCTTTCACTAAAAACAAATAATTTACCAGGATTATGAAATGATTTTACGGTTTTTACTTTTTACCCCTTTTTAACCAGCCTTGATCAGGGAGGTGACTTCCACCTGCATGGATTCCCATGGATTATGCGCATTCACAGAGCAATAATTACTGTAATGTTTATGTTATTGTTGTAGTCTTTATTCAAGCGTCAATTAGCTCTTTCCATGACGTTGTATGGTAAAAGTCTTTCAGTATTTTCGCCCAGGAATTATTATTAAAGAAAGAACACAATAATCGTACGACAAATATTTTTTTTTCATTCAGATTCCTCCTTTTAGATTTTATTGTAATCAATCTATATGAATTAAATGAATTGATCCTGAGAAAAGAGAACAGAGAATGACATCATTACCGGCTAGTCTAAATTTATATACTAGCATACCGTACTAGTATATTGCGACATAGCGTGTAAGAACAGAAAAAACAAAAACGAGCAGGGAAAGATGTGTTGTTCAAGCTTGTATTTAACTGCTTGGGCAAAATTGGCCCACTCAGAAGGTGGTTGCACAACGTGTAGGAGAAGACAAAGCCGGGGATCTGTAAATTTTTGTTTTTGTAAGTATTTTGAACTTTTAAAACGATGATTTTTTTTTTTCTTCATCGCTGGATTCATGCGGGACTGGACTTGGTCACCTACCGTAAGTCCAGGGAGCTCCGCCGCGCCGCCCCCGTTAGACTTGGAGGAGGGAGCCTTGGTGGGGCTCACCTCGCCCAGGGAGGCGTTCCATCGTGTTATATTCAGATATGTCAGAATATAACACCATGGAACGCCTCTCTAGGCTAGGGCTCACCCTATACACAGCGCTGTCGCTTCACGACAGCGTTGTACAAGTGGGCATAGGATAGCCATACCGGTACTCCATACATAGGAAATCATTGCGAACCCACTGCAAAAATTTCGACAACATCGCGTTTGTGATTAAGCTGAATTCTCTCAGCTACAAAAGTGACATTATTTTAAAATTGATTGTTTGATTGATGTTTTTTCACTTGTCATACTTATTTTGACAACTTAGAACTTACCAAAAAAGGATGATTTAAATCATTTATGCTTCATCTGCACTCAGAAATTTTGTTCTCTCCGGCGAGGGTCAACCGGATGTTCGACCTCTCGCATGATAAAGTCTATGTATGCAAATGCCGATTACCTTCCGGGATACCGAATGGGTTCGCCAAAATTTTGTGTGTGTCCTTGTCTGATGCCGGGTCTGGCTAGGGCTCACCCACTCATCCTGTGTACTCGGTCAGTGAATTCACCTCGTCCCGCAAATGTGACAAGTCTGTACCAAAACTACATAGCATGCTTTTCTATTGGTTACTCGATGGCATGCTTGTGGCTGGTTTATTGCATAGTTCTGTGGACCATTTTTTTTTCGCTCAGCTGGGTAGTTACACAGCTCCAAATGCCCTGTTGTTCATTTCTACTAGTTCTAGTCAGATTCTTGGACCCCCATTTTGGGGTCAGCATAAAACTTGCGTGTCCCTTCCCTCGGGCCCGGGGCATACTCATGATATGTAGGCCCCACCATACCATAAATAACCCTAATCCTAATCCTAAACCCTACCCTAACCCTAAAAAACAACTGTAACCCAATCCTTGAAAAACTTAGAAAATTATTGAGGCAGGACCTTTTTCACAATATTGCCATAATAAGTATGTTAGGGTTCTATGTTAATATAACTGTTTCTTAGAGTCTACTTCTTTCAAAATCTTCAAAAATTACTTCAATAAAAAGATATTGCAAGTTCAAAATACACTCTCAATAAACTTAAACCCATGAATTATTGTGTTCATGGAATTGATTCTGGCCATGCATTGTGATCTCATGTTATTTATTTTTCTCAAAGTCCTCAACCATTAACATTTAGAATGCCAGGTTAAGATGGGGGGGGGGGGGGGTGTCATCTTTCCTAGCTTTACACATTTTTTTGTTTCGGGTGATTAATACGCTTAGAGAAAAAAAAAAACTCTCACAAGTTTCATTTCTCACCTATGAAATGAGACAGAGTTGAATATCATCATGGTGATGATTATTGTAAACATAAGGAATGTTGCAAAAAAAAAACCCCAAAACAAAACAAAACACCCTGACATATTTGTGCATTTGGGAAAGAACAAAACCAGAAGACAATTTCATGAAAAGTGATAACATCTACAAGCAAACATAATTCATGCCTTTCATAAAGTTTACTAGTAGTAATACTAGAATAATGCTAATACTAAGGCCCATTCATTACCTCATTCTCATAATGCAGGTGATCAGAAGACAAGTGAGGAAAATGGCAGCAGTTCTTGGAGGAAAGAAGTCCATGACTCGCTGTGGGAAGACCCTGCGATACATCCCTGGGCAACCAACCCAATGCAATATGTCTGTTTTCACAGGGCAGTTCATGATCGTCAAAGAAAGTTTTCTAACACTCTCCGCTAAGAGATCTCTTGATTTTGAGAAGATTGTTGATGATGGTGGATTAGAGGCACAGACTAGTAGGTATCAATTTCTTGTTTTAAGCCTCTGCCCACCGAAACTGGTGCCGGAAGCATTATTTTTTCCGGGTTGTCCGTCCATCCTTCCGTCCCGACTTTTCAGTAACACAATATCTCAAGAACCGTTTGAAGTAGGAACTTCAGACTTGGTACTAGTATGCATCACCATAAGAAGATGATTTGATTAGATTTTTGGGTATAGGACTGTTATGGATTGTTAGGTGAAGGGTCAAAGATGTCAACATGAAAATTTAGGATTCTTTATTCTGGTTTTGACATTGATTCAAGAACAGTTTGAGTCAGAAAGTTAAAAAGAAGCTTGAGTTCTGGGCATGATGAAAAATAGTTTGTGACATTTCTGATTCTTTCCATGTCAGTTAGGAAAAAAAATATCATAGTAAAAATGTCCCCTAGAAAGGATTGCTCTTCAAATGCTCTCATATTGAAAATATGACAAGAAAAAGCTGAAAAATTTGGGAGTAACATTCATGCCAGGTTTGTGTGTGGTCACATATATTCATGTCTTTGTGCAGTGCAAGTATCTTTTGGGGAAATTAAGTGAATTTCTTATCAATTCGATAATTTCCAAATCTCACACTAGACACCTGTATTTATATACAACTAATCTAACACTCCCAATCATTTTGTAACAGTTTCTGTCACATTATGATCACATGACCAGAATTCCAGTTTATATTTAACTGAATATAGGCAGAAGCATATTGTAAGAGAAGCAGTGGCATGAGTTTATCTTTCCTTCTCCTTTTTCCTTTTTTTTTCCTCCTCCTTTTTCCTTTTTTTCCCTCCTCCTTTCTTTCTGTTTTCTTCTTAGGGAAGCCTCATTTACTAACTTACCCTTTTTCTTTTTCTTTTCTTCTTTCTTTTTGTTAGGGAGGGGGGCAATTTTAGTCATCCTGTTATTTTTGACTAGGTAAATCAAGCCCATATTATTAGCCTTGTGTCTCCAGCTCCCCCTCCTTCTGTAGTTAAAAACAACTCTTAAAATGATCACATAACCAGCACTCTAAATTGATGGCCGCACATGCCACACCTCCTTTTATGATGCCAGTCGGATAATCCCAGTCAAGTACCAAGTATTTCACTTGCAAAGATGTCTCTTTCCTTCTCCCTCTTCCCTTTTACCTCTTTGTTTTCTTTTTCATTGAAAGCCAACAGATATTACAGATTGTTCAGAAAATTGATTTATAGGTAGTTGTCGGTATGAATCAAGCTATCAACTTCTTGATTCTATCATTCACTTCACACAGTGGTAACCTGGTTCCCTATGACATTAGTTTTTAAGAAATCTCAAATAAGTACTGTAATGCTAAAAGAAGAAAAAAAAGAAAAAGTTCAGTGCTAAATTTGTTGCCCATGATAACAGTTTGATAGGAAAACTGACCCCTATGTTTTCACCCTTGCCTTCCCAGTGGATAGATGGAACCGTGATCCCGTCATGTACTCGATGAATAAGAAGAAGAGGTGGTTGCTACCAGCCATGATTGCAGAGAGTATTGCCAACGAGGAGCTCCATGAAGACAGTGATTACCAGGTCATCATGGTGGAACGCAACATACCATGCTTCAAGAGCAAGACATGGAATCTAAGGAGGGGGAAAGCATCCTGCAAAGCAGTTCACCAGACAAAGGCGGAAGGAACCAGCTGCAGAAAGGCCAAGAGGAACTGCTCCTATGAAACGGATCTTACCAGGAACCCAGAGGCTGTTCGGAATCGCCGAAAGGAGAGGGCAGAGCGAAGAAGGGAAAGGGCACGGACAGGAAGGAGGATCCCAATCTCCCCGAGGCGTGGCACGGAACCCGAACAAAGGCTACCGCAGATGCGATACGAGGTACTTCGCCCAGCACCCATGCATCAGTGTATGATGGATGTAGGTCTGATGCGTTACACAGAAATATCTGGAAACAGCCGCAAATCTCAGGATAATAGAAATTTAGGTAATGTTGACTTGATAATAATAATTATAAGATATGTAAGGTGCCGAATCCATTTGATGATCAAGTGCTCAAGGTGCAGCTTATGCAAAAGATGAAATTACATAACAAATATACAAAAGTGCAATAGGATAGGTAAGGACATGAGAGGTTATGGAAATCAATTGTAGGCCAAAGATGAATTTTTATGTATTTAAAAAAAAAAAAAAAAAAAAATTATTTTTTACATGGCAATAAATTATCTTGAATCTTGAATCTTAAGCATATATGTTTTAAGATTATTTTTGAAGACATTGACAGAACTGCTAATAACCTGAGGGAGAGTATTCCATATTGACGGCCCAGCATGCGTGAAGGTTCGCTCTCCCCAATTTGTATTAAGCCTAGGAATAACAAGTAAACCAGAGTCTTGAGAACGTAGTGACCTAGAGGGAATGTAATGTTTGATCAAGCCAATGTTGTACTGTGGAGCGGAGCCATGTATACAGTGAAAAATTAGCAAAAGAATCTTAAAAGCAATACGTTCTTCTGCAGGTAACCAATGAAGTGATTTGAGAACTGGTGTGATGTGAGCATACTTGTTAGAAAGGATCACTACACGAGCAGCGGCGTTCTGTAATTTTTGTAATTTTGCAAGCAGGTTATGAGGCAAACCAAACATAAGGCCATTACCAAAATCAAAAGGGGTTGAGATTAAAGCATGAGTAATTTTCTCAGTGGTACTACGGTTAAGATATTTACGAATAAAACCTAAGTTGCGTGGCTGATAACGAACTGATTTTGAGACATATTGAATTTGTGCAGACATTGTGATTTGAGTCAAGAAACACGCCAAGGTGCGGCAAACATTGGATACGGTAATTTCATGTCCAGCAAGAGTAACTGAAGTGATGGAAATCTTGTCCAACTGAGTCTTAGAACCGTACATTACAAATTCACATTTAGCAAGATTTAATATTAGTGAATGTGAATTCAACCAATTATGAACATCATGTAAACATGTCTCAAGATTGTGGATAGCGCTGGCTGCATTGTTCTGATTGGGTTTGAAAGAAGTATATATCTGAATATCACAGGCATAAATATGGTAAGAAAGAAAGTGGTTATGGAAAATATTTTTCAAACCAGTTGAATACAACAAAAACAGGGTGGGCCCACCCACAGAGCCTTGTGGAACTCCGCATGTAAGAGGCAACAAATCTGAAAGGCAACCATTTATAACGACAGCTTGAGAATGATATGACAGGTATGATTTGAACCATTCCAGGGCTTGACCTTTAACACTGAGAGACTTGAAATCAAAGTGCATGTAGTTTTCTTATTTCTAGGTGCATGATAAACCACACATCAGGATTTTAGACCTCTACATGTGGTCATTCAAAAAGACAAGCATTAAATTTGCTATTGACTATGACATCATGAAGCAAGGCAATGGTCAAATGAATGCCATGGCACTATATATGCATAGACTCTTTTGCTGTGTTTGAACTATTTTCAAGTATCAAAAACTGTCATTGCTGTCAATTCATGTTTCTATGCATCCTGAAAAGGGATTAAGTCACTCTGTAGGTACATTGCCATTTGAAGAGATGCCATCTGTGATGTATCCTA
Organism: Echinometra lucunter; assembly: GCA_029962745.1. Lineage (NCBI taxonomy): Eukaryota > Metazoa > Echinodermata > Echinoidea > Camarodonta > Echinometridae > Echinometra > Echinometra lucunter. The sequence goes on from CM057170.1 coordinate 11,598,204, forward strand.
CGATTTTTTTTTAACGTGTTAGCTTGTGTGCTATCCAAATTACAGAGCGGAGGCAAGATATTTTCCGTGAGTGTCGTCTACATTCTGATCTCTCTGAAGACATTCATCAAGATTCTGATATGGAGGAGGAATGGCCCCTTCATACTGCTCTGGATGATGAGGTTCATATGAAGCATCTTGAGGATAGTACTCCTTTTGACCTTGGTTCTTTCATTACAAGCAAAAAACCAAGAAACAGGCATCGCCAGGAAACACGAGAGGTGCAGAATGATTGCTCCAATGTAGTGGTCTCGCAAGTGAGGAAGAGATATGGCAAGGGCTGCGCCATCTATCGACCTGACCTTGCGACACCTGAGCTGCCCAAAGTGGACTCTGAAACAGACTTCAGTGATGTGGACAGTGGCTTTGAATCTGATGTGTCTCCCACTGTAAGAGATGACCACATGGTGTCATGGCTTGACCTGGAATGTGTGGCCAAAGATTACATCCAACCAGATAGACTTAGGATGACCTTTGGGCAGGATTATATGGAGGGATACTCTGCACCCAGGAGGTTTTCTATTAAGGTGAAGGCATTTGGTGCCAGTAGGGTTCCAATATCTGCATCAGCTGTGTTTGCCATAGAGGATAGGAGGCAGCACACAGACACTGTGAAATTGAAGTAAGTTAGCTGCCCAATTTATTTTTATCCATATTTTTCTGATAAAGATTTTCATGTGATATACTGATTTGTGCTCTCTTCAAAATGCTTTAGAAGTTGATAACTTTCAGAATTTTCAACTGAAATTTCTTTAAAAAGGAAATAAGAAATAAATCTTTTAGTTATTTAAGTAAGCAAGTTGTACTGTTTTGTGCAATCTGTGAAGAATTTCTCACATACAAGGTTGGAATAGTTAAATAAGTATTAACTCACTGAAATAGTTCACGTATTCACAGTTGGAAGACATATTGATTAATGGTCATTGATACCCTGGTTAACAATTTCGTAGATTACATTTATTGATTTGAAAATGTGCATTCTAGTGATAAGAAAGGAGATAACTATCATCAGTTTTCATCATTATGATTAATTAATTTTTGCAGGTTGAGATGTTGCAGTGCTGACTTCCCAGTACATGATCTACACCAAGTCATCAAAGAAAGCATCTCCTGTCCATCTCTAGATATGGTGTCCGTCATAGAGGAAATAGAAAAGGCCCTTTCTTGTCATGCCAGGTCAGTACTGATTTCACATTAATTGGAGTAGAAGAGAAAAGCAGAGATACATTGTAAGACAGCAGACACACAAAAAGGGTGCTGTAGGGTTTGAAAATGGCATTTAGAACAACTCAAGACATAAGCAAGGAATGGGGGGGGGGGGGGGGGGGACTTGAAAGGAAATGGTCAGAAAAAAGAAAAGTACAACCACTGGTATTTTTTGAAAAGAGAGGTGGAGACAAAGAAACATTAGATAAGTACAGATGATATGCAGAAACTGTAGGTACTGAGTTAGTGAGTTTACAGCATTAAATGGTTAAATGGTTAAATGGTTGGTCATTTTACCTGACTGCTAAGAAAGCATGTGTATGCTTGTTAGTAAGCAACCAGGGACCGACGGCTTTAAGTCACCTCCGAAGGACTTGGTAATGAGGATTAATACCTTACCAAAGGGCATTAGCGCATCCACTTGGTTTCAAACCTGGATACACCCAGTTACGAGACCACTGCTCTACCACTGAGCCACAGCGCCTCCTAGCATTATTGCAACATGTTCAGTAAACATCAAGGCAATGCTTAACAGAATCTGTTACTTGCTCACGGTCTTCCATTCTCTCTCTGTCTCTGACTTGTGATTCATCTTATCCCGACTTTCTTTTTTCAATCTGAAAGGGATTTCAGTTTCTTAAGCCATTGACTACTGAATTCTCATCTTCCTCATAGTTTTAATACAGAGGTCACCCAGTTCCAGTTCACAACAGGTTAAGTAAAGTAGAGTAATTAAAGTAAAACTAATCAATGGCATACTGGTACATCTTTATTTAAGATTTTGAGAAGAAACATTGTAATATCTTAATTTTTCACCCATCATTTTCATTTTTCAGTTCCCGGGAAACCATAGAAGCCAGCGTTTGTAAACCAAAGAAACCAGAAGTCACACTGGAAACTATTGAAAGCATGATGGGATGGAGTTTTGACTACAGCACGATTGAACATGTCAAAGTTCAGTTAGATGATGAAGAAGCTGTATGTGAACAGGTAGAAACTGATTACCATTGTTACTATGGTAGAATTCATGCTTTCCAGTTTACACATGGATGATGTCCATTCTAATCTTTAATATATCATGTTGGATTTAAATGTAGTAACAGTGGTCAAATGAATATCTGTCACAGATATACAGATAAGAACAGGGAAATTACTTCTTTATATTGAAACCTTGTTATGCTTGGGCTAAGAAACAATAGAATAACAAGAAGTGGGACCAGTGAAAATTACATTGTCATAATTAGAATTTTTTTATAATGGTGTTCTTAAAGGCATACCACTGTGCTATGTTTTTGCAGACATTTTTGGAAGCATATTCCCGGCTTGTGCTGTAGACTGTAGACAGTGAAGTCCAGCAAGTCTGCATGTGCATATCAGATGTATTTTCCTGTCATTGAGTTATATTTCTTATCTGTTTGTCACTTTTCATTAACTCTCTAGCATCTGCACTCAAGGGATTTCTCTGTATCAAAGATGAGCCTTGAAGACAGCTGTGGCATCTGCTTTGAGAGTCTAGCTCCCTCTAGTGGTGAAGCTGCAGGGAAGGGGACTGCTCTGTTTGAATGTGGTCATTTATTCTGCAATGAATGTTGGATACATCATGTTGGCAGCAGGGTACTGATGAGTGAGATCAAGATCCATTGTCCAGTAAGTAGTTTTTTCTCCTTATTCTCAGCTACATCTTTGTATGGGCTTCATTCCCTGCCCAAGAAATTTTAATGATGTACTACACATATATATCTGGAGAGAAACAAATGCCATGTTAATGTATTTTTCTCCATGAACAAGATAAAGACAAGATGAACATGAAAAGAGATTGTAAAAATGAATTACCTTTCATTACTGGGTAAGATCTTATAAATGTTGCCCAACTTTTATTTGTCATGACTTTTCAGGCCTTCAAATGTGAATCTGTTTTGGACAAGACCACCCTGCTCTCTCTCCTACCTGATACTCTCACCCACATCCATCTCAACCGTCTCCATGACAACCGCATCAATGGTCATCCCCAGTGGAGATGGTGTCCCAATCCAAAGTGCGGTCGATTGGTCAAGGTCCGGGATTGGGATGGGTCCAAGAGGTGTCTGGAATCGGGACCAACGGGGCGAGAGGCATCACAGAAGGTACTAGGTGTGCCTGTCCCATGTGAGTGTGGTGTTCTATGGTGCTCAGAATGCAGTGAAGCAGCTCATTGGCCAGCCACCTGCAAGCAAGCAGCAAAGCACCTGCAAGATATGAAGGACTCTGGTAAGCAATAAGAAAAGCCATAACAAATTTTACATACTATTTTGCACATGTCCAACTCTGAGGATGTTCCTTGCTGCATCCGGAAATTGATCAGCACACCATTTGATCCACCGTTGAGCAACATACTGTAGCTAATGGGCCATGACCCTTACATGGGTCTATGACTCTGACTCTCTCTGTGATTGCGTTCTGGTTGTCTTGATATGTCAGCATCTCTCTGTACAAACGCATGCTACTCGTGGGAAGCATCTTACAAAATAAATTATTCATTTTTGATCATAAATATTGATAGGTGCTTAGGTTGGCCTTCTAATGAATTTGGATAAAATGGTGGAGCTTCAGAGGCATGGATATCTGTGTGAGGAGTGTGCTAGATGCCAAGTAGAGAGGCAGAAAGGTGCGCAGTCAGTTGTAACCATGACATACGAAGGATAACAGGAGTTGGCCCACATTTGACAGCAGCCTGCGGATAAGCAGATGCAAAAATATGCATGTCTAGATGTGGCCATAGCATTATAATAAGAATGAAAATAATAATAATAATTTACTTTTATATAGCCCATATATGTCTAAACCTTGAATTTTAAATCTAGTATTTTTTTGTGTTTGACTTCTTACCAGGTATTGATAAAGTGAAGTCGGAGAGCATCAGGTCGGTTGAGGTCAAACGATGTCCATCTTGTCGAACCCCTATGGAGAAGAACGGTGGCTGCATGTACATGGTTTGCGCATGCTGTGATTTCAGCTTCTGTTGGGAATGCTTGGCTGACTGGGAAGCTCATGACTGGTCAACATGGGAATTCAGGTGCCCCCAAGCTAAGGAAAACCTGGAGGTAATTAAATTCTTTCTTTCTCGTTTGTGTCTTTGTGCTTATTGAAATGTAGAGGTGCCAAGGTCTAGTGGATAAGTCTCCTGACTGTGAGCCGTAAGGTCATAGACATATAATAAATTTACAAGACAGAAAGCAGCACGCGCAGATATCATTACATGAATGGCATTAGGCCCCGCCATGATATCTATAACACTGTTGCATTATTCATATCTATTGCGCGTATCAATTCTTTTGTGACACTTTGATTTAATGCGCATTTGTTGCGTATTTATTGTGCATTTATTGCACATGTTTTTAGCTGATGGGCGTTATGTTTTAAAACATGCACAAACGCATGCTACTCCTTGGAATCATCTTACAAAATGAATTATTCATTTTTGATCATGAATGTTGATGGGTGCTTAGGTCAGCCTTCTAAAAAATCTGGACAAAATGGCGGAGTTATAGGAAGTCTGAAGGGGGTATATAGGAATCGGCGTAAGGTGGGGTGGTCGGGCGGTCAGTCTGTTGCAAATATTGCGGATCGAACTACTTCTTCATTATTTGAGCAATGAAATTCGGCACAAACACTGGTCTTGGGATGGAGATGTGCAAGACACTTTTTTTAATGTGTCAGAAACTGTGTTGCAGTCGTAACGGCATAATATTGCAATAAATCAGGGGAAAATTTTGCGGATCGAACTACTTCTTCATTTTTCGAGCAATGCTCATGAAATTCGGCACATTCATTGGTCTTGAGATGAAGATGTGCAAACACATCTTTTGAATGTGTCAGAAACTACGTTGTGAAGGTAACAGCATATTAATGCAATGAATGAGGGGAGAAATCTGACGGATCGAAGTACTTCCTCATTTTTTGAGCGATGCTCTTAAAATTTGGCATTCACACATTGAGGCGGGGTATCAGTCACCTTCAGTGATATTTTTCATTAAATTGTAATATTTAGAGGGGCTTACATTGTGCTAAATCTAGATGGGCCATCCCCTCCCCCCCCCCCCCCCATTAGATTTTTAGAAATGAAGGAGGGAAAAATCTTTAGTGCTAAAGATTGTGGAATATCATTTCTTGGTGGAAGACCCATTCCTCAGTGATGTCTTGCTTAGGACAAATAGGATTTTCAGCGTAACATGAACATTGAATTATACCTTTGGTTAATCACATGTATGCTAACTTGTTTTTCTTGTATTTAGACTGTGGTTTTATCTGCAAAGAGAAAACATTCCATCTCCTTCACTGAGCTAGCCATTGAGAACCGAAAGATGAGGACTCATGAGATCGTTTCAAGACATCATGAACAAGCCTTGAAACTTGCTAGGAGAATGGTAGGTTTAGTAAAGTACTTCCTGCATTTTCTACAGGTTTATTGCTTCTGTATTGAAGATTATGAACAGTTTTGGAAGGCCTTCAAAAACTTTTCATGAGATTTATGGGATTTTAGCTGGTCAGCAGCTAGATAAAAGCAAAACTAAGATGCTGTGAAGTTCTTTCCTCCTCAAGTGTAATATTAAACAAATGAAAGGAGAAAAAAAATTTGATTGGCAGTAATCTTGTATTTGATCTTAAAGTTGAAATTGATTTTGATAGAATAATATCAGGATTATCCATGTTTCTTTTTGTCAGACATTTCTTGTATGAGAATACCAAATCATTATCATTATCATTATTACGCGGATATATTTTGATAACTAAATCTTTTATCTCTCTCTCTTGCTCTCTCCTTCCAGTACTTTGTATCAGATGCTGCTTCCCATATCCATCTTGCTGATGGTGATCTTTTCCCACCAAGTATCAGGATGCCTCAAGATCCAATTGCTTGGAGCTTCTCATCTAACCAAGTGGATCAATCAAAGATGATGGCATTGGTTGCTATGGCTACCAAGATGGCTGCCTTTGCAGCAGAGGTAAGCATGATGCATCCCTTCCATTTTAATGATGATTATGATAACATCCCTGTGCTCTTTCACAAAGCTTTTGGAAATTAGTACCCAAGCAATGATTGCTAGCATTCCAACTATTCATACACTGCACCTTGGTCGATGTGACAAGTGTAGGTAAACTTCTTGCCCCTCTCCCCTCTCCCCTCTCCCCTCCCCCTCCCCCTCCCCCCTGAAATTTCAAGTATGTTGGTGCTGCATAAGGGATGATAATGAAGATTTGATAATTAATGATAATGATAATGACAATAACAACGATAATTTGATATTGATATTGATATTGATATTGATATCGATATTGATATTGATATTGATATCGATATTGATAATGATAACAATAATGATAATAGCAATAGTAATTAACATTAATTATGAACTCATTTCATGAAATTATATCACAGTGAACAAATATAAATGATTTTTTTTTTCTAATATGCTCTTAAATTTCTTTCCATCTCATTTAGGTCCGCATTCTTCTAGAGTATGTGAGTGTCCTGATTGGACTCTCCAGCAGGAAGATGAGGAACAGAAGGAATGGATGGAAGAAGATGATTCTTAGGTTGATGTTCATAGCATGGAGAATGGAACAAGTAAGTCAAGTCTTACCACCTTCTGCTTTTGACATGTTATGGTTTTCATCAAGTTCTATTTAAGTGAAAACGATAATGATAATATGAAACAAAATCCAATAAACTTTGCACTGAAGAATATAACTACAATTACACATTTAACACAATGTTCCTAATCCACTTTACTAACTTTGAGTAATAGCAGAGCATGATGAAGTTTGGGGGATTGAAAAGACTTCCATGCAAATGCATTTTAGCACACCTTTTTAGTGAGTTATTTTGTTTTCATAATTTTTACTACAGCCTACATGTTGCACACCCCACTCAATATAACAGGAATTGTATTTCCTTACCAATCATTTTTTGAAAGTATATAATATATCTTGCCCTTTTTTATTTTTCTATTTATTAGTTAATTTTACATTTTGATTTAATTCTTTTTTGTTGTCATTCCTCCTTTCTGTAGCTCTTGGAGAGTCACCAAGATAGATCAGCAGAAGATGTGTGGGGGAGTCTCAGAGTTCTGCTTCATCAGGGAACTCTCTGCCTTGAGGATATTACAAAGACAGTGCCACTCTTGCACAAGAGACTTCAGAATGTCAAGGGTCATGGTTCAAAGGACACAGTTGGAAGTATCAAGCAGAGGTCTGGACCATCTTTGGTGTAAATCAAGATCTTGTCATGAGGAATGCCATGAGGACATCTGGGACCAGGGACATCACATGGACAGTTGTCCCACTCCTGAATCAAGGACAGTGCCACTCTTGCACAAGAGACTTCAGAATCTCATGGATCAAGGGTCAAAGGACACTGTTGGAGTTATCAAGCAGATGTCTGGACCATCTTTGGTGTAAATCAAGATCTTGTCATGACAAATGCAACAGGACATCTGGGACCAGGGACACCACATGGACAGTTGTCCCACTCCTGAATCAAGGACAGTGCCACTCTTGCACAAGAGACTTCAGAATCTCACAGATCAAGAGTCAAAGGTCACTGTTGGAGTTATCAAGCAGATGTCTGGACCATCTTTGATCTAAATCAAGTTCTTGTCATGACAAATGCAACTAGGACACTTAGGACCAGGGACATCACATGGACAGTTGTCCCACTCCTGAATCAAGGACTTTGGGGTGTCAAGAGTTAGGAAAAAGAGCCTTAAACTATTCTTAAAGAAAGAATTGTAAAGATTCAAAGTTTTTTTCTTAAAACCTTGGACTTTATACTACCAATGTGTTTTGCCTTTGAATTTCTTGTCTAAATGGGAACTAGATTTATCTGAAATGCTTGGAGAAGGCCTAAACCTTGCCAATGTAATATAGGTGCATATTATGTGAATGCATAGAAGATGTCTGTTCTACAACTCATTTCTTTTTGTTGATCAGGGTGGACTGCCCGTGGGAGTTTTTGAGAATCCCTCACAGGCTGTTTGATCTTTGGCTTGAAAACCACTTGATCTTTGGCTTGAGGGTCGCTTGATCTTTGGCTTGACGGTCACTTGATCTTTGGCTTGACGGCCGCTTGATCTTTGGCTTGAGGGCCGCTTGATTTTTGGCTTGACAGCCGGTTGATCTTTGGTTTTAGAGCCGCTTGATTTTTGGCTTGAGGGCTGGTTGATTTTTGGTCTTGGGGTTGGTTCAAATTGGTTCAAATTAGTCCAAATTTTCCTTGTGAATTGTATTACTTTGTCAAATGGATCTGCATGGTTTAAAGGTATTAGGGCAATTCCATGTTATGGAATTACAAATCAGAGATTTTTGGCTCACATATATACATACCCATATGAATGTCTTGGAGCGTTTTGTACTTGAATGACAAGTAAATGTAATTTATCAATAGAAAAGTCAGTCTGCAAAGAAGAAAATGCCATTTTATTTTACTGGTCAGATACTGTTTTCAAATACGCACAAAGGTATAGGAAAAACAAAGTTGCAATTGTTTATGAAATGAATTTGTAATAAAAGAATATTGAAGTGAATTGTGTGTTTTTTGCCAGTGATTATTTCAGCAAGTCTGTTATTATTTATTTGCTTTTTGTTTGCGTGCTGTCTCTAAATAAAAAGATTAGGCCTATAATAGGCACGTTCACACACAAAAAGAATTGAAATTTGAATCGCGATTCAAATTTAGATTTTATAGCCACCGTTCACACAAGGGAAAAAAGCGAGATTCAGATCGCGATTTGCATCGTGATTAGAATTTAGATTTTTTTTTTTCGACAAATTCACACACACGAGGAAGCAACTGAAACTGCAGGAGAGCCCACAAACTTCTCCGCTTAACTTCTGTTATACACGATCTTGGACGGGGGAATATACACATCGACAGCTAAAAGGGCTACAGAAAGTACAGAAACAAACTCATTAATCAAATAATGAATGATTATGTACTATCATACAAAACATTCGTTCACTACACGGGATCAACGGCGCGAAGATAGCGTGCAGTGCGTATGCTATACAGTGCATGCATAGCGCATCCCGTAACGTAACACACACTGCACACACTGCACAGTGCATGCACAGCGCATCGATCGCAGACGCGCAAAGAATGATGGGATAGATAAAACCGATTTTCTTATCGCGATTCCGTTCAAACACACAACGCTCGGCAAATAATTTCGATTAATATTCTGAAAAATTGCACTTCTTACTGCGAGTTGAATCGCGATTATTAGTGAGATTATTCTGTCCACACACAAAATAAAATCGATTTTTTAATCGCGATTAGAAAATTTTCACCCTGTGTGTGAACGCCCCTAATGATAACATTATCATGAGAATGCAATTTTTAGCAGCTCTTGATAATAATGACAATAATTTTTGAAAAATAAGAATGATAATACTAACAGTTGGTAAGTGTATATCGCTAGTATGTCTGTATTTTGCCATTTCTGAGATAAGATTAGTCTGTCCAAAGATTCTAAACTTTGAGGAAGACCTTACCAATGAAAACAGGTTATGAACTGCTTTCTAAATCTACCCTCTTTTCAGGTGGTTTGGGTAAATGAACACCCCATCTCAAAGTGAAAACACATCAAAACTACAAAGTATGTAAATGTTGACACTTTCTTTATAAAATAAATGAATGCTGTTTCTTGACTTCTGATTCTAAGCTCAGTTTCATTTTCTGGAGCTTGTGTGTTTGTTACCACACTGGCTTTTTTCTGAATTATTATAGAAATGAACAAAAATACTTTGACCCTTTGAAGTATTTTCCTTCAGCAGAGACTGGAGAGCAGATGCATGAGCGTAGGTGAGATTTCTAAAATATTACGAGGGAGCAAAACGAGCGAGGAAATACACACTCTTTTTGATGACATTGGATGCATATGAATCATCTAAATAAATTATTTGGTCACCTCGCTCGCCCAATTTGTTTGCTTTCAAAAACCATTAAACAATTATTTAACGAGCGAGTGCAGCGAGTGAGGAAAAATATACTCTTTTTCATTGTAAAAGTTATTTTGTCATCGAAATACCTATAGTCCTATAAGATATCTAAACAATTTATTCGATCACCTGTGTGCTGAATATGACTCCATTAAGGTACCTCGCTCACCGTCCGAAACCATTCTGTTTTTACAAGGGTTAAGGGTGAATGTACCTGGGTACCCCGGTTAGCAGCCATCTCATTGTAGGAAGGAAGTGGGTAGGGAGCCTGTTCCGACTTGGGGATCCTTGAAAGGGGGAGCCACTCCCGGGGGGGGGGGGGCACTCAGTATAATGCGTGGTGGGTATGTGCCGCGGAGAAGACCCCCATTTTTACACTCAAATTTCCGTTCCAAAGCATAGCATTTGTATGTTATTGAGAAAAAGAACAAAGAAAGCCGTTCCAAAGCATAGCATTTTGTTCTTATCGAGAAAAAAAGAAGAAAGAAATTCGTTCCAAAGCTTCGCATGTTTTTCGTTACGCCGTTCCGACCGCATTGATCCGCTACAATGAGCTGCATTTTTGGTGAAAAGCGGCCCGCAGAGCGCTGTCCGACCATCGCCTCTGCGCTAGCGCACCCGGGGGCCGTGCCGCCAGGCTAGCTGCATGCACGTATGCCCGTTCCATAGGGATACATACCCAGTCACACGCAGGTGAACCGTTCCAAAGACCCCCGTTTTCACAAACATTTGTAGTTCCGAAGCCCGTTCCGAAGACCCTCCTTTTCACAATAAGCCCGTTCCAAAGCCCCCGTTTTTTGTCTCGCCCGCGGCACATACGCGGCTCGAGTACCCCCCCCCCCCCCCCCGGGGAGCCACTCTTCCATAAGAGTGCTAAGTGCTATCTTGGTCATAGCTTAATCGTCATGATCATGGTGGTTCTATCTTTTCTAAAATGTACATGTATTTTTATGCAATATTCTTGTCACTTTTTTCTTCTCCTTTTAAAATGACTGCTGATTATTAGTAAATGTTGTGATTTCATTTGATTATGAAACAATAAAACATGATTTTAACAAAATTCTCATTGCATCATTTATAGGCCACAGTCCGTAAGCCTCTGCATAGGCCTACTGTATACTGGTGTATACAGCGGTGTACAACTTATACCATGAGTTTAAATAGTAATATTAATAATAATGATAATAAACAAAAACAACAAACCAAATGCATTCCGTCCCCCAAAAGTAGAACTGAATGGATGGGGGTTGCGCATGGGGAAGGAAGGCGAGCCGGGAAGGGGGAGCTGGTATTGGGTGTAGGGTGATCAGATTTTTTAACACTGAAATACGGAACTTTGTTTGGCCTTGACTTCAGAGGGCAGGGCACAATTATTATAGTGAAATCGGGAGTCTGACCATGATAAGTGTTTTCACTTTTAATGCAAAAATTATTTAACCATAAATCAATCCATGAACACTTCCTCATCCGTTTGTAAAGACTACATGACGGGGGGGGGGGGGGGGGGGGGGGGGGGGGGGGGGCGGTCGCCCCCCCCTTCCACGCAAAAAAAAGGGGGGAAGCGTGAGCTAGCTACGCCACTGCTTCATGATTTTAGAATCAATAAGAATCGACATAAACAATGATAAAGGCACCTCCTCATCCGTTGGAAGAGATATCGATGCAGAAATAAGACCAAAAACAAGAATTTAATTTCCCTATAATGAGGAAGGGATTCCGCCCGGTGGTGTCATTCTATATTATTCAAAGGTGTAACCATGATCGTTTGGCAACCCAGAATTTTACCTCTATTTCGCGTTGTTTCAAGTACATTTTCATCCATTTTTAATCCTATTGGCACAAAACGCCGGGGTACAAATTGGTTTTTTTAAAAACACCCCTATTTTTCGCATTCCAAGTACTCTTTTACTAAACCACCCCTTTCAAATTCAATTCACGTCTGAGTCAAAAACAGAAAATCGCAAACAAGGACCAGAGAACAATCATCCTTTTTCCAATTTCGAGTACAAGCTCATGAAAACAACCCTTTTTTCAAAATCGCGAACATTTCATGTTCTTTTTTCAAAAATCGTGAACATTTCATGTTTGCGTACATGCTAAAAAAAACCAGACCCCTTTTTACGCGAAACTTCGAACGATCATGCGTACACGAAGAGTGACAACACCGGGGGATTCAGTTGTGGTATTAGTGTCAACTTATAGAGAAGATATGAAACCGATTCTTATAATTTTACTGTACTTGGATTTTGTAAGATTATTAAAAAGGGATATTGCAACATTTCTCTTGTAGTTCCCGGGTGCACATCAGAATTTTCATGGGTTCTCGATGTAGGCCATCCTGTCCTCGATGGCCTACATCGAGGACTGGAAGAGGGTGCACCATTTCTGGCTGATTACTCTTGTTCCTTTGCCATTCAGTGAGTTGCATCCGACTCTTTAGAAAAGAGATACCGAAGTGGTATACTAACAGTGACTTACACTGGACTTCGGTGGTTTTCAGATATTTCGTCCCCACCTTTTCTAATAAAAATCAAGAATCAGATTTCAAAATTGTTAAATGATTGTTTTCATGATGGCCGCTTAACATGCTTAAGATCAAGCCGTTCATCGGAGCAGAGGGATCTTGATTGAAGTCTAACATCCCAGCTCATTATTGTTATTATAATTATTTGATTTGGCATTTTGTACATAAACAACATGGTATTATCAAATTAACATATATTCAGGATATTAGGGTATGTCAGTTACGATTGCACAAGGCTAGGCAACTGGTTACAGTTCATTATTCCGAACGTTCGTTTATTTCGAAGGTTCGTTATTCCGAAGGTTCTTTAGTCCGGAAATTAAAAAAAAAAAGAAAAAAGAAAAAAAGGTTCGTTATTCCGAAGGTTCATTAGTCTGAAAATGAAAAAAAGTTAGTTTGTTAGTTATATTCGGACTAACCAACCTTATTTCAATTTCGGACAATCAAACCTTCGAAGAACGAACTTTCAGAATAACGCCACAAATGTTCGGATTAACGAACCCTTTTTAATTTTTGGACTAACGAACATACTATGTTGGCCCTGAAGTACGCTCGACAATGTTCAGGTCATGTGCGACGCGACTGGGACGCAAAGTTGGCCGCGAAATCCACGTCCCACATGATCTGTTGTAAAGCGTACTTCAGGGCCACAATTTGCGCGTTTTGGAATAACGAACATCACTCGGCAATGTTCGGGCAGCCTGGTTATCAAATCCAACCAAATGACTATAAAGCCCGTAGGCCACCCTCCCCAAACCCAACATGGTGTAACCATAACTGATCACGGCATCAACAGTAATACAGGACATAACAGAATAAAATCATAAACATTAAAAAATTAGAAAAAAAGGAGCAGAAATTATCTGGGTTTTTTTTTTCTACACAAACAACAATATTGAATTTTTAAAATTAGGGTTCCATGACATTTGCTCCGGGGGCAATTGCTCCCAATCTGCTGTTTTTTGTATTATAATTTTGTAAGTAAGTATCAAGAATGAAGTTGGATCAAATATAATTTCATGTCACCTTAATCATAAAGATTTTTATCCGTTTTTTTTTTTTTACCCATTTTCATTGAAATTGTTTGTAATGCACGACCTACAATAACGAAAGACTTGTTACGAAACCATAATAAACTTTGACTGAATTATTCTTCTAATTTAGTTTTACTGTTAAAGAAGATTACTTATTATAATGGTTAGTCTAACAGATGGCTATATTATAGTTCAAAATATAAAACATGAACTTTCCAGGGGATATTACCCGCTGAAAATCATGGAATGGGGCATATCTGCCTCGTCTTTGAATGCAGCGGGGGTGGGGGGGGGGGGGTGGGAAGGGGGTTTCTCTTCATCAGGTGGTGTTCAATGAGCTCTTTTTGCCGATTATTTTTATTTCTGCTATGTGCATACCTCATTTTAAATGAACATGCAGCAGAGGAGACCTTGTATGGTTAATGTTTGCAGATGGGTGTAACTGTTTAAGCAGGGAAGTGAATGAGACCGGGGGGGGGGGGGGGTTCATAAAGCTGTTCGTTTAGTTACTACTGACTTTACTTGATTATGGCAAGCCAAATGCATGGGATTCTTAATCCTCATAGATCACATCAGCTAAAGGTGAAATATGCATGCAGACGTAGATTAACATTACTCTTGTTTACTAAATTTTTTGTTGTAAAGTATATTTTGTCCAAATTTAATTGAGATTATGAGAAATATAGTCACACTTTGCTAAATTGTCAGGGAAAACTTTGGGCATTCGATTTGGCACTTCACATTCAAGTCGTTCATAAAGTCATGCGTAACTTTACGAAGAGCTTTATGAAACACCTCCCAGGGATGAAACGTGGCCCTGGCATAAATTTATCTCGGTCCAGAATTTAGACTTTGAAGTCATTAACATAGATAAGGGGTAGGGTATATCAACACGGATTCAGTGATCTATATTCCTTCGTGTGCATCAAAGGTTGGAGCTTACAAAATCCTACCAAGATCTGTATATAGGCCACTCCATCTCTGGCCACTCCATCTCTGACCACCAGCACACCACCACTACCACATCACCACCACAAACACTTGCTACCTAAACAAGATGCCTCAGTATAAGTTGATGTACTTTGATGCCAGAGGAAGGGCAGAGGTTATCCGAATGCTCTTCAATCTGAAAGGGGTGGAGTATGAGGATTTTAGGATGAAACGAGAGGAGTGGCCGGCTATGAAGGACAACAAAGAATGTAAGTTTAGATCTTGATAAATGGAAATTAGGTATTTCTCGATTCGAAATATGTTTGCAATTGAATGGATGTATACAGGCAAGTTATGAGTTTACAAGCAGAAATAAGTGGAAGACACTCGTAACTATTCTTATTCATAAAAGTTTGAATTTTTATGTGGAGCTTTTTAATGATAACCAAATGTAGAGAAAATAGCTGTTCTAAATGAAAATGTAGCAGAAGGAAACTCTATTTACGTAATTGCAATTTCGAATCAGGAATTTACATATGAATCGAAAACTCGCTCATTGTATAATTATAACGAATTTATAAAGGAATTTAATTCATTCGCGAATACTAACGATCATTTACTCATACTTTTCAGGGGAGGGGTGGGAGTAGAAACGCCTAATTCTCGAAGTGAGTACAGGCGTTCTTTCGTAAATCGAAGAAAGAAGAAAATTGCCAATAAATGCTTCATTATTTCTTCAAACCTATCCAGATGGAAGGTTACAGTTACTCTAAAACAACGTGGTCTACTAAATTCTCTCATTCCCACGGGATTTATTACAGGGACTTGTACAGCTCGGTTCCAGTAAGCAATGGCAATGAGTTAACTGGATTTTCATTAGAAGAGCCAGGCCTCATAATGGTCCCACTATCACGATTCAGATCAGATCAGATCTCATCAGATCTTGAGGTCAATCGGGGCAATCGTGTTGATCGTAGAAAAATTTTGGACTGTTCAAAAATTTCTGCGATCAATAAATGTCGGACGTGATCATGGCATTAGATTGTATCAAGGCGCGACAGATCGCATCTCATCGTACTTTGAAATCGTGGTTATTGGAATCATCCTTGGAAAAGGCCAACGCATTATGGGATTGCACGATCTCCCGGTGATCTGTAACGATTTGGAATCCTTTGAGAAATGCCACCCAAGGGTACTAGAGGCAAGAAGGGAGAGGGTAACGCTGCCCCAAACGTGAGAGTTCCACGATCAGCTACGATTGGCCAATCGTGGCGTTCGTGGCAAGTCGCACGACAGTGAGGCTGTTTTTGCGCTGACGGGACGATAGTTTATCACCACTTGGGTCTCAAGTCATTTTTTATTTAATTTATTTTTTAACCATGGACATATTGACCATTCTTTGCTTTACTACAGTTATCAACCAAATTTGTTTGTTTATTACATAACCTTTATAAGATGACTGAATGCTGACTGACCTTGTTGTGTCTACGGTATTATTAGTCTGGAGATAAAGTCAAAAATAGCATTGCTGTGATAAATGATCAGACGCTGTTATACGTAGGGACAGCAAAAATAATGTATTCATTTATACTATGATTTACTTGAAAATGTACAAGTAGTATTTCAGAGAACTCTTTTGTTGAGGTAATTTCATCGACAGACGCGTTCTTTCTTATTTTTCTGTGCATTTTAACACATATTGGGTAAAATTTTAACCAGCAAGAGGGTAATTATAATTATGTCCAACCAACTTTAGGCAATATTTTTACACAATGCGGGAAGCATATTGTCCAGTTAGGGTTTTAAAAAAAGCAGCAGAAATTACTTTAGAATGGGCAAAATTTCCATAAAATGGATAAAAAGAAATACCCAAAGTTAGTTGGACACATTACCCCCATGGCACATTCTTACCCCAAATTTTTTTTGAGTGAGCCCCTCTCCCTCTGCATATATTTTGCAGTATTTTCTCTTCCCTTTAGTCTGTTCTTTCTTTCCCTGTATAACATTCTTCCTCACCCATTCCTCCTTTCTCACTATCTTTCTTATTTCCTTTTATCTTTTACCTTCCTTTCTCCCCTTCTTTTCGTTTTGTCCTATACATTTATTTTTGGAGTTACTCCCATCTTCTCACATTCTAAAGCCCTAAAACTGCTATTTCGTAAATCTTTCGAATGCCTCTTTCATCAACTTTTCCTTTCCTGTTTATCACCCTTACCATTTCTTCTCTCCTCCCTTTCTATCTCTATTCAGTGTTTCCCCTCGGTCAGGTACCAATCCTCATCATTGACGGAAAGACCATGCCTCACGGTAAGGCTATCAACAGATACCTCGCCAGAAACTTCGGTAAGTAAAATTCTTATTCATTCAAGAAAAGCCTGTACCACTATATTTCTGATAATTCTGCCCAGACAGTTCAACTGATGTAATATGAGTGGAATAAGCCCTGAATACACAAGCAGTAGCAAACTAAGGATGACGTGAAATCGGTAGTTTTGGGGATATCCCATTTTTTGAGAAAAAGGGGGCGGCACCCAGATGCTGCCATCTCTTTTGCAATCTAAATGACATACCCTAAGTTTACGAGTCTATACACTATTAGAAAAATGGTGCTGATTAGAACCTCACATTTTGGGTTAAAGCCCCTTTGGCTCCAAACAAGATAATGTTTATTCTCCCCCTAATTTGTGTGCTTGTCTTGGTCTTGTCTGAGATTCTTGGATCGAAGGTTACACCCCCGAAATTGTGATGAACTCCTTTTTTCCCCCAAATCTTAGTCAAACCTCTTGTTCGTAGCAAATTTTTGTACCCCCCCCCCGTTATTACTATGTCTGCACATTGTTATGTCAAGATACATTAACCCTTTTATTATTTATTTTTACTTTATTCTTTGCAAAGGCTACTACGGGAAGACTGATGAACAAACGAACACCATCGAACTGGTATCCGAAACCGTCGATGACATTATCCAGAAGATCTACCCCATCTACTACGATAAGGATGAAGAGAAAAAGGTGAGAGGGTGATTTCCTTTTATGATTAGATGTAAATGGCAACGACGAGAATGATGGCGAACATGGCAATGTCGATGATGATAATGAGAAAGATCTAGTTATGAGGACGACGAGGACGACGATGATGATGATAATGATGGCAATGATGAAGATGATGATGAGAATGATTATAACATTATAACCTACCACAGGGCGAATCCAGTGAATGTGTTTATTTCGTCTCATAGGGCAGGAGAGTGTTAAGGCGAATCGAGCGTGTGTTAAGGCGAATCAGAAGAATAGGTCGAGACAAAAGGATTCGCCCTATCGACGCAATAAGAGTTATTATTATAACGGTAATGGTGGTGGCAATGTTAATACTGTTAATTGAACTGATGATGAGGTAACGATGATAAGGGAAATGATTATATTAACTGTGATGATCATGACATTGCCTTAGTGATTTATCATGAACCTTAAAGTCATCACTTTCTTTTCTGTCCATTCCACATGTTCCAGGCGAAGAATATGCAGGAATTTAAGGAGACGGTTTCGGTCCCCCAGTTCAAATATCTCGTAAGCCTATTTACTCAAACCAAAGGACCTTTCTTTTGCGAAGACGAGGTACTATTGTTATTATTGTTATTATTTATTTATCTATTTATTTATTTGTTCATTTATGTATTTAATTTTTCTTGGGGGGGGGGCCTTTGAAAAATTATCAGTTTACCATGAAAAGGGACATATATACTTTTTTTCTCGCTCGCTGTTCTCGCTGATATGATATTTAGATATAAGATGGTTTGGAAACGAATTCGGCAAGCGAGGTGACCAAATGTACATGTGCAATTTAGATATCTTATAGGCCAATCTTGTATTTTGATAAAGAATTATGACTTCTACCATGAAAAGGAGAATAAAGGCCTATATTTTGTTCTCGCTTGCTGCCCTTGCTCGTATAATATTTAGATACAGGATGGTTTGGGAAAGCAAATGAATTCTGCAAGCAAAGTGTCCAAATATATAATTTAGATATCGTATATGCCTATCAGGTATTTTGATGAAGAATTATCACTTCTAAAATGAAAAAGGAGTATATATATTTTTCTAGGCTCGCTGCGCTCGCTCATAATTATAAAAGTCACTAAATCTGGCTGAAGTCGACTGAAATGTGTAGGAAAGACGAAGGAAAATATGCCTCATGCCTAGTGAGCTTCATACAGTTGAATTTATAGAGGTTGGTTATCGGTAATCGGTGGCATTGTTTGTCGGCAATCAGTAGCCTCTACATCCCCCAATGAAAAAGGTCTAGACAACGCCCCTGTGTATCAGACTTTCTGTGATTTTGTAATTCAGATTAATACTCCCAAATATGGAATTGCACTTTTCTTACGAATTTTCAGATCACCCTTGCCGACCTCATCGCTTTCACCATCTTTGATGCCATTGTCCTTACCATGAAGATCACCGACATCCTCGACCGCTATCCCGAGCTCGCTGAATTCTACAAGCGTATGAACGAAGACTCGCCGTTGAGCTCGTATATCAAGTCACGCCCAGTCACATTCTTTTAATCCCTCTCTGTAGAGACTAGGGCTACGTTTCTCGAAACCGTCATAAGTCTAAATTCAGGGACAACCCACTGAAACGCGTGTTAATTCTACAAACTGAACACACGTTATAATGGAATGTTCAAGAAGGTAGAATTACGACGGTTTTGAGAAACGTGGGTTCTGATACAGGGTATTCGTATGGTTTTGTTTGTTTGTTTGTTTGTTGTTGTTGTTGTTTTTTTTTTTTTGGGGGGGGAGCAAATAGGTATTTGGTCAATGGGTCTACAGACATAGTAAGGACCTTATTTCAAACTTTAAATGGTACTGGAGCATGCAGGTAGCCGTTTTTGTCTTTGGTCCCAAAGTCTAGGAACGTGTACTGTAACCGATCTTACTCCCTATATTCGGCAGACGAAATGCAGGGGGGGGGGGGGGCGGAGGGAGAAAGAGTATTAAGTTACCCCTAAGTCACATCAGACTTTGCAATTCTGAAAAATAATGGAATGGGGAGGGACCAACTGCCCCCATAAGGTACATGCACGCTTTGATCGTTGCGAATGTGATTTCTATAATCATGATAATGGTCAGTTTGAAAATTTCAAGGATTAGCGTTTTCCTTTTAAATGCACTCAAAGTTGTAAATTAACAACAAAACAGAGCTCTACACACTAAGAATAAATAGTTCAATTTGCACCCTTCAAATGCAATACTGGGAGCTCCTTTATCATGTTTATGGGTGCAACGTTGCACCAAAAGAAGCATTCTGCACCTTTAAAGGTGCAGTGAGCTACATTTTGCACCCTTAAGGGTGCAGAGTTGTACCCTTTAGGGAAGGTGCGAATTTGCACCCTTTTGAATGCAAAAATTTCTGCACCCTTAAAGGTGCATAAATATAGTTGCATCTTTAGCAGTTTAAGGGTGCGGACGGGCATTTCCGGGTGCAAACAAGTACAAAAGGGTTGCACTTTTGCATCTTTTTCATGTAATGTGGATTGCACCCAAAGAGGTGCTGCCAGTGTTGCATTTAGGGTGCAAAATTGAACCTTTAATTCTAAGTGTGAAGCATGATGACGATCCTCCCCCCCCCCCAGCTGTGCTGTGTTTTGAAACCTCCAAATGCAGAAACCAAATACTCTTATTCAATACTTTCTTATTCAATATTATTCTTATTCAATATTCGTATTCTGCAGTGGGAGTAGTGCTGACTGTTCAGTATCAATTCCCGCACTTATACTATTTTATATCACTTTTATATCACTTCTCAGCAATTCATTTGTGTAATTTGTTTTGTTCCTTTAATGATAATCCAAAATTGTTTATTTCATTTCAATAAATTTCATCGATTGATTAATTGATATCCAAATGATTTTGATCACATTAATAAGAAAAAAGAGAGACATATTTGCTATAGTATGAGTATCCGTTGGTGAATTATTCTTTGAATGAGTATGTGCAGATTGAAATAGAGAAGAGAACTTGATAAAGTTATTACAAAAAAACGTGAAAATAATGTGAAAAGGGCTACAACATTATGATATCTCAGCTCCATAAAGGTAGATGAGATGAGAAAGAGAAGCAGAGGAGTGAACATGGTGAAGGAAAGGGGGGAAAAGAGAAAGGAGAAGATATACAGTAAGAAGGAGAGAGAGAGCGAGAGAGAGAGAAAGAGAGAGAGAGAGAAAGGGGAAGAAATACAGTAAGAAAGAGAGAGAGAGAGTGTGAGAGAGAGAAAGAGAAAGAGAGAGAGAGAGAGAAAGAGAGATAGGGAGAGGGAAGGAGGGAAGGAGGGAAGGGGTGTTCTCACATTTTCTTCCACAATATCGGAACAGAGGTTTTTTATTTTTTTTTCTTCTTCCTGTTTTGCGCCAGTCACGGAGACCTCCTTGCTGCCGCCTCCCTCCTGTAATATTATCCCTGGGTATCAGCATAACAAGTTTAAGTTCCAAGTTTCAAGTTTCATATTTTATTGTTTTAAATCCATGCATATTGGATTGTTTTCAATTTTTCACAGAATGCAACAAAAATTTTACAAAATATAACAGAAAGAACAGAGTATAGCATGGATAACATGGAGAGATTGACAAATGCATATCGTGCAACCCAACAAGCTTTTTCAGTGGCGTAGATTGAGTCTAGCTATGAGGGGACACTTGCACCTGGGGGAGGGGGGGGGGGGCGTCTGACACTGAAAATTAAGTATGAAATTACATGGGCACTGAGGAGGGAGGGAGGGTATCTTATATCTTCTTGTTTTGTTCCTTTTCCCTTTCACCTTTATTTCTCTCTTCCCCCTTTTTAAAAAAACAATTTGACATTCAATATGGAGGGTGGGATAAGGCACGATGCTCACCCCTTACTGTAGATAAGCCACACGAGCTATAATTGATCACACATCTTTAGAATTCTGTTGGCACGACTCAACGGTAGAACATTGCACACACATCCAAACATGATGTTACTAAGGAAACCGTACCGTGCATGTTAATCAGGGAGGTTCCGCTAACATACATTGTCGGGTTTGATTGCCGCAGACTTGTTTTCTCAATGATGGGAAAGGGCAGTATAAATCATCACGATTCGTGCCACGATGAAATCGCGGTCTTAATCGTGGAGTAATCGTGGTGATCATATCAGATCTCATCAGATCTTGAGGTCAATCGTGGCAGTCGTGTTGATCGTAGAAAAATTTTGGGCCGTTCAAAAATTTTCTGCGATAAATGCGCATTGCCGAACGTGATCATTGCATCAGATCGTATCAAAGCGCTACATATCGCATCGCAATCGTACTTTGAAATCGTGGTTATTGGAATCAACCTTGGAAAAGACAAACGCATTAAGCTCTACTGAGATCGCACGATCTCCCGTGATCTGTAACCATTTGGAGCCTTTGGGAAATGCCAACCAAGGGTACCAGAGGCAAGATGAGGAAGGGTAACGCTGCCCTAAACGTGTAAGTTCCACGATCAGCTACTACGAATGGCCAATCGTGACGCTGTGACAAGTCGCACGACAGTGAGAACCTAGCATTAGAAAAATTTTGAAATCAACCAAAGTTCTAGACTGTTTTCATTGCAATTCCTAATACTATCTGCTTTTTTTCTCGAAGTTGCGGCAGTTTATGTATGCATTCGAGAAAGCTCGCAGATGAGTGGCGGTGGAGGAGGAGGGTGGAGGGGGGGGGGGGCGGTGGAAGGAGGATGGACAGGTGGAATTATGATAGACCCAAATGAAAGCATTTTAACTAGATTTACCATCAACAACTCCACACCCCATCCTCCCTGGGGGTGTTTCATAAAGCTGTTCGTAAAAAAACCCATGACTTTACGAACGACTTGAATATAAAATGCCAAACTGGATGTCTAAAGTTTTTCCTGACGTTTTAACAAAGAGTCACTGCATTTCCTATAATCTCAAATAAATTGCGGCAAAAAATATACTTCGCAATAAATATGTAAACAATAGTAATGTTAATCTACGGCTGCATATTTTACCTTTAGCTGATGCGATAGTGACTGAGAATTCCATTTGGCTTGCCATATTCCAGTCGCTCGTAAAGTCATTCGTAACTTTACAGTGATGTAGGTCAAATTTGTCAAAATATTAATTTTTAGTTTTTATTTTAAAGAGTATGGTCTACTAAAAAGTTTGGTACTATTCATTCATTTTGTAGCCTTAGCGGTTGCGGATGGGGAGCTAAAAACGAACTCTGGGGCATTGCTCAATAATGGCACATTTCCAAATCTCATTCCAAGTGCACGTCCGATGGTGGCTATCTGCATTCTGCAGAGGAGTTGCCTTCCTTTTTGACAGAGAATGAAAGAGAGAGAGAGACAGAGAGAGACAGAGAGACCGAGAGAGAGAGAGAGAGAGAGAGAGAGAGAGAGAGAGAGAGAGAGAGAGGGGAGGGAGGGGGAGAAAGAGAGAGAGAGAGAGAGAGTGAGAGAGTGAGGGGGCTGATGGGAGAAGGGTCAGTCCCTCTATGGGGGAGGGCGGCTGCACTTTCTGCTTTTCTCCCCTGATGCTACCCCTTTTTATTCCTTGGTTTATTTCTGTATATTCAATAAATTTTGTCTCAAATTACATAAAGATTTAGCCAGTAGAATAACTTTAGAGAGCATTTGCAAAGCTCCGCTAGCAGCCGACGCCTTCCTAGCAACGTCTAACTAAGCTCCGCTATAGCGCACACACGAGTAATTCAGGTCCCCATAGAAACACGTGTCAAATCGAAGCACTTCAAAAAAAATCACATTTAAATAACCTCTCGATGAATGAAAATCGTTTTAATTCACAGAGTCCATGCAAAATACATAGAACTTTGAGATTAAGGGCTACATTTGGGCATCTTTTTTTGCTCAAACAAAAACTGTGAAGGCTTTAACGAGGCTAACGTCGAATCGCGACTTCTTACAGCTAAGAACAGTGGAAATGCTCTGCAGATCAAAATAATTCCTATAAAATACACCAAAATCTCCAAGCTTCAGCATAGTGGTCAAATATGAAAAAATATGACTTCCAAAAGTTATTTCAGCTCTGAACATTAACAGCCGACAATTACTCATTTTATATGAATATTTTTTCATCAGCTACCATTACATCATTTTACATACGCTTGTCCGCCATGAACCGCGAGCGGATGAATTATTCATGAGCGCCCTGCAAACAGCTTTATGAAACACCCTTTTGTGTATCCAGAGCAAAGACTAAGGGAACTGTTCTGAGTTCACTTTTTACTTTCATGAAAAAACTTTGTGGAAGAAAACAGTTCCTGGCTAACTTTTCCAACTTACACTTCTCCATAATTATTCTACTGGCTATATCTTCTCCATAATTATGAATAACTCAAAGAAACGGGTGGTTATCCTTTCAATCGTATCTGTTTTAATATCGTATAAAGTTGCATGTTTTAAGTAGACATTTGGAGATACAAAATATTACTGAAATATTCTAATTATGACCATGTAAACGTCACTTTAATTAGAATGTTGATTTTTTTAAATAAAGATTTGAAATAAGGTGCAAATTTTCCCATTCTTTAATTTTCAGAATAATATCGTGAAAAAAGGGTGGCGCTTGAACAAGTTGATTCACCTTATACGATATATGAACTGTGGTAGCTTGGTACTTGGCACCTTAATAATTCGAAAACCTTTTCCTTTTCTCTATTTACTAACTGCAATATGCATTTCTATTTTCACAGGATAAGTTTCATTACGTAACTATACTACTTTTCTTTCAAAGGTAATCATGCTTATTATGTAATGTTATTGATCTTTGTTTACTTCAAATATGGTGCTTTTATTTGCATACGTCTTCCATTATATTGTTATTATGATAATTGTATTTTTTTGTATTTTGCTGTGGAAAAAAATGTTTTTAAAAAGTTCATAGTTCAATAGCATGCATGAACAGTGTTCAACCTCAGCCTAAAGTAGGCCTATTCGCGCCAACAGAGCAGCGGGTACCAACGGTATATTTTCTTGTTGAATGCATTCGATTCGGCGTAAATTTCATTATTTAAACTGAAATATGTACAGATTTTAAAGAAATCATTATCATTTGATAAGATCATAACCTATGATATTGACAGAATAAATCATATAAACATAACAAAAATAATCATGACTAGAATTCTACAACTAATATTTTTGGTAATAGCATTAGATTTTGATCTGACATAATATAGGCTATCATTCTTGATAATATTTAATTTTTATTCATGGAGAATGTTCCAGCTGATTGACATGACTCCAAAAATAAGCGTGGATAAATATAAAGAAGCAGGCCTATAAAATAATGTTAACACTAAGGCTAACCTGTATTAAGCGCCACCTGTTAATAGAGACCACCAGTCTTTCGAGGCCCATTCTTTTTCAGAAAGCAATGTTTCTCAATGAAACGTATGTTGAAAGTAACCTACTTATAAAGACCGACTGCATGCCTACAAGGACTGTTTTTTTTTTAAATCAGTGGCAGCGATTTCATGTAACGACGGGGTGGGGGTGGGGGGGGGGGGGGACGGACGGAAACAAGGGAAGCAAAACAATTATACCATTGCACGGGCAAAAAACGCCCCAAAGATACATGTATATACATGTATATTACTAATTCGAAATACAATGACCTACTTTGCACAAAATTTATGCAGAAACAACCCACCCCCTACAAAGTTTGATAATTCACATTTACCTTCTGAACATGTTCCGCATGCAGATACAGAATCTTTAAAAAAAATGATATATAACAAAAATAAAAATATTAAGCTTTTAAAATCAAGGGATGACGACCCCCAGAAAAAAATCGAAGAGGGGGGAGGGGGACACATCCCCGTCCCCCGGGATCGCCTCCTATGGTTTTCATATACACTCTAAAAACAAATCAGTCAAAATGACTAGATGACTAGTCAGCTGGGTGCAACTGATATATCTAGTCATAAAAGTTACTACATTCTAGCCAAAATACTACTAGAAAATAGTCACAAAATGACTGAAATATAGTAAAAAAAAAAAAAATGACTAGTACTTTAGTTGCACCCAGCTGACCCTTTTATCTAGCCTTTTTTGACTGATTTTTTTAAGAGTGTAGGGGAGGGGAGGGTCCTATACGACTACAGGTTTGACTGATAACTCCTAATAACAAATATTCATATTTTGTTTAAGATTCAGTTCAAGTCAATCAATTTTATAAAATAATACAAAGCAGTAGTCCAAGATTAATAGTGCAATGTTTACCTAAAAATTAGTATTAAAAACAGAGCATTAACATACCACTGAAAACAGTCGTCAAAGAAAAAGTGAACCCTGAAGAAAAGTCAATTTTAACGAAAGCAGAGGAAAAATAGTAAAACCAAAATCGGTTACAAAATGAGAAAGTATGGAAGTTTGAAAAGTATCCATTCAATTTCTATAGCGATACTCAAAGTAGCAACATCGCTCAAAAATGATAGCTTTTTGTAGACAACTCTCCATATGTCCTTAAAATTTCAGATTTTCTCCATTATTTCTCATTGAGCAGCTTATCTCTTTGCGAACTCAACATTATGTTGTGTTTAATACATTTTCCCCCATGATCTGATGATATATCTTTCATCTATAAGAAAGAGACAAGCTGCACCATGATAAAAAATGCAGAAAATCTGAAATTTTGTGTATACAGAACATATTGAGAGTTGTCTACAAAACCTGCCATTTTGAAGCGATATTGCAAATGACATAAATTGAGACTTTTCAAATCTCATATCTCTCTCATTTCGTCACTGATTTTGATTCAACTTTTTTCAATTGCTTAAAAGAGCATAGATACAGTTGTCACATCGGGGAGGGGGGGGGGGGATGTAACATAAAGAGATACAATCAATCTTACAATCGATTGTATCTCTTTAGTACATGTTTTGCCATAGACTTACGATTGATTATCGTAAGATTGATTGTATTTTTTATGTTACACCCCCCTGGCTACCCATATGTTAGACCACAGAGGTTTAACCTATGGTTTAACTTAATGCAGATTGTGAATACGAGCCATTTTCTTAGTCATGTTAGTGGTATTTCTTTGCAGGTTTTTCTGTATAACGGTCGGTACAGGAGAAGGATAGTATATTATGCATCTATTTTGGAATAGGAGGGCGGGTCTTAAGGTAGTTGGAGAGCCTGGAATTTTCCGTGAGTCCCTTATGAAACTTGGCCAAGGCAGGGTAGGTTTCTTTGTCCAGCAAGGAAAATATAAAATCCAGCAAGCAGTAAACGATGATGTCAGCGAGACTCTCCTGTACGCACATGGGAAAGAACGATGATGATGATGATGATGATGATAAAAAATAATAATGATGATAACAAGAGTATACAATAACAGCAGCAACAACAATATATATCAGAGTACCATCAGGGACTTTAAAACGGGACATCAATCAAAATAATGGGGGGGGGGGGGAAGGAAAATTTAAAAAAAAAAGAGAGAAAAGGATAGCGGAACAATTTACGTGGAAAGAAGACACTCTCCCTGCACACACTCCTATTAACCCATTCATGACAGAGCGTCCACATTTTGTGCTTTGGCCTAATATCTTTTGATGCAAAGCCCTAAAAATCATACCAAATACATGAGCAGCAAGAGCAAAAAAATTCTACACATACTGTGCCCATTTTGGTTGCGTTAATATTCTTTGTTTGATGCTGAAAAATTGTTTTAAAGGAAAATAAGCATTAAAATCTTTAAGTTGGCAATGTGATAGAAGGTTTAAAATCACCGTTTTTTCCCCTGCAAATTGGCAACTTTTTGACTTCTCATCATAATTTCTGTCAATTCATATTCATTTCAGATACATGACGTTTTATAAGCAAAATGTAGCAATAAAATAAAAATGTTGGTGTTGCCAATTTGAAGAATAAAAGCTGATCAAATTAGGCTTTAAATAATTCCTGTCACGAATGGGTTAAACAATGAGCCTATCTGATACCTATCTTGCATATTTTCCCATTCAGTAAGACCGGTGCCACGATATTGACGATTAAATAAAAACAAGAAGCTAAGATCAAAACCATTTCCCTTTTCTGTCTCTTGATGCGCCACTTGTAGTGAGGCACATGAATTCACATGATATCCCCCATTTTTTAAAGGAACATGAAAACGGGGGGGGGGGGGGGGCGTCCATTTCAATGAAATTAGAGGCTAGAGAGAAGCAATATCAGTTTCATAAAAATCGGTTTACGAAATGAGAAAGCTATGAAAGTTTTGGAAAGTCTCGATTTACTTTCTATGGCAATCCTCAAATTGGCAATGTGGCATGTTTTTGTGGAAGACTCTCCATAATAATGCTTAATACAGAAAATTTCAGATTTTTCTCAATTATCTCTCAAGGTGCATCTTGTTTCCTTCTTAGCTCAAGATACATATCATAGGAAAATGTATTTGACATACTGATATTGTGTTGAGTTTAAAGAGAGACAAGCAGCATCTTTAGATATAATGGAGAAATTTGAAATTTTGCATGTGTACAAAATATATTGAGAGTTGTCCACAAAACCTGCCATTTCGAAGCAACATTGTCAATTTGAGGACAGCCATAGAAAGTAAATTTTGGCGGTTTATACGCACTGATCTATGAAAAGGATCTGGACATGATTGTCTATTACGCACCACAGAAACAGTCGAAGCACACGCACGGTGAAAACGGCCATCTTGCCACTCAAAACCTCAATGACTTTGTATGAAAATTAGGCTTATTCATTTCAATCATGATTATGGGCGAAATCTTGGTCCAAAGCCTTCTATTTGATGATTTATGCTGTTAATTGCTGAAAATTCCAGCATTTTACGTCGAATCTAGCCCATTTTTTAGGGGTGGATTTGTACACAAACAAAATTTAATGGAGAATGCGTTCGTGGAGTGGTACTTTGTTTGGAGTGGTATAATGTGACGGTCGGGCGGCTTCACAAATCTCAGGCAATGATATATCTAGATTCTTTTCATACAGATCAGTGGTTTATACGTACCGTATTTCCAACGAAGAATCTCCCTCCTGCTTTTTCGATCAATTCATTGAGATAAGGAAGCAATGGTTTAGACGTCTTATCTCGGAATTCATCCAGTAATTCCTTCTGCAAATGATAGTGACATTGACATCTATTTTATTCTGAAACAATAAAAATGTGTTTACAATGGACACAAACGCAGTATATGTAGAGTGAGATGTCTTCTGCATGGTGATTGCGGTAACACTTTAAGCTGATCACGCTGCACTGAAGAATCACTGCTTGATAATGAAAAGATATTGACTCACTTTCATTGCCTTGTGCTATTTGAGCTACTTGTGCTAGTTGTGCTACATACACTGATAGTGTAAATATGAAAGAGCACTCTTGTTGATTTAATGACTGTCAACAAGTTCATACCTGAGGGTTTTGTACTATTTGTATGTTCTTTTTGACATAATTATGTTGATATTATTATTATTATTATCATATACTTTCATGACTGTTTGAAAGAATATTGATGTATATGTGAATGAAGTTCTATGAATAAAATATAAATACATCGAATATCGCGCGCAAAAATAGTGAGCTCTTCGGTTCTAACTCGAAGATGAAACCATTATGTTCAATTACATGGCAGTTACTCCCTTTTCGACAGATTTATTGAAAGGGTGCTCGGAAAAAAAGTGCGGTCCACTGTGAATTACTGAAAGCAAATTTTACTGCTGGGTGCGGAATATTTTAGTGCGGACCACAAGTGGAAGAATTATTGAAAGGGGTATTAAAAAGCTAGTAATTACTTGAAATGCAGGCACCGTACTTCGACTGAGAAATCAAATCATCACCTATTCCACATCTAATTACCTTCTTCTTTTCATCTTTTTCGAAGGCGCCGGGCATTGCTTTGGCCACGATGTCATCCACCGTCTCGCCTACGATATCAATCTGCGCAGCCTCGGCATTGTTGGCACCGTAAAATCCTGAAAAAAAAACCATGCAAGTCATTACGTCATCAGTCTTTTTACGTTGCATATTATGTTAGCGAAAGGAAGCATTGAAATATAAGAGGCGCGTCGGGTCATTATTAGCATTAAGAAGTTGTGATTTTATTTACTCCACTATAATAATCGCCAGTTTTCTCTAACAGCCCCCTTAACACAATTACAGTCCCTGAAGTGGATATTTTCAGATCAAAATATAACATCAAACGAAGATAATGTTCTCTTTATCGTAAAATCTTTATCGTAAAATCTGAAACATCCCGGTTTCAAATTCTAAGTCCGCAAGCCTATATCTATATACAAGGAAAAATGAATATCAGTCTCTAAAATAATTGTAGGAAGTCGCCTTTCAAATTATCCCAATTATGTGGCAAGCCTAAAAAATATTTTTAAAGATGAAAAGAAGAAAGAGGGAAAGGTGGACGATGAAGCGAAGGAGGAGGAGGATTAGGAGAAGGAAAGAGAAAGAAGAAAAATATAGACGTACCAAACTCCCTCGCGAGATGTCTATTAATTGCCTTGCAGTGAGGCATACTCTTGCCATCGATGAGCAGTACCGGGCATTGACCTAGTGGGAACACTGACAATGAAGAAGAGAAACAAAACGATTACGTGGTGCATGGCTGTTATTCATTCATCTTTCGCAGGATGATGTTTAAAACATCCTCCATTGTGTAGAGGGAATATTATTACACCTTAATAGATCCCTGTCATTTGATTGATTGTTTGATATTGATCATTTGTCCCATTGCACTATGACGCCATCATTCGTGCAATTGTGGTTCCATTTACCGTGCAATCTTGGATCCATACGATTTGCTCTGGTTGCACGAACGCCGAGAACCCGGCACACACGTTTGCAGTGAACAGCGCGCTAGCGTATAGCGCTATTGATTTATTGCGATTTGATCTATTTTTAGGTGTCATATAAAACAAATAATGGCATATAATATGAAATTAAAATTGCATCTATATCGCCTTTTTTTGGGGGGGGGGGGCAGCTTGAGCCCCCAAAGCGCCCCCCCCCCGTAGAACTGCGTGAGATAGTGGATCAGGAGACGAGAGCTAGGGCACGACGCCCTAAAGTTTAATAAGAATGAACGGTGCCCCGAATTGAAGCAACAAGTATATTTTTCTAAAATTCTGTCCAAAGCCCACTGGCACTTATTATATATACGCATTGCATATCAAGTGATGTAACCATAAAGTCTCATCTTTTCTCATATTCACGTCGAGATTGTGCTTGAAATTAAAGCTTCCATTCTGTTGACCCGTTTTCTCCACTGAAACATCGGTTGTGATGCAACCTTAACAATGTATTAAAAAGTTATACAGCTAGCTTGGTCAATAAGAAAGCGACAGAGTTATTAATGAACAAAAAGGTAGGTCGAGCCCTAAAAGAATTTGCGACTTCTTTTTAATATCAAGTACATCATGCATACAACAACGACGAAATTAGCATTTTTCTCACGATCTTACGCTCGCAAATAACAGCCAACTGCAATTGGTTATCCTGAATATGTACATATGAAGATAATATGTCTAAAATGGTGCTTATAAATATATTAGCCGAGGTCTCTCAGTCTCCCTCCAGCCATTGTTACTCCTCTCATTCGACCTGTCCCTACCCCACCCCCTGACAAAACTAGTATATTTTGACATTTCACTTTTAAAAACATATACCGGGCTATTATAGGCCTAATTATTAGCTAAATAAGAGGAACATTTCCCTCGACGCAAGTGTAATATGGTATGACAAAGGACTGCATCAGGTATTATAAAGACGTTAAGGATATTCACTGAACAAGATATCATGGATATCTCTTATTACTTACAGGCTTTGTTGCCTTTAATTTCTGGCCATTCGCCATCTTTAAACCTGTAATCTTCGAACTCCTGTCCTGCCAACGCGAAGAGCATACGCGTTGCCTCGGCTCGGCCTGTCGTGTTAAAATACATCAACTTGTACGTCGGCATGGTGGATAACTACCAAAGTCCCTGGATATACTAGTACACGACGTCGACGATCGCGATGAATAAACGCCGAAGAGCACGGTTAATACAGTGTACGATACTTGCCTAGATGTCCACCCACACACTCACCGATCGAACAACCACAAGCATTGTCCTTTATTCAACAAGACATTCGCACGTACCATGAGTCTGCATTTATTTTTATATGAAATAATATATTGACATTATATTTTTTGTACTTCGCTCCCGTCCAGTTGGGTCATAGTCTTTTGATTCAGACCCTGTGACTGTTCTCTTCCACAGAGGACGTATTGAGATGAGCGGGAGCAGACAAGGAACAATTCAAAGGAACGTCGGAGCTTCTGCGCTTCTCGTGGTGGGACACTCCCCCCTCCCTGCACCCCCCCCCAGGGAGCGCGCTTCCCGTGCTCACTACCACCCTCTAAACTGAAATCCTAGCCACGTCACTAATTCTAGAGTTACCGGGAAATATTTGGCTCTGCCCCCTCCCCCCTCTGACAGCAGGCACCTATTCCGCCGCTGCAACGAGGCGCGGCACCTGATGAAGGAAAATAAGATACAAAAAAGTCAGTCTCGCGGGCCTTCGGTCTCGCGGGTCTTCGGCCTCGCGGGCGGACCCCGGTACAATATAGTTTCTCAGGCGAAAATATATTCCTTTTCACATAAAACAAACAAAAATGAAATGAATAGTAGAAAGAAAAGGAATCGTCATTTTAATATTCAACGTTCATGTAAAAGAACTACATGTATCTTCATAACTTCAGATAACAACAGTAGCATAATAATTTACAAAGAGGTTATAGGCGAAAATGTATTCAACACTGGGGATGCAACCTCATTTAAAACTTAACCACCAACAACAACTACAAGAACAGGTTTGACTTGAATCAGATAAACTGCCCTCATGAACATGATAGATAACCAAGGTCTCAGAAGTAGACTAGCTTGGTCGAAGCGCAGTATAATGTACATAGGTCATGAAGTATTTGACCAAGGCCATAATTACAGTATAATGCTGAATATTGCTGATATTAGGTCCGAAATAATGGGTGACGACCATAAATCGTAATCTGTAGTTTCATTTTACCTCATACTGTATATACAGTCTGCAAGACCCACCCCAAAGCAAAAGTAGGGCGATTAATATGCATGGCAACAACCATGTTTGTTACAGCAAACATAATGTTAGTGATATCAGGTATGGCGGGCACAGGAAGAAACTTTAGCGGAGGAGCGTTAAGTAACTCACATGCTTTTTAATATGGGAGGAAAGCTGCATTATTTAAAAATTGGGTTCAAGTTCATATGAAACACCATTCATATTGACGAATACAACACTTTTCAGATATATGTGAGCATTTTCACCAACAGCACGTACTCTTTCAGTCAAATAAACTTACAGTAAGAAGACCTAGAAGTTTCTCTTACCCCGGCGGTAACAATTTTATTTCTCCTCGTGATATCCAATTAACCACAGCACTGTCTTTATAAAACATAACGCAAATGCACAACTAATTCACCATTTTATCAACAGTCTGATAGAAATAAAGAAAATATAGTTTTATCAATCTGACACATAAACACTAGTTTATAACTTTAAAAAAAAAACTTACACACACAATGTGACCATCCATATTTATAAGCGAGTTCTTTAAACTACAACTATACGCCGGAAAATGAGTGAGTTATAGATGTAGCCTCCTAAATGTCACTATCAAACAGTTTGATAAAAATAATACACAACGTGTAGGGATTTGAAGAAAACACAAATCGATGGGTAAATGTATCAGGGTTTGTTTGTTTGTTTGTTTGTTTGTTTGTTTGTTTGTTTGTTTTTTTGTTTGTCTTTTTTTTTTTTTTTTTTTTTTTTTTGTTTGTTTGAAAATGTAATCTGTAGGCTTAGAGCTATTCCTGAAACCTTTATGGAATCTGTCCTATAAGTCGGGAACTCGGCCGCTACTGATGAAACCGTGGAAACAAGAAACCAAACAACCGACAACCGGTACGTGATGACATCAACAGGTGACATGTTTTCTGCATAAATGATAGGCAAATGAAAACGGGGAAATAAACGATAATGGAAAGTAACCTTTGAAATGTTTATTTGATTTGAATATTCATTGGTGGGGTTTTTTTCATTACAAAATTGTTGTACATAATTTCATCAGATAATTTGTTATCATATTGCTTTTAATTGCACATTCAACGTGATTTTATTTTTACTGTTTAACTATTTTTTACAACTCTTAAGTTATAGGGGGCTGCAATCTACAAGCTCAGCTTTTCAGCAGTCCCCTCCATTACCAACCTTTCTTCAGGCTCTTGTACACGGGAACTATTTATATTTACGAATCCACTGTTAAGTTTCATTTTTTACCTTGTACGATGCATACTTTGTATTCTGTTTACATTATGTTGGAAATGGAAAATAAACGAAATGAAATGAAATAATTCAGTCTTTGGCTGCTATTTTGAATGTTTTTAAGAGAATACACCTGAATGGATGAACAATTTTGTCGGCAAATGACAAGAAAGGCAGTAATTGACAAAGCGGTAAAGGACAAGGGCGTGTAAATACTGGTTACTACCTTACATCCCTTTATTTTTCTTTCCTTTCCTTGTTATATCATATTTGTATTATGTTTGTATAACTGATATTTTGAAAAATGAAACTGAAATACGGACCTCACCTCATACTTAATGCGTAGATGCAGGGCGATTTTTGATGTACTCTGAAAGTGCGGAGTTTTCTGTGATGTTCTTGAAATATCGTGCTAGTGCGGGAAAGTTCTCAGCTACAAACTCCGCCCCTACCAATGTGTTCACGTATTCCAACATAGTGTATACTTGGATATCGGCAAGGCTCATCTGAGGGGTTTAAGTTTAGTTTGTTTTTTTAGATTGGTTTGTTTACTATTTTCAATTACGAATCATGCATCATCATGCATCATCATCATTATGATCATCATCATCATTATCATCATGATCATCATCATTAAATGTAGCATTTTCCTTCTTGCGAGAGTTTTCTGATATTAGCACGTGATCATCATCATCACTATCACCATCATCATCGTGATCATCACATTATCATCATCATGCATCATCATCATCATCATTACCATCATCATCACCATCATCCTGATCATCACATCATCATCATCGTGATCATCACATCATCATCATCGTGATCATCACATCATCATCGTGATCATCACATCATCATGCAGCATCATCATCATCATGCATTATCATCATCATCATTATCATCATCACCATCATCATCATCATCATCATTAAAAGTAGCATTTTCCTTCTTACGAGAGTTTTCTGACATTCGCACGACACTCCCCCCTTCCACTTCTTGTAGCCCCGTTTCATAAAACTTGTTATCAGAAAATACTGCAACATTTCTTTGACAATTTTGCTCTCAGCCAATCAGATGGAAGGATTTCTGTAGCTTATAACAGTTATCGCAACTTGTTATTCATAACAAATTTTATGAAACGGGGCCGGCCTATATAGCAGTCTTGAGCATCTTTTCTCCTCATCAAGACCAACTTTATTGATTTCTTTATTCATCATATCTTTCCAAACCATACAAATATATACAAATTCGAAGCCTTAAACAGTGCACAAACATCAGAAAATTTATGATAAAAACAACGTGTCTAATAATAGTCATATAGTAAATATAGGCTAGAAATTTGCCATAAAAGACTTCACAATATAGGCTATAATACCAGAATACGCATCTTTGTTTCTTTGAAAACAGTTGGGCCATGGTTTGCCGATTTTGTATACATGTTAAAGAAATCGTTGGCTTGATTTGTGATTTCGTCATCATATCATTTAAAGCCATTGAGTAACTTTTAAAAATCTAAGCTGCATGGCCCTATATGCTACCAGTGTATGTAATGTTGTGTAAATAATTTTCAAGCTCTGAAAAATGCACTTCAAAAGCATCATCATACGTCACTATACGTGTACTTCACAAAAAGTGAAAATACAAGTGACCGGAAATGCCAGACCTTTTTTTACCCCACAGACTGCAGTGTTAGATAAAAGCAAACTGAAGTTGGTTTTGCAAATGGCGGAATTCAGTGACAGATATCTTGATAATAACAGCTTATATTTCAAAACCTTTATATTCCTAACTTTTATTTATCCTTCTGAACATCTTTGTACAACAAGCACAGACATCAGCATTCAAAAAATTATTAAATCAAGCCTCCACAAAGTTACCGGAGCCCTTTAAAGGGAAAGTCCACCCTAGAAGTTTCACTGTTTCAATAAAAAGAGATAAATTTGAACAGCATTTTAAAAAAGAAATGAGCAAAATCAGTCAAAGAATAAGAAAATTAGACTCATTTACATTTTCTAGTAAATTACTCTCGGCTCTGCAAATTGGCAACACTGATGACATCATATGCGAGCAGCTCTCCATTCACTATGTACATGAAATTTCACATTTTCTCAGTTTTCTTGGAAGTTACACATTTTCTTACCCCATAGTCAAAGTATGTTATGTAAAAAGCAATTCTTCTGAACATACATTGATTATTGGGGTTAGAAAATGTGTAACTTCCAAGAAAATTGAGAAAATGTGAAATTTCATGTACAAAGTGAATGGAGACCTTCTCACATATGATGCCATCAGTGTTGCCAATTTGCAGAGCTGAGAGTAGTTTACTAGAAAATGTAAATGAGTGTAATTTTCTTATTCTTTGACCAATTTTGCTCTTTTTTTAAAAAATGCTGCTCAAATTTATCTCCATTTATTGAAACACTGAAACTTCTAGGGTGGACTACCCTTTAAACCTCAAACATGACATTAGATCAGATAGCAATGATTGCATTTACAGCTTTATTCTTAGTCGGTCGTTTGTTTTTTTTTCCTACCTTATTTCCAACGCAGAATGTACTTTTTTCAACGAGATTGTTGAGGTAAGAGAGAAAGGTCTTGGATGTTGTCCTGAAACTTTCAATGAGCTCCTTCTGCAAATTGTCGTTCAAAACAGACACAAAATGTGAACAAAAACAGAAAAAAAAATTGAAATCCATGATGTTCAGGTATCATGATCTTTATCGATATAATAATAATGATGGTGGTGGTGATGATGATGATGATGATGATGATAATGATGATGATGATGATAATAATAATAATAATAATAATAATAATAATAATAATAATAATAATAATAATAAAAACAATAAAATACAACAGTTATGTGACTTCATCAATATCTTATCATTGTCGCTGATTGTTTCACATACATGTGACTAAATAAATAAAATAAATAACTATGTTGCAGTCTTCTTCTTCTTCCTTTTTCGTTTTTCCTTGTGAACTTCCTATACTATTTTCCTTCTACTACTACTACTACTACTACTACTACTACTACTGCTACTACTACTACTGCTACTGCTACTACTACTACTACTGCTACTACTACTACTACCACTGCTACTACTGCTACTACTGTTACTACTACTACTGCTACTACTGCTACTACTGCTACTACTGCTACTACTGCTGCTGCTACTACTACTACTACTACTACTACTTATAGTACTGCTACTACTGCTACTGCTACTACTGCTAATACTGCTACTACTGCTACTACTACTACTGCTACTACTACTGCTACCACCACTACTACTACTGCTACTACTACTACTGCTACTACAACTGCTACTACTACTGCTACTACTGCTGCTACCACTACTACTACTGCTACTGCTACTACTACTACTACTACTACTACTACTACTACTACTACTACTACTACTGCTACTACTACTGCAACAACTACTACTACTACTACCGCTCCTACTTCTGCTACTACTACTTTTGCTACTACTGCTGCTACTACTACTGCTGCTACTACTGCTACTACTACTGCTAATACTGCTGCTACTACTACTACTGCTACTACTACTGCTACTACTTCTGCTACTACTGCTGCTACTACTGCTGCTGCTACTACTACTGCTACTACTACTGCTACTATACTGCTGCTACTACTACTGCTACTACTACTGCTACTACTACTGCTACTACTACTGCTACT
This sequence comes from Echinometra lucunter, assembly GCA_029962745.1. Classification (NCBI taxonomy): domain Eukaryota; kingdom Metazoa; phylum Echinodermata; class Echinoidea; order Camarodonta; family Echinometridae; genus Echinometra; species Echinometra lucunter. The sequence goes on from CM057170.1 coordinate 11,635,997, forward strand.
ACTACTACTACGACTTCTGCTACTACTACTGCTACTACTGTCAGAAGCCGGGGAACGTTTTTGAAGGGGGAGGGGGCTGAGTGTACAAACCAGGATAATCATTACCGCATCATTGTACAGAGGCCAACGTGTCTACTAAAAATAAGGGGGGGGGGGGGGGGGGGCTGCAGCCCTCTCAGCCCCCCGGTTCCGCGCCCCCGAGTGTTACTACTACTGCTACTACAACTTCTACTACTACTACTTCTACTACTACTACTACTACTACTACTACTGCTACTGCTACTACTACTACTACTACTACTACTACTACTACTACTACTACTACTACTACTGCTACTGCTACTGCTACTGCTACTACTACTACTACTACTACTACTACTACTACTACTACTACTACTACTACTACTACTGCTACTGCTACTGCTACTGCTACTACGACTACTACTACTACTTAAAATAAAAAATAATGATAACAATAATAACATAGATCACTGGTTTTCCGGTGAAGGGGTAGCACGCAATTCTTCTGTTTCAGAAAAAAGAATGGTGAAACGCCCTTGGCGGTCTCGCCTACAATATGCAAATTGTCATGGTAGCACTCGGATTTAGTGAAAATTGTGCAGTGGTTGGAACACATGCATGAGGGACGCTTGCAAAAAGTTCACTGAACTTTTGACCCTTGACCTTGGTCAGATTCCACTCACTTTCGAACAAGACGTACCTGTGGTATGAATTAGGTTATTATACCTCAAATCCATAGAAATTTATTGGTTACAGTGCTTGTTGCAGAAAATTCATTGACCTTTTGACCTTTGACCATGGTCAGATTAAATCATTTTCAAACGTGACCTGCGCCTCTAAGAGATGTACTTCTGGTATGAACGTTGTGATTCTAGCTCAAATCCATAGACAGTTATTGTGATTACAGCATGATTGTTGACGACGCCGCCGACGACGCCAAAGACCGAAATACTGACGCCTATAGTCTTGCTCCGCTACGCAGGCGAAACAAAAATCTTAGGGAAGGTGGGGCCTTGGGGGTTACGACGAGCCAGTTGCCACTCCTTAAATCCACCAGTGAAACTAGTTATTACCTTCTTCGCCTCATCTTTCTCGGAAAAGATGCTGATGAGCTTAGAAATGATGTCTTCACAAGTCTCGAAGGCTACATCGATCTGTCGGGCCTCTTCATTGTTAGCTCCATAGGAACCTGGATGGATGAATAATTATTATCATTATTTTATCATTATCATTATTATTATTATTATTATTATTATTATTATTATTATTATTATTATTATTATTATTATTATTATTATTATTATTATTGTCATCATCATCATTATTATCATTATGTTTATCATTATTACGTGTATAACCACTGTTACCATTAAAATTATGAAACAAATTTATACTCATCTTTTTTTTTAAAAACCCATGATAACTCAATGATCAATACACTGCTATCTTTTAAAGCCCTGCACACACGAACAATGAAAACATAACATGTTAGAGAAATACAAAACAAAAATTTTGAAACAAAACAAAAACAAGATAAAATAACTGTGGAACAAAAAAAAAAATACCAACAACAACAAAAAAAGCATTCCAAATC
>CM057170.1:11638111-11705166 GCA_029962745.1 Echinometra lucunter
ATGGTAGTGCAGCTTAAGTTAAGGATTATCCAGTATGGTAGCTTCAAATCATTTTCATTTGAGCTGTATTAGCACAACATACTTACCTGTTTATGGGTCTTATATACTTTTTACAATCAAATAATAGCTTTTTTCATTGGCATCGATCAGTGTTATCTGGTCATCGCAGTATTTCTCTCGCTGAGTTTTTATTAATGCACATGCTGAATTCCTGCATACATTAACTGATAATGAACATGGATAATGAACCTTTTCGTACTTGTGATCGGTTCTTCTTTTTATTTATTTTTTTTTACATCTTTCTTTGTTATATAACTTGTGCAGATCCTTTACATCTGGCATTTTTTGTTATACGTATTCATAATACACATTGCATGCACCGTGTGTTGCTGGGTTGAGTGAATCGTAATGTTTGCCTGACCTAGTTTTTGAGCCCGCGTTTGCATTTGGACCGTTTGGATTTTGAAAGGGTTTTGTCGGTCGAGTGGATGATCATTGATCAAACTTGTAAAAAAAGAAAAGAAAAGAAAATCAACACATTGCGAAAGTGGTTCATTAAATTCCTATTGCTGAAGTTTTTTTTTTTTTTTTTTTTAAAGCACATGTGCCTTCAAATGTAAAATCGTTTCTATGGATAAATTTCATTCATACTGCTGGCCTGGTAAACATATCTGGCCCAGGCTACTCTTAGTAAACCTAATTTTATCTTGATGTGAACAAAACATTAGTAAAGCAGTTATGTCACGCTGATTTGTTTTGACTCAATTTTCTTCTTTTTCAACGATTAGAATCGAGAAGATGTATTTTAACAGCTTAGTCAGATGGACAGTTCTTAATTCGGTTAAACACAAATGCCGTCAAATTATTATTTTTTTCAATCGTTTATTCTCAACAATGATTTTTTGTATATGCAATGATTATCATTGATCCACTGTCATGATAACTGAGTAGCGCATGTCTTCTTATATTACAAAATGCTTACTTCGATCACATTCCAGAATCTTATCATGTTCATACAGTCGTGTTTATTCCACAAAACAAATACTTGCCACGAGTAAATGTTGGATTATTCTGGCACTCGTTCATTACAAAATGATTGTTTCTTTCTATAAGGTCACAGTGTACGTATTGTAAGTAACACTTCTATATTTTCTGTGCGGATAGCCCTATGTGTTCTTTTTTTTTGGGGGGGGGGGAGGAGTTGGCTTTTTATTTTGACTTACGTTCATGTACGCGTAAACTTATTTGAATGAAGAATACATCCTCAATCTGTTTGTATGTTTATCCTTTTTCGTTTGTCCTTAGTGGTGCGAATGAAATATCTTCCAAGTTATCTAAATAAGGGTTGTTTTATCAGTATAGTAGTATTTGCTACTTTGTAGAAAATATTGCCATTTTTTTCCTCATTAGAATGAATTTGTTACAAGTATATCCGATGATTTATACCTCTATTCTATCAAAATTCCTCAATATACAAGTTTTTGTTATTAGCTCTAATGCTGATTATTTTTTCCTATGATGTTCCAGCCTTTAGATTGCCCTAGGTTTGTTGTGCCATCAGAGACTCTGTGTTTGTATCTCCTTTCTTATTCATCATCATCGTCATCATTATCATCATCATCATCATCATCTTCATCATCATCATCATCATCGTGTGTTCATTTCTCCAACCGTTTTTTGTTCCTTATCACCACTTTCTTCCATTTGCATTTGTTATCCATCTACTCGTCTCCAATCTTACTTCATGTGGACGTTGTTCATTCCCCACATCCTCTATATCTTGCTGATAGCGCCATTTTAGACATGATTTCTTTTAATCGCCAATATCTGTAATGAGAAAATACTTTTTAATCTATGACGATGTCTGATTCCTTTGATAGACAATCATTGCCTTTCCATAGGCTTAGTGATGACGATTTCTTCGAGTTACATCGACCTATTCAATTTAATGATGCCTCTCTTACCTCTACTAATTTATATGACAATCTTATCAGAGATAGCATGAACTCTTCATCTGTAAACTTGGAGTTTGATTTTGATTTCGATGACCCAGCCCAACGAGGAATTACTAATTACATAACCGTCAATCAGTTTTCCCGTGTCTTGAAAGAATTTGAATTAAATACATTTTCCTTACTTCACCTAAATATCAGAAGTTTGAATCGACATTTTGATGACCTTCTTTCACTTATAGATAAGCCCATGTCAAACCCACTTTCTCTGATCGGCCTTACGGAAACTTGGTTAAATCACGATTTAAACCACCCATTTCATATAAAGGATTATGAGTTCATCAATAAAAATAGAAAAAATAAAGTTGGTGGTGGTGTTGCTCTCTACGTTCGCAAATCACTTAACTATACTATTTTGAATGAAATTTCTGTTTGCAACAACATTATTGAATCCCTCTTCATTGAAATTTTGATTCCTGGAAATAAGAATATCATCGCCGGTGTTATTTATAGATCCCCTAGCTCTAGTACTCAAGAATTTTTACAATATTTTTCAGATTTATTAAGAGATATTAATTTTGACAAAAAGATTTGTTTCTGATGGGAGATTTTAATACAGACTTATTGAACCATGAACTCAACAATGTTTCTCAAGAACTTCTTGAGTTGATTTTATCGGCCTCTTGTCTGCCACTAGTTTCCAAACCAACGCGCGTTTCAAATACATCTGCTACTTTAATTGATAATATATTTTCAAATGTAATTCCACATCCTGATTCTTATATAATAATTTCGGACATTACTGATCACTACCCTATTGCAATGCACTATCCACTGGGACAACCTATAAATACCAATAGTTCCTCACTATTCAGACGTAAAGTTAACGCCGAAAGATTGGCACGTCTGGGTATTGATTTGGAAAATTATGATTGGTCGAGTGTTTATATAAATGAAAACATAAATAATTCATATGAAGCTTTTTCCCAAATATTAAGCAATCAGCTGGACATAGTTATGCCGAAACAAAAAATCAAAACAAATTATAAAAAAACACCCAAACTTCCTTGGATTTCAAAATCTATTCTACGCTCAATTAATCGAAAAAATAATCTTTTTTATAAATACAAATTAAAAGGTACTGAGAAAGCAAAATTTAAGTATACGTCCTATAAAAACACATTAATCAATATCATTCGTTTAGAAAAAAGAAAATATTTTGTAAATCGTTTGGAAATGTTCAAACACGATGCCCAAAACACATGGAAAATCATCAAACAGGCGATGAACTTAACTAAAGGAGTTTCTGAAATAAATAGAATCAGGAATAATAATGAAATTGTTGAAGATCCAAAATATATAGCGAATATTTTCAATAATTACTTTTCCTCAATTGGTAACGATCTGGCTAAAAATATTCCCCCTTCTGACAGGTGTTTTACTGACTTTTTAGGTCCTGCTAATCCAAGTTCTATTTTCTTTTTTCCTACGAATAGACAAGAAGTCACAAACATTGTTTCCAACTTACAAAATAAAAAAAGTTCCGGCTTTGACGGAATCAGTAACGTTATTTTAAAGGCCATTATTCCTTACATTGTAGATCCATTGGTCCATATCTTTAATTTATCACTGCTGCATGGTGAATTTCCTAATTCCATGAAACTTGCTAAAGTCATACCATTATTTAAGAAGGGTGACGCACTTGAAGTAGGTAACTATCGGCCAATCTCGTTATTGTCTTCTTTTTCCAAAATTTTAGAAAAAATAGTGTTCACTCGAATGATAACTTTCTTGAAGAAAAATAATATCTTTTCAAACTTCCAATTTGGTTTTAGGGAGAAACATAGTACTGTTCACGCTTTAATGACTTTTGTAGAAAAGGTTGCCCATTCAATTGACTCTTCTTCTCACACAGTTGGTATATTCCTGGACTTCTCCAAGGCCTTCGATACGATAAATCATGACATTTTACTTTATAAACTCAATCATATCGGTGTCCGTGGAAAGGCCTTGGAGTGGTTCAGGAGTTACCTCTCTAACAGAAAACAATTTGTTTATTTAAATGAGCAAGAATCTGATTTTAGAAATATTACTTGTGGTGTTCCGCAAGGGAGTCTTTTAGGCCCTTTGTTGTTTATTCTTTATATAAATGATTTTCATAAATCGTCCAATTCACTGTCATTCATTTTATTTGCAGATGACACTAACTTATTTTTTTCACACAGAGATCCAAATGTTCTTGTTGATGTCGTCAATGCAGAGTTGCAAAATGTTTTAGAATGGATAAGAACCAATAAACTGTCATTAAATCTTTTGAAGACGAATTACATATTATTTAGTAACTCCTTAGCTTCATTACCGACTCAAATTATGTTTGACAATACCCCACTTAAGCAGGTTTCTCATACAAAATTTTTAGGTGTTTTGGTTGATAGCAAGCTCTCCTGGAAATTACATATCGAAAATATTTGCAAAACAATCTCTCGAAATATTGGTATCATTAACAGACTAAAATCACATCTTCCACAACCATCTTTGCTTATTCTTTATTATTCTCTTGTTTTACCCTACCTAAATTATGGACTTTTGCTTTGGGGAAACACTCATCAAACTCTGTTAGAAAAAATTATATTGTTACAAAAAAAAGTAATTCGTATAATCTGCAATGCTCCGTTTCGTGCCCACTCAGATCCACTTTTCCTTGAACATAATATTCTCAAAGTAAACGATCTCTACTTGTTTCATCTTGGAGAATTTATGTATAAATTCAATTCTGGTGCCCTTCCCTTAGTTTTTCATGACATGTTTATAAAGAATCAAACTATTCATAAATATCCCACTAGACAGTCTGAAGAATTTCATTTACCTTTACTAAAAACACTTTCAGCACAAAATACATTCATTTTTGAAGGTCCTAAATTTGGAATACTTTGCGCATAGATTTGAAAAACTCCCCCTCACTCGCAGTCTTCAAAAGAAACTTAAGACATTTTTATTGGCTACGTATAAAACCTAGCTCTCCTTGTTGTACTTAGATTGTCCCTTCTTTTATTGTCAATATTATCACTATTATCATGATTATTTTTGTTATTAGTATCATGATTACTATTATTATATATATATTATATATACAATATATATATTATATATACAATATCATTAACATTATTATCTCTATTATTACTGTCATTGCTATTATTGTTGGTATCCGAAGAACTCGTCACCACTTCTCAACCAGTCATACACTTTGATCCATTTCCTTTGCGCGTTTACTTCATATTCGTTATACATCACCTGTGAAACATTTTCTTATTTTAGTCCACATGCAGATATGTTCTCCTCATCGTCTCTCATCGTTATTCTTCGTAAATTACTCATTTCATGCATCATGTTATTGTTTATTTCACATTTTTCTCCCCCTCTTTTGGCCACTATCATTATTTTAATTATGTAATTTAATATTAATGAATAATTTGATTTGAGGGGTCCACGACTTACAAGCACAGCTTCACAGTGGACCTCTCCATTTCCAGCATGTTATTTTCAGCCACAAATATCTCATGATCCATATTAAGTTTCAAATGTATAATTTAGATGAATATATATATATATATATATATTGTGTTACATGTTTCTTTATTACATTTCAATTGTTATAACTGTATTTATGATGGATTTTGTCTACTGTTTTGTTGGAAATGAGAAAAAAATAAAACTGAAACTGAAACTGAAACTGAAAGGAATGCAACATCATTCGTTGACACCATAATTAGTTTAGCCTTATTGTTTAGAAGAAAAAAAAATCCGAGTAAATTGATCTCAATTTTAAAGATTTGGGGTACAATTTTTAGATTCTACGGCTACTTTTTTGTGAGACAGTGTCATTTTCAGAATTCGCTGCTTTTGCATCCGTGGTCATGCTTCAAGCAGGGAGGACGTTGCGCATGACAGCGTCCCATAAACGTAGCTTTGTTAACACACGCATGTGTCAATGTCAATGTGAACATGAATGAAAAACGGAGATTACACAGGACGCTCACTATGCGGAAATTTTAAGAATGACATTGCCTCACAAAAATAGTCGTAAGATCAAAACGCCTTAAATCCAGACCTGATGATTTTTTACTTGGGAAAGATTTTTTTACCCTCTCCAAAAAACCTAGGTAAATATTAATATTGTCAATGATGTCATTGAAATAACAGATCTCAGATGTTACATTCTTTCAAGCGGGCTACCCTGTATAACTTGACCCTAAATTAACGCCCTTGCGTATATCAGCCGACCAGATATTACCACGATGCAGGATTTCCCGCACATCATTTCATCAAATCATAGCAATCATTCCTCGGCCTGGAAAAAGTAGGCATGATTCACGTGCTGTATGGAAACTGCCACGCCCACTTGCACACCTCCGACACACCCCTTCTGTACTCGCATCGTCACAAAGCACTCGGTTCACATCCCATGTCCATTTACATCAAAAGGCTGTAGAATAGACTAGCCGAACGGATGAAAATAGGCGACTATTTATCTAGTTCAAGGCTGTTTCCTGAAAACAATTTTATTTGTCCTGGGAAATACGGTGTTTAGAACACGCAGCACACACTGCTAGAAAAGACTGCATGCAACACCGATTCAGAGTATTTCATGCGTTTCTCGAATACAATGGGTTTTCAAGAGCTTGCCTGAGACTTATACTGCATTGCATCTGATATGCATTCTTTATCCTGACTATACTAAAAAGGTTTTGGATACTTTCTGCTACAAAGAAATGAAAGGAATAGATACATGTATACAAAAAAAAAAAATTATTTCGAGGCACATACCCAGGGCCTGATAATAATAATAACAACAATAATAATAATAATAATAATAATAATAATAATAATAATAATAATAATAATAATAATAATAATAATAATAATAACAATAACAATAATAACAATACCAATAACAATAATAATAATAATAAAAAAAATAATAACAATAATAATAATAATAATAATAATAATAATAACAATAATAATAATAATAACAATACCAATAACAATACCAATAACAATAATAATAATAAATAATAATAATAATAATAATAATAATAATAATAATAATAATAATGATAATAATAATAACAATAATAATAACTTTCGATTTATTTAGTCGTAACGAGTAACGGTGCCTATAGATTGGTCTCAGTTATACTGCCATGTTTGTTTGTTTTATTTAACACGCATGCACCCTTTCGACGCAAGCCCCCCCCCCCCCCCCCCCCCCGCTTGTCTCGAAAGCTTACAGGATGCCCCAAGTCGTCATGAAAATCGATATTATACGGGCAGTAAATGATATGAAATCTCCGTGACAAGAGAGATAGAGATAGATAGATAGATAGATAGATAGATAGATAGATAGAGAGAGAGAGAGAGAGAGAGAGAGAGAGAGAGAGAGGAGCGTTGAGGCAGAGGGTTCATAGAATATTAGATATTTCCTATACAAAAATAAAGCAGAAAATATATATGCAAAAGCAAAGTACTCTTTTCAACACTTTTTTTGCCTAGAGACATCTGCTTCACAAAGTAAACTATTTTACTCGTAAATATAACAGCATACTTATGCTTAAAACTGTCGATTCTAAACATGTTCGAGGTTCAGTTGACATAGCAATAGCTCATTCATCCATAGAGATTTTTTCAAAGAATGATTTATTTCAATCCAGTGATAATAAACAGGCCATCATTAGCCTACACAGTTCCACTATAACTAATAAATTCGAATTGATGGATAATTTTGAAATAGTGCTTTGACCTTTGAAATATATTTCGTATACTATCACGAGGGTAGTCGCTCTCCACCCCGCCCATCTCTTCTTCCGTCTCTCCTCCTCTCTCTGTGTCTGTCTGTCTGTCTGTCTGTCTCTCTCTCTCTCTCCCGCCCAAGAAGGCTCCTCGACCTTAGTATTCAAGCAAAACATGTTTTGAAATCGGGTTTGATCAACCTCCTGTACAACATGATAGTCTATTTATGAATTCATTCAAAGGAGGCCTGAACTTAAGGCTCCCAAGGCGGTGACCCCCCCCCCCCCCCTCCTTGAACGAAACTACCATACTCACAGTTCGCATTCCCCTTAAGTTCTCCAGGCCACTCCCCTTCTTTGAACCTGTAATCCTCGAATGCCTGTCCTGCCAGCGTGAAGAGCATTCGTACAGACTCTCCTCGGCCTCGGGCATTGAAATACATCAGTTTGTAAGAAGGCATGGCGACTGGTTTTCTTTTCCAGCTTCAAATAACACACAATGCAGATGTATATGATGAGCGCTGTCGCTATCTACAGTCCTGGTCACTGATTGCCGCAGTAGCAAGCTCTCTTTATATCCAGCTCTCTAGATAGACGAGGCACGAGCACGACTGATAGCGCTTGTACTCTAATTGCATTCACGCACGCCGCATGAACGATGATTCATCCATAGAGATTTTTTCAAAGAATGATTTATTTCAATCCAGTGATAATAAACAGGCCATCATTAGCCTACACAGTTCCACTATAACTAATAAATTCGAATTGATGGATAATTTTGAAATAGTGCTTTGACCTTTGAAATATATTTCGTATACTATCACGAGGGTAGTCGCTCTCCACCCCGCCCATCTCTTCTTCCGTCTCTCCTCCTCTCTCTGTGTCTGTCTGTCTGTCTGTCTGTCTCTCTCTCTCTCTCCCGCCCAAGAAGGCTCCTCGACCTTAGTATTCAAGCAAAACATGTTTTGAAATCGGGTTTGATCAACCTCCTGTACAACATGATAGTCTATTTATGAATTCATTCAAAGGAGGCCTGAACTTAAGGCTCCCAAGGCGGTGACCCCCCCCCCCCCCCCCCTCCTTGAACGAAACTACCATACTCACAGTTCGCATTCCCCTTAAGTTCTCCAGGCCACTCCCCTTCTTTGAACCTGTAATCCTCGAATGCCTGTCCTGCCAGCGTGAAGAGCATTCGTACAGACTCTCCTCGGCCTCGGGCATTGAAATACATCAGTTTGTAAGAAGGCATGGCGACTGGTTTTCTTTTCCAGCTTCAAATAACACACAATGCAGATGTATATGATGAGCGCTGTCGCTATCTACAGTCCTGGTCACTGATTGCCGCAGTAGCAAGCTCTCTTTATATCCAGCTCTCTAGATAGACGAGGCACGAGCACGACTGATAGCGCTTGTACTCTAATTGCATTCACGCACGCCGCATGAACGATGACTTGCAATTTTTCTTTTCATATATGATATGAAATGGAAGCTTTCCATAATATTGTTTAGTCTTTCAATTCAGATCCCGCAGTTTTTAATAGAGGGGAAATGCATGCATGAACAGGTGCGGCGCTACAGGATAAGTGATAAAGGAAAAGAAAAAAAGAAGAGAAAAAGAATAAAGAAGAGGAAGAAGAAGAAAGAAGAGGGTGGGGAAAGAGAGGCTTGGGGCTTGCAACTATATAATACCCCTATTTGTTCATCTAAAACGTCAATAAATTCACCTATAAGTCATCTTGTCCCCCCTATCATATTACCTTGGCGCCGCCCCTGTGCATGAACTAGAATGTTCTTGGCGAAGCGTAGATCTGAACTTTGACCGATGAAATGCGATTTCTAACTTAGTGAATACTTAGTGAATGATGATGAACAGAGTCCAGAGGATGATTTGGAAGAAGACTGGTATATAATTCCAGTCTCTTTTTCTATGTTCATTTTCTCCAACTGATTTTCTCTCTGTTTTTCTTTATTTTCTGCTTTTCGACCGCGGTGGGGGCGGAGTGCTTACAATTTAGAAAGATAGGATTACTGAGAAAATAAATAGGTTTTGAGTTTGTTTTTGAATAAGTTTCAGTAAATCTCTATTATGGGGATCCTTGAGTTGGCAACTTTGCCAGCATCTGTGATGTCATCGTGGACAACTCTCCATTCATTTTTTACACAGAATTTCTCATTTTCTTCATTTTCAAGAATAGAAATTTGTTTGATTTCTTGTTTGAGTATGACATGGCTACATCTATTCTGTAAGCATTATGGGAATAAGTATGTTGATTCCTGACTTGAAATTTCATATCAATAATTTTTTTTTTTAATTTAGGCACAGAATGAATGGAGAGTTGTCCACGATGACATCACAGATGCTGGCAAAGTTGCCAACTCAAGGATCCCCATAACAGAGATTTACTGAAACTTTAAAAATTCATAACTCTTGAATAGATTGTCCGATTTTGCTCAAACTTTCACTGTTTACCCTTCTTGGTCATCTCCATTCACTAAGAGCACACTGATGCCTGGGTTTCATTCTTCTTTAAGGAAGTTATGAATTTTGGCTATTTTTTTAGGAAAATAGTTCTTAAACAGTCGATATGAATATTCAGTGAGTGAGTTGATGATGTCATGCTCACTATTCTCCATAATAATCGAAAGGAAATACAAAAATTTCAGAAAAGTTTCATTTTTTTCACTAAAACTGAACATTCATCCATCATGTCTACACAATTATTAAACTAAATGCCATTTTGTAAGTAAGGGGTATTTAGGACAACTTTTACGGATTTTTTATAGCCAAAATTTGGGTCATTTCTGAATACTTAATGTGTGGAAAATTGTGAGTATAATGACATCTTCAAATGATTCAACTCACTGAATATTCATATCGACTTCAAGAACTGTTTTGCGAAAATATCTTCCTTGATTTTACATCCATCATCCAATTTTTCACAGTTTTGTTTGAATCATTTTCATTCTCTCTATTGAAATGAACTTTATCTTGCTGTGGACTTGGTCTTTAAGGTGTCCAGAGTCATGCACTGTCTTCAGAATTTTGTGCGAAATCCTAGATGGTTAATAGGCATGATGTTAAGGAAAAACCTTTTGTCAAATGGCTTTGGTTCTCCAGTTTTTTTTTAAATCAATGGGTAAAAATTATCCTGAACCATTTCATAACTTGTTAAATTCATCATGTTCAAATTTTGTAGCCATCTAACGACATTTTGAACGAATGGATTTCTGCCGCTTTAGACTGTCTTATTTTGATCATATATTTATTAATCATGTTTTTGGTGTCAAATGAGATATCATGCTATGGAATTTGTGATTGTGTGAACATAATCACCTACCCTACTGGAAATTCCTCTAATCTTCATTTAGTAACCCTAAGTTACTTATTGCCCATAGATCAATAAGGCACCATGGCCTAGACCTATGGAATCCTCTCCCAGATTGTATTAAATCCTGTTGTTCCCTCTACTTATTTAAAGCAAAAGTTAAGACCATGTTACTATCAGAATATTCACTGTAAAATTTTTGTGTTAGCTCTTCAGTCTTTTTCACAACATCATCCTTTCTACCATTTTAATCATTGCCAATATTATCATCAGCATCGTCAACTTCATCATCATCATCATCATTATCATCATCATCATCATCATCATCATTATCATTTCATGATCACCATCATCATTATTATCCTTTTAATACAGGATTTTAGTTATTTTATCCATTCTGCTTATTTCATATGGTTATCTATTTCATAATTTTTATTTGGGGCTGCCATATTTTCAAGCAGATTGCTTATAGTGGCAGTCCTTCTTCCGCAAATAATTTTATGTTTAAATGAATTACAAAAAAAGAATTTACATTTTATCATTTTTTTTTTAAATGATTGTTACAAATACTTCCTGTCATTGTCAAAATTCTTTTGTATTTTATTTTTTACATATTTACCCAAATTTTTTTGTACATTTATGAATGCAGAAGAAAATAAATCAAATCAAATTAAATCAAATCAAATCAAATCAAATCAAATCAAATCAAATCAAAACAAATCAAATCAAATCAAATCAAATCAAATCAAATCAAATCAAATCAAATCACAATGTAATTCGGAATTATTGAGTAATTTAGTCTTAAAATCGCATGAGGTTCTTTTTCTGCATGGTCATTCGTTTGTTGGTAATGATTTCATTCCTTCATACAAAATAAAATTATAGAATGTAGGCCTATGCAATCGATATGATGTAATCGAATCAATTATAGCTTTAAGTTTTTGCCGCCTCTTTTGAGCCCACAGCCCATCTCACTCCAATTCAAGTGAAAACGGTATTTATAGAAAATAACCGTGCGTCGTAAATGTTTCCTTGTTAGCAATCAGACAAAAAACAAGAACAAACAAACAAACAAAAAAAAACCACAATATCAAAATCAGTCAATGCAAAAGGATAACTGCAAAATTGATAGAATTTTACGTCAATGCCAGTACGTGAAATTGTAAAATAAGAAGGAGGAAGAAGAAAGATACATAAATATGTTTTGGGCAATGCATGCTGATGTTATAGGAAAAATGATGTGAAAACGAAGGGTAAAGAAGATCGAGAAATCTATAAGAAGAAGAAGAGGAAGAAGAGGAAGAAGAGGAAGAAGAGGAAGAAGAGGAGGAAGAAGAAGAAGAAGAAGAAGAAGAAGAAGAAGAAGAAGAAGAAGAAGAAGAAGAAGGAGAAGAACAAGAAGAAGAACAAGAAGAAGAAAAGAAAAAGGAAAACAGTAGGTGAAAATAAGGAGAAGAAAAATAAAAGATACAAACTCAACTTTGCATTAAAAAGGGTGCAAATTCGCACCTTCCCTAAAGGGTGCAACTCTGCATCCTTAAAGGTGCGAGATGTAGTTCACTGCACCCTTAAAGGTGCATAATGCTTCTTTGGGTGCAAAGTTGTACCCAAGAAGGAACTCTCAGTGTTGCATTTGAAGGGTGCAAAATTGAACCTTTTATTCTTACTGTGTGCCTTATTAAAAGTGTTTTCGAAATGTACACTATTTTTGTTTCATTTTATTGTTCACACTAAGAAAAAAAGGTGCAATTTTTCACCCTTCAAATGCAACACTGGAAGCACCTTTTGGGGGGTGCAACTTTGCACCCTTATTAGCATTTTGCATCTTTAAGGGTGCAGTTAGCTACATTTTGCACCTCAAAGGGTGCAGAGTTGTACCCTTTTAGGGAAGGTGCAAATTTGGACCTTTTTGAACGCAAAAATTTCTGCACCCTAAAAGGTGCAAAGTTGCAACTTTTAGGGTGCAAACAAGCATTTCTGGGTGCAAACAAGAACGAAAAGGTACATTTTTGCATCTTTTTCATGTAAGGTGCAAGATTGCACCCAAAAAGGTGCTGCCAACTGGCCAATGTTGCATTTAGGGTGCAAACTTGCACCTTTTTTTCTTAGTGTGTTGTATGTTTCTCAAAATTATTTAAGATGACATTTTCCTTGCATACATGCCAATATCAATGATTATGTAAAAAAACAACAACCAAAAACAAACCAACGAACAAAAACAAAAAAAAGGCACTTTGTTTTGGTTTGTAAAGAAGTGATACACCTTAATGTAATCTTCCGTTATCATACACTTCTGTTAATTTTACTTTCAATTTTATGATTATGCTGATTACGTTGTTATTGTTGGTAAACTAAATTGAAACTGATCTTGATTGTAAATGAAATAAAGTAGACCAATTACAAGAATGAATTGTTGAACTGTTCAGGTTTATTTACTTAAAAACACAAACATTCAAAATAGCAGCTACAGACTGAACAATTTGAAGTTAGAATCAAATACAATATGTTAAAAATTTAACAGATAAAATACAACAAAATACAAGACAGAAACAACATTAATCATTGAAAACAACAGGGATATGAATGTGAAAATCCTTGAAAGGGAAGCAAAGAGCAGACCAGAAAAAAGCAGACCTAGAAGAAGAATTAAGAAGAAGAAGAAGAAGAAAAAAGAACACACACACACACACACAAAAGCAAACCAATTGAACTATTGCACGTTAAAATTTACAAAAGAAAAGTGAAAAACTGAATTGCAGTCAGGTAAAATCTAAAATTCAGATTTATTAATAACGAATTTTTTAGTAACTTACAGAAAAATATTCAGACAGTTCATTTCAGTTCCGTTCAAACACATTTATTTCCAATTATTCAAATAAACAGCAAAATAATGAAACAACATATTTGACATACATGATATTGATATCAAAACATGACATAATATGCAATAATCTTAATTACATAAATAATCGGAGGACACACCTCTAAAAGCAAAAGCATTGGTCAAGGGTGCCCTAGGACATAATAATTAAACATTGTTATACAAAATCATGTTTTAAAAAATATTTTTGTGAATACAAAATTATGTTACAAAGTTAATGCATTTATTGAGATTGAAAGTGAACATTGCAAGTTAAAAGTGCGTACTGGAAACAAAGTCACAGAATTACGTACATTGTACATGTTGCATTTACAGAATACGTAATGCCAAATGGGTCAACTATTTAAAGACGGAAGAAAAAGTAAGATGTTGCTCCATCAATACAAGACCTTAATTTAACCGAGATTACAAAAATTCGTACACTCTAAAAGATATTGGGTAAAAATGTGCCGTGAGGGTAATTATGTGTCCAACCAACTTTGGGCATTTCTTTTGGGCATTTTTTAAAATCTAATTTGAAGGAAATTTTGCCTATTCTAAAGTAATTACTGCTTAACTGGACAATATGCTTCCTGCAATTGGCCAAAGTTGGTTGGACATATAATTACTCTCGTGCTGTTTGAAATTTTACCCAATGTTTTTTACAGCACAATTCGAATTACAAGATCTGAAGATAATGAAAATAAAAAAACTTACCATTGTTGGGTGATCTCGGAAATCTAGTTGTTTCGGCAAAATAGTTTGTGAAAATGAAAGTCAAGGCCTACGTTTGTTCGCTTTTATAACAGACTGAACTAGGTTAACGGTTTTTAGGCAAGGAAGAAAAACAAAACAAAACAAAACAACGCACACACTTGTTTCACCTGTGTTTCTACCTTCCTCCCTCGTGGTAAAACGACGACATTAAACAACATCGCAAAGTGCATTGACCATAATTGACTAAATTTGACGGAATCGTTTTATATTCTAATTATCACGTCGTAATTATGTCTAATATAGTACATATACGCAGGTCCGTTGTATTGGAAGGTCTGAATTAGAACAGAAAAACTAGTAAAATTGCTAAAAAGCAGCAAATTCCATGTCAGTGAACGAGGAAATTTGATTTTAGGTGCATTGTCGATTTCAATTCCGTTTCGAGGAGTGGGGCGGGGGGGGGGGGGGGAGGGGCGGGGATGATCGATATCTTTTGCCAAAATTTCTGGCGCGAACTCACACACGAGTACACCGCACACACCCGCACACACTCCCATCAGATCTCTGGTTTTTAATAGCATTTCAAATAGCAATTTTACCACTATAACCAACGTTTATCAAAGTTTCAACAACTTATTAATCAAAATATTATTTGTTCTTTCAGAAGTGGGGGTATATCCGTGTTTTAAAACTTTGTATGATATTCCGACACATTTCTGGTAACCGAGAAAGTAATGACTCTCTTTAAGTCACAATTAAAAGCCTGAACGCGATATTCAGTACCCTCAAACAGCAAAAAAAAAACACCAATAACAACAAAAATCTGCGCTGCATGAGTAACATTTTCAGGACATCCCTCTTGCACATCGATATCAAGTAGAAAATTAATAATAGAAAATTGCGAAAATTGCCATGCTGGTGCATTTGATTTCCTAGTTCCATTTGATATTTTAAATTTTCATAGTATGAGGTGAAAGGATTTTCCTCCTCGTAGACCAATTACTTTGAACATGTTAATCATCTATTCATTTATTGATTTTTTAAATCCCTTCATCATTCCCTTTCTCCTACCTTTTATAATCCTTTCCTTTGGTAAAGATTTTACAGTAAGACCTCAATTGATGTCGTCATTGAAACAGTCTTCCACATCGAGATGAAATTGTTTCCTGATTTCAGAGAGGGGGATTCCGCAAAACAGATGGGTATAACTGAAGAAAGTATAAACATCATTCAATTCATCTGTAAAGATGATGATGATCAGATGATGATGATGATGATAATGATGATGTGCGTTTGTCTGTGTAAATGGAGAGGCGATTTATCATGTTTATAGGAATCATAACTGAGGCGAAGGCGGGTCTGAATCTTGATGAACCTTAAGGAATCTCATGCCTTTTTTGGCTATATTTGGAAGAAAAATAAAATGATCATGTTGATATGGTAGCTTTCTCGTGCGAAGCCTATTTACCAGGCCTCGTTGACCTTTGTGCTCTTCAAACACTTGTCTTTTCATGGTCTACTTAAAAGGATA
This sequence comes from Echinometra lucunter, assembly GCA_029962745.1. Lineage (NCBI taxonomy): Eukaryota > Metazoa > Echinodermata > Echinoidea > Camarodonta > Echinometridae > Echinometra > Echinometra lucunter. The sequence continues at coordinate 11,654,290 of CM057170.1, forward strand.
TCCTCCTCAGCGCTCAAGCCCCATGCAATCAAGTGGCATTATGGTGAAACTAGGATTGATTACTGATTTAAATCATTACCGTAACAGAAATAAAGTTTATAGAATAATATATATATATATATATATATATATATATATATATATAGAGAGAGAGAGAGAGAGAGAGAGAGAGAGAGAGAGAGGCGCCGGAATCCTGAGAGAGGACAAAGGGTTGAGGGGCAGGGCAAAGCATTGTGTAAAATTCTCTGGCCCCACCCCGGGCCCCGCCCCGACCCATTATCTTCCTCATGCACGGTTCCTGTGTCTACGTATGATTATGCATACAAACCAACAAAAGTCAATGAGAAGAGTTGACTCAATAATGCATTGTTAATTGCCAATAAGAATTTATCTAATTTATTAATTTTATGATTATGCATACATAGTTTATTATTCTACTGCATATAATATGAAAAAGAAAGTGGGAAAATAATGACAGCGTAGCTTAAAGCAAAGTTTCCCGGAGCCGTCCTCCTTCTGGAGAACTTTCATTGGAGCTGCACTACCATCATTCTCTCATTAACTTTTTTAATTTCCACGAGAGTTGCCAAAGATGATGTGGGCCTATGTTATTTCTTTACAATCATCTATTATGCCCTGCACCTGACTATGACTCTAATAGGGTGTTGCAAGAAAGTTGCAATCGATTGCAAGTTGCAACTGATTGTCACTGGCCAATCAAAATCATTGTTGCATGCATGTCTTCTTAAAAGGGCAGACCCTGAGCCAATCAGAATGGTTGTTTCAAAATGAGCAATTATTTACAATCGATTGCAACTTTCTTGCAACACCCCATATGAAGAATAAAAATGTACCCAGGGGTGGCGCCAAGGTATTTTGATAGCGGGGGGGGGGGGGGGGGGGGGGGGGAGGTGGAGCAAAATGACCCACACAAGAATTTACGTTTTAAACGAAAAGATATGGGTATTTATAGTTACATGAACCCAACATGTATTTCCCCTATTGTACTTTCTTCTTTTTCTTCTTTTTCCGCCCTTTTCTCCTTATTTTTTTTTTTTGGTCACTTGAAAAAAATAGGGGGCGATCACCCCCTCCCCAACTGTAGCGCCGCCCTGTCTGTACCCACTTTTCTACTCTGAACCCACCCCAGTAATAGGCCCACAAACCACTGCACAATCACAGGCTATCTCAACATCGAGATTAGCGTGAGGGCGCTAAACTTGGCGCTCGTACTATGATTCATAAATCAAACGAAACTGCACTTCACGCGATGATTGTGCAGTTTTTGCAAACCGTACTTGTACTTGTTCGCTGATCGAGGGCTATAAGGTCGGTCATGTTGATAGGCAGGCTCGCCAAGGTAGACTGACTACTACTCGCAGGTGCGCTCGCATAGTACAGTACATCACTGTGGGAGCTGAATACTAGAAGAGTATTTCAGTGACATTCACGATTTCCTTCCGAACTGTTCAGAATCTCATCCTCAGATTTTACTCCGTTATCCATAACGCTGTACGGCAGTAAAGAAACGACATGCCTAGCTACAAGGTGATCTATTTCAACGCCCGTGGCCGCGCCGAGCCAGCTCGTATGATGTTCGCTCTCAAGGGTGTAAAGTTCGAGGACGAGCGATTCGAGGCAGAAGAATGGCCTAAGCGCAAGGCTGATAAAGCAGGTGAGATATTTGTGTTGTTGTAATCATTTCTTTATTCAAAGAATTTATCATTATTATCATTAAATATTACTATTATGAATACTTATGATTACAGGCCATTGTAATAGCTCCATGATAGCACTGTGTTAGCAGACGTGTACATGAGTCCACTTGGGGAAGGTGGAGAGTGATGGGATGTGGGTGCGGTAGTGTGGGCGTGGCCCCGGGTCGCCTTCATGAAGGAGGGTAAAAATGCATGGTAAAATGCCACTGAGTGCATGACGGCGGAAGGGAGGGACCAAAAGGCCTGGGGCTTGGAGCATGCCGTTGGATCGCATACCCTAGAATCTCTCTTCCATTTGTCTTTCTAGGAAGGACACTTTTGACACATGTAGGCCTCATTTGGAGCTTGAGGGCACCTGCCCCTTTTGCCTGGTGTAGCTACACCTCTGATTATAATTATGCCTTTCCACAATTATGATTTCAAACATACCAAACCATATAAATTAAAATATTGGATGAAATAGAAATAGACAGCAATAAGCATCACCCCGGGCCCGTATACATTGCCCCCCCCCCCCCTCAAGTTACGCCTGGTGAAAAAAAACAAACAGTTTTTCTCAACTTTTACGAATCATGTCTTGGTTGCAGGGGTGTTAATTTTCAATAGAGAATCTGATTCAATTTGCCCTCATCACGAAGGACAAACATGAGAATAAGTGAAGTAATGCAAAGTATGTAGATTTTTTCAAAATTAATTTTTATATTTTTTTATAGCCAGGTGTATGCAAATTTGAGTTTAACTATGTCCAGTGCCGCATGCACAGCAGGGCATTGTTTGCTATGCAAATTTATTCAGCAGAGTGATAATTTGCGAAGTGTCTGGAAATTTGGGTGAGGCTCTCAACTCTCTCACGACTTTGTTCACAAATTAAACGCATGAAATCAGAAGAGCATTGTTCATTCAACACTGTGTCCCAATAGTCTGCAGGCACAGACCCTAATTGACACTTTCTTAAATTATATTTGGGTCTTGAGAGAAGCCTAGGCCACGTGCCTAGTGGCTGTGCCCATGGTCTGGAGCAGCTGTAGTACACGATCCCCATTGACCTGCGCAGACCATAACGTGTTTCGCCAGACCAGGGTTTGTGCAAACTAATATCCGAAGTCTACCTTCCGGCCTCCTTGAATGAAAGCAGAGGCGGATTTGGTCTGAAATCTTATAATTGGCGAAATTCATAAGGCCAAGTAAAATTATAGTTTCTCGTCCGTATATTTTCAAATTGCGGAGGAGGGGGTTTCATGTTATTTGATATTTGATACTTGATTTTTTTTGTGCATGAAATGTTATTCGGACAATTTTAATACAAATCCCCTCCCTTTTTGTTCTTTTATGTTATTTCTTTATATCTCATTGATATTAGCACTTAAGAGGCTCACAACAATGTGAAAAGGAATGGTACTGATGATTTTTTTTTTAAACCTCTATCTAGATTTACTCAGATTAAAATTAATTATATTTCATAACAAAAATAACAAAATAAAAGTTTTGAGGCTCACCGTAAAAAAGGAGGAGGAGGGGACGAGAACTAGGCATTATTTTTATTTGGCCTATTATGACAAACCCAGCCAGTATATCGTCCGACGCCAAATAACAAACAGAGCTCCCCATGGCCATTCCGACCCTGGCCAAGGAGGTATTTTGTTGGTCACTGGACAATGTATGATGCTTTGTTTGTTTAATTCAAGATAATATAAGGTCAAAATAGAAAGAGATAATTCTATAGTTAATAATGATTGGAAAAGTGTACACTTTGTCTTTTTTTGTTATAGATATGAAAAATTTGGGAACAAAAACATAATGGGAACTTTTTCATTCATTATTCTATTTTGAAATGTTAATCATGTATCCTTCTTTTCAGTGTTTCCTATCGGACAAGCCCCTATTCTCCTCGTCGATGGCAAGGCTATTCCTCAAAGTGGCGCATTTTGTAGATACATCGCCAGAGAGCTGGGTAGGTATACAAGTTGCGTTCTATCCTGGTGTTGTCACTCTATATTCAAAGGTGTAACCATGATCGTTCGACAATCCAGAATTTGACCCCCTATTTCGCGGTGTTTCAAGTACATTTTTTAGCTATTTTTACCCCCATTTGGCACAAAACGGGTACAATCTGGCCTTTCAAAAACACCCCTATTTTTCGCATTTCAAGTACACTTTTTGCAAACAAGGACCAGAAAAAACACCCTTTTTTGCAATTTCGAGTACAACCTCATGAAAACAACCCCTTTTTTCGAAATTGCGAACATGCTCAAAAAATATGGAAGGCCATCCCTGCCATTAACGCCAGCTAGCTGACGTATGCTCCAGCTGCCTTACCTAAGCTAATTCTTAACCTTGCGTGAGCTAATTGGCCAATCAGCGAGCTCGACTCGGGTGTTAAGCACGCGTATGCTATTATCACACATCAGGTCATAGCATACGCATGGTATTCTACTCAGCATACGTGTGCTATAAGCTGACGTGTATGGTTGGCCGTTCCCGCCAAAACGCATGCCAAAACCATACGCGTACAAGTCAGAACGTACGCATGGTTCTTTCATAACGTACGCGTGGATCTGTCATAACGTACGCGTTGATCTGTCATAACGTACGTATGGTCGTGACAGAACGTACGTATGGACATTTTCTATTATACTTCTATGACATTCTTAACGTACGTATGGTTTTGGCATAACGTACGCGTGGTTCTGTCATTACGTACGCGTGGTTCTGTCATAACGTACGCGTGGTTGTGTCATAACGTACGCGTGGTTGTGTCATAACGTACGCGTGGTTGTGTCATAACGTACGTATGGTTGTGACATAACGTACGTATGGTTGTGTCATAACGTACGTATGGTTGTGTCATAACGTACGCGTGGTTCTGTCATAACGTACGCGTGGTTCTGTCATAACGTACGTATGGCTGTGTCATAACGTACGTATGGTTGTGTCATAACGTACGTATGGTTGTGTCATAACGTACGCAACGGTTCGTAACTTTTAACACAGATGTTGGAATGGCCAATCAAATTTCTCGTTATATATATATGCGGGGTATAGCCATAGGTCCGATCGAGTGTGCGCTTGCATATGTGCATGCACACATATATATATATGGTTCCATGACATTTGCTCCGCCGACATATGCTCCGCCGACATATGCTCCGCCGACATTTGCTCCGCCGACAATTGCTCCGGCGATATTTGCTCCGCCGAATTATGCTAAAAAACGACATTTGCTCCGGCGACATTTGCTCCGCCGAATTATGTTAAAAAACGACATTTGCTCCGGCGACATTTGCTTCGCCGAATTATGCTAAAAAACGACATTTGCTCCTCCGAATTGAGCTCCAACACGACGACATTACATTAGAGATTACAATGTTTAAAAATATGAGAAGAGCGTTTTGATGGTAGAAATATCCAAATGCTTGTAGAAAATTAGCCTACTTGAAACTGGAGAAAATTATCTAATCAACATATTGAAAGTATAGTTCACATTCATATTTATTATTTTTTATTATTTTCACCGAAACAATGACATCTTTAACCTTGTGACCCCAAAGCTTCATTTTCATTATACAATGACCTCTATGACCTTTGACTTTGAAACCCCAAATCTATTCGGATCATTGTCCCTCCCATATGCATCTTGAGCCCAGTTCGAATTTGATCCGTCAAACAGTTCTTCGCGAGAAAGGAAAACGGGAAAGACGGACGGACGGACAACCCGATAACATAATGCCTCCGGCACTTACCTTCAGTGGGCGGAGGCTTAAAAACATACATTACATTCTCTTTAAAAAACACCTTTCAGGGGCAATTTTGAAATACGGCATTTTTTCTATCTTTGCAAACTACTTTGCAGTTTGTTTAGATCTACTCTGATTTACTATGATTACTCTGATTACGTAGATTATTTAGAGTGACCTGTAATGATAAACATGATAAAGGCATGCCCTCAAATTCACGGAATCTGGAATGGTGTCGTGGGGGCAAGGTTCAAGTGTCGTGGTTTCCAAAACATTTCGGTGGAGAAATCGCGGCGAGGCAATTGTCATAATCATCATCAGAGTAAAATTATTATCAATTTATTGATGATTATAAATATTTCGGCGGAGCAAATGTCGTCGTTTTGGAACATAATTCGGCGGTGCAAATGTCGTCGTTTTGGAGCATAATTCGGCTGAGCATAATTCCGCGGAGCAAATGTCGGCGGAGCAAATGTCCTTTTGGAGCATAATTCTGCCGAGGATATGTCGTCGGAGCAAATGTCGTCGTTTTGGACCATAATTCGGCTGAGCATAATTCCGCGGAGCAAATGTTCCCAAAGAACCCTTGGTTTTATTTGTTATCGACAATAACTACTATACCAAGCCTTTTTACTTTCGCCATGCATGTGTACCGACAAACGACAGATCAACTGCAGGCTGACCGATGCTACGTCATCCAGTGTTAAGTTTCTTGATGGTAGAGAGGGGCTTGTATCGTCAGTGTTACTGAGGTTATATAGACCAACGGACCAATTTCCTGCTGTACTTTTTCTTTAGAATTTCAAATCTGCTATATTTACGAGCCTTATAGGACCACCTTCCCTTTATTTCCTGCCAGTGTAAAATTGCACCGAAATGATTATTCAGAAATACTGTAACTGAATGTCGGGTCTACACAGATTGGAGCTCCAACTCGACGACATTTGCTCCGCCGACATTTGCTCCGCGGAATTATGCTCAGCCGAATTATGCTCCAAAACGACATTTGCTCTGCCGACATTTGCTCCGCCGAATTGAGCTCCAAAACGACGACATTTGCTCCGACGACATATCCCTGGCAGAATTATGCTCCAAAAGGACATTTGCTCCGCCGACATTTGCTCCGCGGAATTATGCTCAGCCGAATTATGCTCCAAAACGACGACATTTGCTCCGCCGAATTATTTATAATCATCAATAAATTGATAATAATTTTACTCTGCTCCGACAATTGATGATGGTTATGACAATTGCCTCGCCGCGATTTCTCCACCGAAATGTTTTGGAAACTACGACACTTGAACCTTGCCCCCACGACACCATTCCAGTATTGCTGTTTTTTTAACTTTATTGCAAGTTGTTTAGCTTGTATTTTGCGAATTTAGTTATTACTGCGAAGGATTTAATTCATCTACTCCCCCCTCCCCCCTCCCCCCGGTTAAGTTTTCTCCAAAATGTTTACAAACTTGTTTGTTTGTTTGTTTGGTTATTCATATCTTTTTACTATTTTTTTTTACCGGCATGTGCAATTAAATTCAATCTAACAATGTTCATAATTCATTTTTACATCTAGCACTGCTCCTTGCATGTATCTTATTTCAGTTTTCAGTCTTATCTTGTAAATACGATGAGTCTTCGGACTTTTGTCATGCACGAATTTTTTCCTTTAAGCATAAAACCGAAATAGAATTGAATTGAATCGAATTTCAAATGAATTTATCTTGCAATGGCGGAGGCATAAAAACTTACACGAGCAAACATGCACATACGATGACGCGACATGTGCTTCTGCGATAATAGCCCCTCTTTTAATTTTCCGAAGGATTAATTATATTAGTGTTATGCTTCCTCGGGAGCAATTGTCATGGAACCGCACATACACACACACGAGCGTACCCTCCCATTCACACCCGAAATAGATCGAACATCGTAAAGTTGAAATTACATGGCTCTATGATTATGCTCCGACGTTAATTGCTCTGCCGAAATATGCTTCGGAATAGACGACAGTTGCTCGGCGGACAATATTTGCTCCATCGTCTTCTCATCCGGAATTCCCGAATTTTAATAACACCTCATCTCGTCTTCTTGTCTTCAAACAAGTCATTTTGCCGAGGTCCAAAATTTCGTTATGTCGTTTTCTATTGGGTCTCCTCATAATCTCGGCCTGATTTTTCTCGCCATTTCGGTGGCACTTTTACGATCAACATTTTTTTTTGTTTCAGTATCTTAAAATATTGCATGAATTACAGTTTCAAGTAATTATCTGGTGAAATGTACGCACTGGGGTACTGGAGGGGGGGGGGGGCTTGGGGCGCCAGCCCCCCCCCCAAAAAAATAAATTTCAACCATGGTTTATTTTCAATTTTATATAAGTGTTATCACACGAATTTCATTACTTCTCCCTAGACTCCCTTTCTACTGTTAAGTAACGCATTCACAATTTCCCAAATAGCATGCATAGCAAGGCAGAAAACACGCATAATATCAATACTAATGTGTTTTATGATATAACACTTGGTTTTATCTGCTTATCTGACAATGGATTCAAACTTTGATAATGAATATTCTTAGATTTACCAAATGTAGACACGGGCTTCAAATTTGCAGTTCCAAATAGTGTTCTTTTACAGAGTTGCAAACCATCAATACTGTAAAAAGACTCCTCTATCATGGGAGTGCACTTGTGTAGCCAGGGTGGGGGGGGGGGGGGGGTTCGATGGGGACAGTCACCCCTCCAAAACACCAACAAAAAAGAATGAAAAACTAGAAGGAAGAAAAAGCAGAAGCGAGAAAAGAAAAAAGGTAAGGGAACGTAAGAAGAACGGGAGCAGACAAGGAAGAATTCAAAGAAACGTCGGAGCTTCCGCGCTTCGCGCGGGAGGGGGAAAACTCCCCCCCCCCTTACTGGACCCTCCTCCCTCGGGAGCGCGCTTCGCGCCCTCACAACCGCCCCACTCAAATGAAATCCTAGCTACGCCACTGTGGGAGTGAAACCTTGGTACCCCACCGCTTTACACCCTCTCCATGTTCGTCCTTTTTATATCATAGTGTATTTCTATTATTATCATAAGTAATAAAGTACTTTGTGTAACGCTGGCATTTGTTTGAAACTTAAGATTATTTGAGCTGCATGTTTTCATAATCATGTTTCCAAGTTCATGAAACAATATCCTTTTCTGGTCGGTAGATTCATGACACCTTTATCCATAACAGTACATGTCATCAAACGTCGGAGCTTCCGCGCGCTTCGCGCGGGAGAGGGGAAACTCCCCCTCCCTGCACCATCCCCCTAGGGAGCGCGCTTAGCGCGCTCATTAAGACAGTGATTCACACGCTTCGTGTGCTCACTTCCGCCCCGCTGAAATGAAATCCCTTTGTTGGAAATGAGAGAAATAAAAATTGAACAGAACTCAAGTTATTGCAAATTTAAGTCGAAAAAATGAAAAAGCTCCGTATCGTGAAGGGGGGGGGGGGGTACCCCGGCTCGGTCGCTACACTCCCTCAGGGTTGGTCGCTTCGCTCCTCGCAAAGATTGAGGCCCCCCAAATATTTTGGCTCATTACGCCACTGAATATACGACACTGGTGCTAATGTCGATGCAAAACAAAAAGAAAAGAAAAGAAAAGCAATCCTTTAATGAGGATAATAAAGATTTCCAATTGTTCTTTTTCTTTGAGTCTACTCTTTATAAGGTTTATCAAATTGCAACTTTTCGACTTCTAGAAATTTGTTGTGCGTTAATCCTTCAATGAGAGCCTATACTACACGCATTTTTCTCAGAAAATGATTAAGTCTTCCAGCACATAAGTTCTTGATTAATGAAATTGTGCAACATAAGAAACATAAATTCAAATGTATATTCGAAACGGAAGGTTCGACAAGAAAAAGAACGTGTGGAAGAGAATTTAGATTAAGTTAAGGAATAATTTTATCCCACAGTCAGCATGGTGAGATAATATCATAGACACATCATAAATAAGATAGACGCTTCATCCCACTTTGAGAATACGTTGTCATATTTCTTCTTATTTTTTTTTATGTGTGGAGTACATCACTTCATTCATTTGCTCATCTTCAGAGGCACTGGTAGAAAAGTACAAAAGTACAATTTTCCTTTAAACACATCTACCCACGTAATACCCCATCTTGACCCTGATTTCGTGTAATAACGTAAACTCAACAGAATATGTAACGGATGCAATTGCTTCGAGCATTTAGGCCTAATCATCATTAAATAGTCTCTTCCTCTTTCATTAACTTACATTGCCTAATTTCACTGAAACTTCTATATCTTAATCATTAACTTTATTTATTTGATATATCTATTTTAAGGGTAATCTGTTTCATGATCTTGCGCATTTGATGTTTAATGTGAAAAAAAAAAGAAATATACTGTAGAAATACATAAACATTGAACTTTCAACCTTAAATGTAGGGCAATTCTATTCTAGCAAAAAAGGGATGTTTTTCTATTGAAGCAGAGCATTTTTTGAAAATAAACAAAAAGGTGAAAGTTCTAAAGAAAAGGAACGTAAATTTATTTATCACTAGAATTGATGTGTTGATTGAAATCAGTTTTCCTGATTTCCTCGGGGTATTGTGTTCCCCAGGAGCTGTCATCGTGGGAGCCATCCTCCGAAGGAAATGTCCTCTGAGGGACCCGTCCTCCGGGGAAGTTGTCTTCGGGGGCGGGGGGGGGGGGGATGGGCTTGTCCTCCAGGAGAGTTGTTCTAGAACTGCCACTTCTCATGTAAGTCACTCCTTATGCTTATTTTTAGTGTGCAAGAAGTACTGTTTTTATGCGCGAATTTACAAAGAATCTCTCTACCGTGGGTGGGGAATACCCCACCATGCCCCCCCCCCCCGTTATATGCCACTTCTCATATCAGTTTCCCCTAATACTGCATTTTTACACGAATTTTACCCGAATTATTAAAAAAAAAATCTTCCTACCGTGGAAGGGGGAATAACCATCTCCAACAGCTTCCCCCCTCCGTCGCTTCGCTCCCTCGCCTTGCCCCCCTCTCCCGTTGTTGAAAATTCTTGGCTACGTCAAAGAGTATGCTCTCGCATTTCATTTTGTGGCATCGATGGAGCAATATTGTCACCAGTTCAAGTGTAGTGTCTTCGGAATTAATTTGGCAGAAATATGTCGGTGGGGCAGTTGTTACTTTATTGTCGAAATAATTCGGCGGAGCATATGTCGGCGGAGCATATGTCGTCGGAGCAAATGTCGTCGTTTATAGCATAATTCGGCGGAACATACGTCGGCAGAGCAAATGTCGTTTTTAGCATAATTCGGCGGAACATACGTCGGCGGAGCAAATGTCGTTTTTAAGCATAATTCGGCGGAGCAAATGTCGTTTTTTAGCATAATTCGGCGGAACATACGTCGGCGGAGCAAATGTCGTTTTTAAGCATAATTCGGCGGAGCAAATGTCGTTTTTTAGCATAATTCCGCGGAACATACGTCGGCGGAGCAAATGTCGTTTTTTAGCATAATTCGGCGGAGCAAATGTCGTTTTTTAGCATAATTCGGCGGAGCAAATGTCGCCGGAGCAAATGTCGGCGGAGCAAATGTCGCCGGAGCAAATGTCGCTGGAGCAAATGTCGCCGGAGCAATTGTCGGCGGAGCAAATGTCGGCGGAGCATATGTCGGCGGAGCATATGTCGGCGGAGCACTTGTCGCGGAGCACTTGTCGCGGAGCACTTGTCGCCATTATCGGAGCAGTTGTCGGCGGAGCAAATGTCGCCGGAGCAAATGTCGTGTCACCAACCTAACTACATGCAATCCAAGTCAAGTTAACTGTTAGAGAGGTGCAGTATACAACTTTACAAGGCAATTGAAAGAATGGCGGGATCGAATTCAGCTTCATACGTTCAATTATACAACAAGCTTTCTCATTGGTTGTACGACTGTTGTACTGAAATGTACTGAATTACGTACGCGTGGTCTTGTCATTACGCACGCATGGTTATGGCATAACGTACGCGTGTTTCTATCATTACATACGCGTTGTTTTGGCATAACGTACGCGTGCTTCTGTCATTACGTACGCGTTGTTTTGGCATAACGTACGCGTGCTTCTGTCATTACGTACGCGTGGTTTGGTCTATGAGTTAATTATTTTTCCGGGAACCACGCGTATGTAATGACAGAACCACGCGTATGTAATGACAGAACCACGCGTACGTAATGACAGAACCACGCGTACGTTATGCCAAAACCATACGTACGTTAAGAATGTCATAGAAGTATAATAGAAAATGTCCATACGTACGTTCTGTCACGACCATACGTACGTTATGACAGATCAACGCGTACGTTATGACAGATCCACGCGTACGTTATGAAAGAACCATGCGTACGTTCTGACTTGCACGCGTATGGTTTTGGCATGCGTTTTGGCGGGAACGGCCAACCATAGACGTGTGATATTAGCATACGCATGCTCAACTCCCGAAGTACCATACGTATGCTACAAGCTGACGTATGATAATAGCATAAGCGTGCTTAGCATCTAAATCGAGCGCAGTGATTGGTCAAATAAGGTCGAGTAATTAAGAGTGAATAAAGAGTAAATATCACAATTTTTACTCTGTGTTCACTCTTAATTCACTCTCAATGCACTCTCTTCTGAAATTCACCCCTAACAGAGTGAATGCGTTCTCTCTCTTTTTTTTTAAAGAGAGTTCTTAGTACCTTTTAGCCCCTAAAAAACAAGCGAACAGAGCTTATGATCCCGCCATCATAATGTTCAGGACATTCTCTGTTGATAGTAATAGCATAATTCTGTTGGCACTGCGTACTACTATATTTTCCGATGCTTTATCGTGTCAGGCCTTTACGGAGCAAACAATCTAGAAGGAGCTTGGATTGACGTTGTCATCGCAACTATGGGCGATATCGAAGAGAAGATGATACCGATCTACGTTGGCAACCCTGATGAAGCCAAAAAGGTAATTATTTATGTGAGCAACAATCAATTTTGGACGATCAGGAATATCACGTGGTTTTTGGTAAGCTTTCCCGCATTCCCCCCACATTTTGAGGTGGACTCACATATGTGTGTACAAAAAAAAATAAAAAAAAATGTACGAATGTTTTAATCATCCCCCCCCCCCCCAGGTATGAGGACCTGTCAACGCCTATGAGCTTTCCCTTTCATCCATGTAATAATAAATTCAGGAACGGGGAACTAGGGCAATACAATCTCCCAACTGAGTATGATCCCATTCTCCAACATTGTCGGGCTGCTACAGCAACAGCGCCAGATACGAGGAGGGTCTGAAGAAACCTGCAAGCAAACATCACGGAGTCTTTATTTAGTAGTCTTTATCATACCCTGGAAAACAAATTTGTATGGCACATTATCTTCAATTTACAATCAGGATATCATGTCCTTCTCTTCATACATCAATTATCGTATCATGGATAAGATATATTTTATAAGATATAGTCAGCAGGACAGCAGCACATACTGCCTTTTTGTTGTTTTTGTTTTCTTTGGTTTTTTGTTTGCTTCTTGGTCTGTTTTTGTTTGGTACTGTTTTGGTTTCTTTCTCCTTTTCCCCTTCGATTTCTTTCAAAAATAGCTTTAAAGTAGCCTATGTTACGATTGTCATAGTTATGATATTACCATTTTATATACGTATATTACGATGACCTTAACACAAGTCACGTGCTATTATAGGGAATCTTGCCGCTTTCCAAAATGTTTCGTTGACAATGTCAATTTCTTATTTGTATTAGATTATGAGAAGTAAATAAGATTTGTATGAATCTTGAAAAATCTTGAGGGCGATTAAAGGCATTGGCTAACTCTGTGAGTAGCTGATTAACAAAATTCTCAAACTTAGATGTAACATGTGTATGAGTACTTGTATTTGTACTCAAAAACCCTGAAACCAACCATAATTTGGAATGAAAAAGTGTAAGTTAGACGCAAAAGGCGATTTTATTATCCTTCATCTCACGAGACAATCACTAAGAGGACCACTTTGCTTGAATTTGAAATTGCCGTTATGTGCCTCCCGCCGCGTGATACGCAAATACACATAGTACAGTAAGGTGAGTCATACGCGCATGCGCATTCCTTATGTCTATTCTGTGCAACCGATACTCGTATATGTTTCAAACATTGGTTCACATTTTTTATATCTAAAAATACTTCCTGTGGATATTATACTTTGAATCTTTCAGACTGGTATTTTTACACTATAACCCTAATGTTTATCCCATTTTCAAGTAACAAAATAAGATTTTTAAAAATTATAACAGTGTTAACCAATGTCTTAAATAATTTGTTTTGCGCAGGCTGAGATGATGAAGGCATTTGTGGAAACCACGTCCAAGCCTTACTTCACTTATCTCGATCAACTCATGAAGGATGCAGGGGGAAAGTTCTTTGTGGGAAACAAGGTAAGAAAGGAGGAAATTTGGGTGCCTTACGCTCTTACAAAATTCAAACAGTATATCACTAAGACCACTGCACACTATATACGATCCGACAGCGACGAGAATTTGGAACAATTTTGCATTAAATATGAAAGTTTAAACAAGGTAAAATAATCTTATCCGAGGTTCGGAAGAAAGAGTGAAATACTAAAGTCGTAATTTTGGTTAACTGCAAGCCTTTTGGTCGGAGTACAGGCCAAATCGGCTTCAAATCTTAGCCGATCGCAAGTTCCTATGACTTTACTCCGATTCGGAATTAAATTCGCTTTTATTCCTGCAGGGAGGCTTGCAAAAGCCCAGAATTTCGATTGTAGTATTTATAAGACTATTCAGAATTTTGATAATTAAGAATATACATGTTTGAATGTTCATATCAAATGTTATAACAATTTTTCCAAAATCGGATCGCAGATGGATCGTATAGTGTGCTGCCGGCTTTAGTATTCACACGACTTTTTAAAACTCTGGTCAGTATGATTTTCCATGGTTGAATATTCATAGCAAATACTTTAACATTTTTTCTTCCAAATGGAATCGCAGACAGATCGTGCAGTGTGCGGTGCGCTTTAGAATTCTGAGTTGCCATAACTGCGGCAATGCCCCGAATTCACAAGAGGTTTAAACATCCAAAATCGTAAAACGTGCATGTTTTCTTGTCGAAAGGGCGGGCAGTAATGCACTATTTAACGCTTACATTTGATTATCGTTATTCTCTTTTTATGCTTATTTTATTTACATAAGCCACGACTTAAAGTAATCTTCCTTTTGGAATTCGGACCAATAAGTCCTGTCAAAGATCCCAGGTTGGAGGTAGGGTATAGTTTCAGAATCAATTTTTGTCAGGTTTATGTTCATATTGCAGACCCGTTTAAAACAATTCACGTTTTGTGACTCGTGCATTAGTGATATGCACTGCATTAAGTTGAAACTGAATATCTTTCTAATGAAGAAAGCATATCACTATTTGTTAAGCGTATCAGTGTAGTTTATCGTGTAGTAGTTGATTCATTATTGTTTATGCCCTATGATATATAGCCATTTTTATACTGATTTATGATTATTGTGCGCTTAGGGTGCCTCTTCAGGCAGATTAGAGCGCTATATGAATATGGAATTATCATTATTATTATTATTATTGTTATTATTATTGTTATTAATTATTATTATTATTATTATTATTATTATTATTATTATTATTATCATTATTAAGTTCACAAGAAGATGGATAAATCTAATTGCGACTTGGCACGTATGCAACGCCTATTCACTACATGTAATGAAAACCTGAATCATTTGTATGAGGATGATACACGACTAAGACGCCTCTTATGTTGTCAGTGTTGCATTCTGTCTCATTAAAAGAAATCCTTACCTGTTTATCTCCCCTGCATGACAGATCTCACTGGCAGACATCCATGTCTTCAACATGCTGGACATGATGACGAACAGCAAATACAAGATCGACGGCATTTTGGACCAGTACCCTGCACTGACTGCCTTCTGCAAGTTCTTCCGTGAGGAAGGTCCGCTCAAGGACTACCTGAAGTCTCGGCCCGTCACGGAGGCTTGATTACGAAATCTGAAATTCAAGTTGATTTCCTTCGAAGATATGTCTAGAATTCAATGAAAAAGGAAGAATTAAAATTATGCAATTTTAGATATTTTGACATTACAATTCAATTGGCAATTCGAGGTCAATAATAGATGTTAATGTACTTGGCAAGGGCCTGACTCACACGACGCGTCATTTGCTGATGTCATTACCGCGTCAGTGACTGGTGCGGTCCTTTGTCCACGACAGTACCGCGTCAGTGACTGGTGCGGCCATTTGTCCAGGGTAGTTTCGCATCACTGACTACCACCGGTTATTTGCCTGTCATGAAAGAAAGATGCCGTTTACAATGTGATTGCAGTGTCAGTATTGTATTTAAAGATTATTTCAACCGCGAATGTGTTATTTACCTTCAAAGGCTCCATTACTTCGGATAAAAAGCAGTCAAAATGACTTTTCTTGTTGGTCGGCTCTAAGTCATGGGTACGTACAACGTCAATTTTTGTTTTTCATGTCGTCAGGTACATTGGCGCATCATGCAGAGCGCAGAGGACTGATATTCCCAGTGGCAGTGTTTTAAAACAGACGCAAAATTCTTGACGCCAATGTTGAAGATGCACTCCAAGCAGTGAAAGTGGTCTGGTTGACTTCAGTTTTGAATGCATCTTTACTAAATCGTATCGAAAATGACGACATGGCCTTGACTTGTCAATTGACATTGCAACTGATATTGACTTTAAAAAGAGATTTATTTTTTTGTAAATAAGAAAAAAATTCTATGGCATATCTGTTTTTTTTTTTAAATGCAAGTTCGCGTGGCTATAATGAAATCTATTACAGAGCTGGAGAAAAAAAAAATTATGGAGTGGGAAACGTCAGAGTAGTTTCCGCCTCATGGATTTATGTCATTTTTAATTGTTTTGACACACTAGAATGTAAATAATCGAAGGGTTTGCTGTAGTGTTGAAAGGTTTTCACACTACACATGTTTAAGGTGAAACTGAAAAAAACTCATTAATCATGCCTTGTTCTGTAAAGCGCGTTGAGTTATTTTGTCATGATTTTCATTGATGAAATCATAATTATTAGTGCTGTGAATATTCAAATGTATCCAAATACATTTCTACTCTGAATATTCATATTCAGTTTATGGCGTTGTAAAACGTGATGAAGCGAATAAAATCTCACATTTAAGAAGATTATTCGTCCTATTTTGTTATGATTTTAATAATCCTGTATAAATTTCTATTCAAGTAAGAAACGAAATCATGAATGTAGTAAACTGGAGAAAGCCTGCAGTGTGGAAGATGTTCTGAAGATACTGACAGCACCCCTTTACCATATTACACTCTACAAGCTAAAATGTTAAATCGCCTTTTGAAAGGTTGGAGGAGTGACTACAACTTGGCGTTGTGGTGTGCGCCTGTAATCCAGCTAACAGTGGAAGTTATAGACTGATTCAGCGGACCAAGGTTCGAGTCTGAGTCACGTCTTTCGGATGGTGACGTAAAAGTCGGTCCGAGACGTAAACAATCATAGTTGACTGATACACGTCTGTAAAAACCCAATTCAACAACATCAACACAACAACTAAATTTTCAAAATGGTAGATTACGACTTTGAACATGCTGGATTCAACACTATAAAGGTTTGAATCCAGCATGTATTGTGCTGAATCCAGCATGTTTAAGTGTTAATCTAACATTTTGAAAATGTAGTCACTCCTCTGCCTTTTAAATGGTGATTCAACATTTCAGCTTTTAGAGTGGAACTACACATGCAAAACTTTTCCGTCCTTGATATTCATGTAAACTTTCAACTGCCAAAATTAACATTAAAATAAAAAAAAAACGAAATTGTGAAAGGGGAAATTCGAGAAAAAGATGATTGAATATATCCAACAATTACGTGAAAAACAAGCAAATCAATTAGCATATGAATAATAGGTTAGACAGATTCTGTAGCCTCATTTCTATCCTCCCAACTGTTGAAGTTACTCATAACAGTGGGTGTAAAAATGACACTTCAGACAGTTAATAACTCTAAAGGGAAAACTCGTGCCAGGCCAAAGTTTTTTACCTAGTAAAGTTGAAGAATGTGTTATTTAGAGTAAGTTTGTAAAATTTTCTTGATCAATATTCTTGATATGATGCTGTGGATGCTTTAAACGTGGTTCAGGACAGAACGCATGTAGATGTCTGGTGGCATGGACGGTTGCTTTGTGAGTATGGTATTGCTAATGGAATAGATTGGCTATGCTTTCCAAACATTTTTTTACAGCGTTAAACTCCATCAAAGATCATACAATTTAGGTCTGTCAGTAAGATATGCTTTTCAGTCTTTTGCGCTCAGTCAAGCGGGAAAACCTGGATTAAAGGGAATAAATTTGTCAACATGCATTCGGCAAAAGAGTGAGTATCATGATGTGTCAGAGCTCGAAGCGATTACATTTCTTTTGGTGAAATTTGTTTATTTCTAGTCTTTATCCAATGCTCAACCGTGTAGTACTGAATACCATTTGAGAAAGTCATTGACATCTCAGATATGTTTCTAAAAAAAAAAATCAATTGAAAAGATGTTAAAAATAGTTGTTTTCCCCCAGAAATTTTGAAAACTTACATTTTTTTACTGAAAATTTTCACAAATCCACGAAAAGTGTGCACCAAATCCTTCAATTTCACTTTTAAAAATACAAAAGTGCCCTCATGACCAGCTCGGTCGCTTCGCTTCCTCGCTTTCGAGTTTTTTCGAAAATGTTTATGGGTCTTGCCCTCCCAGGAAAAAATTTCTGCGTACGGCCCTGGTCAACCGTGAAGTAACGCTCATATTAAAGTCATATATGTCTGAAAGGAACCATAAAACAGAACACACAGGCCTACCCTGCAGTGAAGGAAATTAAGAATTTTTCCAAGCATCAGTAAGTTAAAGTTAAACATGAACCTTGCGAACTTTAAAAAGTGGCTATTGGTCTTCTGACTGTGCTCACTGAAGAATGGCATGACGATTCTCCATAATTTTCACACAAACGGTGGCTGGGTAGTTTAGCTACCTGCATGTATCAGCAGTGCCAGGTAACCATTTAATTACCTGGGAAGAGTGTAGCAAAGGTAGATTGTCTGACGGACATACGTAGCAAGGCAGGAGTGGGAATGGAACTCACAACCCTTTGATTAACAGCGCACGCTCTTTCCAACTTTGCCACAACGCCACATACAAAAATTTATGCCCGTGCACATGACCAAATAAGGAATAAACAGTACCAACTTACTCTGAACTACGGAAGTTTAAATGTACCACTGAGATGACGAGACAATTCCTCGTCTTTTTGACCCATTTTTGTCCGAGAAGGCGAGATCCGGCATCTCATCTTCTCGACATTTTTTTTTAATCCTAGGAGGCGAGGAGGCAAAATATGGCATCTCGACTTCTCGACCTTGTTTTTCTTTTCTTTTTTTTTTTTTTTTTTGGTCCGAGAAGGCGAGAAGGCGAGATACGGCATCTCGTCTTCTCGACCTTTTTAGGATCCTAGGAGGCCAGGATGCGAAATCTCCTCGAAGATTTTTTTTTTTTTGGGGGGGGGGGGCGAGAAGTCGAGAAGGCGAGATCCGGCAAATCGTCTTCTCGACTTCTCGAGTCAAGGTAGGTCAGAAGGTAATTGGAATCTCGCCTTCTCACCTTCTCATACCCGAAAAGTCGAGAATACGAAGTATGGAATCTCGCCTTCTTGCCTTTTCGGACCCAAGAAGTCGGGGTGACGAGAGGCCAGATCTCTTCTTCTCTAGAAGACGAGGAGTTATCTCATCATCTCGGTGGCACTTTCAGGCTTCCGTATTAAACAAAATAACAAACCACGAACAAGTTCGAACATGCCCTTGTTCAAACAATCTTTGAATGTAAAGATTAGCGTGTAGGTAGCTGATGGTAAATCATAAATCAAACGAAATAAACTTGACACGATGATTATGCACATTTTACAAAGACGTTCTTGAGCGTTGAAGAGCCGAAGTACGGTAGGCTCACCACGATCCCGCAAATTGGCTGTGTTACCGGCGTAAATCCACTTTGAGGAGTGGGGGGATGATCGACTTTTTTGCCTATTTTTTTTTCTGTCGAACTCACACTTAAGTAAAAACACACGCCCTGACCCACCTGCACAGACCCCCTCACACATATTTTAATTTTCATCTTGCGAACGAGCGAAGCGAGCGAGCCAAAAATTACCAATTTTCTGGTTTTCAATCGCATTTTCAAATAGAAATTCTATACTATGATGAGCGAGTGAAGCGAGCAAGCAAAAAAAATAAGCACTTTTCTAGTTTGAAATCGCATTTTCAAATAGAAATTCTAAAATACGATGGTTGTTTATGACAGATTATTAAAATCTTATTAACTGATTAATTCAAATATCATTTCTTCCTTAAAAAGTGTGTGTGGGGGGGGGGGGGATATTTGTACACGCCATTCCCTCCCTCTCAAAATGTGTGGGGGATATATCCCCCATCCCCCCGGGATTTACGCCAATGGGCTATGTTGACTACTCGCAGTAGGTGCGTTGACATAGTAAATCACTGAGGAAGCTGGATACTAGAAGAAAAAACCTTATTGTCATTGACGATCTCCTTCCAAACTGTTCAGAATACCATCCCCAGATCTTACTACATTACCCGTTCGTCTAGCTTTGTACTGCGGTGAAGAGACAACATGCCTAGCTACAAGATGATTTATTTTAATGCCCGTGGCCGCGCCGAGCCAGCCCGTATGATGTTCATCCTAAAGGGTGTTAAATATGAGGACGAACGATTCGAGGCAGAGGAATGGCCTAAGCGCAAGGCTGATAAAACAGGTGAGATTATCAATGTTATCATGATATTGCTTATCATGATTGGTATTATTATCGTCATCATCATTCTCATTATCAATCTTATTATTGCAATCATCATAGTGGAGGTGCCGTGGTCGAGTGGTCTAAGGCACTTGACTGGAGACGCGAAAGTCGGGGGTTCGATCCCCGCGGTACGGCACTTATGCCCTTGAGCAAGACATTTTATCTACATTGCTCTTTTATCGTACATCAAATAAATGAAAATGCTATAGGCATTATTGATACAAACGTGTGCACGTGTTTTTTTTAAAAAAAATCATCGTCGTCACCATCAACATAAAAATATGATCATCATGATGTAGTTTCTGTTATGATCATGATGATATTTATTATTAAGCCTATTATTATTATTATTATTATTATTATTATTATTATTATTATTATTATTGTTATTATTATTATTATTATTATTATTATTATTATTATTATTATTATTGTTATTATTATTATTATTGATATAATTATTGTCATTTTTCTCATTATTATTATTTTTTTTTTTGGGGGGGGGGGGGGGGTTGGGGGAGGGAGAAATCCACTAAGGGAAAATCAATATGATGAAGTCTTGATTGAAGTCTAAATATTGAGAAACCCGTAGAGAAACTCTCCAAACTTCCCATGGTGGGTCTGGCCCTGGCCAATAAGGTATTTGGTTCACAGTACCACGACTGAACAATGTATGATGTTTTATATTCTGTTTTGTTTAAGATAATAGACAAACAGATAATTCTGTCGTTCTTCGGACTACGATATTTTATCTGTTTGCTGTAGATATGCAAAACACTTAAGTATGGAAACGTGACCACCATAAGTTATTCTTTTTTGAAAGTTTGCTTTCTATTTACCCTTCTTTTCTTTTCAGTGTTTCCTATTGGACAAGCCCCCGTTCTGATCGTCGATGACGAGCTCCTCCCTCAAAGCACCGCATTTAGTAGATACATAGCCAGAGAGCTGGGTAGGTATAAAAATAGCGTGGTATAAAGCTGTTCGTAAGGTTACGAATGATTTTAATTACGAATGACTTGAATATAACACGCCAAATGGGATTCTCAATCATTATAAATCAGCTAAGGGTAAAATATACAGATGTAGATCAGATTAATATCATTGCTTACAAACATTTTTATTGTGAAGTATATTTTTGCCACAATTTAATTGAGATTATGGGAAATGCTGTCACACTTTCTTAAAACGCCAGGGAAAACTTTGGACATCCATTTTGGCACTTCATATTCAAGTCGTTCGTAAAGGCATGGACCCTACTATAGAGATGGACTAATAATGGGAGCTTTTCTTTGATCTTATCATGACCGCCGCCACCTGAAAATGTGAATGTTGATGAGCACATTCATTTATCGCGACAATGTTGCTTACGTAATAACGAATCGTCACAAACAAAACAACATTTTTACTTTCTTGGAATACCTTTCGCTGGAGTGTCATTTCAGGAAATGCACCGTGATTTAAGACCAGATAGAAGAGCAGCGAACCAGAAACTATGACAATTTGTATGATATGAGAATGATTATTACAGAAGTGGACACTTGTGGACATGCATCTGATCTAACCTGACTTTGAAAAATGCATATCGTCTATATACGGTTTTATGACCTCATATCCCTGGAAATCAATAAGTTAAGTTTCTAAATGAAGTTTAAAATCATTGTGTTAAGGCAAAATTTACGGGTCTCTCTTGCAAACTGCTTGTAATTTCCTATTCAAAAATGTATACACAGCATTTTTCATTTGTACACCACCACTGCACATGCATTTTTATGATTTTAAGTGATTTATTTTCTTCTGCGCATGCATTTTGTAGATTTCTGAAATCAAACTTTTAGTTCTCTTCAGGCTGACTGGCGGCGGTCGTGATGAGATCAAAGTGGGGAAGCATGTTTCGAATGTCATTGTGATACTTTTGATAGATTCAGGTGCATGAATTCATTATGTAACCGATCAGTGTCCATCTCTAGTAGGGTCCATGGTAAAGTCATGCGTAACTAAATCTACGAACAGCTTTATGAAACACCCCTGATTGTTCCACACGTAATGTCATCTTTCCTAACGATGAAACAAACGTTTTGGCCTCCATCGCATTCGATTTCGGACAGATTTAGTTCATTGTACATGCATAAACTATTTAAAGATATTCAAAATTTCATTTCAGTTCATACAGTGTATTTATTTAGGGATTACTGCCTAGACAAAAACTTTTTTGCAGTACTGCAGTGGAGAAAATGGCCCTTTTGGCCTCTTTAGATACGTTAGTACGGCCGTCTTGCAAGAGTGCAATGAGAAAAAAATATAAAATATGAAACGAAGCAGGAAAAATGGAGAACAAGAACTGTTCTATAATCATAAGTAGTATTTCATCACTGTATATCGCTAAATCATAATAATCAATATCCAATTTGCAATGTCTGAATGATCGATCAGTATAATGATTTTTCTATATGGATTTTTTTTTCAATATCTGTTCATTCGTGATTATTCCCTAAGTTTTTTTGTGTGCATTGTGTATTTTAATCTGTTGCCGTAGGTATGTTGATTGTGAAGCACGAATAAACATATAAATAACTAAATCACGTAGCTGAACGACCATTTCGATTGTGATACACACATCAACATCTAGTTGAAAATGTATTTTACTGACATTCGTTCTTCATAATTTTCTTAACAAATATACCTCAGAAAATTCAAAGCCAACATAAATGAAAAAGTTTCCGTAAACCAATGAATTCATAATCATACCTCCTTAGCCCCTGAAAAAAAAACGGTGCGTAGCTGATGGTCCTGCCATCTTAAACAGTGTTAAATGTTCAAAGGACTTAAGACCTTCTCTATTGATAACATTAGCATATTTTGTTGACACTGCTATCATTTCCGATGCTTTATCATATCAGGTTTTTACGGTGCAAACAATCTAGAAGGAGCTTGGATTGACGTTGTCATCACTACTATGATCGACATCGAAGAGAAAATGATAGCGCTATACTATGGCAACTATGACGATGCCAAGAGGGTAATAGAACTTACGTTTAAGGAAATTCTTTTCCAGGAAGATGACCTACTGCACCCTAAAAAATATTGGGTAAAATGTGCCATGAAAGTAATTACGTGTCCAACCAACTTTCCCTTTTTTACGGATGAGGCCATTTATTACCAAAATTGTGGCTTTACTATTCTATAGAAAGTGATTTGATTATTGTTATTTCGTTTCATGGTGCAACACAGACTGACATGTAGAACTTACCGATAATACAAAATTGATCTCTTCATGTTGTAATATGTCAGTTACATATCCTAGCCCATTGATATACGAAAATACTGAAATTTGATTCTCACTCACTCGTAATCAATATAAAGCTGACTGTAGATTTCTAATTTATCATAAGTTAGATATTATCTTGCATGTATTGTTTACTTTTCTTCTTGTAATTTTGTTATTCCTGTAAATAATGATTTGCCATTGTTTTTAATGTTTGCGGACTCTTAAGGGGTCCGGACCTCCTGCTGAGACGACTGTCAGTCCCAAATGCAGAAGTACTCTCTTAAGAAAAAAAAGTGAACGCATTCACTCTGTTAGGGATGAATGCAAGAAAAGAGTGAATTAAGAGTGAATTAAGAGTACAAATTGTGTTAATCACTCTTTATTCACTCTTTTAGGAGTGACCTCATTGATCACTCAAATTCCTTGAGTGATCACAGAGGTCACCCCTAATACCGTGAATATCACATTTTTTTAAACTCTTAATTGACTCTTAATTCACTTTAATTCACGCACTCTTTTCTTAAATTCACCCCTATTAACAGAGTGAATATTTTTCACTCTTTTTTAAAAGAAAGTGAATATAATGTAAAAAGGAAAAATATATGACTGAAAGGAGGGGTGGACAGGGACTAAAATCAAGTTAGGGCATTTCGACGTGACCGCTCAGTTATAATTAGCCGTCTCAGACAGCCTAAAACATCAGCGATCCGTAGAAACACTCCCCAACCCTTCCCAAGGCAGGTCTGTCCTTGAGTGTATGACAAATATTTGGGATCGAAGTACAGTACGGCCTTTGGAGAAAGCAAAATTTGTCCCCTCTCCACACATTAAAGATTCCATTTCCTTTTCTGATGAATTTTAAGCAGTCGCCGTTTTAAAGTGACATGAGGGGTTTTTTTTTGGTTGGCATTTTGGGCCCCATTTTATTCTTATTTATTTTTCTGTTTCATGGCGGGGGGGGGGGGGAACTCTGCTGAAAGTCAAATATCTATTCGTGAAATGATGGGTGTCAAAAGAGATGTGGCAGATTTTTTAAAAATAAAAAATCCATTTACATGTTTATCCTTTATCAGGTCTGAATGTATGCTAAAGTTCTACATTGCGGAGTCTTTAATAAGCAGCCTTGGTGATGATAACTGGAAACAAATTTGTAGAGCACATTATCTTCGGTTTACACACAGGATGATAAATAATTTGTTGTTGTTGTTGTTGTTTTGCAGGCGGAGCTTATGAAGGCATTTGCGGAAACCACGTCCAAGCCTTACTTCTCCTATCTCGAACAACTCATCAAGGAATCAGGCGGAAGATACTTCGTTGGAAATAGGGTTAGAAACGATGATTAGATAGTTCTTAGTTGCCTCTGGCTACCTTACTTTATCCGATAGCCTACCGCTATTCACTCTTTACAAATTGGGTAAATTCAGTTAGGCAACACATTGTTGGCTAGAATTTTGCCCAAAGCTGTGCAAATCTTGCCTAAATCTGGTCAAGACCAACTGACCAATGTGTGTAAAACAAATTTTGCTCAACTGTTAAGGCCCTGTCCCATACTACCGTTTAACGATTCCGTCTGAGAAACGAACGTGTACGTTTATTGGACTTTTAAAATTCGTTCTTCAGCTGGTTTACAGACTATGTAGACGTTGGCAGACGGCGCTAGTTCATGGGCACAATTTTTTGAATTTGTCTCCGTCTAACACCATCTAACATAAATATTAGGGAGCTTTCGCAAACAGGACGGTAGAGCTTTGGAACGGTAATCGGATAAGAAAACGAATCTGCGCATGCGCGAAAACTTCGAACCAACCGTCCTGTTGATTTTCAGAACGATCCTCGGCTGATTCAAGGTTCGGTCTGAAAACGGAACGCTAGACGAATTTGTGACGTACGTCAGCCCGTATTGTTGCGGTGGTAACTCCTGAAGCTATAGGGCCCATCCACGTTCCCGTCTCCGCACTCGGTAAGCGGAACAGCTAACGCGACAGAACGGGAAATTGTGCCCTACAACCGTCACGGTCTCTGAACTCTCCGTCCCGTAGCCGTACCGTCCTGTTTGCGAAAGCTCCCTATTTAGGCGGAGGCAGACGGAATCGTTAAACGGTAGTATGGGACAGGGCCTTTAGTCATATTCTTATCAACAGTTGTGGTCACATTGATATTGGGCAAAATTTACTCCTACAGTAATGTTAATTTTATGTAGAAGTTACTTAATCTTGGGCAAACTTAACCGCATTTGTGTAAATCGTTGCCCAAAATGTGTACGGATCGACGTATTTCACAAAACGTAGAAATTCGCCCAACTACAGGCACTGGAAATGACTGCAATGATCTCGGCAATGATTCGTGTAAGATAGGTAGGGTATATAGTTTCTGCATCACGTACTGCTTTGTTGTGATAACGTGATGACATCAAAGAAAGCAAAGGGTTTCCATGACTGTTCGACTTTCGATTGGCTAACCAATTTACGTTTTGCTCGTGCATTAATAATGATCTGCATTGAATTAAGTTCACAATGAGATGGATAAATTCTCGTTCATTATCTGATTGTGACTTAGCACGTATGTACCGGCCAGTCTTTAATGGCTCGCAAACATATACACTATCTGTATGATGAAATTGATGAGGCACGACTAGGAGTAAACAACGCCTTTCATACAATTCACGTAAACAGTAAAAACAGTATTGCCAGTGGTTCCTTCAATCTTTAATACATCCTTAATGCCTGCTTATCTCCAATGCTTGACAGATCTCACTGGCGGACATACATGTCTTCAATTGGCTTGATATCATGACGGAAGGCAAGTACAAGATAGACGGTATTTTGGACCAGTACCCTGCACTGACTGCTTTCTGCAAGTACTTCCGTGAGGAAGGTCCACTTAAGGACTACCTGAAATCTCGGCCCGTCACAGAGGCTTGATTCAATTCAATTCAAGTTGATTCCCTTAGAAGATCTGTCTAGAATTCAATGAAAAGAGAAGAATTAGAATGATGCAATTTTAGATTTTTTGACATTAGAGTTCAGTTGGCAATTTGAGGTCGTGCGCATAGATATCAATCCACTTCGCAAGGCCTGACTCACACGACACGCCATTTCACGATGGTATACCGCGTCATTGATTGGTGCGGTGCGGTCATTTGCCCACGTTATTACCGCGTCAGTGACTGGCGCGGTCATTTGCTCACGTTAATGCGTTAGTGACTGGTACGGTCATTTGCCCGCGTCAGTACCAGGTCAGTGACTGGTGGGGTCCTTTTTTGTTGTTGTATATTTAGTGCAGAAGTGAACAATAGCCTCACCAGCGTTTATATAATCAATAAATGTGCTGGGCAGCAGACTCTCACTGAGAGCCTACGATAATATCGCGTCATTGACTGGTGCGGTCATTTGCCCACGATAGTACTGCATCATTGACTGGTGCGGCCATTTGCCCACGATAGTACCGCGTCAGTGACTAGTGCGGTATTTGTCATTCATGAAAGAAAGATGCCGTTTATAAGGTGATTGCAATGTGAGCAGCGTATATAAACATTATTTCAACTGCGAATGACTCATTTGACTTCACACACTACATTATGATTACTTCAGCCGAGGAAGCAGTCGAAATGACTTCTCTTGTGAGTCGCGTCTAAGCCATGGGCACTTGCTCCGTCACTTCCGTCACAATGATGCAGAAAACCGACATGCATAAAGGCAGTTTTTCAGAGCAGACGCAAATTCTTGGGGCCGATGTTGAAGATGCCATAAAATCGGCCTTGATATAACATCTCATTGGTAATATTTGAATCTAAGCTCGAAGCAATGAAAGTAGATGGTCTGGTTGACCCCTTAAGTTCTGTGTGCAGCTTTTGATACTAAATCATATAAAAAAATGTTGACATGGCCTTGAATTGTCAATTAGATATTGTATCTGAGATTGATAGTAAAAAGAGATTATATTTGTTTGTGAATTTGTATTTAAACATCCTTATCGCATATCTGTTTCTTTGTGTTTTAAAATAATTCAATTTCGTGTGGAAATATGAAATCTGTATTACAGAGCTGGAGGAAAAAAATATGGAGAAACGTCAAAGCAGTTTCCGCCCATTGATCTATATCACCTTTAAATTGTTTTAATAGACTAGAATGTAAATAATGAAAGGGTTTTGCTGTTGTTGAAAGGTTTTCACACTTCGTGACTTTAACGCGTTTGAGGTAAAACTGAAAACACAGCTAATGATGTGTATCTCATTTATAATCACGCTTTTTTTTATAAAGCCCGTTGAATTATTTTGTCATGATTTTCATTGTCGAAATTATTACCTCTGTGAATATGCAAAAAAAAAATCTAGTTTGAATATTCATGTTATGGCGCTGGAGAGCGTAATGGAGCTAATAAAATCTCACATTTCAGAAGATAATTCCTCCTATTTGTTAAGATTTTAATAATTTCGTATGAATTTCTATTTCAAGTAATAAACAACAATGCATATAGCAAACAGAATGCCCGCTGTGTGGAAGATGTTTGGAAGATATTGACAGCACCCCCTTTCCCATGTTAACTAACATGCAAAAGATATTTTCGTTTCTGACATTCATGTAAACTTTCAACCGCAAACACTTTAATACTCTCATTATGATTACGTGAAAAACAAGCAAAGTCATACAGCATACTTTTGACTGCTAGACAGATTGTGTAGTCTCATTTGTATCCTCCCAACTCGAATTCCTCGAATCCCTCTTATCTTATCAATATTGTAAGTTTATTCAGATATTTATATCATTCTCTGAATTGACGCCACGTCTCCGTATGACCACGTTACTGTAAAATTGCAACTTTGTATGTATTATGTATTGTTTGTATATCATTTTCTGATGTTGTATATTGGAATGTAATGCCAACAAAACGAATTTCCTTAATGGACCAATAAATCAATCTGAATCTGAATCTGAATCTGAATGAAGTCACTCATAATAGCGGGTGTAAAAATGGGTGATGTTCGTTTTTTCGAAGGTCCGTTATTCCGAAGGATCGTTATTCCGAAACACGCAAATTGCGTATACCTACTGTAGATGTTTGTTAGTCGGAAAATGCAAAAGGGTTCGTTAATCCGAACATTTGTGGCGTTATTCCGAAAGTTCGTTAGTTCGGAGGTTCGATAGTCCGAAAATGAAATAAGATTCGTTAGTCCGAAAGTAACTAACGAACTAACGAACCTTATTTCATTATTGGACAAACGCACCTTCGGAATAACGAACCTTATTTCGTTTTTGGATTAACGATCCTTCAGAATAACGAACTCTATTTCATTTTTAGATTAACGAACCATCGGACCAACGAACCTTCGGAACATAGAGTCCCTCTATAGACAGAGTTGCGACATGAACGTCATTTTTTTTTTTTTTTTGGACACAACATGGCGCTCGAATTCTTTCTTTCTAAAACAGCCAGGTGCTCATCGGAATTTAATAGTATTGTTGGGTAACAGCGGAAACAAAATGGCGTTCAAATCATGAATTGTCGCTACTCTCTTTTAAATATATAGGCACTCTAGACAGGTTCCACAGAAAGGTTCTCGGGATCGCGCCCTCACTCGACTTGACGCGTACAGTGAGTTTAGCAGCTGCTTCGGGGAATATGAAACTTCCTAAAAAGTCTGCAGGGAGGTGTTTCACAAAGATTTAAGTTTGACTAAAGTCGCACTTAAATTCCTGCTTGCGTGCTTTACATTACGCATCACCGCATTGGTCAGAATCATGGTCAGGGGACGCGCGCTATTGGAGAGTCTAGCAATGAGATTACGCGTTAAATACCGGATGTGCATTGGCGCTTAAGCACGGCTCTAGGGGGCGTTGCAAGAAATTTGCAATTGACTGCAAGCCAATTTTAGGTCCCAAAATCAGTCATAAGTCTTGCAATCAATTACAAATTTGCAAATGATTGCTGGTCTACTTCTTGCAACAGAAAGTATAAATTGATTTATCAAATGCAAATTTGCAATTGAAATTTACGATCTATCGCAAATAAGTTTCTTGCAACACCCCCTAAGTCTTTGTGAAACACCCCCAGAATCTAGACAAAGGGACACCCCGTCCTGTGCCAGTAAGTCAAGCAGGCCTATGTCACGCCTGGATATATTTGTAGATTTTCACTTTTTAAGATATCAAATCCGTAAAATTCGTGCTTGTCTTGTGGGAATCCGTCCTGTGCTAGTAAGTCAAGCAGGCCTATGTCACGCCTGAGTATATTTGTAGATTTTCACTTTTTAAGATATTAAATCCGTAAAATTCGTGCTTTTCTTGTGGGAATCCGTTCCGAACACAACAGTAACGTTGTGCATCGCATCTGCCAACTTTTTCTGATCAAGACAGTGTCCCTAAAGATTCACGACCCTTAGTTAAAAGAGGTGCTCTCGAATTTTAGCTGTCTTGCAGAGTGGCAACTTTGGTTTGATCATTTACAGATCTTGTGGATCTGGTCTACTGTGAAAATCTAAACGAATTTTCAGAGCAGCGTTGAAGAACAGTATTTTAAAAATGCCTTGAAATTTACTCCAAATAAATTCGACACCCTTCAAATTCACAACGTAACAGTGATTTCTTCAGTGTTTTTTTTTTTTAAAGTAATGAACGATCCAAGGTTTCAATGCTTTTATTCATTTTAAACATATATACATGTGTATCACAACTTGTACACGTGATACAGAGCCTGAACGTGCATGTGAATGACTAAATAAGGGATGCATGTATATTTTGCTCTCATTTCACATCAATGTCATACCAACAAGTCGTTATTGAGTCCAATGTCCACTTTCATATAAGCTCCGCTTCCGGCAGGTAAGTTAAAGTGTTACTCCAACCCTGGAACCCGTTTCATAAACTCCTTATCAATAACAAGTTGCAATAACTGATATAAGCTCAGTACTGAAATCCATGCATCTAATTGGTTGAGAGCAAATTTGTCATAGAAATGTGGTAGTTGTTACTGTTAACAAGTTTTATGGAACGGGGGTCCTGATGTCTTCCAGACAAAGAAATAATGATTGCTTGATTTTATTCGCCAAACTTGGAACATATACAATACAATAGTCATAGAAGAACAGATAAGAATTGAACAAGCTTGAGCAGGATTACCCACGAAAGCTCTGGAGCTTATTTCCAGTGGGGTCCTCAAAATAAAAACTCATTAAATTGAAATTGAATTATTTACAGAGTGATAAATGAAAAAAAAATCAAGATTATGTACAATTTCAAAATCAATAAAAAATATTTACAAAATGAGAAAATATGAATCCACCTGGGAGAGAAAAGAAAAATTGGTCTGTATTTAGGCTATTTCAGTCATATGCCATGTCATTCGCTTCTCTTCTCTGACTCTCTGGTGACAGGTATGTCATGAAAGGGGTCCGCCCACTTGACCGAAGGACCGCGAGACCGAAGGCCCGCTAGGCCGACTTTTCTCGTATCGTATTTTCCTTCATTACAGAGATAATGCGCCATAGGTATATAAAATAATTATGTCTCCTTTAGCATGTTTAGTTCCTGTTTTTGTATGCCCCACACCAGGGGCGTCGCTAGACTTTTTTTAATGGGGGGGTGTAGAGGCCGGATTGCCGACAAATTATGCCTCCGATTGCCGACGACCAACGTCGACAAATTCAACTGTATAAAGCCCACGAGGCATGTTCAATTGTGTGCCTCTATTATATTTTCCTTCTAAATTATATTTGTTCACCTCACTTGCTGAATGTGTTAGCTTTCCGAAAACATTCTTTATCTAAATATAATACGAGCGAGCGCAGCGAGCGAGGAAAAATATACACTCTCTTTCGTAGAAGTGATAGTTCTTCATCAAACTACATGATGGGCTTAAAGATATCTAAATCATATATTTGGTCACCTCTCTCACATGATTCATTCGCTCTCAAAGACCATCCTAAATCGTA
Source organism: Echinometra lucunter (assembly GCA_029962745.1). Classification (NCBI taxonomy): domain Eukaryota; kingdom Metazoa; phylum Echinodermata; class Echinoidea; order Camarodonta; family Echinometridae; genus Echinometra; species Echinometra lucunter. The sequence continues at coordinate 11,685,832 of CM057170.1, forward strand.
ATATTATACGAGCGAGCACAGCGAGCGAGGAAAAAATCTATATACTCCTTATCATATAATCCAGTTCATGGTAGAAGTGAAAATTCTTCATCAAAATACATGATGGGCCTTTAAGATATTTATTTTGATATATTTTGTCACCTCTCTTACGTAATTTATTTGCTTTCAAAGACCATCCTGTATCTAAATATCATACGAGCGAGCGCAGCGAGCGAGGAAAAATATATATACTCTTTTTATGGTAGGTGATAACTCTTCATCAAAGTACATGATGGGCCTCGCTTGCCGAATTCGTTTGCTTTCCCAAATCCATCTTGTATCTGAATATTGTACAAGCGAGCGTAGCGAGCGAAGAAAAATACTCCTTTTCATGGTAGAAGTGAAAGTTCTTCATCAAAATACACGATGGGCCTTTAAGATACCTATTGTGATATATTTGGTCACCTCTCCTACCTAATCTATTTGCTTTCAAAGACCATCCTGTATCTAAATATTATACGAGCGAGCGCAGCGAGCGAGGAAAAATATATTTACTCTTTTTTGTGGTATAGAGGTGATAATTCTTCCACAAAATACATGATGGGCCCCAAAATATCTAAATTATTGTTTATTTCACTTGGAAATGTGTTTGCTTTCCGAAAACATCCTGTATCTTAATATAATACGAGCGAGCGCAGCGGGCGAGGAAAAATAGGCTGTCTTTCATGTTACCAGTGTTATTTCGTCGTCAAAATGCACAAGCAAATAAGCCGAATATGACTCTATTTGGGCACCTTACTCATCTTTCTTTTTTCTTTTTCCCTCCTTCCTCTTCCCTCTCCCTTCTCTCCCTCTCCTTCTCTTTCTTTTTTGCCGACAGCGATCGCGAATTTGCCGACAAGAATTTTTAATGGGGGGGGGGGGGGGGTGTCACACCCCCCCACACCCCCCCTCTAGCGACGCCCCTGCCCCACACCTTCAATGAAAAACTTTCCGCTGCCCTTTAATTGGAATTGGTCAAAGCGGTGTGACATTATAGATTACAATTTGCTATTTTCGGTCTCGCGGGCCTTGACGTGGGTTGTCACCGTCACAAAACTACTTCGTGAAGTTTGGGACGATTTGGGACGACGGGTAAGTTGTCTCACTATCCGCTTTCATTTCATGCATTTTTACCCAACAGCCCTTTTTGCGTTTGGATATTGCTCATTTCAGATTTCTTTCGGTATAATGTATATATCTCTACCAATTCACAACCGCTTTAACATGTTTAAGAATCGGCTACTGTGTTTCTATCATTTTATACGCTTTCTCACAAACTGACTTGATACGGATTCGATTTAAAACATACCCTGTTGGCGTAGCCGGGGGCGGGGGGGGGGGGGGGAGGGCACTCCCCCTCCCCAAAGGAAGGTCATCTACCGATGAAATTTAGGGGTCATGACCTTAAATCTGTCCCTATCCTTTCCCTTATGCCCTATGTGTGTGTGTGTGTGTGTGTGTGTGTGTGTGTGTGTGAATATGTGATGGTTTGATTTTGTGTGTCATCATCTGGCTATACCATTGCCAATATCGTTGGTGTCACATGCTTTGATAATCTATATTTGGGTATGTTTCCTTTGAGAGAACCTTTGCCCTCAAAAGGACCGTTAGTAGGAGCTCTAAGTATTATGATACAGCACACAATTCTATTAATCTTCTCAAATCATCCAGAGTGTCGAGAAAATAACAAGATCCTGACCAACACTGCGGTACGCTTCAGAGCCTCATCACAATTTTGAATTTACTTTGCATGCAACTGACCCTAATAGGGATTTGAACTTGAAGATGTAAATTGATTCACTTAATATGCAGAATTTCTTTTCATCACCCACTTCTCTCTCCGGAAATTTGAAAGACTAAATAAATCCTAAGACAAGGATTTCTTTTATGATAATACTCCAGCCCCTTCTTGACCTAAGTATAGATTATGTCATTGTAATTATATTGTATTGTTCTTAATACTCTTCATGTGATAATTCTATCTAATCATTCGTTTGTTATATAAATTTCATGTATCGTATCTCCATACTTTTAACTTAATTTGATTAATTACTTGAACTTTCTACATAATATATTATATCAAATCTGATTTTCTTGCTCCTGGACCCCACATTTTTGTTTTATCACGCACATTTTCAACCACATCAGTAATAATAAAAAAAAACTTCTGTGATTTTTTTTTCAAGGGTTGCAATCTACGCATTAATGGACTACTATGGAGCGATGGGCTTACGCTGTCCTTACCGCAGAGTTCTTCGTCAATCTCGTCATGTCGGACTACTTCAAATGTCTTGGTCTGATCATGCCGACGCTCGTTGCCGTCCTCGACAGCGACTATGCAATCGTTGGCTTTCTCGTCACACTTATGAAGACCATGTATAACGTTGGCTGTTAGTACTTGATGATATTCCGAAAGTTATGAAACAGTCAACATCCGGAGGAACCCAGAGTCTCGGGAAGGAGCCGCATGAATTCAATGTTTTTTCCCCCACATCTACATGTATGTGATACCTCCAAGTTTTCTCCCTTGAATAAGAAAGCTTGCTTTCACGCATTATTATTATTAACCCTATGGGAGGGGGGGGGGGGTAACCTCCACCCTGCCCCCCTGCTGCATACGGCCATGGCGATGGCCATGGCCATAGCGAGCGAAGCTAGGGAGCGCTTCCCAATGTATCATTTTCCTTTTCCTTGTTTTCCCCTTTCTTTTCTCTTTCCTTTTTTTTTTTTGCCAGCCGATGGAGGGGGGGGGGGGCACGTGCCCCACATGCCCCCCCCCCCGTAGTTACGTCACTGCTCCTCTCTAAAAAGTGTGGATCGACTATAATACCCCCATCCCCTAGATTTACGCCAGTGATGTCGAATTCTGCTTCCATTTCGCATTTCTATTCATTCAAATAATATTTTTCTTTCTAGGTCCTTTTACAAATATCTTGTCAAGGAGATTAGGTGGTAGATTCGTCGCGATCACTGGGAACGTGATAGCCGCGACCGCTGCAGTCGCAGTGGCCTTTACAAGGTCACCATTAGCTCTTGGAGTTTGTCTTAGTGTTGCAGGTAAATGTACAGCAATAAAAATTATAAGATTTTGAGCATGGGTTGTGTATACTGACAGGTCCGAGTCGTTCGTGAATTCTTGTAGATTTTTTTTCAAAGTGTGCTAGTATCCTTTTTGGAAATTGAAACAAGAAAATAATTCACACGATATTTTGCCCGTGCCTTATACATTTTTACTTTCTAATACTGATGTCCTAGCCCATTGCAAATCACTACCAATAATAAAACACTAATTTTGAGTTTTAGTTAGAAGAAAAAAAATGATCCGAAACTTTTAAGCTGTATATTGCAATCGTTACTTTAAAGCAATCTTCACGTTCAGAAACAACGTCGAAGTGTAGTACCATGAGTACAGTAGTAGTAGTAGTAGTAGAAGTAGCAGTAGTAGTAGCAGTAGTAGCAGTAGTAGCAGTAGTAGTAGTAGTAGTAGTAGCAGTAGTAGCAGTCGTAGCATTAGTAGCAGCAGTAGTAGTAGTAGTAGTAGTAGCAGTAGTAGTAGTAGCAGTAGTAGTAGTAGTAGTAGTATCGTCGTCGTTGTAGGCTTTACAGGATAATTTGTGTTGCACAAGCTAATCTGCCACCATGTCCATTACATAACTAGTTAAGAAGCAATTCATTATCACAAGTAAAGAAACAATTTTACTTTATAACATATACATGAAAAACTAGCATCGTGAGTAAGAATCAAAACACAGTACGTGAAGTTTCCAGATATTCTGTAATGAAAACAAACGAAATATGTTTCATTAGCAGATAAATTAAAAATTGGTAGGGACCTTGCCACCTCCTTCCAGTAAACGAGTAAAATAATAACAATAAAAATGGTTCTAAATTTGAAATATTTTATACAGTACGTCTTGTGGTTCTTACTTTATCCATATGCAGGTTCTGGGACATCTACCATAAACCAGATTGGTCATGTAACTTTGCACAAGCATTTTGGCCCAAAGTTCGGCTCGGCCAATTCTCTGACCTTACTCGGTTCCATCATTGGTAGCATGGTGCTTCCTTACGTAATGGTGAAGCTCCTAGAAGCGTATGGAGTTTGGAGTGTAGTTTTATGTCTAGGCGGCGTCTTTGTGCACCTTGTTCCTTCAGCGTGTTGCCTGAGGGCGCCACGGATCCTGAACCACATTGCACTAAAGAACTTGGAAGGAGAGTCGCCACTGAACAAATATGACAATATTACCTCTCCGCGAAATGACAGCAAAGACTCTCGAAGCACAAGTCTCTGTGACAATATCTCTGAACAAGGACTCAGGGGGCAAGCTGACGGCGTTGCCGATTCAAAGGTCCAGAGAAACATCGTTTTCCCCTTTTGATTCAATGTAAAAGGAACAGCTATTGGATGGAAGTGACATAATAGAACTAAAGATTGTGCATACGCCTTCCACTCTGCGTTCTAGACATCCAAGTGAATCTGAGTCTCTGAATAAAAGCTCAAGGTCGAAGTCTAAGGAAAAAAAAATCCTTGAACAAGACTGTACTTGACCTCGATTCGATACGTAACGAGCTCCCCTTTGCGTTAACTAGTCCCTTGCAATGTGATCTGTACGATGGTGTTTTGTGGTTGGGCCTTCTTTCTCGTTGCCTATGGCGTATCGGAAAACATGGAGGAATCGCAAGCTGTCTATCTCCCCATCTCAGGGGCAGCCGGAGGCATTGTCGGTCGGGTATTTCTGATCATCCGCTTCAGGTACAACCCTCATCTCGGTACAGCCACGCTTGTTCTTAGCTCTCTCCTTTCCGCGGTGGGTTTGCTTCTCTATCAAGTCAACATCTACAATTTTATGATGTTCTGTTCCTTCGTCACTGGCCTTGGTCTCTATTCCAGTATACCGTCTTTCTTTGGCGTTCTTGGGGTCACGGTGGCGAAGGAAAATGTACCAGGCATAGTGGCTCTGCAATTCTTCACCAGCGGGATCAGAAATGCACTGGCGGGATATTTATGCGGTAAATGTTTTTTCTCTCTCTCTTATTTTCTTGTTGATTTGATAAAAAGTACATTTTCTATGGCCAGCTAGATTATTTGCTTATCCAATTTTGTTGTTGTCATAAATATGCCAGAGGAATAGGAAAGAACAGGAAATGACGTTAGCCGCATTCATGTGAAAGGTTACCTCATGGGAATTGACGTTCAGGCAGCTACAATTCATGAACCGGCCAAACAAGTTTCCAGTGATTTAAAATTTTACTTTGTATAAAAACACAATGAATTAAAAAAATGATTGAATTCTAAGCGTTAGATTTCACAGTATGAATCGAAATGCAACAGTTATAATCTCAAGGGATACTACTATTCAATCTAGTTTTACAGGCATGGATGAAATCTTCAAGAATCCAGTACTTATTCAATTATCCCTAAGCCTCGTATTGTCTCACCGTTGCTAATTTTCCCTTTATCGCATGTCATATTCATTTTCATATTTCCAGGAAAAATCTACGATGCAACGAATTCATTTCAGACCGTGTTCATCATCCTCGGAGCATCCATGTTTTTGGCATTTGTCTTGGTCCTTTCCTTCTGTGTGATTCAGAAACGGAAAAGCAGGGAAGACCGGCACTAAACGTCACACACAAATTCTTATACGTACGTGATGACCATAGCACATTAAGCACAACATGCTTGACGCATGCTTGCGTCAGTGAGTATTACGTTCTTAACGGACGAGCCATTCAGGATTTCTACGTCATTCAGAAACTGGTGACGCGCAGGGAAGATTGGGATTTTACGTAATAGTGATGCCAAACTCACTTGAGGCGCTTGTTGCTTGACGTAGCCAGCGTCAGCGACTTTTGTGCCATCTTTCACGCCCATGCGAGGGCGATATCGTAACGAAATGATTGAGAATCTTCTTCTACTTCTTCTCTTCTTCCAGTAAAAGTGCTGCTTCAAGGTGCTGAAGATAAACGCACTGTAGATGTGTGTGCATGTGGAGCTTCACACACGGTCTCCTAATTATGTCATGTTTTATTTGTTTAACTTCATTCCCTTTTGCGCAGGTGCATATATACATGTGTAAGTAAAAACATAATGTAGTAGGCTTTACTTCTGCATCCCACTCAAGAAAAGCCTCAAGGCATCAAGAGAGGGAAATTGGGCTGGGTCCTGTGGAAGGTTGTTCCAGTCCTTGGAAGTTCTTGGGAAGAAGGAAGAAGCATACACCTGACTACTGCAGTGGAATGTCCTGAAACGGAATCCATGTCCTCTGATTGTTGATGATAGTTCCGTGAGATATGACTGCCAGGCAATGTCAACAAGATTATAGCGAATTCGAAACAGCATCGCAAGACGGCTGTGAAGGCGTCTGTTGAGCATAGATGGCTAGTTCAGGCTGTTAAGCATGGCCGTCACACTGGAGGTTTGCACACATTTCTCTGAATAAAGGACTGGCCAGACCACCAATAAGCATAACGATTTTTTCAATTAAAGATGCGTTTTACTACGTTTTCTCAATTCTCGCGTTTCACAATACATGCGCCACCAACGTCCGTACCATGAGAGGCCTATTTTTCAACTCGCGGGTCGACAACTGTTTTCAAGATAGTGCACACCGCAGGTGAGAGATGACAATAAATATTTAACTGACCGGGGGATCCCAAGCACAGGGAAGAAGAAGAAGAAGAAGAATGAGTTAGTAGTTGGGCCCAGAGAAAATATGAGGTGTTAGAATTCTGTAATCAATTAGAATAGGAGCAGAACAGGCGACTTGTGTAAGCTTTTAATGGTACCGTTGTCGACCCATCTCGCGGTAGAGTGACTGTCGCAACTGAACAGAATGAGGGCGCATGGTTTGCGAAACGCGAGAATTGTATAAGTACGATAAAAAGTTGAAAGTATATGACAGCTGTAGGCATGGGTGTCGAGCCGGGGGGGGGGGGAGGATTTCCCCCAATATTCTGGGTAGGGGGATGGCCTGTATTATCATCCCCCCAATAATTCACCATCAAAAATGACATGGCAATGAAATGACAAAGAAAGAAAATAAAACAGAAAAAGAAAAACCTGGAAGCGCTCGCTCGCTTCCCTCTCTCGCATTTTAACTATCTCAGCCAATGCCGTTTATAGTACTATCTTTATGACAGAAATTGGTATGCATCTTGTCTCTCTATAAATGTTATGTTATTGTTCTACTCGCATTTTATCTTAACCAATTTCGGTTATGTTACTATTCTTACGAAAGGAAATTGTTTGCACCTTGTCTTTTTATCTAATGTTATACTACTCTTCTATTCATAAAACGTTACATCACTGCAAGGAGTCGAATACGGAAAGAAGACCCGAAATAGAAGAATTTTAGGAGATACTGGCCTGTGACAAAAAGCCTATTCCTGTGATACCAAATATGAGAAAGGAAGATGCCGATAAAATATATGTTAATAAAATCTTGAAAATGGAGTAACAATACACTAGAGCCTGTTCTCAGTATTTTATCTTGATTCTTCTTTTCTCGTTCCTTCGCTACGCTCGCTCATAAAATCTGGAAACATGATATTTTCAAGCAGCACTTTTATTCCCTCAGCAACAAGTCAGAATATCACAATATTTTTGCTGCTTTGTATCAAAGTATCCTAGAAATTTGGGAAGTTGTACATCATCAAAATCATGTAGTTCATTTAGGTGGCAATTCTACGTTCTAATTTTAAAGATTCCGTAACACAGAGAACTTGATTTTTTGCTCGTTCACTTCGCTCGCTCGCAAAATAAGAAACAAAATGTTTCATACTCTAAAAAGAAGTGTCAATTAAAAAAAAAAGAAAAAAGAATCGAGCCCCCTTAACATTCTATTCAGTTGAAGGGACGGGCGATGAGACTTAAAATGAGACTTTTCTTAGTTGATCCTTCACCAGTGTTCACGTTTGAACCCAACTCCCTTTTCCCTGCTCGGTCGCTTCGCTCGCTCGCCGAGGATATTCGTCATCAATCACCCCCCACCACAAACACAAATCGGCACCCATGGCTGTAGGGTATCGTCAATGAAAAATGTCTATTTGTCTTTAGAGGCATGAGAGGGTTGACTAGCTGAGGTACAATAGGCTCCTGATTCAAAGACATGCTATGTCAATATGTTATTCATAATGCCATTCTTCTATGTCAATATTATGTTAAAGATATCAAACCAAGATGCTGGAAAGCTTTATAAACATACTTGTAGATTTCCGACCCCAATAGGAATTGGGTCATCATAAAAACTATGTAATGTACATTTGTGGCATCGTAACGCATTAATAATTGAAAAAACATCGGCTTAATAAAGAGAGCTAAGAGGTTTTTTGCCAAAACATTCCTTGAATTTGCTTTATAACAGTTTAGTGTTACCACGATTTGATTACTGCTCTGTTGTATGGTCGAATAGATTGCAGTCCCATACAACTAAGCTGCAGAAAAAAAATCAAAAGAGGGCCGCAAGAATAATAGGCCTATTGAACAAAACGTATGACACGCCGTCGGCTGATTTGTTCACAAGTCTTAAATGGATGAGTCTAGACCATAGGTCTAGACAAACGCTTTGAGTTAAGTCGCGTTATAATGATATATAAATGCGTTCATAGCTTAGCACCTTCTTACCTTCAGGTAGGCTTAATCAATCCCAATGATGTACATGAGCATCATACAAGACAAATAGATAGTGGATGCTTACGTGTACCTAGATTTCACACTGATTATCATAAGTGTAGCCCAATTGTATCTTCTATATTTGAATGGACTAAGCAGGACAATTCGATAAGAACAGCTCCCTCCATTAATTCATTTATTGTTTAAACAAAGTTGTAACGTGTGAATAGCTCAGGCGAACATACACTACGAGGCACGTGTATACTATGTAATATTGATAAGATTTATGCATATAAATGGGGCTTAATCAATATCTCCCTATTTGGTACAACAACTGAACTAAGTCACTGATATACGTTTCTTCTTCAAACGAAGTATTCGTTTGTGCCCATCTATTATTTCTTTGTTATATCTCTCTAATTTTAATATGGAATTTCATAATTTCATTTTTTAAAGATGGCCCCCACGGCACTCAAAGGCAGAATATGAGATGCCATCTTCTGATAGTGTCTTAATCTACCTGTGTGCCAAATTTGGTACTTTCATTCCAAGACAGATGTAAACTGGGGGCTATTTTCGATTTTTTTTTTAGATAGCCCCCATGTTATCAAATTGAGCCCCTAAATTATATCTATAAAATATTCAGCCCTGAAGCATCAGAATATGGATTATTGATGCTATATTACCTAAAATTCACTTGTCACATTTCATTTGGGCCGTGTTCATAGAAAACAATGCCCCCATTGCGACATTTTTTTTAAAATGGCCCCACGGCCCTCAAGGGCAGAATCTGAGATGTCTCGACATCTAAATCTTGCTATAATGTATTGATCTGCCTATTTGCCGAATCAGTTGCTTTTTAGATGTAAACTTGGGGCCATTTTGATTTTTTTAAATAGCCCCTTTTATCAAATTGAGCCCCTAAATCATGGTTTCAGAAATATTTATGTCCTGAAACATTCGAATATGGATGTCATATTACCTCAAATTATAAACTTTTTACAGTAGATTTTTGACAGTAAATAACGAAAAATGTGATCATTTTCAAAGGTGGCCCCCACGGCCCCCATGGGCAGAATTTGAGATGTCTTCTCCTCTGAATTTGTTTATACTACATATATCTACATGTATGCCAAATTTGGTTCCATTAACCCAAAATGCACAATTGGTCGACTCTGCCGCCCCACTATTTAGAGCGAACATCGTGATTCACAAATGAGGACCTCGTTCTCCTGGGCTTAGCAAGCTTATTCACGTTACCAAGGTGTCGTATTTACATGACCAACCATTTACAATAGGCCAAGACTTCAGACAAGCGACTTACATAATCAACAAAGGATTGAAAGTTCCTTCATGCACGTCCAGACCAATGTGTTGTTGTGGATGTATTGTTAGTCAAAATAGAGAGTAAGGCTAATCAGGGTAAACTGTGGTATCCCATTAATAGAAAGCTGTGATTTGTACATGTCTTCGTCGGTGTATTGATCGAGTGAGTTCCACGCAAATCGTATCTGGAATAATGTATTCTGTAAATGCTGTGTTTATATATTCGCCAGGAGTGTCAAGTGAATAATTACCACACGGCCGTTTCCGAGTGATATCCCAGGACCTCAAATTCGGTGTTTACCATGTTTACGAAGCGACTGCCAAATATGCATCGCAAATCTTGTTTTTTTCCGTCACGTTGTGGATTAAAAATGGAAACTGTACGCTTCATCATCTCTGTCTAACTACTAGTGTATACCTTATGATAGAAGCATCCTTATTGAATATTTAAAGTTCTACACTTCGATGCTGCGGAATAGTCAATAAACTCGATTAAACTCCTGTGTTGGAATTAATTTAGCAATACCTTCAATCTTCATCCATGTCTTGTTTTGAACCATATCGGTGGATTACGAATTGGACCGCTGTCAACACTGCACAAACCAAACTGCAAGTATAGAGAGCCGGAATTAATGTGTGTTTCCGAATATTCCATTATCGTATGAACCATAATGAAACATTTTTCTTTTAACTGACTCTTGATTTTTACTGAAGTAGCAATTAGAATGAATAACCAACAGCGACATTTGTGATAATATACTTATGATAATAATTACACACATCACACATGAGATAGTAGTTCGAACTAAAGGTGTAGTGAATTGGTACTGACTTCGGGATATAGTTTTGACTGTCGCTTTCAAGGAAAGTGCAACCATGCCGAGAATTAGGACTATATTACGCCGTTATACATGCACTATACTGTACCACGTGACTCTCCTTGTTTTAGTATTCACCGTCTTGTCCAAATATGGAGATATTTCGATAATTACAAAGGGTGGAGGACAAAGTGAAAGGAGAGATGTTGACATGAAAAGGGACAAGACTGATCCTTCCTTGCCTCTGGAAGAGATGATCGATGAAGTAATGGACGAGTTAGACGCCGAGATGGAGGATTATAAATCCTCAGAAGCAGAGACTGCTGAAGTTTCTGGACGTGTAAGAGGTAGTTCCATCACGCCTGCTGCGGAATCTTTAGAGGTTTTAGGAGAAGGCGGATATCCTCAACATGCATCAGGGGTTGTGATGGGCCGAGGGGATCCTCCGAATATTTCAGCGAATTACCTTCCTGCCCCTAAATTCCAAAAAGTTCCGATGATGCCCCGCGTAAGGGTAGTAGGAGGAGAAGGACCAGGCATTCATCTACAGAAGGACACTCATCCCTTGAGGCAGGATTTAGAGGGCGCAGTTCAGAGCTCATCAGTCCCAGCTCAAGAAATGACGAGAAGAGCGAATGTTCTTATAATCGCCGCCATGAGAACAGGGTCATCTTTTCTTGGGGAATTGTTTCAGCAGCGTGGTGACTTCTTCTACATGTTTGAACCTGGCATGCAGATAATGCACAAACTCGACTCTTTAAACCTCACCCGTCGTGTGATCTATACGAAACTCATCGAAATGTTGCAGGAATTCTACCGCTGTAAATTCGATCGTGTTCCTTTCTTTGTAGATGAGTTGAATCAGACAACACTATTTGCTCGCAAGCAAGCGATTCCTGCTCTAGGGACTTCGCAGTTCTGCCGACAGCGTCTTCCCGGACAACGTCCACGGGATGCCTGCGACGACGTAAGTCAGAAGGTCCTGGAGACAGCTTGCACAACCAGAGCTAACACCGCCATCAAATCTATCCGAATACTCGATATAAACCTAATGATATCCGCGGTCAAAGACCCAACTTTGAACCTCAAACTAATTCACCTAGTGCGGGATCCTAGAAGCATGATACTATCACGTTTAAAACTCAGCTTTCCTGCGATCAAAGTCTTCAACGTGACAGAGCTCTCTGATACCTATCGAAACATCCTTTTGAAGTATTGCTCCAACTGGCTCCAAAACTACGAGATTGGCCACTATGTCCCTTTGATGCGGAAGAACTACCTGATGGTTCGCTACGAGGACCTGGCCTTGGAGCCCTACATCTATGCGAGAAAGATCTACGACTTCGTAGGACTTGGTGCAGAGATCCCGCCTACAATGCTGACATGGCTTGATATGAACACCAACGTCAACGACCCGAGCCAGAAGAAAGCTGCTGCCTTTTCAACCAAGAGGGACTCTAAAGAAGTCCTGGTAAGCTGGAAGAGCCGACTCACCTTAGAGATGGCAAAAGCTATAGAAGAAGTGGGAGACTGTACCCGTCTTATGAAGGCGACTGGCTATAAACTTATTGGTGATGATTATCAAATGCTCAGTAACACTGATCATCTTGTTGATATATTCCCAGTACCGGAGCTTGATATCAAAGCGTTCGACTTCATGTAATAGTATAATGTTTGAGTATGTGTACAGGAAGCTAGTAAATAACTTTCCTTTGGTTATATTTGGTCAACTATGCAAACCGTCTGTCTTCTCGACAGCCCAACTGTCTCAGCAGTCGAGGGGGTTGGAGCTTTGGAAAAAGTGTGCATTAGAAAATGTTCAGACGCAATAAAACATCCTTCATTCGATTATTGATATGAATAACGTAGAAATCTCTACACAATTTAAAGTTTTAAAAAAATACATCTAGTGTTAAATCCATTTTTGGATAGATAGAAATGTAAAAATTAATGAAGTTTCATTATGCAGCTGTAGCCTTCACATGCAGGCACATAGACATGGGGGGGGGGGGGTTGGGGGTGATTGGCCTTTACGAAGACGAGTCATCATTATTGTAATTACACCTTTACGCCATGTAGACTCTTACGTTTTCAAGACCACCCTCCCCTCCCTGCCCACTTCTAGCAATTCTGAAACTTCTTTCTTGTTGTTTACTTTAAACATGTTAAAACAGAGCAGTACAGAATTTTCTTCAGGTCGAAATTAATCCGTTCTCAATCCTTAAACTGGCAACTATTCTTCTTATGTTCCATTTTTTAGTTTGAAAATGATAAAAAATGCATACAGCATGACCCAATTTGAATAAAATTCTCAAAATTCAGTCCAAAATTGCCAATTTGCACATGCTTGCAGTGCATTCCCAGTTTAGAGATTGTAATGATAAGTTACAATTCAATCGATCTTAATCGAGAAGGCCACATCATACAGCATTGAAAATGACTCAAAGTTTTCCTTCTGGCATTTTGGATCAAAAGATATACTGAAAAAGTGTCGCTAGAAGAAAGCACTGTACTGCTATATGGGTAAATTTGACGGTTTCATTTACCAGCATCGGTTTCCATAGATGTACTTTTACCAGTTTGACATTTGCTTGTAATAGTAACTACTGGAATTAGGACATCAAGTAATTGATGCCAAATTTGTTTCCACCGAAATCCATAAACAACATTTTTCATTGCTATGAACCTTTGATAAATGCATTGGAGGAAATTTCAGTGATTTCTCACTGGGTGTTTATGGAGGTTTATTACATTGAAAATTGATTTATTTCTGAATGAATCATGTCTTTCAAATCTTTGGAGAGGGGGGGGGGGGGAGGGAGGGGGTGCCAATCAGAGATCAAACATAGATCATGTAATTTTAGAAAATTAAAAAATCTCCCCGAAGCATTACGGGCTATCGGTATCACTACAGTTTTAAGCTATCAGTTTCAGTCAACATTATACCAATCGACCCCCCTTCATATCAGGTAAACAGATTTTTAAAAAAACCAAAAAACCCATGAACATGATGAATGCTTGATATGGAATGATAATGCTGAAATAGTAGTGTACCGATGATGATTTTGGAATCAGGTGAATATGGTCAGTGTTTTCTTGAAAATGGAATAATAACTGGGCAGAAGGGGGGGGGGGAGTGGAAAGAAATTAAGCTAGTTGGACATCCCTTAATGGTGTAGGGGGCGTTAACATTTCAGTACGGATACGCCACTTGTTAATTACTTGATTATGTGAAAGTTCTCTCACTCTCTCTGTCTTAGAATGAATTTTTGAGTGCTTAATCTCTATGCTTTTTAAAAACAGAAACGTTACATTTGCCAGATTTCCACGTTCCAGTGAGTTCAACGTGATATTTCTCATTCTAATTGGCAAGATATCATACTATTTTTTGTATATCCTCAGTGTTTTGATATTTTAGAGGTCAATAAGGGTTGAAATTAATCTTTAGTGTGTTTTCCTTACTACTTTGCTTTTGCGTTATGTATTCGAAATAGGTCACTCATTTTTGCAGCAATTATGGATAAATAGAGTTAATAATTATGAAATATCATTACCCCCACTTTTGCATTTCCTGAAAATTTTGTCTGTTCCTTCAATTACCTGAAAAGATCTTTTCTTAGACTACTCTTGCATCTGAACAGTGGTAACAGAAAGAAAGAAAGAAAGAGTGAGAGAGAGAGAGAGAGAGAGAGAGAGAGAGAGAGAGAGAGAGAGAGAGAGAAAGAGAGAGAGAGAGAGAGAGAGAGAGAGAGGGGGGGGGTTAACGATTGCATCTAAAGATGATCGTAGAATTAAACGGTTTCTCATCTAACTGAGTATGACAAGAGAGTAGGTATGGCGAGGTTGGATATTGGAAAGAAAGCATGGTAAGAGAGAAAGAGACAGGGAGACAATGGCAAAGGTACTGGGAAATATAATATGTGTATATAAGGGGATGGCTTGGAAGAGAGAGAGAGAGAGAGAGAGAGAGAGAGAAAGAGAGAGAGATAAAGAGAGGGATGTTTTGTGATGTAGGTAATGATCCTTATATATAATATTATATTAAGAGGTATATTGAAAAGCAATTATCGGGGGCGGTGGCTAAGCGTTCCCCTCCATACTGAGAGAAATTATGAAATACGAAAATGGGAGAATGAAAAGAGGTGTAATTGATTTTTTTTTTTTGAGGGGGGTATAGTTTAACTAATCCCTTCCTCGTCTCTCTCCTTTATAGGCTTGTCCGTTAAGGGGTATTGGATTTTCTCCTAACTTTCCTTTTTTTCTTTTCAGTTTCACTTTATTTTTAGTGTCCGATGCCAAATTTTTGAAGATGAATATAGGCTTATTACTCAACCATGTAACGCACTGTAAATATAGGGATAGCTTCAATGTATACAAACAGTACATTGAATGCTAAAGCACAGAGAAAGCAAACACTTTTCTTTGCTTTTCTTCAAAGGGTTTCCCAGACTACAGAATAAAGCGAGGACAATTTTTGTGGGGATTAAGCTATGCCTCGGGGAAAGATGGTACAGTAAAATTTACCTCTCTTCACATTACACTTTAACCTTTTAAAATCATTCATGACAGGAATTATTAGAAGCCCTATTTTCATCTGTTTTTCTTCTTGAAATTGGCAACACCTGTATTTTTCTTTTATTGCTACATTTCTTATGGACAGTCATGTATGTACACATATCTGAAATGATATGAACTGACAGAAGTATGCTGAAAAAGTTTTAAAGTTACTTAGTTGTATGGAAAAACAATGATCATCGCAGTGCCAATTTAAGGATTTTATTTTCATATTTGAGATTTTCAGCATCAAATGACGAATACTGACAAAACCTAAATGGGCCCAGTATGTGTAGATCTTTTTAATCTTTCCACTCGTGTCTATCGTCTTTATGGTTTCATACTCTCATTAAAATAAAAAGAGTGAAGGCGTTCACTCTGTTAGGAGTGAATTTCAGAAGAGAGTGCATTTAGAGTGAATTAAGAGTGAATTAAGAGTAAAAAATTGTGATATTCACTCATGGAGGAGTGACCTCAGTGACCACACAAAAATTTTGAGTGATCACTGAGGTCACACCTTAGAGAGTGAATAAAGAGTCAAAATTTTTACTCTTAATTCACTCTTAATTCACTCTAAATGCACTCTCTTCTGAAATTCACCCCTAACAGAGTGAACGCGTTCACTCTCTTTTTTAAAGAGAGTAAACCACAAAAAGGTGGCAATCTTTCACAAATGGACTAATGGCCCCTCACTCTCTTGTCATGCTTCTTCTCTCTCTCTCTCTCTCTCTCTCTCTCTCCCGTCTATTTTTCTTCTGTTTTCATATTTCGCGGATTTATGTAGCATTCACTTTTTCTTCTATCCTCTTACTTTTCCCTGTCGCAATATTTTCTTCCAAATTAATTTATCTCTCTTTCTCTCTTTCTTTGGAAGTTCTTTTCCCTCTTTCAGCCTTTCCAAATACCCCCTTTTCTGATTTATACTTCTTTATTCAGCCATATCTTACATACAGATTTCGATCTACATTTTTAAAAATTCTCTCTCTCTCTCTCTCTTTCTCTCACTCACTCCCCTCTCTGTCATTTATGTTTCCGGTCTCTCCTTAGCTTGTTATTTTTTTTCTCTCTCTCTCTTTCGCTTTTACAGCATTTTAATTTTTTTGTTTCCTTCCCTATCCTTCCCCCTGCACCCCAAGTTTCTCTCCTTAGTCTCCTTTTCTCTTTCTCTCTCTCCCCACTCTTATCATGCTCATGGCTCTTCCCCCCCCCCTCTCTCTCTCTATCCCCTTTCTTAATTTAGTCTCATTCTCTTTCTTCCTCTAAAGAATTCAAAGACAAAAACCGGAGTAAAAGGCAGGACACTGTCATATAACATTGCACAAAGACTATATACATTTATAATCAGAAAATGCCGTATCCCCAGGCCGTGAGGCGTTACATCGTTGAGATAGTCTAGGATGGACAGGTCAAAGGTCATGAATTTCATAATCCAGAGAAATATCAATCTCAAAATATTACCAAATAATCTTATTATTGATGTACATGTAAAGCCTTGAAGATATTAATGTATTTTCCCCATATAGAAAATACTTAGATAACACGACCTGAAATATGTAATAGAAAACAATGCACCAGTCAGAGTGATGAAAATGATTAACTAACTACAGTGGTGTTCATGATAGGAATGATTTTGAGGATGTTATGGTGATGATGATGAGTATGGTGGTGATGATGATTATGGTGATGATGATGATGATGATGATTATGGTAATGAGATGATGATGATGATGATGATGATGATGATGATGATGATGATGATGATGATGATGATGAATGTGGTGAAGGTGTATCATAATGGTGATGATGATGATGATGATTCCCCGGTTACTGATGACAGTATTTAACAGTTTAATGTGCATGATGATGATGATGATGATGATGATGATGATGATACTGATAACGATGACTATGGCGATGATGATGATGATGCCTGATGGTGGTGATGATGATGATGATGACGATGATGACGATGATGACAATAAGTGTGGCTTTGATGACCATCATCATACCCCACATTCAAACCTCTATTGTTTGCTTTACATAATGCTCTAGAAATGAAACCACTAACAAAATACTAATGTCAAAGTAAATGAACTGATAATAAGTAACATGTCTACCACTAATGCTAGAATCTGTGCTTGTATTCAATCATCTCCAACGACACCTATTTATTATTGCACAAGTTTGAATATTCATACCCTTAAGCAAACAATGATCTTCAGAATGTTAGTAAAATATGAATAGCTGGAAATCTAAAGTTACATTTCCTTTTCATAACTGAAATTAATAAAAGCGTGACCAATTGATAAACAAATTCATTAAGTGATCTGATCTAATTTAATGATCTGATCTCCAAATACCTAAATACCAGAATACGTTCATTTTCCTTACTTAAGAGCTGCTTAGAAACAAGAAAATATAATAGATTGTCAAGTGATTTTGTTCATAAATCTTGCCTCGTCATTTATTTTATGCATTACAAACCACCTAACACGAACTATGATTTCAACATTTTTACCTTCACACTTCAAACAACTGTATTACCCATAGAACAGGTGTAGATTTACGTTCCTATGTCTTTTTCATGCAGGGGGGGGGGGGGGGGTGACTGAACCATGGAGAATTTGGGTAATCTCAACATCATACTTGGTTAATCAGATGATAAGCTTTATCTTAAATATTTCGTCCAGCATTTTTTAAAAGAGCAACTTGCATTTTCCACCATGACATGTCAAAGCTCAGCAGGACGATACTTCCGAAATTTAAATTTATGTTATGCTGTTGTTTTTGTATCTTTAAATTATAAGTTTGGCAAATAGCAGAATAAATCAATCAAATATTTTAAAAACTAGTTTTAGGACAAGTGACGCCATTCCCCTGGACTAAACTGAATGCAACTGCCTATATTACTATACATATACTGACAGGTTGATAAGAAAGAAGTAGCACATGCGAGAATTCCAATTCAAACCTCATTCAGATAAATCATGCAGCACGCACCCCAAAAATGATAATGATAACATTAATAACAATAATGAAAGACAGTGAATATTACCAACATCGCTATATTCCGACACTCAATGACTGAAATCAATCAACCCTGTACTGATTGAGTAGATAGTTTCTAGTAGCCAGTACTTCTCGTCGACGCAAAAGCAAGAATGGTTGAAAGACATTGTTATGCACTTACATTCTCATTTGTATTACATAAAATCGAACTGATTAACGTCAAACTCTGGTACGGGAACTTGGTCAACAAGAGGATCAGTGTTACTGAGTATCTGATAATCATCACCAATAAGTTTATAACCTGTCGCCTTCATAAGACGGGTACAGTCTCCCACCTCCTCGATGGCCTTTGCCATCTCTAGCGTGAGTTGGGCCTTCCACCTCACCAAGACTTCTTTAGAGTCCCTTTTGGTTGAAAAGGCGGCAGACCTCTTGCGACTCGGGTCGTTGACGTTCGTGTTATCGTCAATCCAAGTTTGCATTGCAGGCGGGATCTCTGCACCAAGTCCTACAAAGTCGTAGATCTTTCTCGCATAGATGTAGGGTTCCAAGGCCAGGTCCTCATAGCGAACCATCAGGTAGTTCTTCCGCATCAAAGGAACATAGTGGCCAATCTCGTAGTTCTGGAGCCAGTTGGAGCAATACTTCAAGAGGATGTTACGATAAGTATCAGACAGCTCTGTTACGTTGAACACTTTTATTGTCGGAAATTTGAGTTTTAAACGCGATAATATCATACTTCTAGGATCTCGTATAAGGTGAATCAGTTTCAGATTCAAATTAGGATCTTTTACGGAAGAGAGCATAAGGTTTATGTCTAGTACTCGAATGGATTTAATGGCGGTGTGGTCTCTCGTGACACATGCGGTCTCTAAAACCTTTTCACTCACAGGATCACATACCAACTTCCTTGAACGATGGTTAGGTATCTGCGTCTTCCGGCAAAACTGCGAGCTAACAAGTGCAGCAATCGCTTGCTGACGAGCGTGTAAT
>CM057170.1:11705666-11717147 GCA_029962745.1 Echinometra lucunter
TGACAGGAATTATTAGAAGCCCTATTTTCATCTGTTTTCTTCTTGAAATTGGCAACCACGTATTTTTCTTTATTGCTACATTTCTTATGGACAGTCATGTATGTACACTATCTGAAATGATATGAACTGACAGAAGTATGCTGAAAAAGTTTTAAAGTTACTTAGTTGTATGGAAAAACAATGATCATCGCAGTGCCAATTAAGGATTTTATTTTCATATTTGAGATTTTCAGCATCAAATGACGAATACTGACAAACCTAAATGGGCCCAGTATGTGTAGATCTTTTAATCTTCCCTCGTGTCTATCGTCTTTATGGTTTATACTCTCATTAAAAAAAAAGAGTGAAGGCGTTCACTCTGTTAGGAGTGAATTTCAGAAGAGAGTGCATTTAGAGTGAATTAAGAGTGAATTAAGAGTAAAAAATTGTGATATTCACTCATGGAGGAGTGACCTCAGTGACCACACAAAAATTTTGAGTGATCACTGAGGCACACCTTAGAGAGTGAAAAAGAGTCAAATTTTTACTCTTAATTCACTCTAATTCACTCTAAAGCACTCTCTTCTGAAATTCACCCCTAACAGAGTGAACGCGTTCACTCTCTTTTTTAAAGAGAGTAAACCACAAAAAAGGTGGCAATCTTTCACAAATGGACTAATGGCCCCTCACTCTCTTGTCATGCTTCTTCTCTCTCTATTCTCTCTCTCTCTCTCTCCCGTCTATTTTCTTCTTTTTCATATTTCGGGATTTATGTAGCATTCACTTTTTCTTCTATCCTTTACTTTTCCCTGTCGCAATATTTTCTTCCAAATTAATTTATCTCTCTTTCTCTCTTCTTTGGAAGTTCTTTTCCCTCTTTCAGCTTTCCAAATACACCCTTTTCTGATTTATATTCTTTATTCAGCCATATCTTACATACAGATTTCGATCTACATTTTTAAAAATTCTCTATCTCTCTCCTCTTTCTCTCACTCACCCCTCTCTGTCATTTATGTTTCCGGTCTTCCTTAGCTTGTTATTTTTTTCTCTCTCTCTCTTCGCTTTACAGCATTTTAATTTTTTTGTTTCCTTCCTATCCTTTCCCCTGCACCCCAAGTTTCTCTCCTTAGTTCCTTTTCTCTTTCTCTCTCTCCCACTCTTATCATGCTCATGGCTCTTCCCCACCCCCCTCTCTCTCTCTATCCCTTTCTTAATTTAGTCTCATTCTCTTTCTTCCTCTAAAGAATTCAAGACAAAAAACCGGAGTAGAAAAGGCAGGACACTGTCATATAACATTGCACAAAGACTATATACATTTATAATCAGAAAAGCCGTATCCCAGGCCGTGAGGCGTTACATCGTTGAGATAGTCTAGGATGGACAGGTCAAAGGTCATGAATTTCATAATCCAGAGAAATATCAATCTCAAAATATTACCAAATAATCTTATTATTGATGTACATGTAAAGCCTTGAAGATATTAATGTATTTTCCCCATATAGAAAATACTTAGATAACACGACCTGAAATATGTAATAGAAAACAATGCACCGTCAGAGTGATGAAAATGATTAACTAACTACAGTGGTGTTCATGATAGGAATGATTTTGAGGATGTTATGGTGATGAGATGAGTATGGTGGTGATGATGATTATGGTGATGATGATGATGATGATGATTATGGTAATGAGATGATGATGATGATGATGATGATGATGATGATGATGATGATGATGATGATGATGATGAATGTGTGAAGGTGTATCATAATGGTGATGATGATGATGATGATTCCCCGGTTACTGATGACAGTATTAACAGTTTAATGTGCATGATGATGATGATGATGATGATGATGATGATGACTACTGATAAACGATGACTATGGCGATGATGATGATGATGCCTGATGGTGGTGATGATGATGATGATGACGATGATGACGATGATGACAATAAGTGTGGCTTGATGACCATCATCATACCCCACATTCAAACCTCTATTGTTTGCTTTACATAATGCTCTAGAAATGAAACCACTAACAAAATACTAATGTCAAAGTAATGAACTGATATAAGTAACATGTCTACCACTAATGCTAGAATCTGTGCTTGTATTCAATCATCTCCAACGACACCTATTATTATTGCACAAGTTGTGAATATTCTACCCTTAAGCAAACAATGATCTTCAGAATGTTAGGAAAATATGAATAGCTGGGAAATCTAAAGTTACATTTCCTTTTCATAACTGAAATTATAAAAGCGTGACCAATTGATAAACAATTCATTAAGTGATCTGATTAATTATGATCTGATCTCCAAATACCTAAATACCAGAATACGTTCATTTTCCTTACTTAAGAGCTGCTTAGAAAACAAGAAAAATATAATAGATTGTCAAGTGATTTGTTCATAAATCTTGCCTCGTCATTTATTTTATGCATTACAAACCACCTAACACGAACTATGATTTCAACAGTTTTACCTTCACACTTCAAACAACTGTATTACCCATAGAACAGGTGTAGATTTACGTTCCTATGTCTTTTTCATGCAGGGGGGGGGGGGGGGTGACTGAACCATGGAGAATTTGGGTAATCTCAACATCATACTTGGTTAATCAGATGATAAGCTTTATCTTAAATATTTCGTCCAGCATTTTTTAAAAGAGCAACTTGCATTTTCCACCATGACATGTCAAAGCTCAGCAGGACGATACTTCCGAAATTTAAATTTATGTTATGCTGTTGTTTTTGTATCTTTAAATTATAAGTTTGGCAAATAGCAGAATAAATCAATCAAATATTTTAAAAACTAGTTTTAGGACAAGTGACGCCATTCCCCTGGACTAAACTGAATGCAACTGCCTATATTACTATACATATACTGACAGGTTGATAAGAAAGAAGTAGCACATGCGAGAATTCCAATTCAAACCTCATTCAGATAAATCATGCAGCACGCACCCCAAAAATGATAATGAATAACAGTAATAACAATAATGAAAGACAGTGAATATTACCAACATCGCTATATTCCGACACTCAATGACTGAAATCAATCAACCCTGTACTGATTGAGTAGATAGTTCTAGTAGCCAGTACTTCTCGTCGACGCAAAAGCAAGAATGGTTGAAAGACATTGTTATGCACTTACATTCTCATTTGTATTACATAAAATCGAACTGATTAACGTCAAACTCTGGTACGGGAACTTGGTCAACAAGAGGATCAGTGTTACTGAGTATCTGATAATCATCACCAATAAGTTTATAACCTGTCGCCTTCATAAGACGGGTACAGTCTCCCACCTCCTCGATGGCCTTTGCCATCTCTAGCGTGAGTTGGGCCTTCCACCTCACCAAGACTTCTTTAGAGTCCCTTTTGGTTGAAAAGGCGGCAGACCTCTTGCGACTCGGGTCGTTGACGTTCGTGTTATCGTCAATCCAAGTTTGCATTGCAGGCGGGATCTCTGCACCAAGTCCTACAAAGTCGTAGATCTTTCTCGCATAGATGTAGGGTTCCAAGGCCAGGTCCTCATAGCGAACCATCAGGTAGTTCTTCCGCATCAAAGGAACATAGTGGCCAATCTCGTAGTTCTGGAGCCAGTTGGAGCAATACTTCAAGAGGATGTTACGATAAGTATCAGACAGCTCTGTTACGTTGAACACTTTTATTGTCGGAAATTTGAGTTTTAAACGCGATAATATCATACTTCTAGGATCTCGTATAAGGTGAATCAGTTTCAGATTCAAATTAGGATCTTTTACGGAAGAGAGCATAAGGTTTATGTCTAGTACTCGAATGGATTTAATGGCGGTGTGGTCTCTCGTGACACATGCGGTCTCTAAAACCTTTTCACTCACAGGATCACATACCAACTTCCTTGAACGATGGTTAGGTATCTGCGTCTTCCGGCAAAACTGCGAGCTAACAAGTGCAGCAATCGCTTGCTGACGAGCGTGTAATGTTCTCTGATTTAACTCGTCTATAAAGAACTGAATATCGTTGAATTTACAGTTGTAGAATCCATTCAACATGTCGACGAGTTTCGTGTAGATCACTCGACGAGTAAGGTTCGAAGAGTCCAGTTTGTGCATTATCTGCATTCCTGGTTCAAACATGTAGAAGAAGTCGCTTCTCTGCTGAAACAGCTCTCCAAGAAAGGATGACCCTGTTCTCATTGCGGCAACTATAAGGACATTTACCCTCCTGGTCGCTACCTGACCGGGAGGTGGTGTCAGAACTGCAGGCTTGGTATCTTCAACAGCGAAGGGGTTCATCTCTGGATGCACCTCTCCTTGCAGTTCTGTATCAGACCGATTCGTAACCTGATCCTGCTGTATCGGCTTGGCAGTAGCTGGTAGTTTATTTTTTGGCTTCAAACGATGGGCCATCTTGTCCCGTAGATGTTTTGGAACAGGTAGATGACCAGGAGGAACGCTGGCCTGGTTCTGCTCAACTGTCTTGATCACTGGTTTATTCCGAGGAGATCCACCCTCTCCCAAGACTTCTACAGACTCCATGGGGTGCTTGTAGACATCGTTCTTCATCTCATCACGCGCCTTTCCTTCTGTCCTTTGTTTCCTCTCGGAAAGATCTTCTGCCGCAATGTCGACTGGTCTCTTCACCAGCAGTTGCTCAATCCATTCAGCCAATTCTTCATCGGCCACTTTGTCTAGAGGCATGGAGGGATCGACTTCCAGCTCAAAGCTTTTGAACTCCAAGTCCCTCCTTTCGTTCTGCTTTCCGGCTCCACTAGTGAGGGAAAATCCGCCATATTTGGACAACGCGGCGAAGAGAAAGAGGAGAATGCCTACGTGGTACAAGATGGTACCGGGGTATCGGCGCCATAAGCTTGTTAGAAACGCTGGTTGAGTCATCCGTGGCATGGTGGGCAGTATACCTTTCCAACCGATGTCCTCAATGTATAGATATGGTTTTATATCATTTTCTTCACAGGCTCGATTTTATTAGTCTCCATTTGACGTATCATTCGGTATGATTAAAAGTGCCATAAGGTATAACTGATAAAGCAGTCAAAGTGGAAAAGTCAAATTAGTGGTAGCAATAATTTGTGAGCTCAAGCACTTTAATAATCACTTTAATAATCACTTTAATAAGCACTATAAATGATAAAAACTGTGTTGCATATAAAGTAAGTTAATGTAATGGTGGTAAGAGTGTATCAGACGATGCGCCCATCGAAAAAAATGATCAAAAGCACTCGAGACGTTTATTCCTTGTGTCTTATCCAAGTTTCAGACAATCAAGCTTTGTAATGATCTGTCAGTAACTGATAACTACGACTGTTACTTTTACCAGTAGATTCACAAAGATTTCCGTGAGAAATGATGTCGCAAATACGAGATGAGCTCAACAGCAAAAATGACGGTCATTCATAATGCTAAGAGTATCCGTTATATATGGAGTCCGTTTAACAGTTCATATTTTACTTCAGCAGCTCATTAAAAAGGACAGTCCGCTTGAAAATCCAGCACAATCACTCAAAATATACAAGTATAACAAGCAAGAATTACGATTTCCGACGAATGAACATGGAGGCAAAATGAAAACATAACTCTTTTGAAATGATCCCAAGCAACATAGGCTATACGCCGAGTGTGTGCTAAATAGGCGCCACGTAAATGTTTCATACAGGACTATGGAGGTGGCTGAATTACTTCTCGACAACGCTTGTTCACGCAAGAACTTTCTCCGTTAAAAATCTATGCACAGCATTAACTGTTAGGTCTACTCATTCATCCACAGAGGAGTGTTCTATTGGTGTTCGGTGTGTCGTGCAAACAATGCACCTTGGTTGCGTGCCTAGACCACAAAACACTTGCAGAAAGTAAATACAGTCTTTTATTTTGGGGGCCGAAAATAATCTCCTCTAAGAATGTGTATAGATTGGGAGTTCTATTTAGGGAGCCTTTTAAGGGTGGATTAAATCTCAACAGTGAAGGATCGATGATTCTGTAAAGATTAAAACACGGAAACCCCCTTTTCAGATTCAATTCATTTTGATTGGGTATAATCGAAGCTGAATGATATCAGTGTGAGTGTCATAAAGGAACTGATGCATGACGCTCCGATGGACAGCAATATTACAATATTCGGAGCATAATATTATAGGCCTATACATTATGAAAGCAATCACTGTTGCAACATATAACTTTCCTTCTTTTTGATCCTGATGCAATACTTGGCATGGTGGCTCAATTGAAAGAGCGTCCGCCTCACGAACGGGAGGTCGTGGGTTCGATCCCCGGCCGAATCATACCAAAGACTTGCAACAATGGGACCTTCTGCCTTCTAGCCAGGCGCTCGGCATATAAGAATGGATAAGGGTAATGATAACATATTATTATGTTATGCAGGGCCCGCTGGAAGATCAGCTTATAGCTGAAGTGGCTACCCTGGGTAAATAAGATTTATTATTATTATTTATTATTATACAATACATAACGTGTCTCTATAGAGGTGTTTATTTATTGAAATCTTTCAACAAAAATCAAACAGAATAATGTCATCTGACAAGCACGACGAAAATATCTATCAATAAATGTAACTCGACATTTTTTCCAGCTAGTTTTTCATATATTTTCAAACTTCTCATAACAGCTTTCAGCACGCTAAAATCTACTTTCGAAAAACCAACTCAATTGCAATTTCGAAGGCCTTTTGTACTGCCCATACGAATTATGTTCGATTACGTAATGAGCCACTGAAAGTCCGCATAAATGTGATAGACATGGCTATTGAAGTTGCCTTAAGTTGATTTTTTGAAAGAAGCTTTTCAAATATTTACTATATCTCAACTTTAATATCACAACCTTATTTGTTATACGAGATTCTTTTTCCTCAGTTGTTTTTATATACATTCTAAAGCAAGAAAATAAGAGAAATCAGTAAAAATGAAATATCAGCAAAGACATACTTCATATCATTATTATTATTATTATTATTATTATTATTATTATTATTATCATTGTTATTATCATTATTATTATTATTATTATTATCATTTTTATCATTATTATTATTATTATTACTATTATTATTATTATCATTATTATTATTATTATTATTATCATTGTTATTATCATTATTATTATTATTATTATTATCATTATTATCATTATTATCATTATTATTATTATTATTATTATTATTATTATCATTGTTGTTGTTATTATTATTATTATTATTATTATTATTATTATCATTATTATCATTATTATTATTATTATTATTATTATTATTATTATCATTGTTGTTGTTATTATTATTATTATTATTATTATTATTATTATTATTATTATTATCATTATTATTATTATTACTATTATTATTATTATTATTATTATTATTATTATTATTATTATCATTATTATTATTATTATTATTATTATTATTATTATTATTATTATTATTATTATTATTATTATTATTATTATTTGGTTCGGCGTCACCTGTGCCTGGGAGGCGATAATAATAATAAAGAAACCAATAAAAACGAAATACCAGCAAAGACATACTTCACTTCACATCATTATACGTTCATCAATAACACTTCGATGGCCGTGACAAGCTGTTCTTAGTGCTCCGAGGGCTAGACTTTTCTTCAAGAGCGAAGTAGAAGCAGGGATTTTCCCTGTGTAGCATATACATGTTCGCACTAGATAGCATGACACCTATTATGACCGACCACTTTCCCTATTGATATTATAGTCAGTATTACATGATCATTATCAAATTTTTGAAACATATGGTTGGTTGGTTTAGTGCCGAATAATTTAATGGATTGCTTTGGTGCTGAATAATATTAGTCTGATTAACTGCCATATTGACGAACTGATTGGGGTGCTCCGAATCAGCATTCCTAAAGAACAGAAATAGTACAAAATTGGAAGCATAATTACAGACCTACATACACGCAAAACATATGGCAAGGAGATATACATCTCTACAGAATAACTTTCCATTGATTGTTAAACTATATTGCTTGTGTTAGATAAATATACTCCAGTGTGTTAGCTCTATCATGATTACTCATCACTGTGGTATGGAACAATGCATGTTTTAAAATCATTTCCTTTAGTTTCTAAGATTCTCTAAACAGTCACATTAATGATCTCGTCATCTTGGTGAAATACGTTTGAATGAATAAAGCCGAAGAATGGATGAATACAGTCATGGCCTTCGTTTATGATAGATCAAAGCATCATACATATAGACAAGCAAGGAAAACAATTTCCAAAGGTGCGAGTAATTTTAATATAAAATAAATACAAATATGGCATCTGAAGAGAAAGGGTATACAATGTAGATTCCATTATGCGAGACACTATTACGTAACATGTGTATCGCTTAGCAACGCCTGAAGCGCCGATAAGTGTGTTTAGAGAATGGACATTATTATAATTATACATGCAGTTGGTAGAAATGAAAAAAAAAATGTTACAACAGTGTATTGTTTTTGCAACGCAAATCTCCGAATGCAAAACGGGGTTTATTGGATGAGAGATTTCAGTTGTTCGTATAGCGCATTTTTATGACGTTTGTAAAAACCGCTCGCATCGCTATCTTTCATCCTTTCCAAAGCTCATTCTCTTCTCATCTCTATCCCACACTCACCAATCTCTCTCTCTCTCTCTCTCTGTCTTTGCCCCCCCTCTCTCTCTCTCTTCCCCTCCCTACCCCACTCTCGCCTCTCTCTCTCTCTCTCTCTCTCTCTCTCTGCCCCTCCCTAACGCTCCCCTTCACCTCGTCTCTCCCCCTCTCTCTCCGCCCCTCTCTGAAATTTTGTCTGCAGTCATGCTTATTACTCAACGCTGATAAAAGAAGTGATAATTTTGTCATGCAACTGCATGCGTAAAGAGATCGTGATGAGTTATTATTTTTATTTTTGATAAGAAATTAGAATTGATTATAAACATTATGGAAACCTACACAAATTGGCACGTTTTCTTTATATTGCCGCGACTTCTTTACTCTCTCCCTTTCTTAATGTTTTCCCCTCTTTCCAGCCGAACTCCCTCTATCTCTTTATCATTCTATCTATGTCTATCACTTGCTTTGTGCGGTTCTTTATCTATACGGCATAATATGAAACCAAAACAGGTCAGCTGTTCTGCATGAAGACAACACCGACAAGAATTCAACATTTTTATGATTTATTCAACTGAAATGGTTGACAACTGAAAGAAAGGAATACATTGACAGAATATAATCACTTCAGGAAAAATCGATTAGGAAACATCTCTAAGCAAGTTGGATAAGAGTGTGTGTGAGAGAGAGAGAGAGAGATAAGAATGAGAGAAAAGGAGAGAAATAAAGGGAAAGACAGAGAGAAAGAGATAAACAGAGACAGGGAGTACAGAAGGACAGAGAAATAAAATATGAGATATTAATGAAAGACAAATTGAGAAAGACACAAAGATTTTTTTTAAAATCGATATAATTATTCACTTATATCGACTGAAATCTCGCCTGAAATTTACATAGACAAATAAA
This sequence comes from Echinometra lucunter, assembly GCA_029962745.1. Taxonomy (NCBI): domain Eukaryota; kingdom Metazoa; phylum Echinodermata; class Echinoidea; order Camarodonta; family Echinometridae; genus Echinometra; species Echinometra lucunter. The sequence continues at coordinate 11,715,170 of CM057170.1, forward strand.
TGGAAATTTCTGAACTTCTTCAGCTATCATCATGATCATAGAAAGGTATTTTTTTAATGATTTCTAAAAACATTCTAGATTAAAACTGTCATTCTAATTTCAGTATATAAGGGGTGATTCTACATTCCTCTCTTTGGTGTAAAAATGAATATGAATGATTTGTCTCGTAATGATATAAACAATGATTTATTACTCTGAAAAAATACACATCAACGACACAAAACAAATGTACACAAACATTTAACATTGCGACATATATTGCACAAATACATCACAAAAAGATGTTTCTTCTTGTTTTGAGGGGAGGGGGATGGGTGTGTTTATTCATTTGTTGCATGGTAACCATGGTTTTGTAACCCAACAATGCGGTATACTGACAGCTTCACCAACCGTTGTCACATTCATAAGTCTTCTAAGAAAAAAGAATTGGCTCAATCTGGCCGTTTGGGAAAATTTATCCACATGTCCCATAGTAATTCCTTATGGTTTAAAATGTATTCATAAACCCCCTTGAGCTCTTGAAAGGTATACATGGTATACAGTAAATCGGTAAAGGAAAGAAATTACAAGCAAAGGAATTCTTCCTCCTGTAGCCGTAAGTCTCTATGCCAACCCTAACCTGAGGCTAATAGACAACAAAAAAGGGGTCCTCGCTTTGAAATAAAGATACTAGCGGAATAAACCTTTAGTTCTTCGTTAACGATGTGAATGTTGCATGAAAAGCACATAGTAGTCTTCAATGATTTTGAATGCTTCGCAAATGTGGTGCGTACTGTTCATTGTTTATACACACATAATGTCTGTATGCAGACATAATTATGGTAAGGATGTTTTTAGCAATGCTATGCCCACTGATGGCGTGTATAAGCCTTGGTGGCACTTTTCCTTCACTTCCCCGTCAGTCTCACTTCATAGAGTATTATTTTCATCTTGTCAAGCAAAAATAATCGATTCCCCATGAAGATTCTGTTTCAATACTTTCCACCCATTCAGCGCTGTATTCCTGCCATACATCATCGTTCTCTTTAGCCAAGTTTCTTGGACGAGTTGAATCCTGTCTGCTTCTAGCATGTCTGGGATCACAAGTAAAAGTCTTTGTTTTCCGTAAGATCTTTTTTGTTCAAAAGAATACATAAGGCAGGACAACAATACAGGATCGACTGGACGAGGGACCGGATCTACTGATCGATGACCGGGGAGACTCCACGGGTGCCTTCCTTAGATCTGGATGACATCAGAATAATTTTCATCTCAATGCTCACAGTATTTTAGTCATATTCATTGTTTGAATATTCTTGCTCCTCATTAATAGCCATGATAGCATCTCAACCATCATTTACAACATCACCATCACCATCATCACAAACTGGAGTATATTCAGTGTCATGATCAAAACTCCGTCCTTTGCATCACCTAAGAAGAACAGGGAATCCTTTGTATCCCTCTGCCACGAGGACGTCTAATTTATGTCTCTTTAACAACTTTTTTTTTTGTCATAGAAGATGGCAATGATGTCCGATGTTCGCATCATAGGAAGGGGTCCCGGGAAGGGGTAATTCAATTTTCTCTTCTCGTCCACCCTTAAGTATGATGACGTCATTAACAATTCTCTCCATTGTCTTGGAAGATGACAGCAATGCCTATTAAATGTTCCCAGTCACTGATTACAGAGGGGTAACTCCCCTTTCTCCTGAATTATGATGACGTCACTGTCTTGAGAGATGACAGCATTGCCCAGTATTCCCAGTCACATAAAACACGTAAGAGGGAGGAGAAAATCCCCTTTTCTCAATTATGATGACTCATTAACAATTCTCTCCATGTCTTGAAAGAGGTCATCAATGCCCGATGCTCCCAGTCGTTTAAGAGGGAAGGGGAATTCCCTTTCTCCATATTCTGACGAAGTCATTTCTACGTCTCTGCATTGTCTTGGAAGATGACTGCGATGCCTGACGTTCGCACACCGTCTTTGACACCG
>CM057170.1:11717647-11770111 GCA_029962745.1 Echinometra lucunter
ATTGTTATGCACATACATCTAGATTTGTATTACATAAAATCGAACTGATTAACGTCAAACTCTGGTACGGGAACTTGGTCAACAAGAGGATCAGTGTTACTGAGCATCTGATAATCATCACCAATAAGTTTATAACCTGTCGCCTTCATAAGACGGGGTACAGTCTCCCACCTCCTCGATGGCCTTTGCCCATCTCTAGCGTGAGTTGGGCCCTTCCACCTCACCAAGACTTCTTTAGAGTCCCTTTGGTTGAAAAGGCGGGCAGACCTCTTGCGACTCGGGTCGTTGACGGTTCGTGTTATCGTCAATCCAAGTTTGCATTGCAGGCGGGATCTTGCACCAAGTCCTACAAAGTCGTAGATCTTCCTAGGCATAAAATGTTAGGTTCCAAGGCCAGGGTCCTCATAGCGAACCATCAGGTAGTTCTTCCGCAATCAAAGGAAACATAGTGGCCAATCTGTAGTTCTGGAGCCAGTTGGGAACAAATACTTCAAGAGGATGTTACGATAAGTATCAGAGAGGCTCTGTTACGGTGAACACTTTTACTGTCGGAAATTGAGTTTAAACGCCGATAATATCATACTTCAGGATCTCGTATAAGGTGAATCAGTTTCAGATTCAAATAGGATCTTTACGGACGAGAGCATAAGGTTTATGTCTAGTACTCGAATGGATTTAATGGCGGTGTGGTCTCTTGTGGACACATGCGGTCCTCTAAAAACCCTTTCACTCACATGGAATCACCAAACCAACTCCTTGAACGATGGTTCATGGAGTATCGGCTGGTCTTTCGGCAAAACTTCGAAGGCTAACAAGTGCAGCAATCGCTGCTGACGAGCGTGTAATGTTCTCTGATTTAACTCGTCGATGAAAACTGAATATCGTTGAATTTACAGTTGTAGAATCCATTTAACATGTCGACGAGTTTCGTGTAGATCACTCGACGAGTAGAGGTTCGAAGAGTCCAGTTTGTGCATTATCTGCATTCCTGGTTCAACATGTAGAAGAAGTCGCTTCTCTGCTGAAACAGCTCTCCAAGAAAGGATGACCCTGTCTCATTGCGGCAACTATAAGGACATTTACCTCCTGGTCGCTACCTGACCGGGAGGTGGTGTCAGAGTTGCAGGCTGGTATCTTCAACCGCGAAGGGGTTCATCTCTGGATGCACTTCTCCTTGCAGTTCTGTATCAGACCGATTCGTAACCTGATCCTGCTGTATCGGCTTGGCAGTAGCTGGTAGTTTATTTTTTTGGCTCAAACGATGGGCCATCTTGTCCCGTAGATGTTTTGGAACAGGTAGATGACCAGGATGGAACGCTGGGCTGGTTCTGCTAAACTATCTGGATCATTGGTTTTATTTCGAGGAGATCCACCCTCTCCCAAGACTTCGACAGACTCCATGGGGTTGCTTGTGAAGACATCGTTCTTCATCTCACCACTTGCCTTTCCTTCTGTCCTTCGTTTCCTCTCGGAAGATCTTCTGCCGCAATGTCAACTGGTCTCTTCACCGCAGTTGCTCAATCCATTCAGCCAATTCTTCATCGGCCACTTTGTCTAGAGGCATGGAGGGATCGACTTCCAGCTCAAAGCTTCTTGAACTCCAAGTCTCTCCTTTCGTTCTGCTTTCCGCTCCACTAATGAGAGAAAATCCGCCATATTGGACAACGCGGCGAAGAGAAAGAGGAGAATGCCTACGTGGTACAAGATGGTACCGGGTAATCGGCGCCATAGCTTGTTAGAAACGCTTGTGAGTCATCCGTGGCATGGTGGGCAGTATACCTTTCCAACCGATGTTCTCAATGTATAGATATGGTTTTAAATCATTTTCTCACAGGCTCGATTTTATTAGTCTCCATTGACGTAGAATCATTCGTATGATTGAAAGTGCCATAAGGTATAACTGATAAAGCAGTCAAGTGGAGGATGAGAAAGTCAAATACTGGTAGCAATAATTTGTGAGCTCAAGCACTTTAATAATCACTATAAATGATAAAAACTGTGCTGCATATAAAGTAAGTTAATGTACTAGTGGTAAGAGTGTATCAGACATTGCGCCCATCGAAGAAATGATCAAAAGCACCGAGAGGTTTATTCCTTGTGGTCTTATTCCAAGTTTCAGATAATCAAGCTTTGGTAAGATCTGTCAGTGACTGATAACTACGACTGTTACTTTACCAGTAGATTCACAAGATTTCCGTGAGAACTGATGTCGCAAATACGAGATGAGCTCAACAGCAAAATGACGGTCATTCATAATGCTAAAGAGTATCCGTTATATATGGAGTCCGTTAACAGTTCATATTTTACTTCAGCAGCTCATTAAAAGAACAGTCCGCTTGAAATCCAGCAACAATCACTCAAAAATATAACAGCCATAACAAGCAGGAATTACGATTTCCGACGAAAGAACATGGAGGCATAAAAGGAAATCATAACTCTTTTAAAGTGATCCCAAGCAACATAGGCTATGCGCTGAGTGTGTGCTAAAAAGGCGCCACGTAAATGTTTTATACAGGACTATGGAGGTGGCTGAATTACTTCTCAACAACGCTCGTTCACGCAAGAACTTTTCTCCGTTAAAAATCTATGCACAGCATTAACTGTTAGGTCTACTCATTCATCCGCAGATGAGTGTTCTATTGGTGTTTGGTGTGGTGTGTCGTGCAAACAATACACCTTGGTTGCGTGCCTAGACCACAAACACTTGCGGAAAGTAATACAGTCTTTTATTGTTGGGGGCCGAAAATAATCTCCTCTTAGAATGTGTATAGATTGGGACAGTTCTATTTGGGAGTCTTTTAAGGGTGATTAATCTCAACAGTGAAAGATCGATGATTCTGTAAAGATTAAAAACGGATACCCCCTTTTCAGATTCAATTCATTTTGACGGGATATAATCGAAGCTGAATGATACCAGCATGACCAGTGTGAGTGTCATATAAGGAAATGATGCATGACGCTCCGATGGACAGGAATATTACAATATTCGGAGCATAATATATAGGCCTATACATTATGAAAGGCCAATCACTGTCGCAACATATAACTTTCCTTCTTTTCGATCCTAATACAATACATGGCATGGTGGCTCAATTGATAGAGCGTCCCGCCTCATGATCGGGAGGTCGTGGGTTCGATCCCCGGCCGAATCATACCAAAGACTTCCAAAAATGGGATCTTCTTCTGCCTTCTAGCCAGGCGCTCGGCATACAAGAATGGATAATGGTAATAATAACATATTATTATGTTATGCAGGGCCTGCTGGAAGATCAGCTTATAGCTGAAGTGGCTGCCCTGGGTAAATAAGAGTTGTTATTATTATTCATTATTATACAACACATAATGTGTCTCTAACGAGGTGTTTACATCTATTGAAATCTTTAACAAAAATCAAACAGAATAATGTCATCTGACAAGCACTACGAAAATATCTATCATTAAATGTAACTCGTCAAGTGACATTTTTTTCAGCTAGTTTTTCATATATTTTCAAACTTCTCATTAACAACAATTCTATAAATTTCGCTTTTAGCAAATCTACTTTCGAAAAACCAACTCAATTGCAATTTCGAAAGCCTATTGTACTGCCCATACGAATCAGGTTTGATTACGTAATGAGCCACTGAAAGTCCGCATAAATGTGATACACAGGGCTATTGAAGTTGCCTTAAGTTGATTTTTTGAAAGTAGCTTTTCAAAGATTTACTATATCTCAACTTTAATATCACAACCTTATTTGTTATACGAGATTCTATTTCCTCAGTTGTTTTATATACATATTCTAAAGCAAGAAAATAAGAGAAATCAGTAAAAACGAAATATCAGCAAAGACCACTTTCATATCATTATTATTATAAATATTATCATTTGGTTCGGCGTCACCTGTGCCTGGGAGGCGATGATAATAATAATAATAAAGAAACCAATAAAAACGAAATACCAGCAAAGACATACTTCACATCATATCATTATACATTCATCGATAATACTTCGATGGCCATGACAAGCTGTTCTTAGTGCTCCGAGGGCTAGACTTTCTTCAAGAGCGAAGTAGAAGCAGGGATTTTCCCTATGTAGCATATACATGTTCGCACTAGATAGCATGACACCTATTATGACCGACCACTTTCCCTATTGATATTATAGTCAGTATTACATGATCATTATCAAATTTATGAAACATATGGTTGGTTGGTTTAGTGCCGAATAATTTAATGGATTGCTTTGGTGCTGAATAATATTAGTCTGATTAACTGCCATATTGACGAACTGATTGGGGTGCTCCGAATCAGCATTCCTAAAGAACAGAAATAGTACAAAATTGGAAGCATAATTACAGACCTACATACACGCAAAACATATGGCAAGGAGATATACATCTCCACAGAATAACTTTCCATTGATTGTTAAACTATATTGTTTGTGTTAGATAAATATACTCCAGTGTGTTAGCTCTATCATGATTACTCAGCACTGTGGTATGGAACAATGCATGTATTAAAATCATTTCCTTTAGTTTCTAAGATCTCTAAACAGTCACATTAATGATCTCGTCATCTTGGTGAAATACGTTTGAATGAATAAAGCCGAAGAATGGATGAATACAGTCATGGCCTTCGTTTATGATAGATCATATCAACATACATATAGTCAAGCAAGGAAAACAATTTCCAAAGGTGCGAATAATTATAATATAAATCAAATACAAATATGGAATCTGAAGAGAAAGGGTATACAATGTAGATTCGCATTATGCGAGACACTATTACGTAACATGTGTATCGCTTAGCAACGCCTGAAGCGCCGATAAGTGTGTTTAGAGAATGGACATTATTATAATTATACATGCAGATGGTAGAAATGAAAAAAAAAAATGTTACAACAAACGGTGTATTGTTTTTGCAAACGCAAATCTCCGAATGCAAAACGGGGTCTCTTGGACGAGAGATTTCAGTTGTTCGTATAGTGCATTTTTATGACGTTTGTAAAACCTCTCGCATCGTTATATTTCATCCTTCCAAAGCTCATTCTCTTCTCCTCTCTATCCCACACTCACCAATCTCTCTCTCTCTCTCTCTTTGCCCCCTCTCTCCCTCTCTTCCCCTCCCTACTCCACCTCTCTCTTTCTCTCTCTCTCTGCCCCCTCCCTAACGCTCCCTTCACCCCGTCTCTCCCCCTCTCTCTCCGCCCCTCTCTGAAATTTTGTCTGCAGTCATGCCTATTACTCAACGCTGATAAAAGAAGTGATAATTTTGTCATGCAACTGCATGCGTAAAGAAATCGTGATGAGTTATTCATTTATTGTGATTTTTTATAAGAAATTAGAATTGATTATAAACATTATGGAAACCTACACAAATTGGCACGTTTTCTTTATATTGCCGCGACTTCTTTACACTCTCCCTTTCTTAAGGTTTGCCCCTCTTTCCAGCCGAACTCCCTCTATCTCTTGATCTTTCTACCTCTATCACTTGCTTTGTGCGGTTCTTTATCTATACGGCATAACGTGAAACCAAAACAGGTCAGCCGTTCCGCATGAAGACAACACCGACAAGTATATAACATTTTTATGATTTATTCAACTGAAATGGTCGACAACTGAAAAGAGAATACATTGACAGAATATAATCACTTCGGGAAAATCGATTACAAAACATCTCAAAGCGAGTTAGATAAGAGTGACAGAGAGAAAATAAAGAGGAGGGAGAGAGGGAGAGAGATAAGAATGAGAGAAAGAGAGAGAAATAAAGGGAAGACAGAGAGAAAGAGATAAACAGAGACAGGGGTAGAGAAGGATAGAGAAATAAAATATGAGATAAATGAAAGACACAAAGAATTTTTTGAAAAAATAATATTATCACTCACTTATATCGACTGAAATCTCTCCTGAAATTTACATACACAAATAAATGGAAATGTCCCAACTTCTTTAGCTATCATCATGATCATAGAAAGGTATTTTTCAATGATTTCTAAAACATTCTAGATTAAAACAGTCATTCTAATTTCAATATATAAGGGGTGATTCTACATTCCTCTCTTTGGTGTAAAAATGAATATGAATGACTTGTCTCATAATGATCTAAAACAATGATTTATTACTTTGAAAAATACACATCAACGACACAAAACAAATGTACACAAACATTTAACATTGCGACATGTATTGCACAAATACATCACAAAAAGATGTTTCTTCTTTTTTTGAGGGGGGGGGGGTGGGAGTGTTTATTCATTTGCTGCATGGTAACCATGGTTTTGTAACCCAACAATGCGGTATACTGACAGCTTCACCAACCGTTGTCACATTCATAAGTCTTCTAAAAAAAAGAATCGGTTCAATCTGGCTGTTTTGTAAAATTCATCCATATGTCCCATAGTAATTCCTTATGGTTCAAAATGTATTCATAAACCCCCTTGAGCTCTTGAAAAGTATACATGGTATACAGTAAAGGAAAGAAATTACAAGCAAAGGAATTCTTTCTTCTGTAGCCGTAAGTCTCTATGCCAACCCTAACCTGAGGCTAATAGACAACAAAAAGGGGTCCTTGCTTTGAAGTAAAGATACTAGCGGAATAAACCTTTAGTTCTTCGTTAACGATCTGAATGTTGCATGAAAAGCACACAGTAGTCTTCAATGATTTTGAATGTTTCGCAAATGTGGTGTGTCCGGTTCATTGTTTATACACACAAAATGTCTGAATGCAGACATAATTATCATGCCTACTGATGGCGTGTATAAACAAATTGGTGGTACTTTTCCTCCACTTTCCCGTCAGTTTCACTTCACAGAGTATTATTTTCATCCTGTAAATCAAAAATAATCGATTCCCCATGAAGATTCTGTTTCAATACTTTCCACCCATTCAGGGTTGTATTCCCGCCATACATCATCGTTCTCTTTAGTCCAGTTTCTGGGACGAGTTGAATCCTGTCTGCTTCTAGCATGTCTGGGATCACAAGTAAAAGTCTTTGTTTTCCGTAAGATCTTTTTTGTTCAAAGAATACATAAGGCAGGACAACAATACAGGATCGACTGGACGAGGGACCGGATCTACTGATTGATGACCGGGGAGACTCCACGGGTGCCTTCCTTAGATCTGGATGACATCAGAATAATTTTCATCTCAATGCTCACAGTATTTTAGTCATATTCATTGTTTGAATGTTCTTATTCCTTATTAATAGCCACGATAGCACCTCAACCATTATTTGCAGCATCACCATCATCTAATCATCACAAAATGAAGTATATTCAATGTCATGATCAAAACTCCGTCCTTTGCATCACCTAAGAAGAACAGGGAATCCTTTGTATCCCTCTGCCACGATGACGGCTAATTTATATCTCTTTAACAACTGTTTTTCTGTCATAGAAGATGGCAATGATGTCCGATTTTTGCATCACATGAGAGGAAGGGGTAATTCAATTTCTCCCCTTGCCCTGATGCAGCCCTTTCTACGTCCATTGTCTTGGAAGGTGACAGCAAGGCCCGATGTTCGAGTCACTGCATAGAGAGAGGGAATCTCCCCTTTCCCCTTAATTGTGATGACGTCACTATCTTGAGAGATGAAAGCATTGCCCAGTATTCCCAGTCACATTAATTCCCAGTCACTTAACAGGGAGGGGGAAATTCCCTTTTCTCCTGAATTATGATGACATCATTAATAACTATTTCCACTGTCGTGAAAGATTTCATCAATGCCCGATGTTCCCAGTGACTTAACAGGGAGGGGGAACTCCCCTTTCTCCTGAACTGTGATGACGACATTAACAATTCTTTCCATTATCCTGATTGTCTTGCAAGATGTCATCAATGCCCGATGTTCCCAGTCACTTAAAAGGGAGGGGAAATTTCATATTCTCCTTATTCTGATGATGTCCTTTCTACGTCTCTGCATTGTCTTGGAAGATGACTGCGATGCCTGATGTTCGCACACCGTCTTTGATACTCTCCTTCATTTTCCGTAAGGTGGCGCGGTCACATGTGCATGTCTTATTTTCAACTGTGAGAGAAAATATAGAAGAAAAAAAAAAAGAAACGTTCATGAACTGGAAATAAAAAGGAGATTTCAATCGGAGAAGGGGTCAATATAATGTGTGAAATGAAATATCGTACGAGTGAAGTGAGCACAGCATAGCAAAGGAAAGAGAAATATCAAAGTAGTATAAGTAAGTATGCCAGAAAAGAGAATTAGTGAGAGTGAGCATGTAGGTGTAAAACAAAACAGATAAAAGAGAGAGAGAGAGAGAGAGAGAGAGAGAAAGAAAGAAGTGGAGTAATGATTTACTAGTAATAATCAGATTTTTCAACTTAAATTACAGATACGAAACAATATCCTTATCCTATTCAGCTCTTTCAAAGCTTTCAAAAAAAATATAACAATCATTATTGTTATTGACATTGATTCAAATTAGATGAGTAAAAGAGTTTGAAATACAAATATAGATATATATATATATATATATATATATACTAGTATATATATATATATATCTTTGTGTGATTAATCGATCAGTCTAATCATCTCTGACTTACGTTTCACCAAGTCCTCATCTCTGCTAGTTTGTGATTCATATTTTGGTGGTGGAGCTCGCCTCGAAACCTGCATTTGTGGATGTATAGCACAGAGATGTACTAAGTATACATAGAGATCATGACTGTAGATGTATTATAGTTCGACCTCTTTTATCCGACCACGACAGGGTCAGCACCAAACCGGATAAATGATTTGGCCGGATATAAGAGACCGGGGGGGGGGGTTGTCACAAAGAGTTGAAATCGATTGCTTTTATTTCTGTTTTGATAATAAAACTAACAGTTAAATGTAAAATGCATATCTCGAAATAACCACACGTTTTGGGGTGAGTGTTGAGTATTTTCTGGTGGAATTGAGTGATAGAACAGCTTATATATTTTTAGACCATGTAGACTGTGAGATCGCGTCCCGTTGACAGAGTGATCCGTATTAGAAGCATGGGCGTCAATCACTTGTCAGCAAATTTTTGCACAGTGCCCCCCCCCCGAATTGTAAAACGGATTGATGCCTATGATTAGAGGGGACCTTATAACAGAGGACTGGTCGGACTGTAACAACATAACATCAGGGTGCCGTTTCATAAAGACTTGCTATTATAGTAACTTTGCCATCAATGGTAACTACCATGGTAACGTTGCTCAACAGCCAATCAAAACCCAGTATTCTGTGAAAGTTACCATTGATGGCAAAGTTACTATAATAGCAAGTTTTATGCAACGGCACCCAGAACTCTTTTCCGTCTGTTTACATCGTATAACATACTTTAAACAGATTTTACTTTATCGGAGTGAGAATTCTGACTCTATGTAAAATGCATGCTTACTCATAGAATGGCGTTAAATCAAAGCAGAAATTTCCTTTCAACTTTCACTCATCAGAGCGTATAGCAAGAATGGACAGAAAGCCAAAATCAAACAATATTTTTGCTGCCTTTCGTTGCCCTAGTTTATATATCGCTTGATTTCGATTTTTCTGTCCATTTATTGCGATGTACCCCCACGAGTGCAATTGGAAAACTTTAGTATGTCTGTTTTAAACACCATTATCCGATTCTACTGTAGAAAAACATTTAATGCAGTGTTGACTTAAACACACACAAAATACCGGTAAATAGCCTAGCCTATAAATTAGTACGTACAATGACTGTCTGCATTGTCTTGCTACTGATTTCACAGTCATATTCCTGTATACCCCACCGCAATAAGCTATACAGACGTTTTGAAGATTAACTGATGATCTTACTTACATAAGTGTAAATCTCGAAGACCATCTTAACAGCAAGGAAGATCATTACAGAGCCAGTCTGAACCTGAAAGAAGAAGAAGAAGAAGAAGAAGAAGAAGAAGAAGAAGAAGAAGAAGAAGAAGAAGAAGAAGAAGAAGAAGAAGAAGAAGAAGAAGAAGAAGAAGAAGAAGAAGAAGAAGAGAGGGAGAAAGGGAGAGAGAGGGAGAAAGGGAGAGAGAGGGAGAAAGGGAGAGAGAGGGAGAGAGAAAGAGAAAGAGGGAGAGAGAACTCATGAATATAAATAAAAACAAAATCCAGTGCTCATGAATATCCATTATTAAAACAAAATTCACAGTGCGTTATCTTCAGTACCCTGAAGCAACACTCCACAGGGAAGAAGAAGAAGAAGAAGAAGAAGAAGAAGAAGAAGAAGAAGAAGAAAAAGAAGAAGAAGAAGAAGAAGAAGAAGAAGAAGAAGAAGAAGAAGAAGAAGAAGAAGAAGAAAAGAAGAAGAAGAAGAAGAAGAAGAAGAAGAAGAAGAAGAAGAAGAAGAGGAAAAAGGGAACTTTTTTCCCTGTAAGAAAAAGGGGAAAAAATCATTTCATTCATTTTGCCTGCAAATGAAAGCAAAAGCTTTATCAACACTCCCGCATGTTTCCTATTTTTTAAAAATTATTATATAACACCATTTGTTTCATACAGACGAGTATGCACAGTAAAGTAAGTATGGTAAGTATGGTAGTGATTACTTACTCTCCATACGGTCATAGACGTCACGGTACCGGGTTTCAAGACTAGCAGAAACAAAGTCAAACTGAAAAAAACAGAAGTTTGAAATTTTATTGAGATGTGACATGGTACACATCGATCATGACCATGATGATGCTTAGAGTAATGTGGCCGCAGTCACGTATTAAAGTACACTCAACAACAACAAAAAAAAAGAAAAAAAAAAAGAAAGTAAACACTTTTTCATCTTCAGATTTGTCATAGAAGACTTTGATAAAAATCAATATATCATACATTAAATTGAAGGAAATTTAATGGTCTTTTGATTTGGTAGGTGAACATAAAGGGCAACTTTACGCATGAGTGAATACATTCGTTTTTCTCTTCCAAGGTACAAACGTAAAAATTGCAAAAATGGACAGTTTGCCATTCATGTGTAAATGCCCTTCCACGTAACAATGAGAGCATAAGATCAAACTAACATATTGTGAGACTTGGCTGAAATTACAAGCATGAGCCTTTGCTCTCTATCTCTTCCCACCCTCCCCCCCCCCCCAAAAAAAAAAAAGAGAAAAAAGCTAGGAAAGGAAGAAAAAGAAGAAGAAGCTTTTGTTACGTCCAACTTTAAATGGCATCTGGAGTAACCACATGGATGATTACATGCCCCGAATGTGATTTTTTTTTTTAAAATCAGTTCATGACTTCATGATGATGAATTTATGAACTTATGAATCAAATGTAATGACAGTATATTGTTACTCAGTGGTGTAGCCTGTGGATATAAGTACCCTGGAATTCCAGGGAAAACTAATGCTGTTTCAGTAGCGTACCCCAAAAAGAAATTTCCCTTAATCTCCCTGGTATGCTTTGCCACTTTGGCTATTCTTTGGTCCATTTTTAGATTTGAAGATCGATTTTCTTTTCAACTGCAACGAACCATGCAAACTTCAATCATGATCTGTTTGCAATTTCCAGTGCCATATTACGGTGAATTTCAAGTCGCTTGACTTAGAAGAAAAACATAATGGCTGCGTTTTTGAAACTGTTACCTTGGCGGTTTAGAGCAGTAAGATGAATGAATGTGTTCACTCATACATAAAGCTCATTTTATGTTTACCTACCAGGTTGAAAGACAATTAAGTTTCCTAATTGAAAAAAAAAAAGAATTAAAAATCAAATTTGGGGCATTTAGTCACCCTTGTGTCTACTCCAGATGTCACTTGAATAAATTTTGGACTTGACAGAAACTTCATCTCTTTTTTCTTCTTTATTTTTCAAGGGGGTGAAAAGAGATTTAGAGAGCGAGGGCACATTACTATGCAGTTTCATTGTGTAAGTTTAATCTTTTGCTCCCACTGTTATGTGGAAGGGCATTTACACATGAATGGCAAACTGTCCATTTTTGAAATTTTTACTTTTGTACCTTGGAAGAGAAAAAGAATGTGTTCACTCATGCGTAAATTTTGCTCTTTATGTTCACCTACCAGATCAGAAGACACTTAAATTTCCTTTAATTTGGTGTATTATATATTGATCATTATCAAAGTCTTCTATGAAAAATCTGAACATGGAAAAGTGTTTACTTTCTTTTTTTGTTGAGTGTATTTGGAGTTTCGTTTTTAATCCATAGCAAAGTTTTCTTCAGGTAGAAATTAATTAGCTTTCCTAGTTCCTCAAATTGGCAACATTTTCATTTTCCACTCTTACAAGTTCTGAAGAAAAAGGCGGGGAGAGCGGGGTGAAGTGGGGCAAGATTCATGATTTGGCATTTTTTGCTTTGTAATTTTAAAAATATTCATTGTAGCCTGTGTATTTTTGTATGGTAAATAATACTAATACTAGGCTACAAAACAAGGTATTTGGCACTATCCCTGTCTTTTTAGTTTTTATGCAAATAATCATTAAAAATTAGGTACTTTGTGGGCTGAAGTGGGACACCATGTGAACTGGGACAGTAATAGGGGTGAAGTGGGACAGTCGGGGAGAATTAAGACAAAACTCTTAAAATGGTAAAATCACCATTAATTTTTTTCAAGTAGTTGTCTAAAAATAAGTGCTGGGAATTTAAAAACTAATATATGATTTCCAAAAAACTTGTTAAACAGTCAATAGTAAAGCTGACTTAAAGATACATAGCAATTTAAAGAACACTTGATGAAATGATGAGCATTTTTGTAAGTTTTACCCTAAATTCAAAAGGTTTTTCGCAAAAAAGATACACTTAAGTTTGTCTTAAGTAGCATGAATAGTCTGTAAAAAGGAATTGACCAATATGACCTTATTGTGCTTTGTGATGCATAGAAAAATATTTTCATGTATGTCTGTATGGATTATGACCAAGTAAAGCTCATTTTCCTTAGATACACAAAATAACCGGGGTGAACTGGGACAAGGTGTCCAAGTTCTCCCCGATAACAATGAAACAAAAACCAAAACAAAAAACAAATGTATGCAAATTATCAGTGTTGGTATTTATCACTGAAGAAAGGATTGCAAACTATAGGTCATATAAGTTCACTATAGCCAAGTGGTATACTTACAATATATTTGGCAATGAATGGTGAAAAATAGACAAAAAAGTGTTCAAGAAAAGAAGTGAAAATTAAATCAAATTAAAAGTGAATGCATTTGTGAAACGTGGATAGTTAAGACCTTTCGTAGGATTCAAACCAATTTATAAAAGGTTAATCAATTTTTAATTTTGAGGTGACTGATATATAAAAGGTTAATTAATATTTTCGTTAGAGGTGGTGTCCCAGTTCTCCCGCGTCCCAGTTTACCCCGCTCTCCCTATAGCATGAACCAGTGTAAATGAAAATGGCGTCTAATTTAGCCGCAAATTGACAATCTGCACATAAATTAGTAATTATATATTGTACACTGCGCTGCCAGTCTAGAGAATGGAATGATTAGCTACAATCAATCGCTTTTATTCACAAACGGTATAGAACGTGTTGAATTAAAAATGGGCCCCCTTTTCCTCTCTTTTTGCTCATGTATATAATGCTATTCCTGATATTCCGGATTCAAAGGTGCTGCAAAGTGTCACTAAAATCAGACAGTGCATTGCTATTGTCTATTGGTAAACATGGTTTAAAGACAATTCCTTTATATTTGGCATCTATTACAGCCACGAAATCGAGTTACTGAACTAAAATGCATTTGAGTTCCCGAAAGTTCACATGCGAACAAAAGGTGCATATTCTCTCTAAAAGGCGAAAAATATGAGTTTTCGTGAATCTTTCCAGTATGAAAATTATTTCGCAAAAACCCCCAAAACAAAATAAAACAAAACAAAACAAATCTGGACTGAACATTTCAATCAGTGTAGCAATGTTAACTTGTTAAGAGATTATACCAAATCTGTGCTAACATGGTGTTTCATAAAGCTGTTCGTAAAGTTATGACTGACTTTACGAACGACTTGAATATGGCAAGCCAAATGGAATTCATAGTCATTATAAATCGCATCCGCAACAGCTGAAATATGCAGACTCAGATTAACATTACTCTTGTTTACAAACTTTTTTTATTGCGAAGTATCATTTTGCCACATTTCAATTAACAGATTAAGGTTATTGGAAATACAGTCCACTTTGTTAAAACATCAGGAGAAACTTGGGCATCTCATTCGGCACTTCAGATTCAAGTCGTTCGCAAAGTCATGCGTAACTTTACGAACCGCATTATGAAACACCCATATTACATTTTTACTATGGTGAGGACTACTAAGTGGCTGTTAACCCATTCGTGACAGGAATTATTTAAAGCCTAATTTGATCAGCTTTTATTCTTCAAGTTGGCAACACCAAGATTTTTCTTATAAAACATCATGTATCTGAAATCAATATAAATTGACAGAATGTATGATGAGAAGTCATAAAGTTGCCAATTTGCAGGGGAAAACGGTAATTTTAACATTTTCATCGCATTGCCAATTTAAGGATTTTAATGCTTATTTTCCTTTACAAAAATTTCAGCATCAAACAACAAATACTGATGCAACGAAAATGGACACAGCATGTGTAGAATTTTTTGCTCTTTCTGCTCATGTATTTGGTATGATTTTTAGATCTCTGCATCGAAAGTTATTAGACCAAACCACAAAATGTGGACCCTCTGTCACGAATGGGTTAATATTGAGCATAGTGTTTGTGTTAGCTGTTGCGCAATAATTAATTGCGACCGTTTGTAAACGTATAGGTACGGTGAGTTATTATCAGTCAAAATTATTGCTTATTTGTACTTACTTGAGTATTGGAAAGACGAGGAGCAATGTCAAAGCTTTGACATGGTGTATTCCCAGTCGCTGGTGAATTCGATGTTTATGTCTGTTGAAAATTCAAAATAACAACCGAATCTACATGTGGCAATAATAGCTTGATGGAGTAGATTTTTTTCTTCACGCTTCATTTTTTGTTATGTATATTTTGTAGTTAAGACCCGTCAGTATTTTCTGTGGTCTTAATAATGACAATCTTATTTGAATGAAAAAAAAAAATCTATATGAATAAATACTGAAATTACAATGACCTTATCTTTGATCATTTTTAAAGTGATAATATGACTGTCAATAATCATTCGTATGTGTCACGTTTATCATGATGAGAAACTGGCCTAAGATTAAGCACATAATTATACTTCGATACGGCCTTTAACCCTTAAGCTGCCAAAGCTCCCTACAGTGATCTGTGTAGGGATGCCAAATACACGTATAGAAGCATGCTCACTCATGCGTATTACACAGCCCTGCAGTAAATCTGGCACAAGGAGGATAATGTGGATGGCACAGTAAGAGTTAATAAAATAATATTTCGTTGAAAAAACTTGAATTCATTAAAGAAAATGTAATTTTATGAAAGAGACATAGGATATTAAAGTTATGCAACCATTATACTAAGGAAGACTTCTCATGGTAAGTACAAATTATTTTGCTCCAATTTCGTTGCATACGCATGTCTAAAACCGAATCAGATAGGTCATTGATATAACAATAAAAATGAGTGAAAGGGATCGTGCAAGCTTTACTCTCTGCAAACACACAGACAATCCACACAGTATACATGGTATAACAGTGATTACGCAACACCTGAAAGCAACCTCATAATCACCTTTTCCAATGCGCTGTGATCCAATAGACAAGTTGCATGCCTGATGCACATATCAGTAGACCACAGTGAAACATGATTGTAGTGTCCTCATTCTCGCTGAGAGATCTCTATCAAGATAATTATGATTGCAAATGGCGTCATGGGGTGTTTAGTAATCGGTTCATGTTATGCTTCCTTCAGGCTTAAGATATTAATAACAATAATGATAATAATGTCCGTTTATAGAGTCCATTTCATATTAATAATTATACTCTACTGCGCTTTTCAAAGCATCATATTATTATTACCCCGGCTGTAGCAGCTGCCATACAATGCGCTATTTAAAGCAGGAATTTCTTCCTATACAGGGTACCCACTTATACACCTGGGTGGAGAGTGGCAAACGTGGATTAATGTCTTGCCAAAGGCCGGGATTCGAACTCTCAACCCGCTGATTGAGAGTCAAGTGACAGACCCACTACACCATGGCAACTCCACAACACCATGTCACCTCCACATGATTATTTCTAATTTGTATAATAAATATTGCATTTTTAATAAGCTGTTTTACACTTTGCTTTGCATTCTCCATCCTGAGATGGTTATAAAAATCCCTGGCATCATAATACTTTACAGTCATCCGTTGTGCACCCTTTCACTATCAAATTTAAGATTCTTCCCAACCTTTCAATCATAATTAATTATTTTTCTTTTGTTCATGAATGAATTTTATTGTTCATGAATCTTCCGTTTATTTCAGGTCATAAGTATAACTCTCATGGTTTCTAATAGCATACCTATTACGTTGTAAAGTTTAAAGTTATTCCTTTTCCATCGATAAATTTCATAATTCTCCATGCAAGTAACAAACTCACCTCTTCTCTTTGTGTTTTCGAATATCTGATGAGAAGCCTGAAGCTATAAGGTGTTAAACCAAGGCACATCATCATCTGCACACAAAATGGAATAAAACAATGAAAAAGTGACCCGGCGATCCTGATTTCGGGCCATCCGTAATATTTGTCTGATATTTTGTTTTATACTGCGGTCCTTGACTGCTAAATGAAACGACGAAGTATTCCTTCGATGTTTAGTTTATCATTTCTTATTTTTCCTTGACGTAAGGTTATCATTATTATATTACAACTGTATGTTATGTTTTGCATTTTTTCTTTTAATCTTATTTTCTTCTGTCAAACATGTTATCATTTACCATACTATTTTTACGTTGTATTTGTTATTTGTTCTATAGCAGGGCTCCCTTGTAAGCAGGCCATCTGCGGCGCTGAGTGGGACCACCCTGCTTTTTATAAAGAAAACGTGAATAAATGAATAAATAAATGAATAAATAATAATTTCAGTGGGAATATAGTGTGATCTTCAAAAAATCACTGAAGTAATTCTGAAACAAGTATACATGTATTATTTTCAAATTGAACACCATTTCGGGAACATGCTCTTGATAAATCTGGTTAAAGTGAATATAGTTTTTTGTTTATGAGTATGCAAGAAGGGCATATTTGATAACAGTGATAACACTTACCAACTGTAAAGCAATCCGCATGTATCTGCTTATTGTTGATACTTGCTGGAAATGGTGATAATTGATATAAGCAAGGAGAAGAAAGTAAATACATAGCATGGATCATCACTTCTTTATCCTGAATTCATCGTAGACTTAGCTAATCTTTGTCATAGGGGCGGAGGGCGTCAAAGGAAAATATGTTAACAAAAAATTATTGGGTGCACATTACCCCATACAAAGCTAAATGCACTACAAGCCCCTAATGTTTTTTTTTTAAGTTGGGAGGGGTCCACCTTCGCTTCAATCCTATGACTATACTGTCAATGTCAAGAATTTCCGATCATAGCGATAATGAATTACAAAAATAAAGGTAAATTGTTTTGTTCAAAATTTACAACACACCAGTGGATCCATTAATATGATCTCGACTTGAATATCCTTATTGAAAAAAATACTCACGTTTGAAATTATCGTGTGAATGTACCACATCATACCTGTGGAAGGAGAGGAAACGCTCAAAATGAGAAAAACTATCATTTGTAAAGTATCCATGCTGGCACGGTAGATGAAAATATTGTTTCTTGTGAAATCAAAAATTACGAGGAAAGGATAGTTTTTAAATCATCACTTTCTAACATTCGAGCGCTGTTATGGTTGAAACATTGAAATACTTCAGCTCTATATGGAGCAAAGTGATTGCATTTTAGCTAGGGTAGAAACTCGCAAAGACAATGTAATATCAATAAAAACAAGTTTATACTTGCATGTAGTAGGTAGGACAGGCAACTCCTGAAGCAATCTTTGATCTTCTGATCACAAGAAAATGTTATTGATGATGATGATGATAATGATAATGATGATGATTATGATAATGATGATGGTGATGATTATGATAACGGTGATGATTATAATGATGATCAAGAGTTCAAGAGTTCAAGAGTTTATTCTTCATTCCCAAAACAAAAAAAACAAACAAACAAACAAATGAAAAAAATCAAACATACATAAGTACACATAATAAAAGAAAATGATAATGATGATGATAATGATAATGATATTGCTGACAATATTAATGATGATGATGACGATGATATTGCTGACGATAGTGATAATGATGATGAAGATGATAATGATGATCACGATATTGCTAACAATATTGATAATGAAGCTATACATAATGACGATACTGTTGTTAATGCGTATACATTTGCAAGACGTCCAATCCCTGTCATACTCCTCCTTACCCGTGGTAACAAAAGCTGCACCATGAGCTAGGAGAATCTCTCTTTCTTGATACAAGATCACCTTGAGTCGAGAGTCCAGGGGACGAGAGCTTTTCGAGGCATCTAATTTGTGGTGGGGCGCCATCTCACCTCTGCGAAAAGAAAACGATAGACCAGACTGAAAATTCGCTTGGTCCAATGAAAGAAAACATGTACTATGGTGGTCCTATAAAGTACGCTTGATGACAGGTCATGTTGCCGTGAATTTTGCGGCCAATCGCGACCAAAAGTAGCAAAGTTCGCCACCAAAGTGGTCAACTTTGCGGCCATGTCGCAAAGTTTGCATCCAAAGTCGTCAACTTAGCGGCCAAGTCGCAAAGTTCGCGTCCAAAGTCGTCAACTTTGCGGCTCGCAAATTTCGCGACCATAATCGCGAAATTCACGGCGCACATGACCTGTCGTCGAGAGTACTTCAGGGCCACCATAATGTATACAATGGCCGCTCGTGGGAGATGAGGAAAAATCAAGCAGGCTGTACCTTAGTTGCTTCTATTGAGAACGATGGTGACAGGGGGGGGGGGGGGGGGGGTGGGAATGATTTAAAGGTAGATTAATATAATACATGTAGTATTTAGGCATAATTTACTTTTTATTTCCTACTTTGAATTAGACGTCATAATTCAAGGATTATAACTTCCTTATAATCTAAATTGCATTTCTGAATGAAAACTTTTGTTTTCGTTTGTAAGAGTAATTTCAGTTAAGATTCAGTTAAGATTCATTTCTTCATTCACATTGACATAAAGTGCATGCAAGGAGGCCATCGGAGTAGCCTACGAATTAGACCCAAGTAATCATGTATGAATACTTACATGAGATTCAGCATGATGAGCATGCCTACCACAGCGAATACTCCATCCATAAGAGCTAAATAAAAGCAAAGTATTCGCCAAAAGTTATAGGATATTGTGAAACATTTCAAGTATATCTTATTCAGAATACATAACTGATCCGATATCTGTTGAACACAAAGAATATACGAGACAATATACACACTTGATATTATTTATGTATAAAATTCTTAATAATATGACATGTGAATATATGTGAATATATGAAAAATATGTTTCACATAAAAGCTTCTCCTTACCCTCTTCGAAATGAGAATAATATATGTTTACCTAAACCAAAAACTAATAGTTTTAGAAGGTCTTTCTGGTATAGAGCTGCCTCTGAATATAACCGAATTCCTTTATATGTGCGTAACGTCACCACTTTTAATTCATTCAAATGTACCTTCATGAAATATATTTGTGCTATTTGAAAAAAAAAGTCTTTGATTTGTACCTAGGGAGTGAGGGGGGGGGGGGGGGAGGTTGTTGGAGATTACGTATACATGGGTATTTGGTTTTTTGTCTTTTATTGTTGTTGTTGTTTTTAAATTTTTGGTCATCTTCCTATACGTAAGGTAATCATTCAATCATCCAAGTAAACTGGCTCCATGGAAGACCAGCAGCAATATGTTATTGCAGCTGATTATGGACTACCAGCCGTATGTTTTATTTACTCCATTACCTTTACCACTTTATATGTTGTAACTATGACCACTATATTTTTTATATACGGAAATAAAACAAACAAACAAACAAACTTTAAAGACATTTGTAATCGTGGTGATTATGATTTAGTTGTAATATATATATACATATATATATATATATATATACATATATATATATGTATGTATGTATGTATGTATGTATGTATGTATGTATGTGTGTATGTATGTATGTATGTATGTATAAAACATTAAAATAGATCTTGTTCGACTTTCTGAAACTAGTCAGTCCCTTACCTATTATTCTCATCTTTGGAAGAGGTCGAGCGGAGAGCCGAGTCCAAAACTGCCTCCAAAGCTTACGATGAGGCTTTGAACCGACTGTAAATCAGAAACAAAATAATCATGATAATCAGATTTAAAAAAAATAATTTCTAACTTAAATCCTATTACTCATAATTATGACTAGGTCTCGCAATGATTTTTACAATAAAAATGTGTTTTCAAAGCCTTCCTTGATTGAGCGCCATCTTCTGTTGAAATAAAATTGTGCGATACCATTTGGGACAAGCATTTTGCTCAATCAATCAGCCAATTATCATGGTTTTGCATGTTTTATTTTTGTAAGATGCAGAAAACATGCAGAAATTATATGCAATTCCACAACGTTTAAAAGTCGGGTTTTTTTTCCAAATCCTCCATATTCGAAGAAAACATTGAAAATTAGCTAGCAAATTTCCACTTTGGTGGCAAACGAATAGCAAAGTAAGCAATTTAACATTGAAATTATTATGATAGCCATACATACCAAACAAGTACTTGTAAAGCGTCATGCAGAACGCTGAAGATGACCCGGCAAATATTACAAACAGCAAGAAGATGTACGACTGAAATATAGGAGTATAAAAACACAAATATGTGTCACAAAATGTGAAAAATATCATGGCAATTGATTACGTGCTTTCGAATACGCGGCACAACGTTATTGTACACAATTACTAGATTTCTAACTTTCTTTGCTAACGAATTTTATTTTGTGTAAACAGCTAATTCATTGAAAATGTATGCAAGTCACTCCTACAATCCACCTTTTTGATACCTTTGAGGCAAGAGCAATCATTCTTTGTATTTTTATTCAAGAATTTTATTTTCTGATTAAACTAAAGTACAATCGTCCTCCATTTATGGATATGAAATGGTTTGCAGCTCTGATTCATGATTCGTTTGCCGATAAAACTGTCAGGAAATCATCATGATGATGGTATAGAGACATAAGATGGTGAACACTTACAGCGAGTACACTCTGCCTTGACACGGCCACTGCTAATGCTGAAAATAATGAATGAAGACCAAAGGCTAGAAGGTATTCCACCAGAGAAGGTTTCTAAAGGAGATTGAGAGAAAAAACCCAAACAAACATCCCTTTTGTTTTTCATTTCTTACCACAGAGTCAGTTCTATGACAATGAGTGAAAATTATTACAAACTAAAACACAGGGCCCCGTTTCATAAAACTTGCTATCAATAAAAAGTTACAGTAACTGTTATAAGCCACTGAAATCCTTGCATCTGATTGGCTGAGAGCAAATTTGTCATAGAAATGTGGCAGTTGTTACTGATAACAAGTTTTATGAAACGGTGCCAAGGACAGCTACGCCAGGAGCCACTGGAACAACTAACATAATTATCCCGGACAACTATAATTTCTCAACCTGCCCCCCCCCCCCCCTCCCTAACTCGTATGAGACAATTTACCAACCCGGACAACTTAGAAAGAACAATATAGCCTTCGAATGCATGACAGAATAGTCTGATCAATGCCGAAATTCAAACAACTGCAATCTTAGCAACTATTCTTCCATCGACAACTTCCATCGACAACTGTAATGATGTCACTTGGCATTTCAAGAAACAGGGAACGATATGAATGGGTTCGGCCCCTGGGAAAGTTTTAGGGGTCAGCTCAACTTCTTTTCCGTTACCGAGTTCCTCAGGAGGTCAAATCCCTCGATCGCACCTTGCTTTCACGGTAATACTCCTCAGTCCATCATCCTAATTACTTCGACACGTCTAAGTGTGGATATGGCATGAAAGTTCTTAAATTCATCTAAGCAGATCCTAGTGGGGTTTCAAACCGTTTGCCCCTTTTCAAAATATTCCTTTTTTTATTCGTACAGAATTTTCGTTAGTAAATCAGCACAGAAAATGTAACCGCCCTTTCAGTAGTTTGTCTGAGAATTTTTTTTTATCAACACCCTAAAAAGGCACCGAAAATATCTGACATTTTTTTTTATTTGCCTATCATAAAACAAAAACACCCCCCCCCCCCCCAAAAAAAAAAAAAAAAAAAAAAAAAAAACACCGTTACTGTGCCCCCCGTAAATACTTCTGGATACGCCTATGTTATGTATTGAGAGTAGAAAACGTCAGAAAATGTCATTTGTTTATTTACTTACTTATCAATTTATTTTCACTCATCAATTTCTCAAACTGATGTTTTCAATGATTAAATTATCTATTCATTCATTCATTTATTCATTCAATGGTTTAACGATTTATTCCTTCATTCATTTGTATATCTCTCTAATTAGTTCATTTATACATGTATATGTATGTATCCACTTATTTATTTTTCTATATGCTTATGCATTTAAGTATCTATTTAGAGGGTGGCTTCATCTGTGGTCCAAACACTATTTTAGATGAAGTACACTGGGATGATACAATAGAGTTACATACGGAGAATGCGTATGTAATTCTATTCTCCGTATGTAACTCTATGGATGATATCAATGACAGTATGAGAAGACAATATTGTAAACCAAAATATTTTTAAATACTTACAAATCTTCTCTGACGAAATTCACGGATCAGCATCTTTTTCTTTCTGTATGCGACACCTACAATCATAGCCTAAATAAATCAATGAAAAGGTACAACAACTCGTTATACACATGGTGAATGCATACCTGTCCTCTCATACCGTATAAACGGACGAAACTACTCTATACTGCTTACTCGGCATGCCCAGTATGTTCTAAACAGAACAGACCTGTTCACTAATGTATTCAAATTTATGCACGTTTCTTTCCAGAACCCTTCACTATGAACATGACGAACAAAGAAAGTTGACAAAATAAACAACCCCTCATTCTACCCTTCACAATGGTTCTGGTAGTCAAAAGAACATCCCTTCACTGCTATTGTCTGAAATATGTGGAACAGGTGTCACATGCATATTCACCTGGAACTTAAACATAATATACTTGTATATTAAACATGTATGTACTAAGACCTGTTAACTTTTTAGTTTTTCATAAGTTCATTCCGGACAAGTAAATTTTGGCATATCGTATCCACACATAGTTACCTGTATTTAGATTATTATGGGGGGGGGGGGGGGGGGGGGGTATGCTTCCATAACTTCATTTGAATTTCCTTTCCTTACAATACTGGTTGAAATCTATTATATTTAGTCTTGTTCTCCACTTCCTCACTTTCATCTTGTTTCATGTATTTAGTTATGTTTATTTTGTTTGTTATGTTTGTTATTTTGTTATGTTCTTTTGTTTGTTTGATTGTTATTTTGTATATATTTGTTTACAGGGCCCCCTGAAAAACAGTACAAGATTACTGACGGGGCTACCCTGTATAAATAAAACGAAATAAATAAATAAATAAATAAATAAATAATAGCTGTGAAGGGATGTTTTTTGACTACCAGAACCATTGTGAAGGGTAGAATGAGAGGTTGTTTATTTTGTCCGCTTTCTTTGTCCGCCATGTTCATAGTGCTTGGTTACCTACATGCAGGTCATCTGTTATGCATGATGATATCTGAATAGATGGAATTCAGTTTGCATACATTAATTATTGCTATGTCGGGCAAATTTCTTAGTTGTCAGGGGAAACCTTTGTTCAACAAGTAAGCATAAAATTAGTAAACAGGTCTATTTCGTCGGAGCTTCGCAAAAAGTCTCTCCTTACAACCAAACAAATAAAAACAAAACCCTAAGGGTCACGCTCCTTCCTTTCAGCAGAGCCTTGGAGCAGAATGACAGAAAATATCAAATATTGTGAAATTGTTCAGCTTTAAAGCACATCCTGAGACTTCCTTTTATGAATAATTTCGATTGTTAACTGGCAACTTCAAGAAGTATGCTGAGTATTTCTTTCACTCATCTCTACTGTGTCTCTATTTCGTTCCTCTATAGAAGCGCCTAGAGACATATTATGTACTATATAAATAAGGTATATTATTATCATTATCACTGACTATATTCTGTGCATGCTAAGATATTGGTGTTATCATAAATCAAATACTGAAGTACTCACTGTTCCTCCTCTACGCTTCACCAGTGAATCTAAGCTTGATCACTGAATATATAATATCTTCAGCATTCACCATATTTACTGGATAAATCCTAATATTCATAAAAATACTTCTACTTACCTGAGAGACTTTATGATCACATGCATTTAAACCAAACTTTTTCTCTTCTTTCTCAATCTATTTCTACCATCTTTTTTTGAAATGTATAATGGTATTTGTTATCTCGTGTTGATATCAAAATCGCTTACACATGTCAGACAAGGTTATAAGTGTTTTAATTTGGAGCTAACTTAATACTTTTTCAGTAGATTACTTTCGTGTCAATATATGGTTATTCACATTTTATCACGATTATATTACCAGAATTGCCATACACTCTAAAAACTTAAATGTTAAGTAACCATTCAAAAAGGCCGATGAGTGACTACATCTTTAAAGTGATAGTTATGTTCATCTGCTCATAATTTACTCACATTTGAATGCTAATACAAATTTATTTGAATGAGATATTGCTAGAGATATTCATGTCACATTTATAGCACCTAAGGGGCCGCCGGTTTCTAGTTCTGCACTTTTAATATAACGTCTTTTAATTTTCTTATCCTGACCTGGATAGAATTGAAGGGGTGTGACAAGAAAGACCTGGGGGTCATGGTAATTTAGTTAACCTTTTCCAAACCCAGGCAGCCCCTTCTACTCCGATCCAGGTCCTTTATTTCTGTAATCGCTGTGATATTCATGTTTGTTCTTTTATTTTGAATAGAAATGCAGAATGATAACTAAATGAATGAATGAATGAATGAATGAATGAATGAATCAATCAATCAATCAATCAATCGATGAATAAATAAATGAATAGATAAATAGATGGATAGATAGATAGATAGATAAATAAATAAATAGATGAATAAATAAATAAATAAATAAATAAATAAATAAATAAATAAATAAATAAATAAATAAATAGGTGAATAAATAAATAAATAAATAAATAAATAAATAAATAAATAAATAAACACTTTGAACATGCTGGATTCAACACTATAAAATGTTAAATCACCACGTACAGTGTTGAATCCAGCATGTTCAAAGTGTTAATCTACCAATCTAAAAATGTAGTCACTCCTCGGCCCCTTTAAATGGTGATTTAACATTTCAGTTTTTAGAGTGATAGCGAACGTTGATCATCGTATACTACTTACCATAATCAACCCAATAAGCATGAGACTGAATGCGAAGAGCTGAACGGATAGCGGGGTACTCCTGTGTGACGCTGTGAAAGATGCCTGGTATGGGAAGATCAAGAAAGTCAAATAGGAAAAGAAAGAATGAAGAGCTTATTTCCAAAAGGCACTAAGTCCATTTTCACCCAAACCAAGGTGTTGGTGAGACTGGATGCTTCTTCCATAGGCGCTTCATTATTTATTCATTTGAATATAAAAGATAAATAAGGAAAGTAGAAAAAAAATGGGTGAAAAATATGTTTATTTCCAACAGGCGCTAAATCCACTTCGCGAAAATAACGGATTTTTGTTTGAACCGTCTTCCTTCTTCGAAACCTCAAAATTTTGACAGTTGCAAGTACCAACAATCATGACTTTAATCATCTAACACATAAGAATGAAATAAAACCTGCATGAGGAGTAATTTTTCTAGAACAAAAATATTTTCTGTCTTTATGGATTTAGAGCCTTATGGATTTTTTTTCTAAACACAGGAGTTTATGTATAAGATACAAAGAATTCTTAAAATCAATAAAATAAATATACTAGGCCTACTCATGGAGGATTTTTTCATTCTATTTTTTCAGATGTCTAATGCTAGCACTTCCAACTTTGAAAAAATCTTTTGAAGAAGGAAAATGAATTGAAAAAAAATCCTTGATTTACTAGAAAGCACTCAAAGTGGATTTAGCGCCTTTTGGAAATAAACTCTTCAAATATTGCCGCTAATGCCTATTAAAAAATAACTAGACGGAAAATGATATCGAGATATGGTAATCTCGTTTTATCTGATGAGTCATTGGTAAGGTGTTAAAAAGCGCAGCGAGAAACAGTCTGAAAATCCATGTTGTAATCTTTCTCGCTTTCGAGGGGTAAAAAATAATCAAGGCACTCCCTTAAACATGAACGGATTAAAAATGGCTAATCTGCTCAACTTCTACATGGGCAAATCGAATATTTTGATCTATGGCTTGTCTGCACCCCTGGATATCAGTCAACAGAATTTTGATCCGGGTTCCATTTAACATGTTCAAAAAAAAAGGGGGGGGGGGGGGAGGGGAAGCAGAAAAAGTCATTCAACTGTTCTATCCCTGGATATCTTTCTGCACCACTTAACTCTGGTCCCTTAAGATTTATTATGCCCTTTGAAGAAAATATCGGATGTAAAATAAGTTCCTTTCCCTTCATGAAAAATTTCTCCTTGTTTACCGGAATCCAATCTTTCCTGAAAAGACGTCATTCCTTTTTCCCCAGCTGATATTGTCTTCCGTCTGAATCATTAGTTATTTCTTTTTAAGTGCAATGCCTCCTCAAAATAATGTAGAGGTTTCATCTGCACTTAGGCATAGTGAACATTTAAGAGCTTATTAGTAGACGGATTATCTTATCTTGTAGTGGCGAGTTCATTCTCCTTTACAGAAAGACATTAAGCCTCCTTTTCTCATTGCTGTTTGCATAATGCGTAGGTCACTTGAAAATAGAAAACATCCCATGTTATTGCTGATGTATTCCTGTAATGAAATTACTACGAGTCAAAACACGGGACTTAGTTGAACATACTATAGTAAACAGCATGAATTTAAAGAAAATAGTCTGTCTCGCCAAGTTCCTTTCCTTGATTTTCCTCTGGATTCCAGGAGATAACCTCATGCCTCCAGAAAATTTTCCTCTAATCAGAGAGTATTACGCGCAATCCGATCAGCCCCACACCTTGCTTTTCGCGTTAGCTCGCGTTAAAAATAGCCGCGCAGCACAAACCATTATACGACGAATTAAAAACTCGTCACCCATCGAACAATATTTCACACTAACCATCACAAAATTCACACCCTGACTCAAAAGATACAATAATACTCCCGAATGAAAGTACTTCCTATCCTTGATGATGCGCATGCATCACTCATGCATGCCTTTCTCAAAAGTTCCTATAAAAGGAAAAATAAGATTACTTTATTTCGGATATGGCTCCATACTCCGATGATGAACAGGTTGGATTTTCAAATTTTTTCTTTACGTTTAAATAAAATTTTCTAACCTGTGCATTTTTCATCGCTTGGATTATCGCTCTGACATAATTTTAGGGGATCATCCCTTGTATCCTGAACAACCGACTTCGTCATTTTCTGGCAATTTGTGGATAATTTGACAGGAGTTTACAAACTAACGAGTCATACCTGTAAATGCATATTTCATCTACTCAACAAACTCACTCTTATTTTTGCGTGATGAATGAGCGATTTAGTCATTTTGATTTGATTGAGACCGAAGGAGAGAAGGCATAAGAAGTCACCCATTATCATGGTGAACAAACTGCCATGAAGGCGAAGAATAGGCTGCTCCCTATCACAGTTAACAGACATAATTTGTTTACAAACATGTTTTATGATGCCGATTTGCAATTAGCATGTATTTTCAGTCCTTTTTCGAAGTGTTTAATTCAGAAACATGTAAAATATCACAAATAGATAAACCGAATGATAATAAATAAGCAGAACATTGCATGCATCTTTTATAGTACTGAACTTGCTTCCTCATATAACATCCTATTTCCGGTATATCCCTTTATACGTGCTTTTGTCCTTTTTAATGCAAGCATGTTTTGACACACTGTTTTTGTTTATTTTGTTTATTAACGACTGAATGATGGAAATGTACTAAAATAAACCAAAAAGAAGCAGAATCGTCATCATCAGCGTCATCCAAGTGGATGACTAAAACTAGATCATGTGACAAGATAAATGTCACAATGCTTTGTGGAAAGATCTCCCAGATCTTTCCTTATTTCGATTTAAACATGAAACATACTTTTATTATGTCATGCTAAAATAGGAAGAGAACTAATGGTTGAGAGAATGTGAATGTGAAGGTATAACATATAGTCTGCCACTACCAACATCTTTATCTTTAGCTTTTCTTCAGCAATTTTTAAACACAAATTAAATTAAAAGGGTCATCTCGCATAAATTTATATTACAGAACTTTAAACTGAAATATATTTATCACCTAGAAGAAAGAGGAATGCTAGTGGCACAGACAGTGATATGGAGAAGGGATACATATCGGGTTTATTTTCTTGTGACTCACCCGCTTCAGGGTATCCCTCCGCAGACCGTGCGTCGTCTGCTAAATCTTCGCCATAATTAAGAGTGTCAGGTTGCGACGTGAAATAGTTCCGGAGGGCTAATCGCATTGCATACGTGTGTCACGATTAATATTCAAATCAGTCTAATGCAAATTTGATTAGATACACTCCCTGGTAGTCTACCTACAAGTTATCCCCAAAAGTGATAATTTCTCCTCTCTTCTTTCATTGACCGACCCCCTTTCCTTTGCTTTCGGCTATTATCTGCCATTCCCCCTCCCCCTTATAAACATGGGGCGCCAGGGTATTTTGATGGGGGGGGGGGGGGGGGGGGGCAAGAAGACGCGTTAATGGCAACTTCGCACGTCGTGTTTTTAACCTCTACTTATTATTCACATTTTAAATGAACAGGGCTATTTTATAGTTGCATGACTCTGCCCTCTCTTCCCCCATATTCTTTCTTATTTTTACTTACTTTATTTCTTTCTTTCTCTCTTTCATTCTTTCTTTTTTATTTTTCCTCTTCTTCTTTATTCTTTCCTTGATCACTTGAAAAATAATAGGGCGGCCACCCACCTAGAGCGGCCCCTGCCTATAAAGATAACCTACTTGTATTCTTTTCTATCAGTTATTTTCACGTTATCTGCATCGTTCTTTCCCAAATACCTGGTTTTTTACTTTGGTTGATTTAATATCCGCTCACCTTGCTTTAAATCTAATCTAAGTATTTTCCTCGCCGTGCATTTTTTTTCTGCATAAACATATTTTTTCACAGGAATTTTTCTCTTTAAATGCAAAAAATAATGATATTGCTGCAGTCTCGGTAAATTTTCCTAAAAACAAGAACTCAATTCAAAACTTTGAGTTGAATTAAAAAAAGAATCGAATGGAATACTTACAAAATATGGTATCGACGTGACACAAAGAAGAAACACCTGAATAAAACGAAAGATGGAAATTCAGTATGTACAAAGAAGCAGCAATATCAATCAAACAGTATTGTTGTGAAGATATGTGCCCATTTCTAAATTTTACAATTTACTGTAGTTGGTTTAATTTAACTGAGATAATGTTAATGACCCAGGTAATTTTGATGATCATTGGATATCTTCGAGTTTTAAATGGATATAGCGCTTAGTTTCTACAATCATCAAAATTTAAAGAATGTGTGAAAAATGAACATTTTCTTCAAATTTCGTCAATCGATCGGCTTTGAGACTTACTCTGAATAATTCACTCATGTACTGTACACTCTCAAGTACAAATCAAGCAAATGACAAAATAAAAATTCAAAAATGGAGAAAAAATTGTATGAAGGTTCTAAATGTCATCCGAACAGTGGCATGAGTGGGGACTTCTTCAAACTTCGACAAATTCTTACTTCCAATTTCAATGCGAGAAGTTATACAGATCTTTTATTATGAGTATGTGAGATATTATTAGAGTGAGGATATGTGATCAGGTGATTGTGAATGTACAGTAATGAGATGCAATTGGCGGCCTCCAATTTTCTGACTAGTTCAGGCAGGGAAGTTTTCTTTTAAAGACATTCAACATTGCGGGAATGATAGCTTCATATCATCCATGTCATCCCCAGCCTCTATTTCTATCCTATTTCATCACTCCATCACTCTAAATGGGCCACAGGTGTCACTATGAACATGGCAGACAAAGAAAGCGGACAAAATAAACAACCTCTCATTCTACCCTTCACAATGGTTCTGGTAGTCAAAAGAACATCCCTTCACAGCTATTACACAAATGTATGTTTAATCATGTAGTTCTAGGTGAATATGCATGTGGCACCTGTTCCACATATTTTAGACAATAACAGTGAAGGGATGTTCTTTTGACTACCAGAACCATTGTGAAGGGTAGAATGAGGAATTGTTTATTTTGTCCGCTTTCTTTGTCCGTCATGTTCAAAGTGTGTAGATTATGCGAATAAGACGTCTTACCACACTGAGAATTGATATTGTATCTCCGATTTGTTCAAAGCCAGCAAACACCCTGGAAAGAAAGGGGACATGGTATAAGTTACTTCCTAAACATTATTACATACATACCTTCTTCTCTCTGATTTTTGTTTTTTCAAGACTGACTTTTTCCTGATTTCGTGTACTCCTTTGTATGCTTTACATGATGATGACAAAATTGAAGTCATATGATCCCCCCCCCCTAATTTACGAATTATAGACATATCAAAACGAAGTAACACCGTAGGTTTCCACATAAAACAATGACATGTTTGATTCATTTACTCGGAAACTCATTCCACGGAGTTGTTTCCTTTTGTCAATGCACGGTACAATAAACAGACATGACGAAAGGCATAACAGAAATGGATGATGAAACAATCACATCTTGTAGTAACCATAGCAACGATGGGATTGAATAAATTTTGAATACTAATGAATTGATGCTTGAGACAAATGAAGAATCGTTTATTCAAACGTTTTATGAAAAATATAATCACCTCGATTAAACCAAAGTATTGTTTCAAGTTGATATTTAATCGCAATTTGATATCACTCGCAGCTCCCATCTCTTACTACAGGGTTGCAACTGATTCAAACCGATCGCAGCCCCCCCCCCCCAACCGCGCGCTCTCTCTCTCTCTCTCACTCTCGTGTAGAGATGCGGCTGAGATTAAGTTACGACCGATTTCAATCAAATGCTCATCAAATGCAACTCTCTGATATACTAAATAGATTTGGGACTAAAACATCACTTTGAACTGTCAAAGCAAATGGTCAAATATATTGTACACCATCGATCGTTGTAATCAAAGTTTTGCTTCTTAATCTTTTCACATGATCGAACCTGTCAAAGGGATAATTCACTTCTTTAACTACTTCTTTCCTCGTCTGTAATTGTCCGTAATGCATATCCCCTGAAAGCGATAATTAAGTTAGTTTGATGATTTCCTAATCTTCATAGTTAATGACCAGTGGTTAGTAACGTCAATCAAGGCTAGAGCAAAACGACCAATTTGATATACACACTGAGAAAAAAAGGTTTCAATTTGCACCCTTCGAATGATACACTAGGAGCTCCTTTACTGGTGCAACTTTGCACCCAAAGAAGCATCATGCACCATTAAGGGTGCAGTGAGCTATATTTTGCACCCTTCAGGTTGCAGAGTTGTACCCTTTAGGGAAGGTTCAAAATTGCACCCTTTAAGGTGCATAACTGCACCTTTTAAGGTGCAGATGGGTATTTTCGGGTGCAAACAAGTACAAAAGGGTGCATATTTGCACCTTTTTCATGTAGCGTGCAAGATTGTACACCAAAAGGTGCTGCCAGTGTTGCGGTGTTGCACCATCTGCTATAAAACAGGCGAAAAGTGAATTCATGAAATGGTCAACGGGAGTAGGCTTTTTAGAATACCACAAGTGATAAAAATCATTACCCCCACCACTCCCACCCACTTTTTAACACAGCCGTATTGATGTAACATTTGAAGCCTGCAACGTACCAACAGTGTTGCTGCCACACAGAGAGAAGCATGATGTATGAGCCTGCATAGACCACAATGCTGACGAACTCTTGGGCGAGGATGTCTCTCAGATCCTTCGGAAAATAGCATCAGAAAGAGAGAAAATGTCAAATTTGTGTGTAAAAAGTAAAAAAAAAAAAAAAAAGAAAAAAAGAAAAGAATCAGTAACAAGAAACCGAGATGTTTCAACAACTATAAAAATACGTCTTAAGTACGTCATTTTGTCCAATCCAATGATTATTGGACGAAATGTTGATGGACAAACCAATGTTAGACACAATCATGATGATCATGGATATCGAATTAAAAAAAAAAAAAAATTACTATATCAATCTAACAATCTTTCACCAACAGGAATTCATATGTTCACATTCTGAAGACACGTTTATGCTTATCAAAGAGATAATGTAACGAAATACAAACAGGGTATTAATATGTTTCTTTACGAGATCATATAAATTGTCTGCCAAACGTGATAACATTATATCAGATCAATGTCAAGAAAGAATTTCTCGAAGGAAATTGATTAACACCTCCACACGTGCTAAAGTCCTACGCAAAACATTGTGGGTTTGTGGCAAAACTAATCACTATGTTTGCCGTCACTGAGAAATGATATATCCCGGCAGTGGAGTATTTGCGATTGAGCACCATAAATAAAACATTTGAAGATGGTATCCAACCCAACCGGAAAGAAATTTAATAACTGGATTAACTCATTCGTGTAATATTGTTATAAATATAGTTCTGGAAGTTAACCTTGTGACAGTTTAAATGATTTTCCTTTTCGTTCTTCCTTAAGTCCCTTCCCACGTTATATATTTTCATCTCTTAATAAATAACCATCACCATTCAAGGTTGTCATGCCTGGATATTTTGCCTTTCCGTTTCCTTTTTGGATTTTTGCTAATCGCCATATTGCACATTTCATCAGAAGTCTCGTATATGATTTCACAACCTCAACGTTCTTGATGTGTGCTGTATGTTTCGTAGTATATAAAAAGTTACAAAAAGGAGAGTGCACTAAGCATGCTAAGCAGCACATGTATCTGGAAGTGCTATTTTTGTTTTATCGATATTTGACGTTAAATTTCACTTAAAATCAAATAATAACAATAAACTATACTAAAATAAAAACAGCAACTACTACCACTACCACTACCACTACCACTACCACTACCTCTACCACTACTAGTATTACTACCACTACCACTACCACTACCACTACCACCACTACCACTACCACTTCTACTACTACTACTACTACTTCTTCTTCTTCTTCTTCTGCTCCTACTACCACTACCACTTCTACTACCACTACCACTACCACTACCACCACTACCACTACCACTTCTACTACTACTACTTCTTCTTCTTCTTCTTCTTCTTCTGCTACTACTACCACTTCTACTACCACTACCACTACTACAACAACAACTACTACAACAACTACTACTATACTCCTACTACGACTACTAAAATAATAACGAAATAATAATAGTAATAATGAAGGATACATTTAGTAGTGACCTTGAACTTTACATGACCCTACACTATTACACTCATTATTGACTGTCATACCAATGCAGGAAGCTGGTAGGAACACTCAAATCTTGAGCAAGAAAAGGCAATGTGCAGCTTTTTTTCTTGGGGGGGGGGGCCTCACATACAGCCCATAACAAGTAGGGATGATCAGTACTGCCGTGATACAATGAAATGTGAATGAACTAAATGAGCCCATGAGAGGTGTCAGAAAACATATAATTTCTCAAAACTTACCTCCACCACTTCGTAATGGTTTGTTGATGTTGCTAATGGAAATATCTGGGTGGAAAAAGAGAAGAAAAGAAAGGTGCAAAATAATTAGGCGTTCCGTAGTTACCATATATGCGCAAATCAAAACAAGCTTTAGTGAGTTGACAAAAAGTAAAAGAAGATGATTACACATATCTATTACATAGGAGTATAGGTGGTGGTAATGGATGTGGTGGTGGACTGGTGCAGATAGTGTACTATTTCTCCCAAATCTGTTAGCATTTCTGTGCTGTCCGATACTGAGCTTTAATCTCCCTCGTGCAAGGATTACAGAATTTCGTAGAAATTATCTTCTCGTCTGTCTGCTGCAAGTTGATACTAAACCAGAAGTAAGGTTGGTTACGTTCCTAACAGGGCTTAACTCCACAACTTCCACCTCTACCGACCCCCCATCCCGACCCCCTTTCCATGTATCACCGTGAACTCTACTCCCGTACCTCGCTTCCTGACTCTTACTATCCCGGTATACGTTGTGTTGACATATTTGAACCTTCAAAGGCAACGTTCGAGGTGAGCTTTGCCTCTGCCATGTCGATATATTTGTTCACTGGGTATCGCAACCATTTCTTTAACATTATGGTTTGAAATATATATCGTATAGCCATGTTTTTCCATAATTATGATTATAAAACAATGGAAATAGTAGGATATACCTACATCCTCGGTAAAGACGATACTTAATCATGCAAGAAAAAAAGAACATCCATAAAACAGACCTTACTCTTTCATGATTATAAACCTACATGTATTTTGTTTCAGTTTCAAGCAAAATTGGTTTGATATATCTTTTAAACTCCAGTAAGCTAAAAGCAGAAGTTTTGATCGAGAAAGATCCAAATTATTATTATCCATATCTAAATTTCTCCCCTATCTTAATCATACCTTCAAAAGACTTAGCCTTGATGTCACTAGGCTTTTATTCTTATTTTATTTTACTTCACTCGTCTCCAAATTATATCAGTCAAGGGCTAATTAAAGAAACATAATTATTATAAAGACGAGCGTCTACCTTTAACACTCATACATGTCAGAAGGCGAATGGTCGTTAGATCGCGATAACGAACAAGGCTACCTGAGCCATTATTACTTCCTATTATGTGCTGATGAAGAACACAAGATGATTACAATCCACTAGACTTCTTGTCTCTGTAAGATTCATCAGAGATATTCCTCTAGATTCACATAGGCGACCTCTTTAGATAGGCACAGGGTACCCACTAGTTCCCTTTGCTGATATTCAGGAGGGCGTTGTTCTTTATGCACTGTTCTGTTCGCATACTATTTATCCTTTTTTATATATAGATATATGATTTCATTACACTGACATACATGTAAGCTATAGGGAGGCATTTGCTATTGAGAGAAGAATACAATCTTTGCGAAATCCCTAAAGCGATGACTGAAGGCTAACAATCCTTCATGTTGAACTGTGCGACCATTGCATCACTCAAGATTCGAATCTGTCTGCAACATTTCTTAAGGATCGTTTGCACTGGGACAAAGTGTCCCGGAGGTGAGATTCCGGCATCGTTCACACTGCCTCAAGCATTTGACATTCGTCCAATGCTATGGTGAAGGATAGGGCATGGGAGCATAATATTTATACACCTGTGTCAAAATGCCTGTAACATTTTGTCAAGGAATTTTTACATAATAATCCGTGTACCAATAACCTGTATCATCTGATGCAAAGAAAAATGTAATATATTTAATTTGACATATTTTTTTTCTGTGGAATACCATAGCCATATCACTATGAACATGGTGGACAAAGAAAGCGGAAAAAAATAAACAACCTCTCATTCTACCCTTCACAATGGTTCTGGTAGTCAAAAGCACATCCCTTCACAGCTATTATGTTTAATCATGTAGTTCCAGGTGAATATGCATGTGACACATGTTTCACATATTTTAGACAATAGCAGTGAAGAGATGTGCTTTTGACTACCAGAACCATTGTGAAGGGTAGAATGAGGGGTTGTTTATTTTGTCCGCTTTCTTTGTCCGTCATGTTCATAGTGTAAGTAGATAAAAGTACTGATTATAGAATTCGTCAGGCTCTTAGATTATGGATATTTTGGAACAGATGAAAGCATGACGTAATATGGTTGGTACCTCCCCGAGCAAATGAATGCACTCAGAGGAAACAAAACAAAACAAAGCATAGTGATAATATGGACCTTCTACATGGGGAGTTCATAATCAGACAATGAAAATGCAATACGGATATCAGCATGTACCATTTGATTTGCTGATGGCTCTTTGGGAAGTCTGCCAAGTTTTCAGGAGTGCCTGGGCGAGCATGCGATCTCCACAGATACAGAACTTGCCAAGAATATTTCAGGTCGATTAAAAGCATAAGATTTCATCTGGAGGGAAATTGTGCTTCCAGCTGTGTGAGAATGTCAAAGTGAAACTGAAATGAAAGAGAACATTGATTTTTATTAATGTGCTCTCTCTGATTGGCATGTTTTTTTCTCATTTTGATTTGGCTTTAATCCTAAACTACAACTTCATGGAACTTACGAAAGTAGAGATTCATGCCCAGGGCTAATTTTGAAGGATTGAAATTTGTGCATCTTTTAGAAAATTTGTATTTATTTCTCTCTCTCTCTCTCTCTCTCTCGCTCTGTCTTCTGCGTATCTTGGAAAGCGCAGCATGCAGTATCAGACAGCATCCAATTGCACATCTTCAAAACCTAATTTTGCTTTTATCCTTTAAGGAAAAAACCAGTTAGGCAATGTTGATAGATTTAATTGTAGAGTCTATTAATGTTTGTATAACCATGATAATTCTTAATGCTTTCATCCACTGTAAAAAAATCCTGCAATTCAACCATCTTGGTTGCAAATGAATTTTCAATAAAACCATTACCATGACAAATACCATCCACCCCCATCGAAGAATTCAGTTAGTTCTAAAATCATCCTCCTTACGACGCCGATAATATACAAAACAGAGGAGTATATTATATAAGGGAAGTGAAATTTGAAAAAAAAAATCGTAGTTGGAGAAAATGAGGTGCACTTGAGGAAAATTATGATTTCAAAGGTCATACGAAAACATAAGCTTGACGCAGAAGCGTTAAAACATGTTAAAATTAGCATAGTACAGTAGCTAGATCGATTGATAGAGAGGGTGTCATAAATTAGGGATAATTTGATTGAATTCGAGAGAGGGCGAGAAAAAGGGGAGGAGACTGGATTTGCAGAAGGGGGTAAAGGCGATTCTTTCCTGGGAAATTTGCCAAACAAAGCAAAGATCAGATGTTATTCTTGGCTATTAACAATTGAGTCCCAGTTTGTCCAGAACAATAAATTGACAAACTTTGCACAACAAAAACAAGAAAGAAGACAATGAACAGACTTGACCACTGGTCAACTTTCCAGAATAGTATAACGAGATGCAGATTCATGACCATTCTATGTAGGATACAATTAAAATCCGGTTTATTTTGAAGTGGCCTCTCGGATATGTGACTCAACGTTTTACTTTGTCTGTGGTGGGTTTCATCCCGACTGGCAAGCAAAATATTGCTATTGGAAGCAATCAATGCAGTCAGTGGAATAGAGACTACGGATGCAACTAACAATATGACAACCAAAAGTCCCAACTTTGACCACAGTTGCCATGCAGATATCAGACTGCATATTGCTAAAGACAAAAGTTAACAATCTGGCACTTCACAATTATTATAACATGTATAAACTAAAGGAAGTTATACCTATTTCAAAACAGAAACTTGAAAAGT
Source organism: Echinometra lucunter (assembly GCA_029962745.1). Taxonomy (NCBI): domain Eukaryota; kingdom Metazoa; phylum Echinodermata; class Echinoidea; order Camarodonta; family Echinometridae; genus Echinometra; species Echinometra lucunter. The sequence goes on from CM057170.1 coordinate 11,755,241, forward strand.
CCTTATTCTTGTCTTTCAGATGGTTCTTAGTTTAGCACAATTAAAGCTTTACTTGATTGGATTTTCTTTCTTTTTATTAGTTTAAAACTTGTATATTTTGCTTTGAAACAAAAAATACACCCCCTGTGAATCTTGCTTAAAACATTAACCTTCTGAGATAATGCCTTGCTGACTGATGGCACTTAAGAATGATATATGCTTGAAGGAATTGGGTATAACTTTCTGATTAATGGAGTTCGCTACATTGCAAGATTAATGGTATATCATAAAACATGTCATGTTCACGGATGTCTCATAATAACTGGTGTTCAAGTGTGATATCCTCTTGTAAGATGGTATCATTCATCACCAAAGTAATTTCACAATTTTTTATCTTTTTATTTTGGGAAATTGTATCAGCATCACATGGGCCGGGGGGGGGGGGGGGGGGAATCTCTCGTTCTGGTTGCCCCTTTAAAACCAAACAGTGCATACACTTAAAAAGACACGTGCTATCCTTTATTGTGTTTTCTTTAAACAATGCCTTCAAAAATCAAACTCAAAGGCATCTTAAAATATGTACCAACCTAATTCCGTTTCCCCCTTTTGGTACTATTTCTTAATTACCCCCGCACCCCTGATCGCAGGATCGGGATTACCATGATTGATACTTACTAATGCTGTCAAGCACAGAGCGAAGACCATGTCCGTATAACTTCCAACCTTCTCCACAGGTATGCAGTCGTGGTCGTTCTGGTCTATTTCTAGCCTGGTGCTGTTAGTACTGATAGGGGTTGGCCCAGGCAGGACATCCTCACCGTCGTCATTGTCGAGATCGTAGTTCTTTTCGACGGCATTGTCCGCATCGTATTCGCCGTCTTCGTCCATTTTGATGACGAGGTTTGTCAAGTCGCCATCGACACTGCGGCTGTTGTTCTCCATTTCCACGATGATGGAAAATTGTCTTTTACCTGTTCACGAGAAGTTTGAATTTCCTTTCAAAACTCTCAACTCAATCTTATCAATGAAAAGAGCTTTAAAATGAATCCATATCCAGAAGATGACGAAGCGACGACCTGAAATGAAAGGATGATACAGTCTTCCAGTAAAAAAAGAATTGGCCCTCTAAAGTGAGTCGTTGCCTTTCTAAATGAGATTTTTTTATATTTCATGAACTGTTCTACATGGTTCTTCTTACAAGGAAAACAAAAATTCTGAGCGACAGGTGAAGAAGAGAAAATATGATGCGTTTAGATACCAATCGTGCTAATCTTATATTGGCTTTAATTACTAAAGGTTGGGACGGTCCATTAGGGGCTGCCCTTGGGACAGCCTACAAATTTCCGAAATATGCTATGTTCAGGTATCTCCTGTCATGATTGACACACAGACGTCGACTTTCAAGATACATAGGCCCTTACATAGTTGCACAAGACATATTCATCATGTTCATGTTTGGAGTTTTGATCCGTGAATGGCATGCAATTATGAGAAACAGTAGGAGCAGCCAGGCAAGCTGTGTGGTCCCGAGATCGAGAAGATAATTCTTGCAGAAGAGAGGTAGCTGCCAAGGAAACCGTCACACTCCAGCAAAGACAATGACAAGAATTTGCAGAACATAGTATAGGCCTAGTCGTATACACGAATGCGAACAATAGTCAATCATTACAATCTTTAGTCATTTTTAAAAAAATGGCCAGATATGCTGTCATAATTCAGAGAAAATCAGGTTTAAACTCAAACGAGACACAGCGTATGGACCAACTGCGTGAAGAATGTGAAACAAATCTCAAAGAAAATGTCAACTTTTAGTTAAAGACAATGACTGGCATTTTCAGATCACAGTCATACGTGAATACAAACAATGGAAGATTACATACCATTCGTCATTTGCCTAAAATTATCACAAATATGCTGTCATAATGCGAAGCAAGCCAAGTTTTAGAAGCGAATAAGACCCGACCTACGAAGCGATTGGCAAAGCAGACGACCAAATTCAAAGTCATCAAGTGATCGTGATGACTAAATCATTTTTTCGGTCCTATCCTTTCACGCGTCTTCATTCAGCCGCCAAGCTTGCTAAGCTGGAGAGTCATCAATCCACGAAGCTCCTCCTCGAAAAAAAAAATTGTGTCACGTAGCGAAATTTCTGTTGTATGTATGATTCCCCTACTGGCTTTATTTAGCTACACTGTCCCTGAAGTTTAACAAGCGACAGCCTGACTATCGAGTCAAGTCTGCGAATGATGATGACAAGAAGCGTGAAGTCGGAACAATTAGCACTCAAAACAGAAAGGCGATCGTCTCTGTCACCGATACCCCGCCTACCTTGTCAACGCAGGAAATTGTTCTGTTCCCACCCGTAATGATCCGTGTTGGTTCAATAAATTTGAGCACCAACTTCCACGATTTACATACGCAGTAATGATCTCAAGTTCATTGGGTAGACAACTTTTACGAAAAAAACTTGATTTTAAGTTTTAAAAGTTGCTAAAGCTGGTTGCTAAAGTGTCTACAGTTCTGCGTTTTCCTCTTCAGCTAAAGAATAATCTATGGATAGTGACCGCATGAAGCACAAAAAATAACGTTGTCAATCCATCGTTTTGAAGTAACTGGAATTTAGCGTCCCAAGATTTCCAACAGGGGTTCTGTACAAATGACACCTGTTGACATCTGGGATAAGTGGAATAGTGGATCGCATCTGTCGGTGCATACGTACGCCTGAGCTGCGCCTCTGAACTGCATCTGTATTTGGTGTGTATACAGCGCATAGCACTCACAAGGAACCAAACTTCTTCCTTATTGCTCGAAAGTTTATCATCGCGCGCATGCGCAGTCAATACCCTGACTGAGCGAGTGTAGCTCGGAAACCGTTTGGGAGGGAAGGGAAGTCCAGCGTGCAAGGGGTGCAGGGGTGCAGGATGTGAGGGGGGGGGGGGGGGGGGAAGGGATGGGGGGTGTATTTGTGCATAAGAGCAATCATTTAGATATTTCCCCATAAAAATATTAGTAACGACACTGTGATTATTCCAGAGAGCGATTTGACGTATTTTCTGAATGTCACCATGGTCATTAAAGCACTGATTCGAGATATACTGAATCGGTTCTGAGATACATGCATGTCTGCAACAATATTCAATTCTGAAAAGAAAAACCCAAAACAAATCGAACATAAACGTTCTAAAGTTACATCTATCCCAAATCATTATTTCATCATATCATAAAAGCGTAGTTTATGATCTCAGCAACACGTAATAATTTTCAAATACCCCCTACCTTTTGAGGATTTCAGGTGAGTTACATTGATCAGTTGATAAACTGCGTAAACACTGCGTGCTTGCACGATAACTGGTAAGTTTAAGGGAATCCTCCCGGCATTCTAAACATGCTAAAGGAGCTAGGCCATTCCAAGAACTCAAATATTGATATCATCTGAAGAAAAAAAAACCCGGTGAAAATCTTTTTATACCTCTGAAAGGTCAAAATGTTTCTGTTATTTTCTCCCATCTTAATCCATGTTAATTAGCAGGTTCATATTTAGGAACGGATGATGCATTAAAGGTTCGCAATAACGGTAGGTTATGGTTATAGATGTTTACACTGACATCGGTATTATGGAATTTACCGATGTCAGTGTAAACACCGGTATTATGGAATTTATTTTCATGGCCTGTTAGCTCAATATCATATTTGTTATTGTACATATTATTTTGTTTGTCTTATTTTGGTCATATTAGTTATTACTGTTGCTTTGACTAAGTTATTTATGATTCCTCCTGTTCATCTATTATGCTTGTGGTATATTTTATCTAGTATACTATTATTATGAGACCACTGATACAAAACGTCCTCACTGATTACAACACAAGCAACAAGGCTATCTTTGGAATAATATGAAATCTTCTTTATCTGTCACTTCCGTACGAACTCTTACGGGAATGGGATTTTCCCCGAACCGATTACCATCTCTTAGTTTTCAGAAGATAATATTACATTAAATCTAACCATGATTCAAACGTACTTACCAACCTTGTATGAACACAGCTTGTAGGAGGTGCATTCGGGCCTATATGCCGATCATCATGATCATGTAGGATTAACGAACAGAGCATCATCGGGGTTAATATGCCTCGTCATGAGTTATTAATCCACGGGTACAGAGATAGCCCCGTCAGAAGAGTTATGGTAGAAATGTTAATCGGTGTAGGAGGGCCATAGGAGTAATAGAGGGGGTACAAATAATTCATGGTATTTAAACGACTTCCTTACCCGTTATAATAATTTAACTTAGACATTTAGAGGCGAACTAACTTTGTGCTTACGCAATATTCATCAGAAGTTTTGGTTTGGTTTGTTTTATCTGTCGGACTGCTAAGAAATTATGCATGTTTGTAGCTAAGCAACCAGAGGACCGACGGTTTACGTCCTCACCGAGGGACCTGGTAATGATGATTAATGACTTAACAAAGGGCACAGTTAGCGCATCGACTTGGTTTCGAACCCGGATCACCGGATTACGAGACCATTGCTCTACCAACTGACCTATATCAGTATATGGCACCTCTAACCAAAGACATTTGTTGAAGTTCATGACTTAGCAGCAGTGGTTCATATCCATTGATTAATCAGATAGGATTAAAGAAAGGGCATCATACAGAGTTAAACTGCCTCGTCATGGGTAATTAGTTAATCCACGAGAACAGAGATAACCCCATCATGGAGAGTTAAGGTACGATGCTAATCCCTAATAGAGAGCAGTAGATTATAGTGGTATAAGCTGCCTCTATAGACACCTATGATAATCCAAATATTACTCCACTATCATGGAAAAAAAAAACCCCGTCATGTCTAGGCTAAAGCAGACATGAGGGACATGAGCGCTCTACAGGAACCCATTATTATTAGTATTATCATTATCATCATTACTATCATTATTGTTTACCATCATTAAATCATCATTATTATTATTACTATTTATTATCATTATTATCATTATTATTATCATTATTATTATCCTTATAATCATTATTATTACTACTACTACTACTACAGCAGAATCGCTAGAAACAATCAAAATGTGTCACAAATCATACATGTCCACATCGTATTTTGCTTAAATAATTGTTAGATACACACACACACACACACACACACACACACACACACACACACACACCCTCACACACACACACACGATGCCCATTTTGCTTCAAACGTTATACATGTTCTTTTTTTCCGTATACACGGACTATTTGAAAAGTCAACGTCTACTTCTAAACAAGGTTTAATAGTACCATTAATATGGTTAAGGGATGGAGAATTGTACTGTTGTAAGAACAGCTTTCAGTGTTTAATTTGAGTTTAAATACCTACAGGCAGCGTTTTTCTTCTTGAGGGTAGTCATGAAGAAAGTGCCTCAATGTAGTTATAACAGAGTATTCTCATTATCTTTCATTTCATTTCATTCATTTCACTCTTCCTTTGAAACATAACAATATATCCATGTGAAAAATTTGATATAGTAAGTATGAGGAATCGTTAAAACCAGGGCTTGTTGAACATGATTAGGGCCCACCCAATCTTTCGCTTAAACTACGCTGAAATGCCATGTTGCATGATACCAACATTCTTGAAAAATTGGCACCAATGGAAGACAGGCAATCCATGAACTTTCTATTAACGTTATCTTCGAAAAACAATACACTCAACATACAAAATTGATCGAAAGCAATTATTGCACAGGCCATCTTCCCATCTTGTGTACAACGCCCTTAGATGATAACCGAGATATCAGTCTGGGCTGGGACCGTTGACTGGGACCATGCAAGCATTTTTTCTGACGTCGAACCTTATTCAAATCTGTCAATAGGCAACATGGATTCGCTGTTCCACGTAAGCAGCGGTTAAGGTCGACTGGATGTTTGTTGAGGGATGTGTAGGACTGGAGGCGGCGTCAGCGAAACGGTAGTGGAGACACAAAGATAAACATTTGGCCAAGTTTAATCTCGAGAGTGCTTGGCATCACAAGGTATAAGGGTCGAGCATTGTCGAAGGAGACTTTGAAGCAAAAGATAGGGTTATGGTATAAGGGTTAAAACAACATTGCAGGTTTTCTCATTCTTTGGGGGTTTTATTCCTGTATAATGTGAAAGGATAATATTATGAGAGTTGCAATGTCACGTGAAAGTGGGTAACTGATGGGGGGGGGGGGGGGGGGGGGTGGGATTGGAGGGCAATTGCCCCCATTTAATATTCAAACGTGGTTTTTTCTATGGATACCAATGATTCACAAATGTTGCTGAAACGACACGATTTTCCGGGGTTTTCTCCCTCACTTCTTTGTAACTTCCCCCATTTTTTACGCTCATTACGTCACTGCGTGTAAGGGATTGCTTTTTAAATGCACTCGTATTGATTAGAAATAGCTTGAAACTGAAATTTTGAAGTCATATGTGTGTGTAGTCCCATGAACTGAATTCCTATTTGTGTGCAGTACTTTTTCGTTGTATGCGATATTCACGACAATTATGTCAATAATATATCGATAAATGTTCACCTTTTATTAGAATTATTGAACAGGGGCTGCGGAACGTAATGGAGGCTGAGTGGGAGGCTTACACCCAAACGGGCGGAGTCCAGGGGCTGTAGGGCTCCTGGCGGGGGTTCATGGGGCTCCGCCCCTGAAGCTCTTGGGTTTTTATGGATTTGCAAGCCTATGAAATGGCAATTTGCAATTTAGCTATTAAGTTTTTACAACTAACGTTTTTTAAAATTGTTTTTAGCCAAAATCGGGGGCGGAGGGCGGGGGGCTGCAACCCCCAGCCCCCTGCTTCCGCGGCTCCTGTTGAAATAAAAGGATTTAAAAATGAGTTCTATTCACACTGGGTAGCCATATCAATATTACTTATCTCTTGTTGCGAGACCTGCGATTATTACACCAGCAATATACTCCTGGGTCGAGAGGGACATGACCTCTCTTGAGCGGTAAAAGACTTTACCCCTGTACGACAGTGCTTCCACCTGAGTCAATTTATTGTCATTTTAATGATTTTAATACATCACAATACAGAATCTTTCTTTTTTCTAGTAACTATAAGTTTCTATGCAAAACTTATATAGATTTTTACAATATAATTTCATGATCAAAACGTACTCTCATAAAAAGGAGAAAGGATGAACGGATGTTCGTTTCCAAACTAACATTCATTGACACTTTCCCCACAAGAATGCCGCCTTCATAAAACTATAAACGCGCATATTTGCCCAAACCAAAATGTGTTTCATGTTCAAAACTTGATTTTACAATGTGAAACAGCTTGAAAGGTATGCTGTTCTTGCTGCCAAGTTACAAATACGATAACACATTTGACGAAAGCTAAAACTCATTTGATACACCGTGGGTTTTCTTGGCACGATGCATGGGTTATCGAAACGTTTCATGCTTAAGATTGCCAACGGGATATTCGTAGTTTTAACTGAGGTTAATGATTTCTGTTCCTCCAAAATATTCAAATGGAATTTAAAAGCTCCAAACAAACGGGGAATTAAAATAACCATAATAACATATTATTTTTTCGTTTTACAAGATTATTGTGAATCAACATTATGATGGAGGATATATCAATACAGCTAGAAACTATGATACCGCTTTCACACCAAGGTACGGTCGCTGGGTACGGTCGCAGAGACCGTACCCAGCGACCGATCGGACGTGCTTTCACACCGCCGTCAAAATTTGGTCAGGCCCAGAGCGATTGGTCGCTGTATAGCTGACCTAGCCGGAAGCGGAAGTAGAGATAGCGCGTGGGCATGTATGGGGGGGGGGGGGGGGGGGTGGGGGGGGGTCATTGCATTTCGATCGGTCGCTGAGTACGATGAAATGCTTTCACACCATGGTTTCATCGGTCGCTGGGTACGGTCTCTGCGACCGTACCCAGCGACCGTACCTTGGTGTGAAAGCAGTAATAGTGGAATTTATCTAACTGCACAAGATAACATAAGACTAAATTTTCAATTGTTTTTTTTTTGTCGGTGATTATCACTTTTTAAGGAAACCAAAAAACTTTAAGCCAAGTAGCTTTTAAATCAAAAGCTAAGACAGAATAGAACAGATCAGCGAAAATTTGAACGAAATCGGACGGCGCAATAAGAAAGTTATGCCTATGTGAAATGTTCTGTTTTTGACACTACCATAGCTGTTGGTGATATAATTTGTAGGTGGCTCTCAATATGTTTTGTAGACAGAATTTTACATATTCTTTATTTTCGTGAACTGTTGAAGGACACATGTTTTTATTGTCCTTATCCCAAATATGTTGTGAAGAAAACGCTCCATATATCTGGAGTTTTGCTTATAAATAGGAAAAATCTGCAAATTTAAAGCAAAATGATAATGTAAATGTAAGCAATGAATTGAGGATTTCCTTTATTAGCAGTCGTTTGACTTACCTATTCCCATTATTAGCTTAAATTAGACTTTCCTTATCTAAAGTTAAATCAATCTTTTTTTATAAATGAAAATGAAAAGAGAGTCAAAAATGATGATAATAACATCCACTAAAACCCAGTTATACAAACTCCCTTAAATCTTTTACCGGCAAGGGCTACAAAATCTTGTATCCTATGATAAGACACTTTATTCTTTCCTTTCCTTAAAGTGAAGCTTGGAATATATACATTTCAGTATATAATCATCTTGTTTCACGGCGCTGGATAAGGAGTATTTTCATATTAACGTTGAAGGCTGTATCCTTTAAATAGATGAGGGGGAAAACCGTATGCCCCTATCTATAGGGAAATAATTACACGGGCAATTATATAGAATCCCTTAATATTTCAAAGTCAATTTATCCTTTTCGTGAGAAAATGCCCCTTTCATTTCGGAAACGATGTCACCTACTAAAGGCCTATGCCAACGAGAAAAAGGATACCAGATGGGGAATACTAATGGCATACATTTTCTTTCAAAAGTCTTGAATAAATACATTATGCAACCTCCAGATAGTTTTCAGCTTTGAAAGAATTATTTGAAAAAAATCATCTGTAAGTCAGTCGCGAATGGATCATTGAGCGAAAATATGTTGCCATTCTAATTCGTTGAATTCATACCGAATTCTTCACACGAAGTGATTCATATATGCTCCTTTTTAGATGTAAGCATGATAAGTGCGCAGGACGGTAGGTAGGTACACTCTAATAAAAAAGTGAACCCCAGATGCTACAATAGCAGCACCTTTTTGGGTGCAATCTTGCACCCTACATGACCGTGATGACGAAGGTGTAAAGATGCCCCCCTTTGTACTTGTTTGCACTCCGAAATGCGCATCTGCACTCTTAAAGGTGCGATTATGCATCTTAAAGGGTGCAGAAATTTTTGCATCCAAAATGGAGCAAATTCGCACCTTTACGAAAGGGGGTACGACTCTGCACCCTTAAGGGTGCAAAATGTAGCTCACTGCACCCTTAATGGTGCATGCTTCTTTGGGCGTTAAGTTACATCCTTGAAGGCGCTCCTGGCGTACGATTTCAAGGGTGCAAAATTGAACCTTTTTTCTTAGTGTGTAGGTAGGTAGGTATGTAGGTAGACAGAGAGATAGAGTGAGAGAGAGAGAGAGAGAGAGAGAGGGAGAGAGAGAGAGAGAGAAATTGAAGAGAGCGAGAGAGAGGACAATCATTTTGTTTTTTTGTTAAGTTCTCTTTTGTAATTCAACTTTCACTTTGACCTATCGGATATAATCTATTCTTTAAAAGATGAAGTAAAGGGAAATACAGTTTACGTAAATGGATACTCCTGGGAGGTTTTTGTCATTTTTAGTCTTCTAAATGGGCAAGTCATCAAAGCATGTAAAATTAAATTTAAATTCATTTCTTAAATGTAATGAATCAACATGACAGTATAGTCATTTGGGTATTTGAATGTACGCACTAAACACCCTCTAAGGAAATAACGACGTCATTTTCGTTTCACTCATGGAATATGCCATGCAGTGCTCTAAATTTCAAAGAACCGACACTGATAAATGTTTAGAAATAGTTTACAGTTATCATTTTATTAGATTACGGGTCTGTTTCTTACACGCTAAGAGGAAAATAAAGCAATTTTCAGTGCACCCCAAAATGCTACAATAGCAGCACCTTTTGGGGTGCAATCTTACGCCCTACGTGACAAAGGTACAAAGTTGCACCCTTAAAGTCTCCTGGTATATCATTTGAAGGGTGCAAAATTGAATCTTTTTTTTCTCAGTGTGTATAGCGCATATTGACTGCTGTATAAAACCATATGGATTAGCAATCTATTTTGAAATTAGTAATCCTCCTCGCTCGTTTTATAATGGACGACTAAACGTCAATAGAATTGGCACTTTTGGCTCTATTCTCAATCTCGTAGGAAAAAAAATCCTCTACCTTAATTAATTAAGACATTTCCTTTCCCTACTTGTTTATTTTTAAGTCATGTTTTCTTATTTGGAGAATTTATGTGGTGCATGTTTTTAGTTGATAGAAAGGTCCCCGTAGATTTAATTTGATGTACATGTCTTTTTTAAACTCTGCATGTTCTGGGGTTACTCACATCACCTTCGAGGTTTCGTGGTCTAGTGAATATGTCCCCGGACTGTGGATCACATGGTTCAAGGTTCGAGTCCCTCTGCGATTCTAACATCTTTTGGCAAGACATTAATCTACATTGCCACGTCCACCCAGGAGCAAATGGGTACCTGTGAGGATTACAGACAGCCAATATGACTGCATTTGCCATTGCCCTGCATGAATGCATATGAACGGTGTAAAATGGTAGGGATACTCCCTAAGGAGTGGGGATGGTGCACACTCATATGCGGGTAATATTCATAACAAACAAATCGCTCTGCAGTTGGAATCAAAGGAAATTTCGGGAATTGTTTAGACTTTTCTATGATCAGTGTCTGCAAATGATCTGATGTAAAATGAGATTGTAAGAGGCAAGTTACTCAGATCAGGTCATTGTAATTATCCTCAAAAGTCCTGATAGCTTCAGACACATTTCATATATCGCCCTACATCGAATAGGCACCGTTAACACTGTTCGATTTTCCCTAGGCCGATTGTTCAAAATGCAAGCTGCTCACTGAAAGTTACTATTAAAGTAACGACTGTGTTCCAAAACGGTTGTAGGCTACGCATCGAAGGGGAATTTAAAGAGAGGTGAAAATAAAGTATTCTTCAAATCCTTTTGAGTAAAGGAAAAAAAAATGTTGCTTTGGATGAGACTCGAACCGAAGCTATTTGATATAGTGCTTTATCGCCTTACCACGACTCCTCTATTTAACAACATGAACAACGGACAACATAAATCATCGTTCATTTGATACAGAATAGAATAAAACAGTGGTTGTACACAATACAGCTATGCACAACACCCGATGCATCGCTTGCCAGGCAGTAAATGATGCCAGTGGGAACGTGCCTCCAAGCTCAGAAATAATGCGCATATGAGATAGGAAGCACAGATCAAGTGATGGTACCTAACAAATAATCCCTCGGATGTCCCCTTAATACCGCCCAATTTGCATCCATCCTGTTACCCCCTTCTTGTTGCAGGGCCAATCTTCTCTAAGTCTGACCTAATTTTTCCATCTTTTAATCAATTTTACTGCCCCATTGCAGACATCGCCCAAATATTCGTTACCAATGGGAAGATTAGGGGCCTAATAGTAATTAATCTGTGGTCATTTAGCTTCTAAAATTATGATTGAAAAATTTTGATCCTGCTACATTTTCACATGGCTCTTTGTCATCCATGACAGAGGGTTTGAAGTTAAGTAAGGGGTATAGGGTTAGGGTTAAGGCTAAGTATAAAGTGTGTGACTGAAACATGTAGGGTACAGTGTTAGTGTAGATTGCTGCCTGCAGAGTTAATCATTGTGCATAAATCATGTAAAACCTCTGAAATATATTAAGAGCTTCTAATGCTGTATTTATTTTGTTATTGTATATCAGAGGAATATACAAAATTTAGCTGTATGTAAGTATGAGTAAGGACGCTTAATGAAGAAAGTGTGTTCCGATATTTTTAATGTAGTAGCGGACGAGCGGGTGGCTTGAAGTCCGGGGACGCCTATAAGGACGGGAAAGAAAAAGAACTAGGAGAGCATGTCGATAAACGCAGCTGTTGGGGGGGGGGGGGGGCAGGGAGGCAGTTGCCCCCTCCCCGAAAAAAAAAATCAAGCCTTACTATTTTACTGAAAATTTTCCAAAAATCCACCCAAAGTGTGCTCCAGGGCCCCGTTTCATAAAAAAGTTGTTATAATAGCAAGTCTTGCTGGAATGGCAACTTTTATTATAAAAGCCAATCAGAAAAAAGAATTCTCACTGTTGCCATGGTAGTTACCATTCCAGCAGGAGTTGCTATCATATCAACTTTTTTATGAAACAGGGCCCAGATCTTTCAATTTCAATTTTAGAATTGCAAGAGCGCCCTCGGTTGCTTCGCTCCCTCGCTTGCGTGTTTCTTCGAACATTTTATATATTTTGCCCCCCCCCCCCCCCGGAAAAAATCTTGCGTGCGGCCCTGTAGGGGAGGGGAAGGGGGAATGGACGGGGAGAAGAAATACCTATTATAAGACACATATGATATACATGATAGATTTTAACCTACATGAACAAAAACAGAAAAAAGAAAGAGGAACACTTCGAAAAATACACGAATTTACACCAGCAGAGAAAGAGAGGGAAAGAAAGCAACATCAATCAGAAATGTCCTTTCTATCAAACACTGTCTCGACTTCGTGTATTTCAAAAGCAATCATCACAAATCTCCCGGCCTCCTAGGGAATAAACACCAATAACTCCTCGAATATAGATAACTAATCAGAAACCTATACTACAAAGCTATAGCTAGGCCTCAGAATAGATGCCCTTCATGATTGCATATAAATGAGTCATTCTCATCTCTACTCCATATCAAATAAATCATATTTTCAGCATAAAAGCATCTAAAGACTGTACCGATCAGGTCAATTTGTCGGAAGATGAGATGTGCCTCTTTGCTGAGGTACTCCCGACATGCCCGAATTTAGAAAGGATTAAGTGTTATTAGAACAGACGCGTTTGAGGACAAAGTTGTTTGACCTTGGTAGTTTGCTATTTATTTATATTCATTCTTGTAAGGAATGAATATGCATAGTAACGCGATGATGACGTAAAATATTTCTTTTTCTTTCTCCTTCTTTCTATTTCTCTCTTTCTTTCTTTGGCTTTCTTTCTTTCTTTCTTTCTTTCTTTCTCTCTTTCTTTCTTTGACTTTCTTTCTTTCTTCCTTGCTTTCTTTCTTTCTTTCTTTCTTTCTCTCTCTCTTTCTTTCTTTCTTTCTTTCTTTCTTTCTCTCGCTCTTTCTTTCTTTCTCTCTTTCTTTTTCCTCCCTTCTTTTTTTTCTTTTATTTCAAGTTGATGAGAAAATACTTCCCTTCCTATGCACACATGTTTGTTTGTTTTATATCATTTTTGTTGGAATTCTGACCGTCCGCAGGTACAGATCTAGAATTTGAAAAATAGAAAAAGAAGTGGGGGCACTTTTCAGAAAATCCTCTCATGAGAACAACACAAAATCAATTTAAGAGAGTTGTAACATTCGTACCTCTTGGTACTAAACTTTGTACGTGGTTCAAGAAACAATGAGAGGATTTTTTTTTTCACTCTACCCTCCAGGCATATACGATTAAATTTAGTAAAGGGCTGTAAGAGGCTGGCTGCGTCCCCTTCTCAGTCATGTCTTTCCGAGAGTACTTGAAAAATGACTATCAGAGTGTCGTGGCATGCCTCTTGCATTCTTAATAGCACATTTCCATTGTTTTATTGGATTATGAAGGCGGTAATGAGGGATCATAAGATCAATGGGGAGAAAACAAGATGGGTGAATTCGGAAGTTTTTGATGCCGTGCGAATTAACGCCTTAATAACGCCTTAACACTGTAATATTGTTACTGAACGCTAGTGCCTTGTAGCAGGTATCACCGTCTTTTGTCAAGTCATGCATGGCATGTTAACCCATTCGTGACAGGAAGTTATTTAAAGCCTAATTTGATCAGCTTTTATTCTTCAAATTGGCAACACCAACATTTTTCTTTTATTGCTACATTTTTCTTATAAAACATCACGTATCTGAAATAAATATGAATTGACTGAATGTATGATGAGAAGTCATTAAGTTGCCAATTTGCAGGGGGAAAATGGTAAATTTAACATTTCATCGCATTGCTAATTTAAGGATTTTAATGCTTATTTTCCTTTAAAAAAATTCGGCATCAAACAACAAATATTGATACAACCAAAATGGGCACAGTATGTGTAGAATTTTTTTGCTCTTTCTGCTTATGTATTTGGTATGATTTTTAGAGCTCTGCATCAAAAGTTATTAGTCCAAGCCACATAATGTGGACCTCTGTCACGAATGGGTTAATGACTTATAAATTATATATACTGTTGCTTGCTAGGGAGAAGGATGATTAAATGAATGTAGAAAATCATATTACTTTAACGAAACACGTTTTTTACAGACGTTCCCAAAGACTTTTCGAAAAAAAAAATCAACATTAAGCAAAAATCAGTGGCTTTGTCCATCACTTATTGAAAAAAAGAAATGATTATGACGTATTACTGTATATGAACATGATTTCTGTAGGATATATATCAGGCTATTGAAATTGACCTAAAGTTAGATTTCTCGAGTCTTGGCCTTTGTGTTATTTTCACAGAGTATAGTTTGTTGAAAATGAACCAGAAAAAAGATGATGAATTTGATAATCATGTGTTATTTTTAATATCTGATACACAGCAAAAGAAAATAAAGATATTATGAAACAAAATAATCCTAGATGATAATCTTGATATTAAGATGAAGTAGCAGATCCTCCAGTC
>CM057170.1:11770611-11781434 GCA_029962745.1 Echinometra lucunter
ATGGAATCAAACAACCTCAGCTCTGAAAGACCTACAGCCATCGGTGATGTCTACATACATATGTAATCTAGGAAGACAAGAAACTATACTCCATCGCCTTCGCTTAGGAGTCATTGGTCTTATCAAGATCTTTTAAGATTAGGTATACACCAACAGGTTTCTGTGACACATGCAATGAGGTATAAAACTGTCAGACATTACCTTACAGATTGTCCGAAATACATTATTGAGAGAGCAATGTTTCTATCAGAATTAAATGAATCCCAATCAGGGCAAATAATGGAATATTTAAAAAAGACAGATCCAGGAATACAAAAAAAGCCATAATACGTTTCGTTTCCAGAACGAAACGCTTCAGTAAGAGTAGTTAAGTTCAGTATATATATGATTATGGTATGTACATTACCTTTATTTATCTAAAGAAGAATAGGAAATAGAAAGAAAAAGAAATAGTGTGACTTTATATAGAGTAACACATAAATTTTCATTTTAAAATTATTTTCTCCTCTATACGGTGTATATAGGTTATGTATGTACATGTATGCGTATGTGCGCACAAGTTATTGAGCGGTTTATTACAATTAGAAATGCACAGTTACTAAACCAAGCCCACAAGTGTTTTCGCGCCTTATTGTTTAAAACAAAAAAGAACTAAAAAAAAAAAAAAGTCATATACTGAAATTAAAACCCATCTGTACGCACAGGTACAATAGCGCCCCCTCGTTCATGCATGAGTTACCTAGGCCTGACCGAAAAATCGGAGCAACGTACCGCCGCCGATTTGGTAGATTGCATCTTGGAAGAGCAGGGCAAGCGCAGTTGGAACTGGGCTGAAGATAGTGGTTATTTTCGTGTGATTCTTTAGGCCAATTTAATAAAAAAAAATTACTATTATTCTATATATTTGAAGGTATTAAAAAGACAGTAAAGAATAAGAAAGACATACTAGAAATAAAATAATAGAGGGTATATGTTTTAATAGAGAGAAGTGAAATAAACCTGTAGAGTCATTGGCGACAATAGTCAAATATGACTGATTGCCCTCAACCTACGAAAGAAGAAGAAAACTAGAGTAATGATTGTTGTTATTCACGCCTTTTAATCAGTGGCGACGGGTAAATTTCTTAGCTCTTCTGATAACGATAGCAGGGCGGCGCCAGGGTGATTGATAGGGGGGGGAAGAAGGTGACCCATAGATGACTTTTATTTACTTTTAAATGAAAAATAGGGGTATTGAATAGTTGCACGATTCAACCCTCTCTTTTCCACACACTCTTCTCTTTATTTCTCCTCTTTTTTTTCTTTTTTTTTTTTTTTCCTCTTGTTTTTTTTTTTTTTTTGATCACTTGAAAAATCATAGCGGCCGCCGCCCCCTGAACGATAGTATAGATGAGCTCATCATTTCACAGTGTTTAAATGAAATGGCTTATAATGTTTACAAAATTTTTACAAGTAGATTGTGAGGATCCCATCAGACCTGTCAGTTGCCAATATTTGATTTGATGAGTATAGAATTATTTGGGGGGGGGGGGAGTGTATGTCATCTCTTGCTATGTTCATACGTTGGTTCTCACATTTGCCTGCAGGTCGTCGGATATGTCCTGGTGAGCAGCTTGCACGGACTGAGATCTTCTCTTCATCACTTACATCTTGCAGCGATTTCACCATCAGCCCTGCTGAAGGCGGTCCAAGAGATCTACCAAGCGCCACGTCTAACCAACCAACCCGACCCTTTCATGATCCACGCAGTCAAGATCAGCTAATTATCAGTCAACTGTTCAAAAAGAATCTACCAAGCCTTCCATGGTCTTACGATTCATCATGACATTTACTAGAACCATGTTGTTAGTATACAAAAATGAATGTTTATGAGTGCAATGGACAGAATATTTCATGAGGTGAAAGATGAAATGATCTATTCAACGAGGCGCAGCCGAGTTGAATGGATCAATAATTTCATCTTTCACTGAATGAAAAACATTCATTATTTGTTTTATGTGACACCTAAAAATAGATCAAATCGCAATAAATCAATAGCGCTATATACGCTAGCACGCTGTTCGTGGTGCAGATTGCAAACGCAAGCGTTTTACGTACGTAGTGTGCCGGGCTCTCAGCGTTCGTGCAATGAAGCAAATCGTATGGATCAAATTGCACGGTAAATGGAGTCACAATTGCACGAATGATGACGTCATAGTGCAATGGGACAAATGATCAATATCAAACAACCAATCAATGACAGGGATCTATTCAGGTGTCATATAATATTAGCTAACTACCAGTCATGACCTTAAACACCAACCTAGTCCGCACCAGCTAGCTCCATGCTGTCAAAATAAGCTAGTTATTAGTCAGTCAGTCAACATGGTCAGGTGTTATGAAATCCATCATGGTCTTGCAATCCAACCATACCTCAACAGATCCACGCTGTCAAGAATGGCTAATAATCATTCAGGGAGATGGTGGCCTTTGAGAAAACGGATGGCCTCCAGTTTTCTACGCATGTCGCGCACCAGTTAGCAACTCTCCACAATGCAGAAATCTTACATCGGTTTAGTTTGACAATTTGCCTTTTAAGAGAATTATGAACAAGAAATATTTTAGTGGAATTTAACTTTGAAATTTCATTGTTATACCAGAGTACCACGAGACAGTGTGTATACAATGTTTATTATCATTATTAATATTATTATTGTTATTATCAGTATTATTATTATTATTATTATTATTATTATTATTGTTATTATTATTATTATTATTATTATTATTGTTATTATTATTATTATTATCTTATTATTATTATGATTATATTATATTATTAATCATATTAGTGATTATTATATCATATCTAGATTACATTTATCTACTATTGATTTCTTTATTTATCATTTTTATTGTATCTTTTTTTTGGGGGGGGGGTGAGGCAGATCAAGCATAAACATAAAGAATGTACAATTTCGATGATTCTTGTTTTGTAACAAAGTAGTCATTACGTACGGGGAAGAGGGGGGAGGGGGGAGGGGAGGAGGCGTTTCCTAAATCAACTCCGATGAACAGTCATACATGTAACCCTGACCGGTGATCCGTTCGAGTGAAATCAGATCAGTGTTCGGAATCAAGAAATAATTGCTTTCCAAGAAACACTTAGCGGACAAGTTGAGTGACAGCATCGATGATATCGCTGATGTGTAGTTATGATTTTTTGAGAAAACGCGTCCAGATCTCCAAAACGTGTTTGCATGAGGTTTAATTAGTTATATCATTGTTGTATCAGGTCATGCTTTCAGTATATTTGTATTTTTATTTATATTTGTCTTTTTTTCATAGATAGTCAATTTCTACATTCTCTACAAACAGTCAACGAGTAATGTTCGAGTAGCTTTTCTATCTTTTAAAAAACTTTTGGGGGTGTAAATGTGAAGAGTTTGAATGCAAAAACAGATATATCCACTTTTCCTCAATTTTAATTTGCAATTAAAGAGCAAGAAAACTTAAGAAAATTACAGCAAAATATGTGCTACTTTGACCATACACTCAACAATATAATTATATATGACCAGTATATCGTTTATGTACTATGATGGTGGCTTTGCTTTAAAGTTTCCATTAAAAATGGCGTTTTATCTCTGTTTTGCATATAATCTCTTCATAAATGCAATTTTGGTATGATTTCAAGCGGGTATGATAATGAACTAAAAACCTTCTCTCCCACAAATATATCACTGATTACCTTTACGGGATTTAAAAAAAACCTAATGCTATCTACATTAATGATGATATTTTGAAGATATTAGATATATTCTACAATCTGCATTTTAGTTCTTTGTCTAAATAACCCCTTTCATGGTTCTGTATTTTGTTTTGTTGCTATTATGAGTTATTTTTATTAAGCAGGCCTCTTGTGAAGACCCCAGCTGTTGGTGTAATCTGCGTAACCCTGTCTATCAGTAATAGGTATATGAATGAACAAATAGATAAATACTTGAATGAATGAGTGAATAAATGAATAAATAGATAAATATATAAAATGTTTTTAAAAAAGAAAAATAAGAGGTCCACAGAATCAACCTTGGACTTATTTGGTACAAGGTAGCAACTGATAAGATGTATTTCAGAGGAGAATTATTCCTTTAATGGAATAAGTGTTTGACTTAACGCTCCTCCAATGGCATCGGCGATATTCCATTTTACAAATGTTACAAATTAAAAAAACTTCATGGCGTTATTGTTCATGTATACTATGCCCAATTTTTATGCTTGAATTTTTTTTCAGAAGGGGTAAACTACAATAGGGGCGGATCCAGAGGGTGCCCCCCCCCTGAAAAGCAGGGGAAAGCCAAATTTTAGGGTAAAAGATGTGTGAAAAATGCCGAGGACCCTTTTTCGGGTAAAACAGATACCTGAAAAAGCAGACCGCCCCCGCCCCCCTTTGAAAAAATTCTGGATCCGTTCCTGTACAATACCTTCCATGTTTTGCAGTAATACGTACAGAAGGTTTTTTGTTTTTTGTTAAGAGAGAGAGAGAGAGAGAGAAGTTAAAGACTCGGCAATTCCTTGAGAATACATGAATGCCTAGCAAGCGTGAATGGAAATCACCATCAGTTCGTATATAAATCAACCAGTGAGCTCAGTTTGGTTACTTGTACAGCGCGTACAACAACAACAACAATTCTGGTTTGAAAACAACGGCATTTTTATGGTAACAGTTTGTGGCGTTATTCCGAAGGTTCGTTTATTCCGAAGGTTCGTCATTCCGAAGGTTCGTTATTCCGAGAACGAAATAAGGTTCGTTATCAGGTTATTTCGAAGGTTCGTTATTCCGAAGGTTCGTTAATCCGAAAATGAAATAAGGTTCGTTATTCCGAAAGTTCGTTAATCCGAAAATGAAATAAGGTTCGTTTATTTTCTGACTAACGAACCTTGTTTCATTTTCGGACTATTGAACCTTTGGAATAACGCCACAATATTCGGATTAACGAACCCTGGGCATTTTTCATTTTCGGACTAACGAACATCTACACGCAATATGCGTGTTTCGGAATAAACCCTTCGGAATAACGAACCTTCGGGATAACGAACCTTCGGAATAACGAAGCTTTGGAATAACGAACATCACCCCATTTTTATGAGGGTCATGAACAGTTCTCATGGGAAGATCATATTCTGTAGAGGTAATCTTATTTGTACAATTTTGTTTTGATACAACCTTGTGTTGAATTTCTATGCCTGTGCTTTGTTAAGTTTAATTCTTTATGTGTTGCTTTGTTTTGTTTTGACGCTAACACCCAGTGTCAGCATTTAGTTTCAATGTGAATTGAATTGTGTGCAAGGGGGTCCTTAAAAGGAGATGATGTAACAAGTTCCTCCCTTACACCCGCCCCTCCCGCCCACCCCATGCACCCACTCCGTACTAAAACCAAAAATCTTTAAACTTGTGTTCATTGTCGGCTAATCGTAAATAATTTAATACTGAAGTTATTTGTTGAATTGTTTATGCTAAGGCACCTTATCGAAAGTCAGTATCAATTTGGGACGCGGCTTTCCCGCTCAGCGTCTTTTCCCCTCTGATCTTCCCGTTTCTCCGTAGACAAAACAGCGGGGTATCGGGAAAGCCAATGTAAAAGAACGGTCGAGGAGAAGACGATCAAAGACGCGGGACAAAAATTTTGATAAAAGAAAAAAGCGGCCTAAATGGTCTTGACATTTTGATCAGACGCCCAATTCAAAATTGATGGGGCTATAGCCAAACTCCTGCATATGCCTCAGTATAGGATATTGTTGTGACTCTTACACTTACTGAGGTCAGAAGAGTATAAGAGCAAACTCCTAGGGTCTCGCTGGAATGTGCGACCTAGGGGAGTGTGTGTGTGTGTGTTTTTGTTTCTTGTTTTTTGTTTTTTGTTTTTGTTCAGACACGATATGAATATAGTAGACAAATATTCATTGTTTATGAGTGCGATGGTTACGGTGAAGTGCAAGTTGAGTATGGAAGGCCAACGGCGCCATAATTCGTATCGACAAACGTATGTCCAAATTAAGCATACGTACGTCTAATTTAAGGATACGTATCGTTTACAAGCATACGTATCCTTTATTTGACATGCGTATCCTCAATTTGAACATACGTATGCTTAATTTGGACATACGGATCCTTAAATTAGACATACGTATCCTTAATTTGGACCCTGACACATTTGTTGCTCCCTGATCTTTTTTACATGTTCTTTCATTCTCATTATGTCTTTGCCTGCTGCTATTGATGTACTGTACCTGAGCTTTTTTTTATAAATCTGGTCAAATAAATAATAATAAAATAATAATAATAATAACATACGTATAACGATACGAATTATGGCGCCGTTGGCCTGCCATAGTTGAGCCGTTCATTCGCCTGGTTGAATAGGACGGCGCGACTTGCACCGAATGGAATATTCGAACTTTCGCACGAATTTACCAAACATTGAATATTTGTTTTATACAGCACAAGGTCTATGAGTTTATACATTACACATTCAGTGGTCTTGGAATGGAATCAGACTAAATAAAATGAAACCGAGATAGGGAATATTTTTCTTACCTTCGTGTAACTCACAGTATGGGCGCATCTTGGTAGCATCTACTACTACTACTACTACTACTACTACTACTACTACTACTACTACTACTACTACTACTACTACTATGGCACATTTCTATTGCGTCTAAGACTAATATTGCGTTATAGCCGCAATGGTGCTGTTAAAAGAGTGAATATCACAATTTTTTAAACTCTTAATTCACTCTTAATTCACTCTAAATGCGCTCTTTTCTTAAATTCACCCCTAACAGAGTGGACGCATTCACTTCTTCTCTTTTTTTTTTTTTAAAGAGAGTAATTTATCAGTCTGAAATCAGACAGTACGTGCAAATCACTGAACACTTTGAAAAATAAACTGAAAGCCTATACCTTCTCAAATATTTTTAGTTCTTTACAAATATTTATCCACTTGAAATATAATAGCGTTGTTTTATGTCGTTGTCTTGTTTTACATATCTTTTCTATTTTGTATTTCGTTTTCTTTACTTTAATGTAGTATAGAATGTTATGATCAATCTTTGAAGTTTTGATTAACTTCTTTTGTTCCCACCACATTTTAATACATGTATTGCTGTTTCATTTTCATTTCAATTTCCTTGATTTTTTTTCTCCTTTTTTAGTGTTATTGATGTTAATCTTTATGATCGTTACGCTTATTTGTATGTTTTCAAATATGTATGTTTTTATGGAAGTGTAGAAAGTAAACTTTAAATTAAACCGAACTTCTAACCCGCAAACTTCGTGTACAGTTGAAGGCCTTGAAATCATTACCAACGAAACTACAAAACATATCACCTTTCACATCCTTCAAGAGCTCCAACAGAACCTACCCTTTAACTCACATTAGACTAATATGTTTTTTTTTTAAATTTTTTAGCCCTCCATAGGCTATTTTATTGAGTTAAATAAACATTTTACAACGTAGGAAAATGTATTTTACACTCAAATGAAATACAATACTTCACATTTCTCTCTTTTAGTTTTAAAACAAACAAAGATTTAAGTGACTCCCATTTAGCAACAAATTTGTTACGTGTACCTGAAATAAGATTAACATATCTCTCATCTTCATAATATTGAATAACCTTTTTCTTTATGATACTAAAAATAGGAATTTTATTATTAAGCTTTTGTACGAACATTTGTTGTTTGATCAAAATTACTATGAAATTTAATGCATCATTTCTCTTTTCTTCGAAGCCAAAAATTATATTTCGTAAATTAAACTTTATCTGTACTAAAGAACCTTCATTTATCCATTTTGCTGTTTCCTTCCAAATTGATTTACTGATTTCACAGTCGTAAAAGAAATGTACAATGTCTTCCACCTCTTTTTTACAAAACGAACAGGTTTCATTACTGACTATTTTCATCTTATACAGTTGCTTATTCAAAAACAAAATCCTGTTTACTATCTTATACTGAAAATATCTTAAAACAATATCCGGAGTAAATCGAAATATCATAGTATGACATTTCTGCATAAATGAAATATCAAGGTTGTAATCTAAATGTCGTTCCCATTTTAAACATACTGAGGGTATACATTTTGTTTTTCCAATAAGAGATTTGTAGATGTATCGACATCCTTGTAGGTCATATACAAGTATTTTGATATGTGACGGCACCAATGGACCTTCTACATTTTTTTTCACATTTTTCAATATAAATTCTATACTGACACTTTGACTGATAGAATAGTAAGACAAATAATTCAGTTTCAAGAAAAATTTTTGTTCACATTCTTCACGAGTTAACAAATTCCCCTTAGTAGATATCCATAGTGCTGGAATCATTTGGATCATTGTAATATTGCATTAAAAAATGTACATGTGCAGATGTATGTATCTTGTAATCTTGTATTTTGTGATTATGTTTCTGCTCCCTTCCATCTCACCTTTCTTCTTTTCTTTCTCTTTTTGAGTTTTTTTTTTTCTCATTTCACCTTATGCTCAGTAACTTCACATCTCGAGAGAAATCTTTCTATCATTCCTTCTTCCTCTCCTCTCTTTCAAAATATTCATACTTTCCTCATACCCCCCCCCCCCGCCCCCGTCTCTCTCATTCCATTGTCTTTCGACCTTTTCTATCTTGTTCTTCCTGTCCTTTAAAAATATATGTCTGCAAATTTGAACTGAATTATGCATACGGGGTCCCTAAAAGAGAGGTTGTGTAGCAAGCCCCCCCCCCCCTACCCCGCAGCCAACTAAGAACAAAATTTTTCAGCACTTTTTCATCTTTTGGCGGTTTTTAGCAGTAGCCGATTAAAAATATATTTTAGTTAATGATTAGACTGATTAATATTGATATTTTCCGCTAAACATGAGTAGATTCGCCCCCAGTAAAACCTTGGCCCACAGCCAAACCTCTGCATATTCCTCGAGGAATATTGTAAGGCTACGCTCTTGAACTTGTTTTCGAAATGCCAAAAGATCAAACAAAACATCTACCATCAACCAAGACGTAAACATGCAGGGAAGTGTCTGTTGTATTTATTGTGTTCATATGATATAAATACTGGAAATATAAAACATATCAAAACTTACTACCCCCACGATTAGTTTTCTGTGCTCGATTTTGACATCATAACCTTCATTGGCGCAAATCCCAGAGCGATGGGGTGGGGTATCATATCTCCCACCTTTTAAAGAGGGGGAGGCGTGTACAAATAAAGCACCCATTTTTCGAAGAAAAATTAATGTTTTAAATGATCAGTTGGTGAAATTTTTGATGAATCTATCATAAACGACAGTTCCACTAGTACAATAATTCGGAATGCTGTTAAGAACCAGAGACAGGATGAACTGAATTGATGGGTGAGGGTGTGTGTGTGTGTATACTCGTGTGTTTAATAGTTCCCGCTAGAAAATTGGGCAAAAGATTTCGAACACCCCCCCCCCCCCCCACTCCTGGAAAAGGATTTAAGCTGGTGATAACCTGACAAGTTCCGTACAGGATTTTTCACCAGGGTGTTCGTTTGGTGATTATGGTGGAGGCACACATTTAATTTCTGAGGTTGTTCTCATGAGCGGTGTCCTAAAAGCATCAGTTCTTATCGGTAAGTAAGCGGCGCAGGTTTATCAGAAAAGGACTGTGAATCACGTGGTTCGTGATTCGATTCCCACCGCGGGCAAAAGATTTCACCCCCCCCCCCCCCCACTCCTCGAAAAGAATTTCAGCTGGTGATAACCTGACAAGTTCCGTACAGAATTTTTCACCAGGGTGTTCGTTTGGCGATTATGGTGGAGGGCACACTTTTAATTCCTGAGGTTGTTCTCATGAGCAGTGTCCTAAAAGCATCAATTATTATCAGTAAGTTAGCGGCGCAGGCTTATCAGTAAGGGTCGTGCATCACATGGTTCGTGGTTCGATTCCCGCCGGCCGCCGCGGAAATCAAGTCACTTGGCAAGACATTTTTGTACGTTTGCCACTAAGGTGAAGTAAGTGGGTACCCGGTACTCGCCAACCAAAGCGGCGTAAAGGCAGCAATGATGCTTAATGGCGGGAAAATAAGCAGTCACGATGGAGCGCCGGGAGTGTCAGGTTTGACAGACCTGAGCGTTATACAAGAACCCAATATTATCATTATGCATGGTCTTGTACGATTAAGAGACCACATAAGCGATCCTTAACCCCCCCCCCCCGCCCCCCCCCCCCCTGCTTTCATGGATTATCAACACTGCCTATGCATGTGATATTAAAGAATACGCCTCTGAACTTGCCTTAATCAGGGAGGTCCAAAGTCCAAGGGTACAGTGTATTTTGTCCGAGGTATAAGGACTGTTTACACTATCGTTCAAGGAATATTTCATATAACAGTAAATATCAGGGAGGTCCAAAGTCCAAGGGTACAGTGTATTTTGTCCGAGGTATAAGGACTGTTTACTCTATCGTTCAAGGAATATTTCATATAACAGTAAATATGGCACGCCAAATAGGAACTTATTAAGCGAGGGGCAGGGAAGAAGTACTGGTATCTAGTGACGTGCCAGTGACGTGTAGACGAGATCTTAATCTAATCGAATTCTTAGCCTTAAAAAGGCCCAGGCATCTATAGACCAATTCCACAACGCGAGAGGGCAGCAGACTGGTCGCCATACTGTGATGTGTACTCAACGTTTACAGTACGTAAGTCAATGGCGCGTTATGTACAATCGTTCGATTTTTGCTATTAGTCTAGTTGTTCTGTTCAGGACCGCGTCGTAAATAAGCGCTCTAGCTTTCATTGGTCATCCTGTAAACGTTA
>CM057170.1:11781934-11805706 GCA_029962745.1 Echinometra lucunter
TGATGAAGGCTGATCAAATTTTTTTTTTTTTTAAAGAACCTGCTGATGGAGTTTTGAAAGTAAAATGCAATAAAAGCACTAATGTGGTGAAATTAAAATATACCAAGACTATCAAGCTATCAAAGATTCTGTGGAAATATTGTACCACCATCAATACACCATCAATACAAAACACTGTGGCCTTTGCCATTTATCATTCAACTACATATAAAGAAATGGTTGGAATTAATCTTAAAACATAATGCAAATGTATACCAGCACCTTTGCAACATACCAGCATGAACAATATAAAGTGTACCGATACTTTACATGACTGCTAAGAACCGACCACTCCTTCTGGATCACTTGTCTGGAAATTTGCATCACACGTTATTATAGCCTGTTTGATAACTAATTTTCATAGATTTTCTAGTCATTATTTGGAAAGCATTGTGTAACTGTGTTATGTACATGATGAATATATATCATTTGGGGGAATTAGCCTACTACTACAAGATATCAAATAACAAAAACAACAACAACAGGGGCGCGAAGCCGGGGGCTTTTTTGAGTAGACCCGTTGGCCTCTACACAATAATGCAGCAATGATTATTCTTGTTTGCATGTCCCTTCCCCCTCTCCACTTTCACAAACATTCTGCGGCTCCTGAACAATACTATTCAAGGTTCAGGACAAATAATGCTCTATATAGCTTGACCCATAAATGTACCACATTTACTGTTATTTTTTTAAAACTAGGGGTGTGCATTGAAATTTAAGGCATTGTAGTGCATTAGCCTCTGGCTAAATTTCAGATTGGGGGTTGGCCTCTGGAAACAACTCTTAAACTGTGTGTATCACTTGTAATAATACATTAATGTTCATATCATTTTGGATAAATTGTTGATGGTCCCAGTCACAAAAGCTATAGTTAGTAGTGTGCCTCACATGATATTTTTTAACTGCAGTTTGTAGGAAGGGTAAATTATTAGATTAACGGTGTAAAAGAGTTACTCACTTGTGTTGGTGTAAGTTCATTCCCAAAGTCACACGACACCCCTGAAGGATAGACGATCTCAGCTCGAAGGGGCGGGGCAACATCAATCACGTCTGGTACCATACCTAGCTCTGTCCACTTTGGAGATGCCATTTTTAATCAGCTGAGAAACAAAACATGATTAAGATAAACATGATCAGTCAACAAAGAGGTAAAATTATAGGTAAATCCTGGGTTTCAGGGGTATAAATTATTTGCACTTACATTTGATCGCTAACTTCAGCACACCTCTTCCTATCATACAACAGACTGTCGTGTATGGATTATGGTTAGGATTGGGATTATGATTAGGTTTAGGATTAGGGATAGGGTTAGGGTCAGGGACAGGGTTAGGGTTAGGGTTAGGGTTAGGGTTAGGGTTAGGGTTAGGGTTAGGGTTCAGGTACACGACAGTCTGTGTTGTTAGGAAGAGGTGTGCTGAAATTAGCGATGGAATTACACCCCTGAAACCACAGGATTACCAAATTATATTGCAACATATTTGGTAGCAATCGTGCCAACAAAAACTTTAACAAAAATTCAATTGAAGTTGTAATTCACTTTCACTATACAAGTGTTGTAAAGTGGAAATTCTTCAATACGTATAATATGAACTACTTAATTTATTTATGAATATAGTTGTATAGCATATTGTTTAGAATGTACTTTTCCCCCTCACTCAGTAAATGGTCAAATTAGTTCCCGCCTTTTTAGAGATACCCCTCAGTGATTGGACCATTATTTCCCGCCATTTTAGGGGTATCACTATTGCTCAATCTAAGTACCCCTGTAGGGAGTGCTTTGTATTTGTGCACCAGTGCACCTCTTTTGTTTGAGCAATGATTCAGTGCTATGAGAGGCAGAGCATTTCTCTACTGTGACAGTGAAGGTGATGCACTGAGGAAGCAATTGCAAAAAGATGATTTCTGGAAGGAGTTATATCCTTATACTGTAGACCATGAATTGATTGCATCCATGAATTAGCAAAGTGGTCTTAACTGGCCGAGGCTGTTTTCTTTGATGTTGCGAATGAAAATAAAATAGAGCCGTAAACCCCAACTCTGGTCTTCGACTACTCCTTCCCGTGTCGTCGATTATCTCGAACCTTTTCAGTGGTGTCAGGAGTGGGATCGACTGACAGCGAGGGACAATCCAAGACGGAATCGAAAACGAACTCAGTAGATACCAGACTCAGACTTAACTTTTTGCATAGTTACACCCTTCACACAACTTCAGTTGCAACATGATGTTGGAATGACGGAACATGAACTTTAGACTGGTTCTGCGCTAAAACAGCCTCGGTCAGAGACTTGATAATGATGTATTTGTTCATATATTGATTTGTTTGATGAATACTATTGTAGTATTTCTTTTGTTTTGCTGTTAATCTTATACAAAAAAAAAGAAAAGCAAACTTCGTGTAAAACCCCCGTACAGGAAAATGGCCACTGTTACAACTACATCAACTACTGCAACAACAGTGACCACAACATCAACGATGCCTACTATAACACCCACTGCGACTTCTAGAGAACAGCCAGGAGAAATGGATATGCTATCCCAATTCTTTCGTCGTTCCATTGGGCTGCAGAGTATTCTTCAGAGCAATTTACCAAAATTCCGAGGAATACCGGAACATGGAAGTGATATGTCATTATCAGAATGGCTTGAGGAATTTAATGAGATCACCGCTCACCACAATATGGAAATGAGTAGCAAGGCTCGACTTCTGGTAGATCACCTTGCAGGACCTGCACGAGAGGAAATCATGTGTCTCAGTGAATCAAAAAGACGTGATTTTGACGAGATCATAAGCTGCCTGAAATTGTGCTTTAGTTTTCAGGAGACCACGCAAACGCTGAGTAGCCAGTTTCATAACCGTGTACAAAGAGAGGGAGAATCGCTTTGTGACTTCAGTCGTGCCCTCATACGCACTTATAACAAGATGGAGAAAGCAGCCACTACACAATCACAAGGGGAAGCTCTAAGCCAATTGAAAAACAAGGCTTTGAGTGATCAATTTGTTAATGGTGCTCGCGAAGCTTGGGTAAGGAGAGAGCTCAGGCGAATCCAGTTGACTCACGAAGCTAGTGGGTTTGCCAAGGTGAGAGAAGAAGCCCTCCAGCTATTCCAAGAAAACCCCAACACCCAGAGACACAGAGTACGAGAAGCAGATATTGAGGTAGGAAGGGCAGTCACGAAAGACTCTGCACTTCTCGTACAAAAGATGGTTGAGCAGCAGACAGTTATACTAACAGAACTTGAGCATCTAAGAGGAGAAGTATCCAGACTAAAAAGAGCCAAACCTCAAAGAAGGAGGACAGATGGAGGGTGCTACAGTTGTGGTCAGAAAGGGCATTTTAGACGAGACTGTCCCAACGTCCCTCCCAACATCCCTCCCAACATCCCTATGCCTGAGTACAATGCCTCTGTTGGTCCCTGGCACCAAGAGAATCAAAACTTCCCTGCTTGGAGTATGGAATCAGGAACAAAGAACCAAGACAATTATGGAATGCCGGCAACAGCCTATCAAACCCCACCTCAAGCAAGTACAGTCAGTCACTACCAGCATGGTACACCTCAGGAGGAAAACTAGTTTCCTCTGTTGTTGAGGGCCAAACAGCAGAGGAGAGTATACGGCAATACAGTACAGAAGAGCCCTTAAGAGAAACCCAAGGTAATCAACAAAATGATGTGTCTTTTTCTGACAGTGACTCAGAGGATATTGTAGAGCCGAGTTTGGGACTCGGAAGACAGACTTTAGTAGAAGAGGTCACACCCAGAATTGATGAGATGAGACACTCAACAGACATAGCAGGCTTAGTGTCCTCAAGCCCAACTGTCATAGCAGAAGTTGCTGGTGTGCAAATTGGTTGTGTTCTGGACACTGGGGCAGAGGCTTCAATAATACCTTCGGATGTGTTTCACTTAAGCTAAAAGAAGCAGTAGGGGAAGTGAGCCCATTTTACACACCAGTGAAAATTGTTGGGGTAGGACCAGCAAAGGTACCAGTAGAAGGCTTTGTCAGAACTCGTGTTTCGGTGAAAGGTCAAGAAGCTACTGTAGGATTTCTGATTGTACAACGAGAGGCTTGTGGGGAAAGACAAAGAGACTTCCCAATCTTATTGGGATGTAATGCACTTCGAGCTCTCTTCCCTTTTGAGGAAGTCAGAGGAGAATTCCAGCTAGTGAAAGATTGCTTAAACTTGGAAAGGATGGACATTGCACATGTACGAGAGGTTTTGACTGGTGCAGCAGAGGTAGTATTGCCTGCTAGGACGGTAAAACAGGTGGAATGTGTGATGAAGCCTTCCCAAGATGGTGAAGTTGCCGAGTCAAGTGTCTGGCTTATTGAGGGCATCACAGAGCTTGGAGATTCTCAGGTCCACATGATTGAAGGTTGTAGCTCTGAGAAAGGAGAGATGCAAATAGTCCTCATCAATTCTGGAGATAAGGATTTCATCCTGCCCCCCACTCAACGATAGGAGCTGCCAGAAAAGTGGAAGAGCGAAGTGAAATTTGTCTTCAAAATCGAGATGATCAGCTAGAGGTGAATATCTGTGATGTATTGATAGCTGCAGGAGAATTAATGGAGGATGATGAAGGAGGCCAGCTTGAACATACAAGGGATCTTCCACCCTGCAATGAATCAGCAACACAGGAGAAATTCACCTTCACTGATGGCACAGAAGTATTGCTTCCTCACGGTATCAGCCTCCAAGGAATGGAGTACGAAGATGCATCCAGGATTGCTAAACTTCTGAACGACCATGAAGCAGCATTCTCCAGGAATGAGTTTGACTTGGGACAGTGTGATCTGATACCCCATGAGATCAAGGTGACCTCTGACAAACCAGTACGCCTGCCCTATCGAAGAATAACTCCCCACCTAACGTCTGAAGTGCGAAGTCTATTGCAAGACATGTTGGAACGCAAGATTATAAGGAGATCTGCAAGCCCCTATGCCAGTCCCGTCGTGCTAGTTCGAAAGAAGTCCGGTGCCCTACGCTTATGTATCGACTATCGACAACTGAATAAGATTACAGTGAGAGATTCCTTCCCTCTACCCAGGATAGATGAATCACTAGAAGTCATGGACGGAGCCAAATACTTCTCATCACTTGACTTATCTCATGGGTACTTCCAGATCACCATGCATCCAGACTCAGTGCCTCTAACTGCTTTTCGCGTACCATGGGGCCTCTTTGAATTTGAGAGAATGCCACAGGGCCTCTGCAACAGTCCAAGTACATTTCAGAGAGTGATGGAAGTAATCTTCAGTGATATGAACTTCACAAAACTCATACTATACCTTGATGATGTTCTGGTGTTTTCCAGAACATTTGAGGAGCATTTAGAAAGACTTGGAGAAGTCTTCGACCGGCTAACGCAACATGGTCTGAAGTTGAAAGGTGGGAAATGTCAGCTTTTCAAGAAGGAAGTGGCTCACCTTGGGCATATTGTCAGTGAGAAGGGTGTCATGGTCGACCCAAGCAAGGTGTCAAGGATCAAGTCTTGGCCAACGCCCCAAAATGGGTCAGAGTTGAGCTCTTTCCTTGGGCTTGCTTCCTTCTATAGGCGGTTTGTCCCCGACTTCACAAGATTAACAGCCCCCCTTCATGCACTGGTCGGAAAGAAATCTAAAAAGAAGAGGAAGAGGAAGACTGAGAACAGTATCTCAGATCCAGGGTTTGTGTGGACCACAGCAGCGGAGGAGTGCTTTCAGAAGCTGAAAGACAGATTGTCTTCAACGCCTGTTTTAGCGTACCCTAGATTTGGGGAAGAGTTCATACTGGAGGTCGACGCTTCACTCAAGGGACTAGGTGCCTGTCTGTCACAGAAAGATGAGGATGGTCATCTGCACCCTATCTCCTTTGCAAGCCGCAGCCTACGCGGAGCCGAAAAGAACTACCCAGACTTTTCAAGCTTCAAGATCGAACTACTCGCACTTAAATGGGCAGTGGTAGAAAAGTTCAAAGGTTACCTCCTTGGTGCGAAGTGTGTCGTCTACACTGATAACAACCCTCTAGCCCACCTTCAAACAGCACAATTGGGGGCCACTGAACAAAGATGGGTAGCACAGCTAGCACCCTTCCAGCTGGACATTAGATATCGTCCTGGGACACTCAACAGGTGTGCTGATGCACTTAGCCGATGTCCTGGAAATGGTGAAGAAGAAGTGAAAGAGATGATTGAAACTCTGACAGTTAGTACTGTCCTTCCAGCAGAAGTTGTGGTAAATGGAGAGCAGTTGCCAGAGGAAGAGCCCCCAATAACTCCTGGAGTTTATCCATCATACTCCATAGAAGAACTTGAGACTCTCCAACAACAGGATGATGCACTATCAGCCTGCAGACAATTCATCAGAAGTGGGCAGCCAGAGGGTGAAATGAGGAAGGAGAACACAGAGACAAAGTCTTGGCTGAAAGAGCGTAATAGCATTGTGGAGCACAGGGGAGTATTGTATAGGCAACCACCAGACCGCAAACACCTGCAGAGAAGACAGTTACTTGTTCCCAAGGGTTTACGAGAAAAGATGCTACAGATGGCCCACGATGAATGGGGGCATCAAGGCATCAACAGAACATCAGCAATCCTGCGAGAGAGATGTTTCTGGCCAGGCATGTGTAATGATGTCAGAGAGCACATCAAGAAGTGTTTTGTGTGCATTGCATCCAAGGCGCCAACGCCAGCATTACGAACTCCGAGACGACATCTGTTGGCCTTCAGGCCCCTTGAGTTGATCGCAGTAGACTTCTTAAAGTTGGATAAGGGTCAAGGTGGATACGAGGACGTTTTGGTAATCACTGATGCATTCACCAAGTTTGCGCAAGCAATTCCCTGCAAGAACCAAACTGCAGCAGTGGTAGCCCGTGCCCTGATCGATGGCTGGATAGTCCATTATGGTGCTCCACTGCGAATTCACTCTGATCAGGGACGCAACTTTGAGAGTTCCTTAGTCCGGGAACTGTGCAAGCTATACGGCATTGAGAAGACACACACCACACCATATTATCCACAAGGCAACGGACAAACAGAGCGATTCAACCGAACGTTGTGCAGTATGATCCGTTCTCTTGAGCCAGGTCGTCGAAGAAAGTGGCCCGGGCTTATTCACCAGTTGGTATTCCTCTACAACTGCACTCCCCATGGGACGACAGGACTATCTCCATACCGCCTCATGTATGGCCGAGAGCCGCATACTCCACTTGACCAGCTGATCGGGAATGGACAAGCAAATTGGGATGAAGACT
The DNA here is from genome assembly GCA_029962745.1 of Echinometra lucunter. NCBI lineage: Eukaryota > Metazoa > Echinodermata > Echinoidea > Camarodonta > Echinometridae > Echinometra > Echinometra lucunter. The sequence goes on from CM057170.1 coordinate 11,789,204, forward strand.
TTGTGGCAGAGCATTCAAAATCTCTCCAACAAGCTCACATGGTTGCACAGCAAAACATGGAAACGATTCTGAACAGCCAGAAGGTTAGACATGATGGTCTCCCTATGAGTTCACCACTCAGCATTGGCACAAGGGTGTTATTGAAGAAGTGTGCTTTTGAAGGCCGTCATAAACTTGAAGACAAGGTCTTAAGGGAGCCTTTCATAGTGACTGCGGTTAATGAGGCAGCTGATGTGTACAAAATTCGTCCCATGCTTGGAGGACCGACAAGGGTTGTTAACAGAAGGCTGTTGATCCCTGACCCACGTGAGGATATGCCAGTGCCTGATCCACAGAACAAGCCAAGAGATAGTGTGGAACCACGACAAGATCCTCTGCCTGCTACTAAGGGGAACACCCCCTATTTTGCCTTCTTGTGGGAACCACCAGATTTTTGTAGGTCTACCCCAGATGAGGAAAGACAGATCATTCATAATGATGAAAATACTCCACATGAAGAGGATCATGACTGTAATGGCGGAAATGTTTCCAGTGAGGAAAACAATGTGGATGGAGATGCCGCATTAAACAGGGATGTATCTAACATGAAAGATAACTCTCACCATGAAAACGTAAACCAAGAGCTTGAATGTCGAAGGTCCAACAGGATTAATAAGGGACGACACCGGAATCCACTACGCCTCCCAGTATCTGTACTATCAGAATAAAAAGGGAACAGGTTGAAGACAGAGACTTTTCATATTATATTATTTGAATTTAAATGTGATTAATGTGGTATAATGTTTGATACTCAGAGAGTTTGTTTCTCACTTTGTAATAATAATGTGTGGTTAGTAATTGTGAACAAATACTTTGGCATGAATTGCGGGGAAGAGTTTACATTCTTGCATTTTGTGATTGAAAAAAAAAAAAAAAAAAAAAAATTATGCCATTAATCGCGGGGAAGATGTTGTAAAGTGGAAATTCTTCAATACGTATAATATGAACTACTTAATTTATTTATGAATATAGTTGTATAGCATATTGTTTAGAATGTACTTTTCCCCCTCACTCAGTAAATGGTCAAATTAGTTCCCGCCTTTTTAGAGATACCCCTCAGTGATTGGACCATTATTTCCCGCCATTTTAGGGGTATCACTATTGCTCAATCTAAGTACCCCTGTAGGGAGTGCTTTGTATTTGTGCACCAGTGCACCTCTTTTGTTTGAGCAATGATTCAGTGCTATGAGAGGCAGAGCATTTCTCTACTGTGACAGTGAAGGTGATGCACTGAGGAAGCAATTGCAAAAAGATGATTTCTGGAAGGAGTTATATCCTTATACTGTAGACCATGAATTGATTGCATCCATGAATTAGCAAAGTGGTCTTAACTGGCCGAGGCTGTTTTCTTTGATGTTGCGAATGAAAATAAAATAGAGCCGTAAACCCCAACTCTGGTCTTCGACTACTCCTTCCCGTGTCGTCGATTATCTCGAACCTTTTCACAAGGTTATAAATAAATATGGCTGTAGACCCCTATCCAATTTGTGGAGGGGGGGGGGCACGATTTTGACATAAAAAAGGAGCTCAGCTTAAAGACATTGGTTAACATTGTTATGATTTTTAAAAATCTTGTTTTATTACTTGAAAATGGGATAAGCATAAGGGTTATAGTGTAAAAATACCAGTCTGAAAGTTTCAAAGTATAATATCCACACGAAGTATTTTTAAATATCAAAAATGTGAACCAATGTTTGACAAATATACAAGGGTCGGTTGCACAGAATAGACATAAGGAATGTGCATGCGCGTATGACTCACCTTACTGTACTGTGTGTATTGGCGTATCACGCTGCGGGAGGCACATAACGGCATTTTAAAATTCAAGCAAAGTGGTCCTCTTACTTTCGTGAGACGAAGGATAATAAAATCGCCGTTTGCGTCTAACTTACACTTTTTCATTCCAAATTATGGTTGGTTTCAGGGTTTTGAGTACAAATACAAGTACTCATACACATTTTTCATCTTAGTTTGAGAATTTTTTAAATCAGCTACTCACAAAGTTAGCCTATGCCTTTAACTATAAAGGCCTGCTCATCATTTTTTTGAATATCCCAACAACGAATTAAAAGTTTACAAAAACGAAAGATAAGCTTACAAGATCTAATGTCACTCACTCTAATGTCGAGTTTCCCTGTAATGCATAATGAAAGCGGGGGAGGAAAGGGGAGCGCTCAAGCGGGGATTTCCCTCATTGGGCTCGAGCTAGACGAGTAGACATTACGTAACCAGTGAACAGGTGGGAGTGCATTTTCAGCGCCAAGGCTGGTTGATTGGGTCATATATTGAAAACAAACCTCCAAAATTCCATTTTCTTACCTCAGTATATGGCAGATCGTTCCGTTACAGCACATACCTTTCATGAAGTTCGTACTGACTTAAGTCCCTTGATTTCTCACTGAGAACACGGCCTGCCGGCCAGTGCCAGCCCTGATTTCCGGCATCTGACTCCGTCTGAGGGGTGAAGGCTGGCGCTGGTATAGAGCCCTAGCCCTGGTAGGGTGATATGATCGTTCCCGATCACTGGCCTGGGAGATGGCGCTCTATCAAGAATTTCAGAGTTAATAACTTCCTCTGAGAATGTTATATTAATTCTTTTTGTTCTAATTTTAAAAATATCGTATGAAGGAATGGTCATGTATGTAAAATTTGTACTTTTTCGATGTCCATCAATTGATGCATTGTATTTCTTTTTTCCTTTTTCTTTTTTTTTGAAAAATTAATCTTGCTATGCAGTCATGGATAATTCATTGATAATTGATATTAATGCATTTCATTAAGTTTCCTTTGTTTGTAAACTATTATGTGATATATGTTATATACATTTATATATGTTATATGTGATTATTTCTTGAAATGTATATCTCAAGAGGAAGAATAAAATATTATTCGAAAAAAAACAACAAAAAACAAACACAAATCCCCCGGGAATGAGTTACCTAGGTATGCCCGAAAAAACGGTGCTATGTACTGCTATTGGTAAGATTGCATCTATGAAAGGGCTGGGCAAGCGCTAGCTTGGAACTGAGCTGAAGCATGTGGTGTTTTTTCTTTTACTCATCTTCCTTTCTCAGTTTTGATTACAGATATGTATATAAATAGTTCAAAATATACTTGATATTATATGTAAATTGAAAGAGATAAAGAAAGAGAGAGAGAGAAAGAAATAATGAAGTGAATTTATAATGTCATTGGCAACAATAGTCAAATATGACTGAATGCCGATACCATACAACGAAAGAAGAAGAAAGGTTTATCTTGAGTTATACACTGAACAAACAACAGAGCAACGAGTTATATACGTGGAATCTGTTCAAAGTTTATGAGTATAAAAGAAACAATACTATCTCAACGTCATGATATCTATAACCACTTGGTTTATTGTGATCATGTTATGAAATCTAGTTCTATCCAGTTTTTCTATCTGGTTCTAGTATGAAGAAAACATTTCTACCAACTTTGAGTTCGTTACGATTTTTTCATGTGGTGTTATTATAAACTGACATACCGGTATATTTATTTGGGTTTTTTAAATCTAGTTTTATTCAAGCAGGGTAGTCTCTTCAGTTTAAAAAAAACTGCTTTCAGTGAGGGCCCTGCATGACTAAAACAATACATGACTGTGACATACCACAAACACTGACAAAGAGAATAAACTTACAAATATGATATAAATACAGATTTACAAAATATATAATATAATAACAGTCCAATTAAAAGTACAAAGTTAAGTTACATAGGAGAGATTACTACGAATTGGTTTATACTGCAAGATGATATAGCAAGAAGAACTAGATGAATCTTCGACCACGCGTGGTCGAACTTTATGCCTCCGCCATTACCAAATCAGAAATAAATGGCACTTCATGTTGATTTATTTTCATTTATACAATGACATCTTTGACCTTGACCTTTGACCTTGTGACCCCCAAATCGAATGAGAGCATTGCCCTTTCCATATGCATACCTGTGCCAAGTTTGAGGTTGATCGGTCAAATGGTTGTTGAGTTATGGTGAAAACGAACCATTTCTATGTACATAATGACCTCTATGACCTTTGACCTTTGACCTTGAGACCCCAAAATCTAATCAGATCATTGTCCCTTCCATGTGCATACATGAGCCTAGTTTGAAGCCAATCTGTCAAATGGTTCTTAAGTTATCGCAAGAACGAGCCATTTTTATGTGTATTATTACCTCTATGACCTTGACCTTTGACCTTGAGACTCCAAAATCTAATCAGATCATTGTCCCTCCCATAATTATGCATACACGAGCCAAGTTTGAAGTTGATCTGTCCAAACGGTTCTTAAGTTATCGCGAGAACGAAAACGGAACGGACGGACGGACGGACGGACGACCCGAAAACATAATGCCTCCGGCAACCACCTACGGTGGGCGGAGGCATAAAAATAACGAGGGCGGGAAAAGAGAAGGGGATGGACTGAGAAGGAGTGGTTATAGAGAAAGAAAGGCAAAGGCAAAGGGTATAAGAAATGAAGAAAGTAGATGGTGTGTTGATTTTTATATTGAGAAATATAGTGCAATCTGAACTTGTTTAAGTGAAGGCATCATGATATATAACAATCTTCTTAAATACAGTGTACATTATACATTGATACGTAAATACTGATTTTCTTTATCTTTTTAATACTGATCTACGAAGTGCATACTAATGTTTTAAAATGGGAAAAAGAAGATCAAGAAGGAATAGAAAATCATTTTGAATAGAAAAAAGTATAGGAATGAAAAAGGATTTAATGTGTGATTCTTCTAAATGTAAAAATTGCACTTTTGATTGTTATTAACTGAGAAATTAAAAACTCGTATTAATGAGAGGTTACACTTTATAAACATAATATTTCAAATTTACTTTTAGTGAGTTTTATAACTATATTCTCGATCTCGAGCAATAAGATCAATGAACTAAACTTGCAGTCAGATTTTCACTTTTTTTAAAAAGAGGGAAATCTAATGCGGGAAAATTCTGACGCTCAAAATAGTGGTAAAAGTTTTGCTTTTGCACTTCTTACATGTTATATCAGAAGGATGTGAGATGAAAGCATTCTGACTCACATCGACAATGCATAGTAATATTTTCTTTGTTTTGCATAACATTCTAAACATAATGAATATTCATAGTTATATAGACTTCTTTATTTTCTGACTTGGACATGTTTACACAGTATAGGACACTACTGTCTTATTCATTAAGCTTTGCATCTTTTTAAAACCATGATGTCTCTCTTTCTAGACAGGCACAAAGACTTCAATATTCAGGCAATCACTTTTGTCTCGTTGAATGTGTAACTACAGGCTTCTTCTCGCATAATGAAACTAAAAAAAGGAAAGAAAAATGAACATCGGGCCGAATATACACCCCGGATCTTTTTTTCGTTTTACTCATGTCTAAGCTGGCCGTTAGTGATTTTGAAATAATTTGTTGATTGCTGTTTTCACTGCATCTGTGACGATACCAAGCAATGGATATTAGTTGTTAACAGGGTCAATTCTTCAAACACAATGCATCTCAACCACCTCCTGGTTTACATAGAGATGAATGATGCTATCCCTTTCCTTTGGACTGTCTGTTGAGCTTGAACTCGTATTAAGTGAGGAATAATCGTCCGTATTTCCAGAAGCTATTGAACAATCAGATACACAACTAGAGGAAAGGCTAGAAGAATACGTTTTCAATACATTGGTGGCGAACTGTTGATAACATCAAGTTGTTGAAGCTTAAGTCCTTTATGCTGACAAGGAATTTGAGATTGTTGAAGTTGCAGTAGATACACCTTCGGAGTTTTTAGCAAGACATGTTGCAAACACTTCGTATCTGCATTGCATCCATGAAATACATCTGAAGGCACACAAAGCCATCGGAACATTTGTATCGGAGGGTAAGCCTTACCTTCACATCTAATATGCATCAATTCCTCAAGATTCTGTAGAGTGGTGTAAGTGGGGTGAAGATGAAAGAGTGGTTGTCGTAGAACCATAAATGGCCCTATGGTGCATTTTAACTCCTCACCCAGGAAAGAATTCTTCATTTCTTACCGAACACTCAATTGTTGTATTATGGAAAGAATGAATGACCTTAAGATCTTGCAAAATAATTTGAGAGTTGTCACGAAGGTAGCCTCTTGATCGAAGTATATTTATCCCATCCATAAACCATGTCAAAGTCACGGGAGGATTGCCTTGAAGAACTTCGCATCTTATTCGGATGTTTTCCTCTTCTCGCAGGTCTTTTGCTTTGTTTGCACTGCATTGTAAATCTCTCCGTTTGGGAAAATAAAGGACATTCAAGACAGATTCTCGTGAAATGCACATTGTCCATTGTTTATTCGAATTCAGTATTTTAGAAACACATCTTTGGGTATGACCTCCTCTTCCAATATTTGAGAATCCAATGCTCGATGTGTACTTGGTCTTTTTTTTTTTTAATTGATTTAAGTAAGGCCTTCGATTTGCTTAATCATTCCATATACTCATCTAAAAGCTCAAATCCTTTGGTATTAGAGGCATTGCACATCTTTCAGTGGTTTATATCATACTTGACCAATCGACAACAATATGTACATTTTAAAGGTTCTAACTCAACCATACTCCCTATCTCCACAGGTATCCCATAAGGCAGTATTTTAGGTCCCCTCTTATTTGTATTATGTTAATGACCTCGTTAAATCATTGAGTTTATTTGAATATATCTTATATGCTGACGATACGTCCTTATTCACCTTTGATAAAGATATAAACTCACTTATAACAAAAACAAACCATGAGTTGGTTAAAATAAACGATTGGTTCAAAGCAAATCAGCTACTGATGAATGTTATGTTATTTAACTCCCCAGAACAAGATTAAACAGTTTGTCCCGCAAAGTGTTTTAATATTATTGTATAATTCAATGATTCTTCCGTATTTCCATTACTGTATTCTTCTATGGGGACGTGCAACCAAAGAACGTCTTAAAATAGTTGAACATTTACAAAAAAAGGGCATACTATGCTCTGGTGCCCACTATTTAGAACACACAGCACCCCTGTTCTCATATCATAATAAGCTCCCCTTAGAAAAATTGATTCTCTTTAACACAGCATTATTCATATATAAACTTACTGCAGGTCATATACCCCAAATATTTATGAATTGCTTTGTTAAACAAAACCTCATTCATTCCATAAATACAAGACAAAATAATTAATACCGACCTAAACTTTTCAAATATTCCTCATCGCAAAACCAATCAATCATAAACAATGGTATTAATGTTTGGAAATCCATCGATAACTCAATTAAAAACTTACTGCCTACTGGATTCAAAAGAACTCTCAAGATGTCTCTTCTTATGTCCCACTTACCATAATGATTTCCTTCCGTGTTAAAATGTACATTTATTTCTTATTTTATCTTTGTCTTGCTGTATCACCTCCATTTACCAAGTTTATGTAGTGTTATGTTTGTGTTGTAATGTCTTTTTAATATATATTTCATGTTATGTGTTTAAGTTCTATGTAATTATTTGTTTCTGTAATTCTGCTTTAAGTTTCTATGCCATATGCATTCTGTTACTCTGTTATATTGTTTTTCTGTTCTGTTTTGTTTATGGGGGCACCCTGCTCGACAAGCGAAAGCTTAAGGTGCCACCCGATTTTTATCTTTTGTAAATTCTTATGATGAAATATTTGCAAGTAAATGGAATTGAATTGAACTGAATTGAATCGCTCTTGCTTTTTACGTACACTTATAGTGTATACTCCACAAAACTATAATGAAAATTAATGCTAGTGGTGAGAATATCAAATAAAATAATTTACGATTAAATGGTCGACTGCTTTGATCTTCCAGAGTAGTTGAAAAAGGTGTGGACTGTAAACCAGAGTCATCAACCTTCCTTTGGACTGTACTCATCTGAGGCGAACTACTTATTTCACTAAAACATTCCTTTTGATTAATTTCATTTCCCAAACCGGGATCCCATACAGTGTCATTGCATTTATCTACACCTTTGAGCTCATAGTATAGGGATGAACAGCATTTTACCGGACAAGGTGCTTCGATTGTAATAGTTTGTGTAAAGTGTGAACCGTGAGTATCAGGTTTTGACATTAAGGGAGTGATGTTACCATTTTGGTAGCATTCAAATTTTCCAACGTAATATCCCTTTTCAGCTGTACAGCGTAGTGACATAACTCCATGAGATGTTCTATTCGTGCATGTGGCCTTACCTGGCGGATATATAACATGGACACTGATATGTGAACGGTATGAGGTGGCAACGTCTGCTATAAGAAAATGGTATGTTCCAGCATCCCCTCTTTCTACACTCTGAATCAACACATGTGTATGACAAATATAACCCCCATCATTAGTCTCATCATCCTTGAAATGAACATCAAATCTTTCCTGTTGGCTCCGACTGAGACCAAGGAATGACATTTCTCCTCCGTGATAGAATGGAAGGTTGCCTTCAATTACTAGTACGATATTTTCATTATCACATTTTCCAGGGTACTGAAATATTAGCTCTCTGTGATCACCTTCTTTGAAGAACAGCGGTATGGAGCTGGAAATTTTTGCCAAAATTAATATAACTGAACAAAAATATATTGTTTTAACCTTAGTCAAAGACATGTTGGAGGCCATAAAATGATCTATTCCAATTAGGGTTTATGTTATCAGTCCAATACCAAGTAATTTCTGGTGCCAAACTATGATTAATAGTTATGAAATGAAATGAAATCGTGTTAGAAATTTACTTTAGGGCAAGTTCATTGATATCTTAGATACATAAATGTTCTTAATGTTACAACACGGTCGTGTTGAACTATATGATCAAATTGATTTACAGAACGATTCATTAGCCACTACTATAGTGACCTGTGCCGTAGAAAATGACGTTCGTCGCTCCAAAATCGTGAAGCTGCATTCAGTAACACCTGAATGTCTCCCTTATGAACAGTTCTTTGCTGCCTTCTGTTGGATACTGTTTATTAGATGTCTTAGGTGGCTGATAAACCTTAAGTGATAACAAAATCTTGGTCCCCAGAGCTGAAACGGCAGTTTCACGTTCAAGAATTCAACATGGAATTGATTGAATACGATACCACGCGATGATAAATCAAAGTCTCAGCTCCTTTTTCGTCCTTATAGTTATCCTTGCTTCAAGTTTGTTGTTGTTTTGATGGTGATTGCAATATTTCGTTGTACAGTATTTTCACGGACAGTAATAGGTAGGTTTATTTCTTGGGCATGTGCATCTCTTGGAACAGTAAACGTTCGCTTTACTTGCTGTTAAATACCATCACAAGTTTGGGCTGTATGGTTTTGTTTTATCCACTGTTGAATAAATGCAGACCTAGATCTTGTTGCTGAACTATATGGTCCTGAAGCTATACTTTAAAAGCATCAGTCATTCTTGTGTTCTCAGAATATGACCAAGTCTGTTTGCTCACCTAATCCTAAAAGAGGATTGATATAAACAGAATATCTTAAACAGCTAATAGTTACAGTTCTGTATATACAAACACTGGATAATAAGTATAAACCTCAATCTTTTACGCTACACGTTTTCATTTTTTTAAACAGAATCATTCAGTATATATTTCTTTACATTGAATTTCTTTAGAATTTGAATAATGAATTTCAGGAGGAAATTACCTGTTATTGAAGACATCTTATAAATTGTCCATTGTTTGTAATTACACGTCTTTGTCTAAAATGAAAACCTTTGTTAGGGAATGTTATAACTGTCTGCAAACTTTTTGCAAAGCATTTAATTTCAGTAGGAAGGCCGGGCACATACAGCTAAAAGAAATCATTCATGGAAAAGCGGGATTAAAATGTAAAATATAATACATACTTTCAAAATACAACAAATAACAGTGATGAATGGAAAATTAGGTATTAATGTAATGGAGACTGATACCCCTGAACTCATTTTTGCTCCCGAGATTTGTATTAGTAAACACTGACCCAATGTTGATGAAAATGATTACATGAATTAGAAAGAAACATGCAAAACTTACTGTTATAAAGAATTCCTGAATAGTGCCTGGTGATGCAGATCATAACCATTTACTGTCAATGTGCAGAGATCATAACTAGCAAAATGTATTATCTGAACCGTTCTGAGCAGACTGTTTGGATCAGTTATCATATTATCATGTGACAAATGATCTCCTTTTCTTGCCTCGGGCATCACATTCAAAATGCACAAGATTTCAGTTAACAATGTTCACACTTTGAAAAAAAATGCTATCAATGCTCTGCAAATAATTCTGTATCCATTAATGTGGTGTGTTGTAAACATGAAAGAGACTTTGATCAACCAGCAAATATTATCAGCAAATAAGAGAATAGAGAATGCAAGAGTCATAAATACATTATTGCCTGCTTGACTCTCTAAATACCTGATGAACATAGATCAAGAAGTCATAAAGCATTGGAATTTAAAGGGCCCAATTCCTGCAGTAAGGGGGGGGGGGGGGGTAAAACCTCTTGCCCGAATAATATTCTTCCATTTCCATGGGTGGAAATGCGGTCAGGGGGTGGGGGTATATGCTTGTTCCCTTTTCTGTAGTCTTTGACATATCATCGAATATAGGAATAAAAAACAGACCTCCCCCATCTTTTTTCCCTGCTTGTCAGCAAATTGTAGAGTATTCTAAAAAGGCACCCAAAAAGGGGAGAAACCCCCCCCCCCTTTTTCTTGTTTGACAAAAGATTTCTTATGTCTCCTTCATGTTCAAAAACAGATATGTGCTAATCCCCCTCTCTACAGGAAAATCATACTTTGAATGTAAATTGAAGTTTGTTTTCTAACACATGTATATCGCTACCTGCTAATGAGTGAGATAGGCCTATCTGATATTACGAACTTGACCAATAAATAAAATTACATGTCATGTGCATGTGTATTGATTTACATACTGGTAGTACACTGGGAATATATGATGCATAAAAAAAAAACCAAAATAACTGTTGTATTCACGGCCGTTACATAAGTTTAGTATCAACCAGTTGGATATGATTTGATTTTTTATACAGCACACATATCCCATAGGTGATCTGCCCAGACTGCCCAAGTTATCTCAGACTTGGCATTCAATAGGTTCATATGCTGTAGTAGTAGTGTTATTAGTATTAGTTATTAACTAATTCTAAAAATACTTCCGAAATGATTAGATGAATTGCACACAATAATAATCAAAATAACTGCTTACTGTTTGTTATAGGCTGCATTTAATCATCTTTCAGTTAACATTTGTCTTTTCATAATCCAAAGAAAAGACACTCCTCTCTTAATCCTTACTTTCTGTTATAGACAGGCAGCTTAACATCCTGTTGTCAGTATAATCCAAGCATAGCAAGTTATTCATCAAATGCAACATAAAACAGGGGCGGTGCTACGGGAGGGGGCGAATGCCCCCCCCCCCCCCTCTATGATTTTTCAAGTGATAAAAAAAAGAAAAGAGGAGAAAAAAAGGAGAAAAAAGAGGAGGAAGAAGAGGGAGATGAAAAAGAGGCCCGGGGCTTGCAACTATATAATACCCCTATTTGTTTATTTAAAATGTCAATAAATTCACCTGTGGGTCATTTTGCCTCCACCCCTCCTATCAAATTACCCTGGCACTGTCCCTGACATAAAATAATATTGCACTTAAAGGAAAATGTATGTACATTACAAACACTCTAAAATAAATCTGTCTATATTGTTTCGTGCACAACACTGGAATGGAAAACAGAAAGGCCCTTCAACTATGACATATTATGACATAACTTGTTTTTTCCACAACTCTTGCAAAAGTAATGAAATACACAGAGTACAATACAATGTACATGGAAGCCATTTTCCTAATCTTTAAAAGTGAAAATGAGCTCCAAAAATTGAACTTGTTGGATTGTTCCATCACTCTGATGTCATTAGTGACAAAATTTAGAGACGGTGAAATAGTTATGGCAAAATGACTCTCATCTAAATGTTTATTTGAGTTCATTTGAGTATTTTGCTACCTTTTGTAATGTCAAGTCCGTTGAATAGAAAAATGTATTCAAATTTTAAATTTAAGAGCAAAAAAATGTTTCATAATTTCATGTCTTCCTCACAGCCTGATTCCTTTTACACTAATTCAGCACCATATACTTCAAAATACTTAATTGTAGCCTTAGTATATGTCTAGCACAAGCATGTAACAAAAGGGTAATATCTTTTTAAAATAAAATACAGTATTGAAATTCACAAGATTTACTACAAAAAAGAAGAAACCATAAAAATGCTACTAATAATGAGAAGATATGATCATAAAAATTCACACATTTTGCATAGATTCCAATGCCTGAAATAAAAGCAGCTATCTAAGAATAAAACAGTAAATTTTGAGTCTTGGTGGCTGCCTCTAGCTCTGCCTTCTGCTTCGGTACCCAGTCATCATACTGAGCTCGGAAGAAGTTTCCTGCCACAGGGTCTCCAAGGTTATTCTCTGCAGCGTATCGCTTGAGGCAAAACTTGTAGCGTCGTTCTCGGTTCCTTGGACGATAAGCATCGGCGGGTTTGAATCCTGGCGGCTGCTTGTAGATGAGAAAACAGTATCGATGCAAACCTGAAAGAAGCAATTAAAACAGACCAAGAATTGGACTTAACCACTCATTCAAGAAGGCCATTTTTACCAATCCCAAACAGTAGGGTAGAAAGCACAAACAAGGAAATACACCTTAATTGATTCACGACAAGAGGGTTACCAAAGGCTGAATTCATCACCTTTTCGTCGGCTGCCTGGCATAAGGGAATGAGCGCCCTTGACGGGCAGAAGGGAACAAAGAAACATACAGTCAAATATTGAGATATATAAGAAATCTATGAATAATCACTTCAAAAATTTATACCAGATCTATTCTGGAATGTTCTCTTATCCCCTCTCTCCATATACCCTTTCCCTCTTTTAACTTCTTGCTCACTCTCTCGTGCTCTTTCCTTTTATAGCTTTTGGCATAAGTACTATATTTTCTTATTTATTCAGATTTGTTTTTAAAAATCATTTCATGTACTTTTTAATCTGTCTATGTTTATACTGATTGTAAACTGAACAATTTCAGCCTTCCAGCTGCTTGTTCTTTCTTTTATTTTGAATAAACCTATGAATGAAATGAATGAAATGAAATGAAGTAATTATTCATAGATTTCTTAAAACATCTCAATATGTGACTGCATGTCTCTTCGTTCCCTTTAGCTGGTCGAGGGCGCTCGTTCCCTTCTGCCGGCCAGGTACTGAATTCTGTCTATCACATAGGCTAAGTACAGTCACCACCTGGTTTCAGTAAGCCATGGGCGTCAATCATTTTAGGTTTTGGGGGACACTCTAAAGAAAAAGGTCCTCAGTTTAATTCTTTTTTTTGGGGGGGGGACACACACACCAAAATTTTGCTGACAAGCAAAAAAAAAAGGGTCCTCAACTTATGATTTGGGGGACATACCCTATTGTGTCCTCCACCTTTAAAAATTTGTGGGGACATGTCCCCGATTGACACCCATGCAGTAGGCAGGCTAAAGGGGATAAAAATTGGCATCAATGATGAAAATTGACCCAATTGGTGGATCATCCTACTAAAAGATAGTATATCTGGGTGCCGTTGCATGAAACTTGTTATCATAGTAACTTTGTCATCAATGGTAACTTTCATGGAATACTGGATTTTGATTGGCTGTTGAGCAACATTACCATGGTAGTTACCATTATTTGCAAAATTACTGTAATAGCAAGTTTTTATGCAACGGCACCCTGGAAAGAAATAAATTAACATAATACGTGGGAAAAACTGGAAAAAAAACACACACACTCTAATGTGCGTAATATCCCCTACAGCAGAAAGTAAGGAGAGACCACTTCCTTACATCTAAGCCACCCCTTTGCATTATACTGCACTTTGTTAAGTCACCCCCCCCTAACTTGAATAATTGGACCCAGGCGCGTAGCGGGGGGGGGGGGGGGATGATAGGGGCGGTCGCCCCCCCCCCCAAAAAAAAAAAAAAAAAACTGCCACAAACAAAACAAAACAAAAAAAACAAAAAAAAGGAAGAAAAAAGGAGTGAGCGAGAAAAAAAAGTAAGAGCGGGAGTAAACAAGGAACAGTGACAAAGAAACGTCGGAGCTTCATCCCTCCCTGCACCCTCCCCCCAAGTGAGCGCGCAAAGCGCGCTCAGTAAGTGATGCGCACACTTCGTGTGCTCACTACCACCTCCCCTAAAATGAAATCCTAGCTACGCCACTGATTGGACCAAGATTATGCCATGGTCTGAGTATGTAGAATGATAGAATCCCTAGATATAGTTGCATGACAGACACATATACTCCAACAAAATCAGCTGTAAGTTCAGTATGCTACACTGAGCAACTAATACTGGTGTATATATGTTGTTGTTGTTGTGGAGCACCCTAGACTATGGTGGCCCTGAAGTACGCTCGATAACAGGTCATGTGCGTTGTGAATTTCACAGCCAACTTTGCGCCCCAGTCGCGAAATTCGCAACCTGTGACACAAACTTTGCGTCCCAGTTGCGTCCCAGTCGCGACCTGTGACGCGAAATTCATGACCCGGAACCCGAAATTCATGACCGGGATGCAAAATTCATGACCTGAGATACAAATTCATGACCCTGAATGCGAAATTCATGATCCATGACCTGTGACACAAAATTCATGACCCGTTACACGAAATTCATGACCTAGGATGCGAAATTCGCGACTGGGACGCAAAGTTCGCGTCAGGGTCACGAATTTGATGTCGCACATGACCTGTAGTCGAGCGTACTTCAGGGCCACCATACTAGACTGACTGACCTACCTGTGCCCTCTGGTGCACCCGATCCCATATACTCGGAATGAACAGTGCCCGTCTTGGAGTCTCCACCAGTTACATTGATCATCATGAAATGATGAACCTCCCTCACGCTCTCAGATGCATCCCGGTCTGTCATGATGATGGTGTAAAGGGCACCCTCTTCAGCTGGGAAAGTGATGTGAGGCATGTCCTTCACCTGAAGTCATTTCAATAAAAAAATTCTTAAAGTTTTCTAGGGGTCAATACTATTATTGTTCATTTTTTTCATCACTCACTAAAATTTCAGATTTCTACGTTCCTCTCATGAATATTACTCTCGTTGCATGTTTTCAAAGCACAGATCAGTTTAAGAGTGGAAATATGTCCGCAATGAAGATGACATTCCAGCCAGAACTGTGTTTTTCCAGAGCAATAATTTGCAGTTTGTAGTCTTGGTTGCTATCAACTAAGCCTATGGATGCGTGTTTTATGTGCGTTGACAAGACTTTACAACCTTCACTGTTAGTTAGGCAAGTACAGGTTTATAGCCCCTTTCGTCTAATACCAGTTGCTTTAATTCCCATATCATCCAACACCACTATGGTTAAACCCATTTGGTCAACTATCAGTTTGGTCTAATTGCAGTTTGGTCCAATCATCACTTGGTCTAATAACTACTTAGGCTAATTGTCATTTTGTCCAATGATCAAGTGGTCTAATTTGCCACTTTGTCTACTTAGTTTTCCTCATTTCGTCTAACACCTGTTTGGTCAGTTCATCTAATCAGATAGACTAAGTGGTCTTACACCAAGTGGGTATTAGACGGAATGGACACAGCCTAACCGGAAATTATAGACAAGATGGTAAATGGGCTAAGTGGTAATTAGACTAAATGCTTATTAGACGAACTGGTTGCAGACGAAATGGGGTTAGACCATGTGGGACGAGACCAAATGGGCATTAGACAAAGTGGGATTAGACCAAGTGGCAATTCACCCTGGGAATATGTAGATGTTCTCTATAGGTTTCCATGGCTAGTGCATGTTATCACAAGGCTTGTTAACACTGAGAGGCAGTCTTTCTCAGAAGTTTGATGAAGGCTGATCAAATATCTTTTTTTTTTAAAGAACCTGCTGATGGAGTTTTGAAAGCAAAATGCAATAAAAGCACTCTTATAATAATGTGGCAAAATTAAAATATACCAAGACTATCAAGACTATCAAAGATTCTGTGGGAATATTGTACCACCATCAATACACCATCAATACAAAACACTGTGGCCTTTGCCATTTATCATTCAACTACATATAAAGAAATGGTTGGAATTAATCTTAAAACATAATGCAAATGTATACCAGCACATTTGCAACATACCAGCATGAACAATATTACACATCTCAAGTGTACCGGTACTTTACATGACTGCTAAGAACCGACCACTCCTATTGGATCACTTGTCTGGAAATTTGCATCACACGTTATAACTGATTATCGCCTGTTTGATAACTAATTTTCATAGATTTTCTTGTCATTGTTTGGAAAGCATTGTGTAACTGTGTTGTGTACATGATGAATATATATCATTTGGGGGAGTTAGCCAACTACTACAAGATACCAATTACAAAAAACAACAACAACAGGGGC
>CM057170.1:11806206-11854206 GCA_029962745.1 Echinometra lucunter
TTAATCATGTTTTGTTTCTCAGCTGATTAAAAATGGCATCTCCAAAGTGGACAGAGCTAGGTGTGGTACCAGACGTGATTGATGTTGCCCCTCCCCTTCGAGCTGAGATCGTCTATCCTTCAGGGGTGTCGTGTGACTTTGGGAATGAACTTACACCAACACAAGTGAGTAACTCTTTTACCCTGTTAATTTAATCATTTACCCTTCCTACAAACTGCAGATAAAAAATCAAATATGTGAGGCACAAAACTACTAACTATAGCTTTTGTGACTGGGACTGTCAACAATTTATCCAAAATTATATGAACAATAATACAAGTGATACGCACAGTTTAAGAGTTGTTTCCAGAGGCAAACCCCCAATCTGAAATTTAGCCAGAGGCTAATGCACTACAATGCACATCCCTAGTTTAAAAAAAAAAAGTCAATGTGGAGCATTCATTTTTGGGTCAAGCTATAAAGAGCATTATTTGTCCTGATCCTCGAATAGTATTGTTCAGGAGCCACGAAGTGTTTGTGAAAGTGGAGAGGGGGAAGGGGCGTGCAAACAAGAATAATCATTGCTGCATTATTGTATAGAGGCCAACGTGTCTACTCGAAAAAAGCCCCCGGTTTCGCGGCCCCTGTTGTTGTTGTTTTTGTTATTTGGTATCTTGTAGTAGTTGGCTAACTCCCCAAAATGATATATATTCATCATGTACACAACACATTTACACAATGCTTTACAAACAATGACTAGAAAATCTATGAAAATTAGTTATCAAACAGGCGATAATAACGTGTGATGCAAATTTCCAGACAAGTAATCCAATAGGAGTGGTCGGTTCTTAGCAGTCATGTAAAGTGCCGGTACACTTGAGATGTGTAATATTGTTCATGCTGGTATGTTGCAAATGTGCCGGTATACATTTGCATTATGTTTTAAGATTAATTCCAACCATTTCTTTATATGTAGTTGAATGATAAATGGCAAAGGCCACAGTGTTTTGTATTGATGGTGTATTGATGGTGGTACAATATTTCCACAGAATCTTTGATAGCTTGATAGTCTTGGTATATTTTAATTTCACCACATTATTATAAGAGTGCTTTTATTGCATTTTGCTTTCAAAACTCCATCAGCAGGTTCTTTAAAAAAAAAAAGAGATATTTGATCAGCCTTCATCAAACTTCTGAGAAAGACTGCCTTTCAGTGTTAACAAGCCTTGTGATAACATGCACTAGCCATGGAAACCTATGGCGAACATCTACATATTCCCAGGGTGAATTGCCACTTGGTCTAATCCTACTTTGTCTAATGCCCATTTGGTCTCGTCCCACATGGTCTAACCCCATTTCATCTGCAACCAGTTCGTCTAATAAGCATTTGGTCTAATTGCCACTTAGCCCATTTACCATCTCGTCTATAATTTCCAGTTAGGCTGTGTCCATTCCGTCTAATACCCACTTGGTGTAAGACCACTTAGTCTATCTGATTAAATGAACTGACCAAACAGGTGTTAGACGAAATGAGGAAAACTAAGTAGTCAAAGTGGCAATTAGACTACTTGATGACAAATGACAATTAGCCTAAGTAGTTATTAGACCAAGTGATGATTGGACCAAACGGCAATTAGACCAAACTGATAGTTGACCAAATGGGTTTAACCATAGTGGTGTCGGATGATATGGGAATTAAAGCAACTGGTATTAGACGAAAGGGGCTATAAACCTGTACTTGCCTAACTAACAGTGAAGGGTGTAAAGTCTTGTAAACGCACATAAAACACGCATCCATAGGCTTAGTTGATAGCAACCAAGAATACAAACTGCAAATTATTGCTCTGGAAAAAAACACAGTTCTGGCTGGAATGTCATCTTCATTGCTGACATATTTCCACTCTTAAACTGATCTGTGCTTTGAAAACATGCAACGAGAGTAATATTCATGAGAGGAACGTAGAAATCTGAAATTTTAGTGAGTGATGAAAAAAATGAACAATAATAGTATTGACCCCTAGAAAACTTTAAGAATTTTTTTATTGAAATTACTTCAGGTGAAGGACATGCCTCACATCACTTTCCCAGCTGAAGAGGGTGCCCTTTACGCCATCATCATGACAGACCGGGATGCATCTGAGAGCGTGAGGGAGGTTCATCATTTCATGATGATCAATATATCTGGTGGAGACTCCAAGATGGGCACTGTTCATTCCGAGTATATGGGATCGGGTGCACCACAGGGCACAGGTAGGTCAGTCAGTCTAGTATGGTGGCCCTGAAGTACACTCGACTACAGGTCATGTGCGACATCAAATTCGTGACCCTGACGCGAACTTTGCGTCCCAGTCGCGAATTTCGCATCCTAGGTCATGAATTTCGTGTAACGGGTCATGAATTTCGTGTAACGGGTCATGAATTTCGTGTCACAGGTCATGGATCATGAATTTCGCATTCCGGGTCATGAATTTCGCATCCCGGTCATGAATTTCGGGTTCCGGGTCATGAATTTCGCGTCACAGGTCGCGACTGGGACGCAACTGGGACGCAAAGTTCGTGTCACAGGTTGCGAATTTCGCGACTGGGGTGCAAAGTTGGCTGTGAAATTCACAACGCACATGACCTGTTATCGAGCGTACTTCAGGGCCACCATAGTCTAGGGTGCTCCACAACAACAACATATATGCACCAGTATTAGTTGCTCAGTGTAGCATACTGAACTTACAGCTGATTTTGTTGGAGTATATGTGTCTGTCATGCAACTATATCTAGGGATTCTATCATTCTACATACTCAGACCATGGCATAATCTTGGTCCAATCAGTGGCGTAGCTAGGATTTCATTTTGGGGAGGTGGTAGTGAGCACACGAAGTGTGCGAATCACTTACTGAGCGCGCTTTGCGCGCTCCCTTGGGGGGAGGGTGCAGGGAGGGATGAAGCTCCAACGTTTCTTTGTCACTGTTCCTTGTTTACTCCCGCTCTTACTTTTTTTTCTCGCTCACTCCTTTTTTCTTCCCTTTTTTTTTTTTTTTTTTTGGGGGGGGGGGGGGCGACCGCCCCTATCATCCCCCCCCCGCTACGCGCCTGGGTCCAATTATTCAAGTTGGGGGGGGGGGGTGACTTAACAAAGTGCAGTATAATGCAAAGGGGTGGCTTAGATGTAAGGAAGTGGTCTCTCCTTAGTTTCTGCTGTAGGGGATATTACGCACATTAGAGTGTGTGTGTTTTTTTCCAGTTAATCCCACGTATTATGTTAATTTATTTCTTTCCAGGGTGCCGTTGCATAAAAACTTGCTATTACAGTAATTTTGCAAATAATGGTAACTACCATGGTAATGTTGCTCAACAGCCTATCAAAATCCAGTATTCCATGAAAGTTACCATTGATGGCAAAGTTACTATGATAACAAGTTTCATGCAACGGCACCCAGATATACGATCTTTTAGTAGGATGATTCACCAATTGGGTCAATTTTCATCATTGATGCCAATTTTTATGAAGACGGGGACATGTCCCCACTAACTTTTAAAGGTGGAGGACACAATAGGGTATGTCCCCCAAATCATAAGTTGAGGACCCTTTTTTTTTGCTTGTCAGCAAAATTTTGGTGGGTGTGTCCCCCCCCCCCCAAAAAAAGAATTAAACTGAGGACCTTTTTCTTTAGAGTGTCCCCAAAATCTAAAATGATTGACGCCCATGGCTTACTGAAACCAGGTGGTGACTGTACTTAGCCTATGTGATAGACAGAATTCAGTACCTGACCGGCAGACTCGGAAGGGAACGAGTGCCCTCGACCGGCTAAAGGGAACGAAGAGACATGCAGTCACATATTGAGATGTTTTAAAAAATCTATGAATAATTACTTCATTTCATTTCATTCATAGGTTTATTCAAAATAAAAGAAAGAACAAGCAGCTGGAAGGCTGAAATTGTTCAGTTTACAATCAGTATAAACATAGACAGATTAAAAAGTACATGAAATGATTTTTAAAAACAAATCTGAATAAATAAGAAAATATAGTACTTATGCCAAAAGCTATAAAAGGAAAGAGCACGAGAGAGTGAGCAAGAAGTTAAAAGAGGGAAAGGGTATATGGAGAGAGGGGATAAGAGAACATTCCAGAATAGATCTGGTATAAATTTTTGAAGTGATTATTCATAGATTTCTTATATATCTCAATATTTGACTGTATGTTTCTTTGTTCCCTTCTGCCCGTCAAGGGCGCTCATTCCCTTATGCCAGGCAACCGACGAAAAGGTGATGAATTCAGCCTTTGGTAACCCTCTTGTCGTGAATCAATTAAGGTGTATTTCCTTGTTTGTGCTTTCTACCCTACTGTTTGGGATTGGTAAAAATGGCCTTCTTGAATGAGTGGTTAAGTCCAATTCTTGGTCTGTTTTAATTGCTTCTTTCAGGTTTGCATCGATACTGTTTTCTCATCTACAAGCAGCCGCCAGGATTCAAACCCGCCGATGCTTATCGTCCAAGGAGCCGAGAACGACGCTACAAGTTTTGCCTCAAGCGATACGCTGCAGAGAATAACCTTGGAGACCCTGTGGCAGGAAACTTCTTCCGAGCTCAGTATGATGACTGGGTACCCAAGCAGAAGGCAGAGCTAGAGGCAGCCACCAAGACTCAAGATTTACTGTTTTATTCTTAGATAGCTGCTTTTATTTCAGTCATTGGAATCTATGCAAAAATGTGTGAATTTTTATGATCATATCTTCTCATTATTAGTAGCATTTTTATGGTTTCTTCTTTTTTGTAGTAAATCTTGTGAATTTCAATACTGTATTTTATTTTAAAAAGATATTACCCTTTTGTTACATGCTTGTGCTAGACATATACTAAGGCTACAATTAAGTATTTTGAAGTATATGGTGCTGAATTAGTGTAAAAGGAATTAGGCTGTGAGGAAGACATGAAATTATGAAAATATTTTTTGCTCTTAAATTTAAGATTTGAATACATTTTTCTATTCAACGGACTTGACATTACAAAAGGTAGCAAAATACTCAAATAAACTCAAATGAACATTTAGATGAGAGTCATTTTGCCAAAACTATTTCACTGTCTCTAAATTTTTGTCACTAATAAAATCAGAGTGATGGAACAATCCAACAAGCTCAATTTTAGGAGCTCATTTTCACTTTAAACGATTAGGAAAATGGCTTCCATGTACATTGTATTGTACTCTGTGTATTTCACTACTTTTGCAAGAAATGGGAGTTGTGTCATACTCAACTAGTTGAAGGGCCTGTCTGTTTTCCATTGCAGTGTTGTGCACGAAACAATATAGACATATTATTTTAGAGTGTTTGTAATGTACATACATTTTCCTTTAAGTGCAATATTATTTTATGTCAGGGACAGTGCCAGGGTAATTTGATAGGAGGGGTGGGGGCAAAATGACCTACAGGTGAATTTATTGACGTTTTAAATAAACAAATAGGGGTATTATATAGTTGCAAGCCCGGGCCTCTCTTTCCCCACCCTCTTCTATCTTCTTCCTCCTCTTCTTTCCTCTTTTTTTTCTCCTCTTTTCTTCTTTTTTAATACTTGAAAAATCATAGTCCATGTTATATATCCACCAGGTAAAGCCACATGCACGAATAGAACATCTTATGGAGTTATGTCACTACGCTGTACAGCTGAAAAGGGATCTTAAGTTGGAAAATTTGAATGCTACCAAAATGGTAATATCACACCCTTAATGTCAAAACCTGATATGCACGGTTCACACTTTACACAAACTATTACAATTGAAGCACCTTGCCCGGTAAAATGCTGTTCATCCCTATACTATGAGCTCAAAGGTGTAGATAAATGCAATGATACTATGTGGGATCCCGGTTTGGGAAATGAAATTAATCAAAAGGAATGTTCTAGTGAAATAACTAGTTCGCCTCAGATGAGTACTGTCCAAAGGAAGGTTGATGACTCTGGTTTACAGTCCACACCTTTTTCAGCTACTCTGGAAGATCAAAGCAGTCAACCATTTAATCGTAAATTATTTTATTTGATATTCTCACCACTAGCATTAATCATTATAGTTTTGTGGAGTATACACTATAAGTGTACGTAAAAAGCAAGAGCAATTCAATTCAGTTCAATTCAATTCCATTTATTTGCAAATATTTCATCATAAGAATTTACAAAAGATAAAAATCGGGTGGCACCTTAAGCTTTCGCTTGTCGAGCAAGGTGCCCCCATAAACAAAACAGAACAGAAAAACAATATAAGAGTAACAGAATGCATATGGCATAGAAACTTAAAGCAGAATTACAGAAACAAATAATTACATAGAACTTAAACACATAACATGAAATATATATTAAAAAGACATTACAACACAAACATAACACTACATAAACTTGGTAAATGGAGGTGATACAGCAAGACAAAGATAAAATAAGAAATAAATGTACATTTTAACATGGATGGGGATAATTATGGCAAGTGGGACATAAGAAGAGACATCTTGAGAGTTCTTTTGAATCCAGTAAGCAGTAAGTTTTTAAATGAGTTATCGATGGATTTCCAAACATTAATACCATTGTTTATGATTGATTGGTTTTGCGATGAGGAATATTTGAAAAGTTTAGGTCGGTATTAATTATTTTGTCTTGTATTTATGGAATGAATGAGGTTTTGTTTAACAAAGCAATTCATAAATATTTGGGGTATATGACCTGCAGTAAGTTTATATATGAATAATGCTGTGTTAAAGTGAATCAATTTTTCTAAGGGAAGCTTATTATGATATGAGAACAGGGGTGCTGTGTGTTCTAAATAGTGGGCACTAGAGCATAGTATGCCCTTTTTTTTAAATGTTCGACTATTTTAAGACGTTCTTTGGTTGCACGTCCCCATAGAAGAATACAGTAATGGAAATACGGAAGAATCATTGAATTATACAATAATATTAAAACACTTTGCGGGACAAACTGTTTAATCTTGTTTTGGGGAGTTAAATAACATAACATTCATCAGTAGCCGATTTGCTTTGAACCAATCGTTTATTTTAACCAACTCATGGTTTGTTTTTGTTATAAGTGAGTTTATATCTTTATCAAAGGTGAATAAGGCGGTATCGTCAGCATATACAGTAAGATATATTCAAAGAAACTCGATGATTTAACAAGGTCATTAACATACAATACAAATAAAAGGGGACCTAAAATACTGCCTTGTGGGATACCTGTGGAGATTGGGAGTATGGTTGAGTCAGAACCTTTAAAATGTACATATTGTTGTCGATCGGTCAAGTATGATATAAACCACTGATGTGCAATGCCTCTAATACCAAAGGACTTGAGCTTTTAGATGAGTATATGGAATGATTAAGCAAATCGAAGGCCTTACTTAAATCAATTTTAAAAAAAGACCAAGTACACATTCCCTTTGTCGATGTGGGATATTATCGACTCAATTGTATGTAACAAAGCTAGTTCTGTAGAGTGTTGTGCTCTGAAACCAAATTGCTGAGGAATTAGCAATGCATTTACTGTAAGGTATTTATACAGTCTATTATAAACTACACGCTCTAAGACTTTTGACAAGGTGGGGAGTAGAGAGATGGGACGATAATTATTCAAAACATTAACGTCACCAGATTTGTAAATAGGAATAACTTTACTTACTTTCAGTTTACTCGAAACTTGTCCGTTAGAGATTGAAAGATTACAAATATGAGCTAAAGGTAAAGAAAAAGAAAGCAAGAGAAATTGCACGAGAGAGGAATCGATCCAGTTCTGCACATGCACGAAAGGGAACATTTTTTTTTTTTTTTTTTTTTTTTGCTAAACGGTCATAATTTTTTTCTTCATTTGGATAATCATCTAACTAGATCCAATCATTAATAATAAGAAGGAAGCTGTCATAAATCTACATAAAATACATTACTATAATACTGATTTTGGATACGTACTGTTTAGATGACTGTAAAAGAAAAAAAAATCTAATTAGCGATATGTGCGAACAGAATTTGGAAGCTTTCCAAAATGAATTAGATAATGATTTGAATAAATTTGTTAATTACTAGTATCTGAATATGATCCACTTTTTTTATTTTCGTATTCTGCATTTGACTGACCAGCCTTTATGAGTGTCAATGTCCATATACGCTTAACGCCTCGTTTTGGCGAGTATGCCGAGGTGTAACGAGGCGGTGGTCTCGGCGAGAGAGGGGAGAGAGGAGCGGGGAGTGACAGAACGGGAAAAGAGTGGTGATAGAGGCTGGATAGGGGCTTTCTCCTCCCATTGTTTTGAATTTTTAAACAAATTAATGAAGTGTAATCGTGTTTCAGTGCAACAGCAGAATACAGTCGCTAGTTCTGAAC
This sequence comes from Echinometra lucunter, assembly GCA_029962745.1. Classification (NCBI taxonomy): domain Eukaryota; kingdom Metazoa; phylum Echinodermata; class Echinoidea; order Camarodonta; family Echinometridae; genus Echinometra; species Echinometra lucunter. The sequence continues at coordinate 11,814,532 of CM057170.1, forward strand.
ACATTTGAGGCGTCCATTATACTGGACAATATAGTGATAGTAATGTAGATGCCGATTATGAATAAATTGTGATGTACTATTGGCAGAAATTGTGCATGTCTGTCAGCTATTTATCTACATCTACATGCATGATCATGATTATACATGCACCTATACCGGGGCGGCGCGAGGGTATTTTGATAGGGGGCAAGATGACCCATAGGTGAATGTATTGACGTTTTAAATGAACAAATATGGGTATATAGTTGCAAGCCCCAGGCCTCTCTTTCTCTACACTCTTCTTTCTTGCTCCTACTCTTTTTCTTCTTTTTCTCCTCTTTTTTTTTATCACTTGTAAAATCATAGGGGGCGGTCGCCCCCCTCCCCCCCGTAGCGCCGCCCTTGCACCTATATGTTTTCCATGTTCTATCCCATTAATCTTTTCTTTCCTTTTTTTTTTCCATATACCAGGCCCGGCAACCCTTCGGGTTAGCCGGCAGGTTATAATGTTGACATATACAATGACAGAATATAATCACAATACACAATAATACATAATATAATGATATACTCTTATACAATAAGTATACCGCGATGTCACCTGTGTCATTCTGGTGACCTCTGTTGCTGAACACATGATTAATATCTCGTGTTTGCCCTACAGAAACCAGAAGGAAGCTTGAAGCAGAAGAGGTTTTGAGTTTTACAAATGTAGTTTCATTGTTTAAATTAGATTAGTTACAACTTCTGGAAAAAGTAAAATTCTCAAGACTGACTACTCCGCGAACACAATATGCAAAGATCTTTCACTTTTACAAGACAGTTGGGGAAGAACACAGTTCTGTGAAATAGGCCTAATTGCAGAAGGAAACACCAGTTATTTTCACTCGGCGGATATTATACTGATCCTGTAATTCAGGGACTATTTCAAGGACAACAGAATGCAGTGATGCTAGCACATACAATGAATTCGAGCATATATATTGCAATATTTGTACTAACACTTTGTGTACAAAATTCGAATGCCACATTTTGCAACAGTTCTCAATCTATGATTGTATCTCAGCCCCTGGATATCACAGTCAAAGAAGGGGAGGATGCAGTATTTTTATGCACGGTATCTAGGTTTAATCCTGATACAAACGTTATCAAATGGGTCGTTAATCAGGCAACCTACTCCATCGTCAGGTCAAATACATTTGATCCACTTTCAAAGGAAATGACATCGAGCATTGGATTCTCAAATATTGGAAGAGGAGGTCATACCCAAAAATGTGTTTCTAAAATACTGAATTCGAATAAACAATGGACAATGTGCATTTCACGAGAATCTGTCTTGAATGTCCTTTATTTTCCCAAACGGAGAGATTTACAATGCAGTGCAAACAAAGCAAAAGACCTGCGAGAAGAGGAAAACATCCGAATAAGATGCGAAGTTCTTCAAGGCAATCCTCCCGTGAATTTGACATGGTTTATGGATGGGATAAATATACTTCGATCAAGAGGCTACCTTCGTGACAACTCTCAAATTATTTTGCAAGATCTTAAGGTCAATCATTCTTTCCATAATACAACAATTGAGTGTTCGGTAAGAAATGAAGAATTCTTTCCTGGGTGAGAAGTTAAAATGCATCATAGGGCCATTTATGGTTCTACGACAACCACTCTTTCATCTTCACCCCACTTACACCACTCTACAGAATCTTGAGGAATTGATGCATATTAGTTGTGAAGGTAAGGCTTACCCTCCGATACAAATGTTCCGATGGCTTTGTGTGCCTTCAGATGTATTTCATGGATGCAATGCAGATACGAAGTGTTTGCAACATGTCTTGCTAAAAACTCCGAAGGTGTATCTACTGCAACTTCAACAATCGCAATTTGCTTGCCAGCAGCATATAACACATATTTTTAGAAGAACTGCACAGATAAAGGACTTAAGCTTCAACAACTTGATGTTATCAACAGTTCCAGAAACGTCGCCACCAATGTATTGAAAACGTATTCTTCTAGCCTTTCCTCTAGTTGTGTATCTGATTGTTCAATAGCTTTTGGAAATACGGACGATGATTCCTCACTTAATACGAGTTCAAGCTCAACAGACAGTCCAGAGGAAAGGGATAGCATCATTCATCTCTATGTAAACCAGGAGGTGGTTGAGATGCATTGTGTTTGAAGAACTGACCCTGTTAACAACTAATATCCATTGTTTGGTATCATCTCAGATGCAGTGAAAACAAGCAATCAACAAATTATTTCAAAATCACTAACGGCCAGCTTAGACAGGAGTAAAACGAAAAAAAGATCTGGGGTGTATATTCGGCCTGGTGTTCATTTTTCTTTTCTTTTTTTTTTTCAGTTTCATTATGCGCGAAGAAGCCTATAGTTACACATTCAACGAGAAAAAAGTGACTGCCTGAATACTGAAGTTTTTGTGCCTGTCTAGAAAGAGAGACATCATGGTTTTAAAAAGATGCAAAGCTTAATGAATAAGACAGTAGTGTCTTATACTGTGTAAACATGTCAAAGTCAAAAAATAAAGAAGTCTATATAACTATGAATATTCATTATGTTTAGAATGTTATGCAAAACAAAGAAAATATTACTATGCATTGTCGATGTGAGTCAGAATGCTTTCATCTCACATCCTTCTGATATAACATGTAAGAAGTGCAAAAGCAAAACTTTTACCACTATTTTGAACGTCAAAATTTTCCAGCATTAGATTTCCCTCTTTTTTAAAAAAGTGAAAATCTGATTGCAAGTTTAGTTCATTGATCTTATTGCTCGAGATCGAGAATATAGTTATAAAACTCACTAACAGTAAATTTGAAATATTATGTTTATAAAGTGTAACCTCTCATTAATACGAGTTTTTAATTTCTGAGTTAATAACAATCAAAAGTGCAATTTTTACATTTAGAAGAATCACACATTAAATCCTTGTTTCTTTCCTATACCTTTTTTCTATTCAAAATGATTTTCTATTCCTTCTTGATCTTCTTTTTCCCATTTTAAAACATTAGTATGCACTTCGTAGATCAGTATTAAAAAGATACAGAAAATCAGTATTTACGTATCAATGTATAATGTACACTGTATTTAAGAAAATTGTATATATCATGATGCCTTCACTTAAACAAGTTCAGATTGCACTATATTTCTCAATATAAAAATCCACACACCATCTGCTTTCTTCATTTCTTATACCCTTTACCTTTGCCTTTCTTTGTCTATAGCCACTCCTTCTCAGTCCATCCCCTTCCCTTTTCCCGCCCTCATTATTTTCCTTCTTGCCATATCATCTTGCAGTATAAACCAATTCGTAGTAATCTCTCCTATGTAACTTAACTTTTACTTTTAATTGGACTGTTATTATATTATATATTTTGTAAATCTGTATTTATATCATATTTGTAAGTTTATTCTCTTTGTTGTATGTCACAGTCATGTATTGTTTTTGTTGTATGTCACAGTCATGTATTGTTTTTGTTGTATGTCACAGTCATGTATTGTTTTTGTCATGCAGGGCCCTCATTGAAAGCAGTTTTTAAAAAAAAAACTGAAGAGACTACCCTGCTTGAATAAAACTAGATAAAAAAAACCAAATAAATATACCGGTATGTCAGTTTATAATAACACCACATGAACAAATCGTAACGAACTCAAAGTTGGTAGAAATGTTTTCTTCATACTAGAACCAGATGGAAAAACTGGATAGAACTAGATTTCATAACATGATCATAATAACCCAAGTGGTTATAGATATCATGACGTTGAGATAGTATTGTTTATTTTATACTCATAAACTTTGAACAGATTCCACGTATATAACTCGTTGCTCTGTTGTTTGTTCAGTTTATAACTCAAGATAAACCCTTCTTCTTCTTTCGTTGTATGGTATCGGCAATCAGTCATATTTGACTATTGTTGCCAATGACATAACTAAAGAATTCACTTCAGTATTTCTTTCTCTCTCTTTCTTTATCTCTTTCAATTTACATATAATATCAAGTATATTTTGAACTATTTTTATACATATCTGTTATCAAAACTGAGAAAGGAAGATGAGTAAAAGAAAAAAACACCACATGCTTCAGCTCGGTTCCAAGCTAGCGCTTGCCCAGCCCTTTCATAGATGCAATAGCAGTACATAGCACCGTTTTTTTCGGGCATACCTAGGTAACTCATTCCCGGGGGATTTGTTATTATTTTTTGTTTCGAATAATATTTTATTCTTCCTCTTGAGATATACATTTCAAGAAATAATCATATAACATATATCACATAATAGTTTACAAACAAGGAAACCTAATGTTGACTGCATAACAAGATTAATTTTTCAAAAAAAAAAGAAAAAAGAAAAAAAGTAATACAATGCATCAATTGATGGACATCGAAAAAGTACAAATTTTACATACATGACCATTCCTTCATACGATATTTTTAAAATTAGAACAAAAAGAATTAATATAGCATTCTCAGAGGAAGTTATTAACTCTGAAATTCTTGATAGAGCGCCATCTCCCAGGCCAGTGATCGGGAACGATCATATCACCCTACCAGGGCTAGGGCTCTATACCAGCGCCAGCCTTCACCCCTCAGACGGAGTCAGATGCCGGAAATCGGGGCTGGCACTGGCCGGCAGGCCGTGTTCTCAGTGAGAAATCAAGGGACTTCAGTCAGTACGAACTTCATGAAAGGTATGTGCTGTAACGGAACGATCTGCGATATACTGAAGTAAGAAAATAGAATTTTGGAGGTTTGTTTTCAATATATGACCCCGGGATATGACCCAATCAACCAGCCTTGGCGCTGAAAATGCACTCCCACCTGTTCACTGGTTACGTAATGTCTACTCGTCTAGCTCGAGCCCAGTGAGGGAAATCCCCGCTTGAGCGCTCCCCCTTTCCTCCTCCGCTTTCATTATGCATTACAGGGAAACTCGACATAAGAGTGAGTTATATTAGGTCTTGTAAGCTTATCTTTCGTTTTTGTAAACTTTTAATTCGATTGTTGGGTATGTTGGGATATTGAAAAAAAATGATGAACAGGCCTGTCAAAATCGTACCCCCCCCCCCCCCCCACAAATTGGATAGGGGTCTACAGCCATATTTAGTTATAACCTTGTATAGTGAAAGTGAATTACAACTTCGATTGAATTTTTTTTTAAAGTTTCTGTTGGCTTGTCGACACACGATTGCTACCAAATATGTTGCAATATAATTTGGTAATCCTGGGGTTTCAGGGGTGTAATTCCATCGCTAATTTCAACACAGACTGTCTTGTACCTGAATCCTAACCCGTCCCTAACCCTAATCCTAACCCTAACCCTGTCCCTGACCCTAACCCTATCCATAATCCTAATCCTAATCATAATCCCAATCCTAACCATAATCCATACACAACAGTCTGTTGTATGATAGGAAGAGGTGTGCTGAAGTTAGCGATCAAATGTAAGTGCAAATAATTTATACCCCTGAAACCCAGGATTTACCTATAATTTTACCTCTTTGTTGACTGATCATGTTTATCTTAATCATGTTTTGTTTCTCAGCTGATTAAAAATGGCATCTCCAAAGTGGACAGAGCTAGGTATGGTACCAGACGTGATTGATGTTGCCCCGACCCTTCGAGCTGAGATCGTCTATCCTTCAGGGGTGTCGTGTGACTTTGGGAATGAACTTACACCAACACAAGTGAGTAACTCTTTTACACCGTTAATCTAATAATTTACCCTTCCTACAAACTGCAGTTAAAAATATCATGTGAGGCACAAAACTACTAACTATAGCTTTTGTGACTGGGACTGTCAACAATTTATCCAAAATTATATGAACAATAATATATTATTACAAGTGATACACACAGTTTAAGAGTTGTTTCCAGAGGCCAACCCCCAATCTGAAATTTAGCCAGAGGCTAATGCACTACAATGCCTTAAATTTCAATGCACATCCCTAGTTTAAAAAAAAAGTCAATGTGGAGCATTCATTTTTGGGTCAAGCTATAAAGAGCATTATTTGTCCTGATCCTCGAATAGTATTGTTCAGGAGCCACGAAGTGTTTGTGAAAGTGGAGAGGGGGAAGGGGCGTGCAAACAAGAATAATCATTGCTGCATTATAGAGGCCAACGTGTCTACTCGAAAAAAGCCCCTGGCTTCGCGGCCCCTGTTGTTGTTGTTTTTGTTATTTGGTATCTTGTAGTAGTTGGCTAACTCCCCAAAATGATATATATTCATCATGTACACAACACAGTTACACAATGCTTTCAAAACAATGACTAGAAAATCTATGAAAATTAGTTATCAAACAGGCGATAATCAGTTATAACTTGTGATGCAAATTTCCAGACAAGTGATCTAATAGGGGTGGTCGGTTCTTAGCAGTCATGTAAAGAACCGGTACACTTGAGATGTGTAATATTGTTCATGCTGGTATGTTGCAAATGTGCTGGTATACATTTGCATTATGTTTTAAGATTAATTCCAACCATTTCTTTATAAATTATGTAGTTGAATGATAAATAGCAAAGGCCACAGTGTTTTGTATTGATGGTGTATTGATGGTGGTACAATATTTCCACAGAATCTTTGATAGCTTGATAGTCTTGGTATATTTTAATTTCACCACATTATTATAAGAGTGCTTTTATTGCATTTTGCTTTCAAAACTCCTTCAGCAGGTTCTTTAAAAAAAAAAAGATATTTGATCAGTCAGCCTTCATCAAACTTCTGAGAAAGACTGCCGCTCAGTGTTAACTAGCCTTGTGATATAGAGAACATCTACATATTCTCCGGGTGAATTGCCACTTCGTCTAAACCCACTTTGTCTAATGCCCATTTGGTCTCATCCCACATGGTCTAACCCCATTTCATCTGTAACCAGTTCATCTAATAGGCATTTGGTCTAATTGCCACTTAGCCCATTTACCATCTTGTCTATAATTTCCAGTAAGGCTGTGTCCATTCCGTCTAATACCCACTTGGTGTAAGACCACTTAGTCTATCTGATTAGATGAACTGACCAAACAGGTGTTAGACGAAATGAGGAAAACTAAGTAGACAAAGTGGCAAATTAGACCACTTGATCATTGGACAAAATGACAAATAGCCTAAGTAGTTATTAGACCAAGTGATGATTGGACCAAACGGCAATTAGACCAGATTGATAGTTGACCAAATGGGTTTAACCATAGTGGTGTTGGATGATCTGGGAATTAAAGCAACTGGTATTAGACCAAAGTGGCTATAAACCTGTACTTGCCTAACTAACAGTGAAGTCAGTGTAAAGTCTTGTAAACGCATATAAAACACGCATCCATAGGCTTAGTTGATAGCAACCAAGACTACAAACTGCAAATTATTGCTCTGGAAAACACAGTTCTGGCTGGAATATCATTTTCATTGCTGACATATTTCCTCTCTTAAATTGATCTATGTTTTGAAAACATGCAACTAGAGTAATATTCATGATAGGAAGGTAGAAACCTGAAATTTTAGTGAATGATGAAAAAAATGAACAATATAGTATTGACCCCTAGAAACCTTTAAGAATTTTTTTAATTAAAATGACTTCAGGTGAAGGACATGCCTCACATCACTTTCCCAGCTGAAGAGGGCGCCCTTTACACCATCATCATGACAGACTGGGATGCACCTGAGAGCGTGAGGGAGGTTCATCATTTCATGATGATCAATGTATCTGGTGGAGACTCCAAGACGGGCACTGTTCATTCTGAGTACATTGGATCGGGTGCACCACAGGGCACAGGTAGGTCAGTCAGTCTAGTATGGTGGCCCTGAAGTACGCTCGACTACAGGTCATGTGCGACATGAAATTCGTGACCCTGACGCAAACTTTGCGTCCCAGTCGCGAATTTCGCATCCTAGGTCATGAATTTTGGGTCACGAATCATGAATTTTGCATCACGGGTCATGAATTTTGCATCCCAAGTCATGAATTTCGCATCCCGGGGCATGAATTTCGAGTCCTGGGTCATGAATTTTGCAGTCTGGGTCATGAATTTCGCATCCCGGTTATGAATTTTGGTTTCCTGGTCATGAATTTCGCGTCATAGGTCGCGACCGGGACGTAACTGGGACGCAACTGGGACGCAAAGTTTGTGTCACAGGTTGCGAATTTCGCGACTGGGGCGCAAAGTTGGCTGTGAAATTCACAACGCACATGAGCTGTTATCGAGGCTCGACGAGCGTACTTCAGGGCCACCATAGTCTAGGGTGCTCCACAACAACAACATATATACACCAGTATTAATTAGTTGCTCAGTGTAGGATACTGAACTTACAGCTGATTTTGTTGGGGTATATGTATCTGTCATGCAACTATATCTAGAGATTCTATCATTCTACATACTCAGACCATGGCATAATCAGGGTCCCATGGCAACCAAACTTGGATGATAGATGAACTAGGGGTAACATCATGTTGTAGTGCTGTCGGAGGTCACATGGTGAGGTCAAAGGTCATTTGAGGTCAAATGTTAGAGTTTACTTGCAAGACTGTCTTATGACAAATAACTTTGCAACTGTTTCTCCCTTTTCAACTAAACTTGGGTAATAGATGCACTTGGGGGACCTTCGTGTTATAGTGACATCGGATGACACATGGTAAGATCTGTTTTAATTGCTTCTTTCAGGTTTGCATCGATACTGTTTTCTCATCTACAACCAGCCACCAGGATTCAAACCCGCCGATGCTTATCGTCCAAGGAGCCGAGAACGACGCGTCAAGTTTTGCCTCAAGCGATACGCTGCAGAGAATAACCTTGGAGACCCTGTGGCAGGAAACTTCTTCCGAGCTCAGTATGATGACTGGGTACCGAAGCAGAAGGCAGAGCTAGAGGCAGCTACCACCACTCAAGATTTACTCTTCTATTCCTAGATACCAGGGGAGTGTTTCATCAACATTTGTTGTCTGACAAGTTGTCAGATCTGACATCTTTCCTTGATTTCGATTGGCTGAGAAGCATCGTTACTATGGCAACTGTCGGATAAAACAGACTTTGTCGGATAAAACATCCGACAAGTCCTTTCATGAAACGCTCCCCTGAAGCTGCCGTTGAAGCTTAAAACTGTACCAATCACCTGAAAGACATTTTGGCTCTCATCGTTACCGGGGGGGGGGGGGAATTATGTTAGGGGTTTCATATCACTATGCCATGTTCGATATACAAGCTTCAATATTACTTTTGATGTTAGTTTTTGTAATGTCTTTTTGTAAAGGACTCGGAGGAAATATTGTAAGTAAAAATAATTTTTTTTGTATATCTGTTATGAAATCATTTGAAATGCTTACCTGTATAACTACTGTAAGTAGTATATGATGCAGAAGAATTCAAGCTCTATGAACTGTCTGGTGACATGCTTAAGGATGTTGAAATATTTGTCAACAAAATATCATTGTAGAAAAGTGCAAATCTATTTTTCATGTTGGTAGATAAATGTTATATAAACATTTAAAACATACCATTAGCTTGATGGATAAAACTGTTAATACTTCAAAATGATGAATGAAAAATTACTGTATTTTTTTGCTAACTTTGTATAATATAAACGTCAAAGGATGGAAATTGATAAATAAAGTTTTAATTCAAGCAGAAAATTAATGTTTCTATCATTATTATATTTGATACAAGTCAAGACTTAAAACTGTCTAGACAACTTCTACAAGTTGTTTTTTTCTTTTTCTTCCCCTTTTATTTCTTCTTCTTTTCATCCTCATTTAACTTCAATTCATTGTATGATACATCCTATGTATCTACTATGCACACTAAATGTTTGCATTACTTCTGTTTAAAATATTGTACACTGGTAAACACCAGTTAATGACAATACATACATGGAAATAAAGTACACCTGGCACATATTTATGTATGCTACATGTATTTAGCAGAGATATACACGGTAAAGGGGGGTGTTTCATAAAGCTGTTCATAAGTTACGCACGACTTTACGCACGACTGGAACATGTTCTTGGGTGCTACTCAGATTCTCAATCATTTACATGTAGCACAAGAACGTATCACCAGTCGTGTGTAAAGTCGTGCGTAACTTACGAGCAGCTTTATGAAACACCCCCCAGGTATGACAACAACCCTCCAAATATCCTAGATACTACCAGTATAATTTTATTTCTTCCTTAAAAAGTGTGGGGGGGGGGGGGGTATACGCCAATGTGCATTAGCGTAGACAGGTCCTCATACCTGGGGCGGGGGGGGGGGGGGAATTCCCCCATTGTATGCATATTTATATACACACGTATATACATCCCCTTCAAAAAGTGGGGGATGCTTCCCCCACCCCACCCCTCCGCTTTCTACGCCCCTGTAATCATGTGTCAATAATCTTGTTCCTTCGTCGTGGAACATTCCAAGCAGAGTTATTTTACCCCTCCTCAGACCAAGGCCTGGATACGCCACTGCTCGAGAAATGACTTTCATAAAGATTCATTTCCATGTTTTCGGTGACATGGTTCTCTTACAAGGTTATATATGTGACTAAATCTATAATGTAATTGTTCAGATATGACCTTATAAATTGAAAGAAACGAAAAAAATGTACTACAGCTACAATGTACTTAGTCGATACAAAACCTATAGGCATATGACTGTGTACATTAATTTTGGTGTAAAGCACGTTTTCGATGAACATGGCGGAGGGTGCATTTTCATTTACCGAGGTTTCTCTCTTGAATTTTGTTTTAAAAGCATCGCTTCTTACACTTGTGTGTTGTTTGATCCACCGCTATAGACCAATTTCACGGCCGGTTTATGTATTTGGCCCTCTATCGGCGACGCCATTGCTGCTGTGGGCAAGCGCGCTGACCGCGATTGGCTCTGTGTACAAAATGAATGTAAGATATGAGATATGCCCCGATATTGTTCCATTTACTTTATTCTAGATCAACAAAATAAAGCATGGATACATGGGTAGATGAGGTAAGACAATGGTCATATCTGACGGATGAAGGTATGATGTATTTTTGTAATTTCGATGGTTTTTCAACTTAGTTTTGTCAGTAAAAGTTCTATTGCAGCATAGAAGCCGTAGTAAACGGGAGCCCTAAATCTTACCCTGTTTACAAAGTCAAGTTTTCACTCATTAAATTTTACGCCAAAGTACATAATGATAATGTTTCTTGACTTAAAAGTCCCTTCTGTTGATGTTTTTACCCACTGGCGACGAATTCCTTCACATTGCTTACGGAAACCTGTGTAGGCAGTACGGCTTCTCACACAAACAGGCTTCATGAGTCAAAAGCGAGTGAATTTTGCACTCAGTTAGCTTCCAATTTTTAAACTTTCTCTAATCCTTGTGGCATTTGAACACCGCACAGCTGCGACCTGAACTTTCCTGATAATTTCTCATTGCAAATATTAAAATAAATCTGCATATACTGGTCAAAATAGACAAAAAATCGAACGAATGTACATAACGCGCTATTGACTTGTGTACTATAAAAGTTGGAGCGCGCATCCCAGTATGTCGAACTGTGTCGAACAGTCTGCTGCCCTCTTGCGTTGTGAAATTGGTCTATACTTTGACAAAGACAGTAAACATTATCGTTACCCACCGGTCTACCTTTTATCGGCAGTCTCCTTAGTCTGATTGCAACTAAGAAGCAGCAATAAAAAAGGTAAAATGAAAAAAATGTAGTATCCTCCTTTGAAAAGGAAATGCAGAGGGGGGGGGGGGGGGTCGCTAAATTCTTGTCGGCAAATTCGCGATCGCTGTCGGCAAAAGAGAGAGAGAGATAGAAAAAGGAGAGGGAAGAGGAAGGAGGAAAAAGAGAGGGAAAAAATGAGAAGTAAGTTGCCAAAATAGAGTCATATTCGGCTTTTTGCTTGTGCATTTTGACGACGAAATAATACTGGTATCACGAAAGAGAGTGTTTATTTTTCCTCGCTCTCTGCGCTCGCTCGTATAATATTTAGATACAGGATGTTTTCGGAAAGCAACCACATTCGCCTAGTGAGATGAACACTATATATTCTAGATATCTTTAGGACACTCATGTATTTTGATGAAGAAATATTACTTCTATATTTTCCTAGCTCGCTGCGCTCGCTCGTATTATCTTCGGATACAGGATGTTTCCGGAAAGCAAACATATTCGGCAAATGAGATGAACACAAATATATAATCTAGATATCTTTAGGCTCATCATGTATTTTGATGAAGAATTATCACTTCTATCATAAAAAGAGTATGTACATTTTTCCTCGCTCGCTGCGCTCGCTCGTGTAATATTTAGATATAGGATGGTCTTAAAAGCAAATAAATTAGGTAGGAGATGTGACCAAATATATCAAAATAGATACCTCAAAGGCTCATCGTGTATTTTGATGAAGAAATTTCACTTCTACCATGAAAATGATTATGTATTTTTCTCGCTCGCTACGCCCGCTCGTATATTATTCAGATACAGGATGGATTTGGGAAAGCAAACAAATAGGGCAAGCTAGGCCCATCATGCATATTGATGAAGAATCATCACCTACCATAAAAAAGAGAATATATATTTCTCCTCGCTCGCTGCGCTCGCTCGCATAATATTTAGATACAGGATAGTCTTTAAAAGCAAATGAATTAGATAAGAGAGGTGACCAAAATCAAAATATATATCTTAAAGGCCCATCATGCATTTTGGATGAAGAACTTTCACTTCTATCGTGCAAAGGAGTACATATGTATTTTTCCTCGCTGGCTCGCTATTCGCTCGTAGAATATTCAGATACAAGATGAATTAGGGAAAGCAAACGAATTCGACAAGTGAGGTGACCAAATGTATCTGTAAAAGTTAGATATCTCATAGTTAATACCATTGTGTGTTTGGATAAAGAATTGTCACTTCTACCATGAAAAATAGATTTTTTCCTCGCTCGCTGCGCTCGCTCGTATAATATCAAGATTTAGGATGGTCTTTGAAACTGAATGAATCAGGCCAGAGAGGTGATCAAAATAATATATAATTTAGATGCCTTTAAGCCCACCATGTAGTTTGATGAAGAACTATCACCTAAGTAAGAAATACAGTGAATATTTTACCTCGCTCGCTGCGCTCGCTCGTATTATATTTAGATACAGGATGTTTTCGAAAAACAAACACATTCGGCAAGTGAGGTGAACAAATATATAATTCAAAAGGAAAACATGACAGAGGCGCACAATTGAACATGCCTCAATGGGCTTTATACGGTTGAATTTATCGACGGCAATCGGTGGCATTATTTGTCGGCAATCTGGCCTCTACCCCCCCCCCCCCCCATTCAAAAAAGTCTAGCGACGCCCTTGAGGAATTGGCTATCCTAAATGCTCATTCTCTATAAAATATAATATCATCATAATCTTAACAGAACAAATAATAGTTAATGTAGTAAATAAGGTTCAAGTAATTTCATTTCTTTTTTTAGAAATTCAACTTTTCAATAACCTAAAACTAACATTCACTTGCCTGCCTATCCTAAAATGCTTTTGAGATATCATCGAATTACAAAATAAGAATTACATGAATTATATAAGTATTAGACTATATACTTATCAGGATCTCGTCATCTACAAAAGCACCTATTTGACTACTTTTGACAATTATGATAGCACACTTTAAAAACTAAAATGTCGAATCACCATTTAAGAGGGTGGAAGAGTGACCACAATTTCAAAATTTTAGATTTAAACTTTGAAGATGCTGGATTCAATTCTATCAAGGTTGGAATCCAGCGAGTATACAGTGCGTCCCAAAAAAATTTTTACACTTTTGAAATGGCTGCCAAATGAAAAAAATACATGATTCTGGAAGACAAGGTTTATATGTACGGATAGCTCATGCACTCAACTTTCATGTGAGACCAAAAAGGCCGAAAATAATTCATACTTGGGTGAGCACTGCTCACTTTTGTAAAGGGTATGAAAATTAGGTTGCGCAGGAATTGCACCTTTCAATTTGTGAGAGATGAGTCCTTTGGAGGTTACAGAATTGAGGGTGATATGATAAATTCATGATCAGTTGCAATCAGTTTAGGTTTGCTGAGTGAATTTTATGGTTTATTACATCAAAATTTTATGCATGAGTGAACGGGAATTCCATTCATTATTGTAGCACTGTACCTTTCCCTGGTAGACTCAGTGGTGTGTTCACGGGAGTCAGGATTGGGTGATGGTACATGGTGCAGGGGAGGTGAGATGTAAGGTAGGACTTTGTTGGGTAGATGGGATAAGGGTTAAGAGGACATGCATGCCCCCCCCCCCCTCTCTCTCTCTCTCTCTCTCTCTCTCTTCCTGGGTGTGCTTGTGCATATCTTGATAATTCACATCCGTTGGTCTCCTCTCCAAAATATCCCGACCACATTCCCTTATCCCGAATTCTACCTGCATTTCCAAAATTGGACTGGGACTGGTATCACCCATTGATACCTGAAGTCAATTGCATTCTATCGGTCAATCAATCAATACCGAAGTTAGACGATCAACATTTAGGTATCAACTAATCAATGTATCAGTCAATCAATTAATCAATCAAGCATTCAATCACCATTCAGCTGTTTCAATCAATGATATTATTCAATAAATCAATCATAATTAATCAATAACTCAGTCAATCACTCAATCAAAGTTTATCCAACCGACCAGTCATTTTAGCAGTTGAGTTTCGGACAAGAAAAACGGTACAGTGTAACACAAATGGGTAGAATGAACATGTCAGTCTTTGTTTTCAGTTGATTTTCATTCATTTCAATTTTACAACTGCTTCATCCATCTTGTAAGAGAAAAGAGTGGGAAAATAAATGATGATGGAAACTAAAAATCAGAATCTCAGTGGTTCAATGGTCAGAGTTCAATGGTCCACATGTCCACCTCCTCCTGGGACCTCCTCCTTCGATGCTCAATCTTGCTCTCTTCATAAGGGATAAGGGAAGGTGGTTTGGATATTTTGGAGTGGAGACCAAAGAATGTGAATTGTCAAGATATGCACCAACACCAGGAAGTAAGAGAGAGAGAGAGAGAGAGAGAGAGAGAGAGAGAAAGAGGGGGGGGGGGGCATACTGTCCTCTTGACCCTTATCCCATCTAGCCAACAATGTCTTACCCTATCTCACCTCCCCTACAACATGTACCACCACCCAATCCTGACTCCCATGAACACACCACTGAGTCTACCAGGGAAAGGTACAATGCTACAATAATGAATGGAATTCCCATTCACTCATGCATAAAATTTTGATTTAATACACCATAAAATTCACTCAGCAAACCTAAATTGATTGCAACTGATCATGAATTGATCATATCACCCTCAATTCTGTAACCTCCAAAGGACTCATCTCTCACAAATTGAAAGGTGCAATTCCTGCGCAACCTAATTTTTATACCCTTTACAAAAGTGAGCAGTGCTCAAGCAAGCATGAATTATTTTCGGCCTTTTTGGTCTCATATGAAAGTTGAGTCCATGAGCTATCCGTACATATAAACCTTTTCTTCCAGAATCATGTATTTTCCATTTGGCAGCCATTTCAAAAGTGTAAAGTTTTTTTGGGACGCACTGTAGTGTTGAATCCAGCATGTTCAAACATTTTGAAAATGTAGTCACTCCTCTACTCTTTTTCGTGCCTCCTCTTGCTCTCCTCTCTCTCTCTCTCTCTCTCTCTCTCTCTCTGTATTTATTCATTTTTTTTCCACTTATGATTTCATGAAAAAAATTCTCATATCTTCATGTTCCCCCAAAACCTCAAGATCTTGTACTGTATGCCATAGGAGGGCCAAACGAGCAGTATATGTTCTCTCCCCTATCTTCAGGTATTTTGTAGATCATTAATTCAAAGATTGTTCTTATAAATGCACGGCACACCAGAGCCCTTTATTACAGAGTTTGGCCGACTCGGCTCGAGTAGGGCACAACATGGCGCATCTTGCTTTGTTAGGCAAGCACAATACAAAAGAAAATGCGCCATGTGGTCACAGAAACCGAGTTGACCAAACTGTAATAAAGGGCTCTGCGACACACTAGTGGCAACTGCCCTCAACTTCATGACCAAGCCCTGATACGCCACTGCTCGAGGACGAATTTTCCCGGCGAATTTTATCACGTACCATCATTGACCATGGACTTAAGGAAGAACAGCCGGAAGGCTGCAGTGAGTATACCGTGATAAAATAAATAAATGAAAAAAAAAATGTATCCGGTTAATCCAGTTACCTCGTTCTCTTACAAGGTTATATGTGACGAAGACTATAATGTACTTGGTTCAGATAATCGATATTAAACGTTGGCCTATGATTTGGTACATTTATTTGGGTATAAAACACTTCTATTATGCAAAGGAGTACATATGTATTTTTCCTCGCTCGCTGCGTTTGCTCGTAGAATATTCAGATACAAGATGAATTTGGGAAAGCAAACGAATCCGACAAGTGGGGTGACCAAATGTACCTGTATAAGTTAGATATCTCATAGTTAATACCATTGTGTGTTTGGATAAAGAATTGTCACTTCTACCATGAAAAATAGATTTTTTTCCTCGCTCGATGCGCTCGCTCGTATAATATTAAGATTTAGGATGGTCTTTGAAACTGAATGAATCAGGCCAGAGAGGTGATCAAAATAATACATAATTTAGATGCCTTTAAGCCCACCATGTAGTTTGATGAAGAACTGTCACTTAAGTACGAAAGAGAGAGTATATTTTTCCTCGCTGCGCTCGCTCGTATTATATATTTAGATACAGGATGTTTTCGAAAAACAAACACATTCGGCAAGTGAGGTGAACAAAGATATAATTCAAAAGGAAAACATGATAGAGGCGCACAATTGAACATGCCTCAATGGGCTTTATACGGTTGGATTTATCGACGGCAATCGGTTGCATTATTTGTCGGCAATCTGGTCTCTATACTCCCCCCCATTCAAAAAAGTCTAGCAACGCCCCTGAGGAAATGGCTATCCTAAATGCTCATTCTCTATAGAATATAATATCACAATAATCTTAACACAACAAATAATAGTTAATGTAGTAAATAAGGTTCAAGTAATTTCATTTCTTTTTTAGAAATTCAACTTTTCAATAACCTAAAAATAATATTCTCTTGCCTGCCTATCCTAAAATGCTTGTGAGATATCATCGAATTACAAAATAAGAATTACATGAATTATATAAGTATTAGACTATGTACTTATCAGGATCTCGTCATCTACAAAAACTGAAATGTCGAATCACCTTTAAGAAGGTGGATGAGTGACCACAATTTCAAAATTTTAGATTAACACTTTGAAGATGCTGGATTCAATTCTATCAAGGTTGGAATCCAGCGAGTATAGTGTTGAATCCAGCATATTCAAACATTTTGGAAATGTAGTCACTCCTCTACTCTTTTTCGTGCCTCCTCTTGCTCTCTCCTCTCTCTCTCTCTCTCTCTCTCTCTCTCTCTCTCTCTCTCTCTGTGTATTTATTCATTTTTTTTCCCACTTATGATTTCATGAAAAAATTCTCTTATCTTCCTCAAGATCTCGTACTTTATGCCATAGAAGGGCCAAACGAGCAGTATATGTTCTCTCCCCTATCTTCAGGTATTTTGTAAATCATTAATTCAAAGATTGTTCTTATAAATGCACGACACACCAGAGCCCTTTATTACAGAGTTTGGCCGACTCGGATCGAGTAGGGCACAACATGGCGTATCTTGCTTTGTTAGGCAAGCACAATACAAAAGAAAATGCGCCATGTGGCGACAGAAACCGAGTTGGCCAAACTGTAATAAAGGGCTCTGCGACACACTAGTGGCAACTGCCCTCAACTTCATGACCAAGCCCTGATACGCCACTGCTCAAGAAATGACTTTTGTGAAGACGAATTTTCCCGGCGAATTTTATCACGTACCATGGACTTACGGATGAACAGCCGGAAGGCTGCAGTGAGTATACCGTGATAAAATAAATAAATGAAAAAAAAATGTATCCGGTCGATCCATTTACCTGGTTCTCTTAAAAGGTTATATGTGACGAAGACTATAATGTACTTGGTTCAGATAATCAATATAAAACGTTGGCCTATGATTTGGTACATTCCTTTGGGTATAAAGCACATTTTCGATGAAAATGGCGGAGGGTGTATTTTCATTTAACGAGGTTTCTCTCTTGAATTTTGTTTTAAAAGCATCGCTTCTTACACTTTTGTGTTGTTTGATCCACCGCTACTTTGACAAAGACAGTAAACATTACCGTTACCCACCGGGACCTGTCGGTCTACCGTTTATCGGCAGTCTCCTTAGTCTGATTGCAACTAAGAAGCAGCAGCATGAGGTAAAGATGCATCTTATTTATCAGTAACTACTAAACGGGCAACAAGAAGAATACTTATCACCGGCGTAAATCCACTCTGAGGAGTGGGGGGGGGATGATTGACTTTTTTGACGATTTTTTTTCTGTCGATCTCACACTTAAGTATAAGCACACACCCTCACTGACCCCCACAGACCCCCCTACACATATTTTAATATTTATTTTGCGAGCGAGCGAAGCGAGTGAGCCAAAAATAACCATTTTTCTAGTTTTTAATCGCATTTTCTAACAGAAATTCTAAAATATGAGCGAGCAAAGCGAGCAAGCCAAAAATAACCACTTTTCTCATTTTTAATCGCATTTTCGAATAGAAATTGTAAAATAATGACGAGCGAGCGAGCCAAAAATAACCACTTTTTTGGTTTTCAATCGCATTTTCAAATAGAAATTCTAAAATATGATGGTTGTTTATGACAGATATTCAAAGATTTTACTAACGGATTAATTAAAATATATTTTCTTTCTTAAAAAGTGGGGGGATATTTGTACACGCCATCCCCCCCTCTCCAAAAAGTGTGTGTGGGGGGGGATATATCCCCCCATCCCCCCGGGATTTACGCCAGTGATACCTATCACAAAGTCAAGTTGTTTCTAAAGGGGGAAGGGCGGATAGGTTTATTTTGAGCTCTCAGGTCATCGATTCCAAATTTTAATTGTTGACTAGAATGCACGTTTCTCAGACATGTAAATATGCGGTATAAAGATATTCTATTTCTAACGAACTTCAACCAAGTTCAAGCCCTTTCTTCCTAATTTTCAGATTGCTCTTCATGTCCATGTAGAATCACTCACCATCGCCAAAAGCATACATCGTCATCATCATCACCATCATTATCATCATCAACATCATATCATTATCATCATCCTTATCACCATCATCAACATTATCATCATTATCATCAACATCATCTTCTTCACCACCACTACCATTATCATCATCATCATCATCATCATCATCATCATCATCATTACGCATTAAATGATTCATTTAATGCGTAATTCTTATTTATGTTATATTATCAATGTTAGCATTGCCGCTTAATAATGGATTATTCCATTAAAAATAGGTGGTAGGTGATTGGATGAAGAAGTATGGGGATGTAATTTCTTTCAAGCTTCTCAACATTCGCGTCTATGTTCTGAGCGATGCGAACCTGGCACGTGACGTGTTCGGCAGTCTCCATGCCATGGGCAGAATGCCAACTCCAATCGTAAAGGCCCTCACGGGAAGAGAAAATGCAGGTAGGTGACCCCCTCCCCCTCCTACTCGTGCCCCTTTTCATAGTATGTTGTTGTTGCCTGAAACCCGGCGTAAAACGAGGGTTTATTTCACTGTGCATGATGATGTCATCCGTTTGATAGGTAGAATGCATGTTGCTGTAAGCAAGCATACAACGTTAAACAATAATACCCTACATGAAAAGCTTGTTTTCAAAGGCGCTTAATCCATTTTTTCACCGAAACCAAGGTATATAGGATTGGATGCTTGTTGCACATTTGAATATATATTTTTTCTTAAGTTGGAAAGTAAGAAAAATGGGTAGAAAAATATGTTTATTTCCAAAAGGCGCTAAAAATCTGCTTTGCGAAAAATCGAACACTCTTCATTAAATCGTTTTCCTTCTTCGAAACATCAAAACTTTTGACAGTTGCAAGTACCAACATTAGTCATCTAACTAACATCACAAATGAGAATTAAAGAAATCCTGCATGAGTAGTACTTTTTTAGAATACTTTTTTCTTATTATTTGTAAAATAGCATTATTTGTAAAATTTTAGCAAAATGCGCGCAAGGTACCCACTTTGACGTCATTTTGACGTCAAAGTGGGTACCCAGTAGAAACTGGGTCGCAGCTGAGGGGTCAAAAATATCCTGAAATCTTACCACATTTGCGGGTTTCCTTGGCAACACGACTTTAAAAAAAAATTAGGCAGATGATTTTCTGCTACTGAAATCATGCTCCTTTAAATGAACTAACATTGTTTCAGCATTGGGTACCCCCTTTAAGACTTCATTCTAACTAACAGAATAATACTATTTCTTTATCCAGGAATAGTTTTCTCTAATGGCAATGTGTGGAATTTCATACACTTGTCTGTCTTTGCTGTATTCGTGACTTTTCGTTATCTTTCTCTGCCTCCCTCCTATCTACACTTTTCCTCGCTCTCTTTTAGTCTTGTATGGCTTCTTCTTTCAAATCTAAAAGTTCAGCTTTGATTCTAACTTTTGGTCATTTATTTCTAACTCTCAAAATGCTGGTGACTGAACCTAGATCATTTCGTTCATCCTGTTTCATTCAATTTTCAATGATTTTCCTAAGTTCAATCTAGACAAAGACATTTTTGAGAACTTTAGAGATTTGTTTTTTCTTCTCAGGTTCGAGGAAATCATCAGAACACAGGCAGAGTGCTTGTTGACTGAAATGGAAAAAACAAAGGGCCACCAGTTCGATCCAAGTCATTTCATAGATATGTCAGTCGGCAACATCATCACAAAAATCGTGACTGGAATCACTTACGACCATGATGATGATAAATTTTGTCGCTTCCTTGTGCGCTCGAAGCAGATTTTCGACTTGATAGGTCCAGGGGGAATATTTTGCTCGGCTCCGATCCTTGCTGTCCTCCCGTCATCATCAAAACGGCAACTAATGGAGGAGTGGAAAGGGGTGTATGACTTCATCAGGGAAAACATTGAAAGCCACAAAGCAAGGTTTGACCCGAATCAAGAGGCAACTGACTTTATAGACAGCTATCTGCTGGAAATGGCAAAAAGATCGGCAGAGGTAAGGAGTGTGAAAGTCCTTTTGTTTATCAATTTTCAGTACTACATTTGATAAAATTGATCGCAGTTAGTGATTGAATATGTAAATAAGTAAGGGGGTGTCATGTGTTATCGCCCCCACTTAATTCACCCTAAAAAATGGCATAGCATCTGCTCATCTCCTAAAAAGCAGATCAATAAGGAAAGAAAAGGGAGAAAAAGATCCTGGAAGCGCTCGCTTTGCTTGTTTCCTCTTTAAGTAACTTAAACAATGACAGTTATATTAGGCCTGCTGTTCTGATAAAAAGGAAATTGGTTTCACTGATGGGGTACCTTGGTTGCCCCCCCCCCCCCGTCAATAAATTTCAAACTTGGTTTATTTCTAATTCGATACCAGTGACTTTGGTGAATGTTACTGAAATGACATAATTTTCCGGGGGGGGGGGGGGTTGTCACTTTTTCGTAACTTATATTTTTCTGCCCTCATGGGTGTCGATCCTGGAAGGGGGCATAGCGGATATGATCATATTCCAATAAATTAGGTGGGGGTGGCCTTTATTATCGCCCCGTATCTAATTAGAAACACCATGGAACTGAGTCTGCAATTGATTCCTTTGATTCCTTTAAGTCAAATCTGAAAACGGTCCTCTTTGCTAAAGCGTACAGTGGAATGTAATTCAACACAAATATGTAGTATCTTATTCGATTTACTTTTCTTCTTTCCATTCTTGACTATTCATGCGCCTCGGAATAGTATTACTAGATAGATGGTGCAATACAAGTGCATTATATTATTATTATTATTATTATTATTATTATTATCATTCATTATTATTATTATTATTATTATTCATTATTATTATTATTATTATTATTATTCATTATTATTATTATTATTCATTATTATTATTATTATTATTATTATTATTCATTATTCATTATTATTATTATTAT
The DNA here is from genome assembly GCA_029962745.1 of Echinometra lucunter. Classification (NCBI taxonomy): domain Eukaryota; kingdom Metazoa; phylum Echinodermata; class Echinoidea; order Camarodonta; family Echinometridae; genus Echinometra; species Echinometra lucunter. Next base: position 11,836,582 of record CM057170.1, read on the forward strand.
CATTATTATTATTATTAATATTATTATCATTCCCCAATAATTCGCTGTCAGAATGGCATAGCCCAATGTTAATCCCCTTAGAAAGAAAATTCTAATGGAAGTGCCCCGTTTGACAATGGGATCGCTTGCTGATGTGTTACTTGAGGAGTAATAATTCTTACTAAAGCCGAGGAGATAATTATTTTCTTTTGCTTTCTCATAGATGGACAAGAGATCCCTTGATGACATCGACCTCTTGGTATGCTCCTTCGATTTGATTCTCTCATGGGAAACATCAGCCAACACCATCTCATGGATCGTTCATATTCTAGCTTTCAACGACGAAATTCAACGTCGAGTTCGTCAAGAGATATTCGACGTCGTCGGTCAGAGACCACTGCCGCGCTCCTCCGACCGTCACAAAATGCCCATTACGTTGGCGATGATCGCAGAATGTATGCGCCTCCGACCAGCAGATGATTTTCATATCTTGCATGTTGCTATGCAGGATTGTAAGGTTGGAGAATATGACATCCCTAAAGGCAGTGTGATCACCATTAACATGCCGCGTATGTTCCACAGCTCGTCTCTCTTTGACAAACCTCTCGAGTTTAGACCAGACCGATTCCTGAATGAGGACGGGGAGTTTGACAGAAAAAAAGAGCCACTCTTGTTTGGAACAGGTGAGCAATTTTTCTTTTCAGTGTGTTATGGTGTGTGCGAATTATGCAGAAGTCAGACACCTTGAGTGAGTTGAGGCCATCACAATTATGGGGCCTTGCGATTTGCGAAAAATAGTTGTTTCGTTTATGTTTGTGTTAGCGAGTGCTTAATTGATCGAGTTGTTTCATAATCTTGTTTCTCATTTGCGATTAGGTCGTAGAATTTGTCCTGGTGAGCAGCTTGCACGGACCGTCACCTTCCTCTTCATCACTTACATCTTACAGCGATTCACCCTCAGCCCTTCTGAAAGTGCGCCAGAGAATCTACCAAGCCAACATGGTCTTACAATCCGACCTAGCCCTTTCGAGATCCACGCTGTCAAGACTGCCTAACTATCAAGCAGGGAGGTGGAAGATATGTGTGAACCCATCCACCCATGTCTGGCTTTAGTGAACATGCTTTGCCCAGATTTCGAAATTGAAGTTGCAAACATTCAGCGAATTAGGAAAAAAAAATGTTTCTCGTCTCCATCCACTCCAGACTTTTAGACCATCTCTTTTAGACCATTTCTTTTCTTTTTTTAAAAATCAGTACAAAAATAGTAAACAGTTTAAAAGATATAGAAAAGCCGTCTCAGTCGCAAATGTCGATTGCGTATCGTAACTGTTAAAGACGATGCGATGCTGTCGTTTTCATCGTTAGGTATAGATTTAATTCGACAACTATTATCATTTACATTTCAATTGGGTGTCGTAAAACATATGTACATTCTCTGACATTTTTACCTCTGACATGTTCACCTCTGACATTTTAACCTCTGATATTTTTATCTCAGCTATTTTGACCTCTGACATTTTTACTTCTGACATTTTGACCTCTGACAGTTTTACCTCTGAAATTTCTACCTCTGAAATTTTTACCTATGACATTTTTTCTTCTGACATTTTTACCTCTGATAAAGACGCCGGCCTTTTATAGGGATTCGGCCAATACCTCATTTGAATTTTAAATTACTTTGAATTCCTTTGTGTGATTCCACTACCTGAACACTTAGAGTATGCTAATCTTCGACTTGTACTTCTTATTACTGAATAGAATTCTAATTATACTTCAGTATCATTTGTATAATTGAGGAATTATTTCATTTAACTAATTTTAGAATACTTATATATCATCAAGAGGTAAAAAGAATGAAAAAAGTAAAAAAAAGTTGTGAGAAAGACTAAAATTATAATTTTTTCAGGAAAACTCAAAATCATAAACATACATCTTACATCTTACAGCGATTCACCCTCAGCCCTTCTGAATATAAAACATAAATTCAGATGATTTCCTTCCGTCATTTCCTTTCAGCTCACGACTCTTTTGTTCATCTTTCCTGTTTATTCAGAACGTTCACCCTCACCTATGCTCATCCCACATCTTCCTCACTGGGTCCCCTTTAAAACCATGGTGGTTCTATTATTCCATTCTCTGTTTTTCAATCATGTTTATAGCTAGGTTATTTAATAGAGCCTGTTACCTGTTCCAATAAAGATTTGCTCCTTTTTTCTGTCAAACACCCCGTCCTCATTCAGGAATTGGTCTGGTCTATACTCGAGAGGTTTGTCAGAGAAAGACGAGCTGTGGAACATAATCATGTTGCATGTTAATGGCATGTTACTGACCTGTTCCAAAACAGATTGGCTCTTTTTTCTGTCAAACTCCCCGTCCTCATTTAGTCGGTTGGACAATTTACAAACCTAGAACAGTTCTTTCCGTCGAAGTTTTTTTCATTGATTTAGGTTCCTATGTAGTTTATGAACATTTTCAGCTTGGTTGCCCAAACAGCAACCTTGAGCAATTTGCATAATTTGCATAAATCTGTATGGATACAGGATATGCCACCCAAGATAACTTACACAGAATATGTAAATTGAACTACGTATTAATTATGTGTGTGCGGTGATACGGAACTTCAAATAGTGTTGTCAATCTTGTGAATTCAACCTTTGATGCAACGAAACGGGTACACTGATGTGTGATACTTCCATAAAACAGGGGTTTTGTAGGGATGTGGAATAGAGTTTAAACATATTTTTGCAATTACAGGTCAGGGTTTAGTACTGAAAATCAAGGAAATGTCAACTTCGTTATCTAAATGATTGAAAACTTGGTCTTACATTCATTAAGAATGATACTAACAGCGGTATATATATTCTTCGTTTAGGCCCATCTTTTAAAAAAAGTTTACTGCAGCCATATTCTAGTCGGAATTAAGTAGCGTTCACGCACAGAATCACATATCAGTGATTGAAAATATTTTGGCTCTACAGCATTTTAACAAAATACAAAGTCTTATAATTAAATAGATACATATGTACATCATTCTGCAACAATCGTATCATATCTATAAAAAAAACCACGTCTTTTTGAAATGTACAATTGAATTGGAAACATATATGTCTTGTTAGGATGTTCAAATAACGTTGATTTAATCCATACGGCTAACATTACACGAAGAGTACCCCCAAAGGAACTAAAACAATACAAGAAGGCTGCCAACCTGCTTGCTCACATTAATACCGCTTCATTAGGAGTAGGCCTACCGTAACTCTCATTCTATAGGTGCAAAAAGTACACTCACAGTTGTTTACAGATATCAAGTTGATATTAATATCATTATTAGTACAAAAACGTGATTTCTAATTGTAAAAATAACACTAAAATAATTTCTATGTCCAACAAACCCCTGATTGGATGTGCATCCATATCTGATTGTGTGTATTAAGATTGTTTCGTTTCATCAAAGGTTTAATTCACAAGATTGACAACGCTATTAAAGTTCCGTATCACCGCACATACACAATTGGCACGTAGTTCAGTTTGAACGTCCGTGTGAGTTGTCTTTGCGCTGTAAAACCTATACACATACAGATTTATGCAAATTATGCAAATTAATAATTCAATTGCTCAAGGCTGCTGTTTGGGCAACCAAGCTGAAAATGTTCATAAACAACATAGGAACCTAAATCAATTTTAAAAAAAAATTCAACGGAAAGAACTTTTCTAGGTTACACTGTTAGCTAAATAGGACTGTCCAACCGACTAATTCAGGAATTGGCCTGGTCTAAACTCGAGAGGTTTGTCAGAGAAAAACGAGCTGTGGAACATATGTGGCATGTTAATGGCTTGTTACTCACCTGTTGAAAAAAAGATTGGCTCTTTTTTTCTGTCAAACTCCCCGTCCTCATTCAGGAATCGGTCTGGTCTAAACTCGAGAGGTTTGTCAAAAGAGAGACGAGCTGTGGAACATATGTGGTATGTTAATGGTATTGAGTAACCTAGCTATAGACATGGTAGAGAAACAGAGAATGGAAGAGTTCAGAATAGTAGAAGCACCGTGTGTGAAGGATGACCCAGTGAGGAAGATGTGGGATGAGTATAAGTGAGGGTGAACGTTCTAAATAAACAGGAAGGATGAACAAAATAGTCGCGGGCTGAAAGGAAATGACGGAAGGAAAATGGAAACGTAATCATCTAAATGTATTTTTATTCTTCATTATGTCTCATGATTTTGAGTTTTCCTGAAAGAAAATAATAATTTTAGTGTTTCTCACTTTCCTTTTTTTTTCTTCCTCTTCTTTTTTCTTTCTTTTTACTTCTTTTTACTTCTTGATAATATATAAGTATAGGTTTTCCAATTTCGCACTTTTTATTCGGCGACTTAATGTAGACAAAGTAAGCTCATAAAGTGAAAGAAGATATAAACATGAGAAAGCTATCAAAACAAATAGAAAAAAAATTACATGTGCTAAATTGGATGCACAAATTGTATAATCGGATGCCCTGTGGCGAAATTGAATGCTCTAACTTAGCTCGAGGGGTTTCACGGGCGAACTTGGTTGCACTATGTACGAATTAGTATGCCGATTGGCGAATTCGGTTGCCCTAAAGCGATTATGAATGCCAATCGGCCATTTTGGTTGCACTATTGCGAATTTGAATGCCGATTGGTGATTTTGGCTGCCCTATCCGCGAAACTGAATGACCTATCTTTACTTTTGCATGCACTAAGTGCGAAATTGGACGGGAAAACCTATATTTTAAGATTAGTTAAATGAATAATTACCTTTACATATACTTTCGTACATCCAATTGTCACTTATATTATTTTATTCTGTTTTCATTTATGCATGCGATAATTTCTTGCTTATCTTGTGCAATGGACCTTGTGGAAGATTAGCCTTGTGCTAAACAAGTTATCCAATAAAGCCTACTACTACATGTACTATTACTAATGGAAATAAGATCATGAGTAAGCACAGCAGCTGATGTGAAAGAAAACAATTTGAGGAACAAAGATAATATTTAACCTTTTACACTAGATTTCTTGTTTGTTTTTTTAAGGAGTTTCGGGTATCAAACTCAGCCGACATGTGGGAATATTTAGTATCAGTGTCTCCTATTATATATTCTGCACTGTGAAAGTCGTACGGCGAATTCCAGCTACAGTTGAGATGAAACATTGTTAAGAATGTACGTACGTCAAGAAAGTAATATTGGAATCCCATGTAAACCAATCAATAAAATGGTTTTCATTGCAAATACAGTACTCAGTCACTCATCAGTGCAAGTACATGTAATATACTATCTGCAACCCAGCCAAAGCAAAGTGATTTGAAAACGCAGAACAACGAATTATGTTACATGTGATTTGCATATATTCAAATATATTTCTCATATCCAATTTGTCTATAGCTAGGTTACTTAGCATTCGATTTGCATATAAAATGTTACAACAAATTTGTCCAAGCTAGATCACTTAATATTCGATTTGCATATATTTGAATAGTTACAACCAATTTGTTTATACTTAAGGTTAATTAATATCTGATTTGCATACATTCAAATATATTTGTCACAACAAATTTGTTTATATTTAGGTTACTTAATATTTGACAGGCATATATTCAATTATATTGGTCACAACCAATTTTTCCATAGGTAGGTTACTTAATATTCGATTTGCATATATTTGAATATATCTGATAAAAACAATTTGTCTGTAGCTAGGGTACTTGACATTCGATTTACATATAAAATGTTACAACCAATTTGTCTATAGCTGGTTACTTAATATTCGATTTGCATATATTTGAATATATTGGTTACAACCAATTTGTCTATAGCTGGTTACTTAATATTCGATTTGCATATATTTAAATATATTGGTTACAACAAGTTTGTCTATAATCCTTATAAAATGCTAGTAAAATAACTGCAATGAGTCAAGCGGCATGACCTAAAATCTAAGAATTTTCAGGAGATAATCGCGTACTATCATACCAAATATGAAAAAGGAAGATACCGATAAAATGCACGTTACCACTGGTTACTAAAATCATGAGAATGGAGTAGCAATACACAAGAACCTGTTCTCAGTATTTCAAAAATCTTTTTTTTCCTCGCTCGCTACGCTCGCTAATAAAACCTTTTCATTACAATAAATAACGCAAGGAACTTCCCGAGCACACAAACACCCACACACTAGGGTAGGTGAGGATGTGTGTGTTTATGTATAAAAGTACGCCCAGTCATAGCCATAACAACCGGGGGGGGGGGGGCGGCAAAGGGCAGTTGCCCCCAAATTTGTTATGACTTACATTTTTATTACTGATTTTTTTTAATGCACTTAAGGTGTGCACTAGAATCTTCCATTTAAATTCGTGAAATTGCAAAAGCACCCTCTTGACAAGCTCGTCGCTTCACTCCCTTGCCTTTGAGTTTCTTCGAAGATATATGTATTCTTGCCCCTCCCCCTCCCCCATCGGAAAAAAAAAATCTGGGTACTGCCCTGCGTCCAGCTAGGGGTCATCCCCCCCCCCCAAGAAGGCAGATTACACCAAAGAAAAACTTATGAAATTCTGTTTTTAGTAATTAAGTTAATTATCGTTTTGAACGTAAGATGGGTACCCCCGGGACACTAGATTTGCAAAATAAACCCTTACGTTCATGATCGGAAAAAGGAGGCAAATTAAATATTTATCCAGCGTCATGTCTTGACCAAAACGTTGATATGCATAATTTTGGTAAATTACTAGCTAAAATATGTCTCATAAAAGTATTTTGTTTAAAAATCTACGATATAAATTATCTTTGAATAAATATGGGTCTGAAATCTACAGACTATCCCTTGGACTATGCCTTGCCTGACGTGGCAGAATTGCGTTCTTTTGTGAGATGTTACAATCACGTGAGAAACCCCCTAGGAAACCTTTTTTGCAGATCGTTTCATATGAAACATGAAATATAATATTTATACATGAGAAAGGATGAATTACTGATTGCAGGAACGCTTAGAAAAGATAGATTTGAATTATTTTTTTAAATCTATGTAGCTTCGATTTTGGCCAGCCATAATCTACCAAATTAGTGGCATGTGATGGCGCTGCATATCAACGTAAAAAGATATGACAGGGTCAGAGGCGTCATAAGTTCTTAGTCGGGATGTTGGCGTTGATCTTGGCAAGCACGGCTTCGTGAAACACGTAGCAGACAACTAGCCAACTAGCGGCGATCTTAGCTGAGAAGTTGACTTATGACGGTTTCGTGAAACGGGCCCCAGAGCACCAATGGACTAATTTCGTCGATTTCTTTTGTTTTTAGGTTTTGTACCGTGTGAGTCAAAAAGAGTAAAACTTACACTCAGAAATTTTTCATTTATTCAAAAACTAAGATATAAGCACTAAACTTTTTAGACATATCTCCCTCGTTATTTGGTACCATTTTTGTGTGGTATGTGTGTACGCTTAGATGTACAGGAGCCATTGTTTGCGTTAGTGTAAAAATGCGCCAAAGTGAGGATAATGTGAGAGGACAGAGAACGAAGGAAGCGTTGGAGCAGAAATGTTGGAGCTTCGCGCTGGAGGGGTTGGGGGAACTCCCCTCTCCCCTATGCCCTCTCCCTACACTCTCTCCCCTGGGACCGCTTCGCGCGCTTCGCGCGCTCATTATGTAATTCGCATGCTCACTACCTCCCCTAAAACGAAGTCCTTCCTACGCCACTCAGGCCCAGGGGCGTAATTACGGGGGGATGCAGTAGGTAGGGCACGTGCCCTCTGTCGGCTCTCCCCCCCCCCAAGAAAAATTAATGCAAACACATACCAACACATCCACTTTTCACTTCAGTGCCCCCGCCCCCCCCCCCCAATTCGTTGATCCACGGTATGCCACTGCCATTGCCTGCCTGCATGAGTGTGGGTGTGCGTGTGTGTGTGTGTGTTGGGGGGTGTTTGTGTATAACTGTATGTGTGTCACAATTATGTGTATCATGTTAAATTTAATGAGCGTTATTTATATATACAAAGATCGAATTAAATTCCCCTATTCAAAATGTTTCACATTTTCAAACACAGCGTGTTCCTTGGCAGGGACCATAATATTGTTCCCTGAGTGTTTACTGAGAAGTCATGCGTGCAAGGTTCATTTCCATTACATTACAAATGAAAGAAACGAATGTGCCTACACCAATAATGTGCACTGTCAATACGAAACGATATTTTTCTACATTCAATTGAGTGCACAGCACATTTTTGGTGAACATGGCGGAAGGTGCATTTTCATTTACTGACTTCTATCTCTTGAGTTTTGTCCTAAAGGCATTATTTCTTGCACTTTTGTGTTGTTTGATCCACCGTTTCTTCGACAAAGACAGTAAACATTATTGTTACCCACCGGGACCTGTCGGTCTACCGATTATCGGCAGTCTCCTTAGTCTGATTGCAACTAAGAAGCAGCAGCATGAGGTAAAGATAAATTATCTTTATAATTAATAGGCTATGAAACGGCCAACGGAGAGATTACCTATCGCAAAGGGGGCCCGGGGGAGGAGGGAGATGGGCTGTTATGAGCCGTAATTTATGCCGTCGGATCCAACATTTTAAAGGTTCAGTACAATTTACCAGTTTACTCCTCTTGGACATATTTCGATTTTTTTTTTTAATAATCTTTGTAAATATGCGGGTATAAGGATGCTTTATGTCACAGTCTAACGAACATCTAATTCGTTCCACCCTTTCCCCCTAATTTAAGATCTTTCTATGCCCAAGAATAATCAACCACCATCGCCATATATAATTATAATCAGTCATCATCATCATCATCATCATCATCATCACCACCACCACCACCACCACTACCACCATCATCCTCATTATGACCACCACTACCATCATCATCATTACTATCATCATCACCGAAATCATCATCATCATCATCATCATCATCATCATCAACAACATCATCCCCGCCATCATCCTCATTATGACCACCACTACCATCATCATTACTATCATCATCACCGAAATCATCATCATCAACATCATCACCGTCATCATCCTCATTATGACCACCACTACCATAATCATCGTCATCATTACTACTATCATCACCAAAGATCATCACCACCATCATCATCTTTAGCATAATTTCGTGCATAGTTCCTTAACAATGTTAGCATTGCCGCTGTATTATGAATTCTTGATCTAGGTGGTGAGTGACTGGATGAAGAAGTATGGCGATGTGATTTCTTTCAAGCTTCTGAACATTCGAGTCTATGTTCTGAGCGATGCTAACCTGGCACATGATGTGTTCGGCAGTCTCCATGCCGTGGACAGAATGCCAAGTCTACTTTTCAAGGCCCTCACGGGAAAAGAAAATACAGGTAAGTGACCCCCCCCCCTCTCTCCCTCCCCCCCCCCCCCCCCCCTTCGTACACCTCTTAGTATTTTTTTTTTCTTACGCTCGGCTTTACACAGACCGTTATTTCATACGTCATAACGTTTATCAACATTAACCGGACATGTTGGCTCAATTGATAGAGCGTCCGCCTGAACGGGAAGTCGTGTGTTCGATCCCCGCGGCCGAGTCATACCAAAGGCTTACAAAAATGGGACCTTCTGCTTTCTAGCCACGCGCTCGGCATTTAAGAATGGAGAAGGGTAATAATAACATATAATGTTATGCAGGGCCCGCTGGAAGATCAGCTTAATAGCAGCTGAAGTGGCTACCCTGGGTAAATAAGAGTTATTATAATTCACGCTGCATCAGTCGGTAAACGATACACCTTTATACATAAAGAGACAATTCGCTTGGCTGCATGCGCTAACTTACGAGATAAATATCCAATTCACATTCCTTGATTTGTGTAAATCGCCACACTACCGTGGCTACTGGTCTGCTGAAAGTCTATTTTTTCCATGGATCAATGTTTTTTTTTATTTTTACAAAGTTTAACCTGGTAATATGCTATTACAGAATGGCTATAATATTTTGATATCATCATAATAAGCAAATTCCAACGTTGGTCAGTGAATTGAAATGAAATTGAAATAGAAATTACCCATGCTTCGTATTCATATGTAGATACGCCTAAATACATAATAAAGAACCTATTTCTTCCTGATGCATTGTGGTTTTGTTACGGGTCGAAAACATTGACATGGTACGTAGATTTTTCATGAGGATGCACAACTTGGGACTTTTTTTTTTATTGTTTCTTTATCCAGGAATAGTTTTCTCTAACGGCGATGTGTGGAAGGAACAGCGTCGCTTCTTTCTTTCTGTCTTCAGAAAAGCTGATGAAGATGGTGTCAGGTCAGAACCTTTAGAATTTCTTATCAACTGGTCTTTATTTGCTATTGATATAAGAACTTTTTTATCTTGTTCTTTTTCCCTGCTATCAACATTTATGATAAGCTCTCAAAATGCCTGACTTATGACTTTTATAACTTAGGTCATTTTATGTTTCATCTAACTGATAACAAGCTTCTGAATATTCTCACATATTATTTACGCTAACGATGCGCTCCATAACATTATTCAACAAGGCATTCAACCTTTTTATATTTTCCCCGAAAGAGAACGCTGTTCACGTAACTTCTATCTTTACACGTCCCAAATTTTGGAATAGTCTAGATGCAAGCCTAAAGGATAAGGTGAGGCTACATTGTTTTAAAAAGAACCGGAATAACTTTTGTTAAACCAATATCACACAATCGAAATCCCTCCTATGTCCATATGCGTTGTTAAACCCTATTTTCCATTTTTTTTTGGCCTTTTAATTATATTCAAATATTTGCATATTCAGTTCAAAGCGTTCCATAATTGCAGATTTATCCACCTTGCTTCTCTTATCCTTCCTCTCTCACTTTCTATAATCTCCTATCGGATTAGGCGTATATTCCTTTTGTTTGCTGTTGCCCCATGTTTTCTTGGTCACTCTTTTTGTTTTGTTTTGCCCTGTTTTTTTCCTTCAAATTTACTTTTCCATTTCATTTTCGAGGTTTAACATGTTAAATGGGAACATAATTCGACAAGCTTTGCTTTTAATAGGTTCCCTACATTTTTGTATGTGTCAAAGTGGATATTATATACTGCACTGAAGCGTAGTGTATTATTGCATGTCACCTCATTGAATACCAATTGAAATACAAATTGACCCTTATAAGACTGTGGTTTGCATGACTATGATATTATTGAATATAATAATGAAAGTAGAAACAATTCAAATCAAATTAAATCAAACACTTTCCCTCTCTCTTTCTTGTTTTATGTTAAGTCTTCTTTCTCCACTTTAACCCTCATTTTCGGCCCATTTTCCCCAATTCTACCATAACCTAATTCTTGTGACTGAACTTAGATTATTAGTTCATCCCGTTTATTTCATTTCAAAAGAATTTTCTAAGTTCAATAAACATAATAAAAAAAGAATAAAATTCCTGGGATATTTTTCTTCCTTTCAGATTCGAGGAAATTATCACAGCACAGGCAGAGCGTTTGTTGACCGAGATGGAAAAGACAAAGGGCCAACGGTTTGATCCCAATCAACTCATATATATGTCGATCGGCAACATCATCGCTAAGATCATGACCGGGGTCACTTACGACTATGACGATGCCAAATTCTATCGCGTAATTATGCACTCGAAACGTATTTTCGACTTGCTTGGTCCAGCGGGAATTCTGTCTTCGGTCCCGATCCTCTCGGCCCTCCCGTCATCTTCAAAACGGCAAATCATCAAGGAATATGAAGCAGTGTTTGACTTCATCAGGGAAAGTATTGAAAGCCACAAAGCAAGGTTTGATCCGGATCAAGAGGCGACTGATTTCATAGACAGTTATCTGCTGGAAATGGCAAGGAGAGTGGAAGAGGTAAGTGGGTGTCTTCTGCTTCTGTAGCCTAGTTCTGGACGTATATTTAGTTATTCTGTCCTCAACACCCTAATCAGCGCAGATGGCGCGAGTCCACTGGTTCACGCTCCCCCATTTCTTTTTTTTTCGGGGAGGGGGGGATTACATTTGCTGGGAAAGTGAATCAATGGACTTCGCACTGTACGCGGGCTGACGTACAGAGAGGGTTGTAACAGCGAGGTGGTGGAAGAAAGACAAAATACGTCCAGGGCCCCGTAACACAAAGCTTAGCAATTATTGATCGTAGGCTTGATTTTTACGATTGATTACATTGATCACTATGTGCAATCAATCATAAAAATCAATCGTACGATCAATCGCTGAGCTTTGTATTACGGGGCCTAGAACTAATACGGCGGTAATAAAGGACAGAACATAATCTTGGCATCAAATATTCATTTATTTGGCATGTTTGGTTACTTGTTGTTCGTTTATTCATTTATTTGTCCTTTTTATGTGTTTGTTTGTTCTGAGGGCATAGTGGTGATTCTTTTTATATACAAATTTCCTTAGCTTGGTCCAGTTTTTTTTTTTTTTCATATTTCTATCTATAGGAATGCACGTAAATGCTTACTGATAACATAATTATCAACCGGGGGGGGGGATATTTCAAAAAGATGTTCGTAAAGTTACGAATGACTATACGAACGACTTGAATATGGCAAGCCCCAAATAGAATCCTCAATCATAATAAATGACATCAGTCAAAGCTAAATATGCAAACGCAGACTAACATTACTTTTGTTTACAAACACTTTTATTGCGAAGTATTTTCTTTGCCACAGTTTAATTGAGACTATACAAATTGTAGTCACACTGTTAAAACATGGGGAAAACATTGGGTATGACATTTGGCACTTCATATTCAAGTCGTTCGTAAAGTCATGCGTGACTTTACGAACAGCTTTATGAAGCACGCCCAGAGTCAAGATCGTTAACCGTGCACTGAGGCTTCCATACGACCTTGGCAAATTCTCTTAGTCTAGATTTTTCTTGAATCTTTTTTTTTTTTTTTTTTTTAGAATGAAAAGGGATCCTTCAATGACAGTAACCTCTTGGTGTGCTCCTTCAATCTACTTCTTGGGGGTTGGGAAACATCAGCCAACACCATCTCATGGAGTCTTCACACTCTAGCATTCAACCCCGGAGCTCAACGTCGAGTTCGCCAAGAGATTTTTGACGTCATCGGTCAGGGACGATCACTGCGCTTCTCCGACCGTCACAAAATGCCTGTAACTTTAGCGACGATCGCAGAATGCATGCGCTTCCGTCCGGCTGGTGATTTTCACATCCCTCACGTTGCTACGCAAGACTGTAAGGTTGGAGAGTATGACATCCCCAAAGGCAGTGTGGTCACCACCAACATGCCGCGTACGTTCTGCAGCTCGTCTCTCTATGACAAACCTCTTGAGTTTAGACCAGACCGATTCCTGAATGAGGACGGGGAGTTTGCCAGAAAAAGAGAGCCATTCTTTTTTGGAACAGGTTAGCGATTTTTCCCTTACATGATCTGTTTTTCATGAAAACGAGAGGAAATACAAGCAAGTCCAGCGTTCTTTTTATATTTTATAAGAACAGGGTACGGGACTGCGAGGAACACACAACGGAAGGAAAATTATAAAACAAGTTAGGCATGGTAATCAAAACATGAAATATACAGGTGCTCCAGGAGTGAGTTAACTATTTTTCAACGTATCCCAAGACGAAATACCAATTGAACCCCCATTGAATTGGGGGTTCAGTTGGTTTCAGTTGGTTTCAATTGATATCAGTTGTTTTCAATAGGTTTCATTTGGTCCAAATTAGATTCCGGTTGTCGTCCTTTTGCTACAAGCCATGAGGTCGATTGGTCCCAATTGGTCCAATGGGATTTTAATGGGACAGTTGGTTTCAGTTGGTCCAAGTTGGGATCAACTGCTGATTGGTATTCGGTTGGAACAATTGGGACCAATCGGTTTCAATGGGGACCAATTGGGACCAATAGCCAATTGGTTTTCAATGGGGATCACGTGACATATTTTGCATATTTGCTCTTGTTTTCTTGAAAATTCAACAATTAAAGTAAAATACAAATGCAGTCATATTTCTTGTTATGAATATCTATTCTAAATGTTTTTGTGAAATATTACACCCCAAAATGTATGATTTCGCATTACATATTTCAGATAACAATAGAAAGATTGATGCACTAATTGTCGGTGTAATATACTGATCATGCTATATAAGAAATCATATTGAATGTGTGAATGTGTGAATATGTGTGTTTGTCGGTCGGTCGGTCGGTCGGTCCCAGACGTAAATAATCATATTTGATTGATACGCGGCTGTCAAAACCCAATTCGAGAGAGAGAGAGAGTTTGAGAGAGTTTAGGGAATATATTCCCTAAAATATTCTAATTTAGTAATGATAAATCAAATGATAATCAAATCCCCAAAACCAACCAACCAACCGTTTTAGGGAGTTAGTTGGTTTCAATTGACCCAATTGAATACCAGTTGAAAATTCAATTATGGACATTGAATGCCAATTGGAAGTATTTGGAAAGTGAAACAATGAGTCCATATTGAAACCAATTGGCAATGGGTCCCCAATTCCCCCATTAAAATCAATTGACAATTGGTTGCAATGGGGACCAATTGGTTTTAATGGGTCAATTTCAGTGGGTCAACTAACAATTGGATTCAGTGGGGATCCATTGTTTCACTTTCCATGTACATGTAATCCCAGTTGCCAATTGGTATTCAGTGGGGATTCTAATGGGAATTCAATTGGATTTTCGTCCTGGGATAGTTTGTTGCTGTTGGTGGTGGTGATGGTGTTCCGTGTGTTACACTTGTATTTTCTCATTTAATGTTGCTTCTCATTTGCCTTTACATCTTTACACGATCTAGGTCGTCGGATATGTCCTGGTGAGCAGCTTGCACGGACCGAGATCTTCCTCTTCATCACATACATCTTGCAGCAATTCACCCTCAGTCCTGCTGAAGGCGTTCCAGAGGATTTACCAGGCCTCCATGGTCTTACGATCCAACCCTACCCTTTTGAGATCCACGCTGTCAAGACTGACTAATCATGAGTCAGGGATGTAGTATTTTTTTTTTATTGTAAGGATAATGAAGGTCCTTGGTTTTTCACCATGTTTTCGCATTTATAAGGGTGCACACAATTTACGCTTCATGCCTATGCTCGTTCCCTCGTTCCCTCTATTTGAAAGCACCCCCCCCCCCCCCCTGTCTCAGGACTGCCAAAATTTCAGAACTCTTTTCACTGGCTTTTCGCCGGATTTTCCTGCCTTGGAGACATTTTGACATTTTATGATGGTCTATTTTTAGATAACAAAATACTAAAAGTTCAGGATTTATGTAACTTCTTTTAAGGCTGTTTCATGTTTCAGTTAAATTCAAATGACCTGCCTCATGCGATTACATCTTTATTTCAGAAAAATCAACAACTGCATAATTATCCTACCCGTCAGTCTTCGTTTTTTCATTTGCATAGATTAAGAACCGTACTTAGGAAAAGAACTGTCACATTTACTGGTCCCGTTTACTGGAATTCCTTAGATGCATCACTAAAACAATAGCCTAATTTAAGTACTTTTAAACATCACTTTAAAGCAAAGCTCCTTCTGCAGTACGAAGAAACGTCAACTTAATTTTATTATTCACTGGCGTACTTTAACTTTGGTAATGGATATGGTGAGTCCATTATGTATGTATTTCATCTCCTGTAGGTTGGCTGCGGTACACTTTTATTTTTGCTTAGTCTTTCGTATTTTACTTTCCTTTTTTATTTGTTCTTTCCTTTTTCGTCATTCCTCTCCTCTTGTCCATTTGTCTTGTCATGCTTCTTTTACTCTTATTTTATTGTGCTGTTTTATTGACTTTTCATTTTTTTTTTGTTTGTCACCTGTGTGTTTGTTTAAGATGTATCCAATAGAGTATATTGAAAGGGAACCTTATCTACAAGCATTTGCTTCCAAGGTTTCCTCCACATTTCTGTTATGTATTAATCTCCCTCCGTGCGTCTTATTATTATCTTAGACTATTTGTTATTTACTTCAAATTTAACATATGTATTTAAATGTTGTTCTATTATATTTTGTTATATCATGGAAAAGACTTGTGTCATTCCAGATAATGTGGAAATAAAACCTAAATGAAAATGAAAATAAAATATAAATAAAATGATGCAACAAGATGGCAATGAATAAAATTGTAAACAACCTAGAGGTCATGTACTCGTTTTTTTGCGTGCATCATATAATTTAAGTTGGTCACGTGCCAGTGATCATGTGCATGCACATAATTTATGGTGGCCTGAAGTACGGTCGACAACAGGTCATGTGCGATGTGAATTTCTCGGCTAACTTTGCGCCCCAGTCGCGAAATCATTTTTGATTTATAAACTTGAAATTTGAACTCCTGTTTTATCGCCCCTATTGGAATATAAGGAAAAATGATACAAATGATACATGGTTTTGTAAACCATCATAAAATATCAATAAAATGATGCAACAAGATGGCAATGAATAAAATTGTAAACAACCTAGAGGTCATGGACTTCGCGAAACTGCATGTACTCGTTTTGCGTGTGCATCATATAACTCAAGTTGGTCACGTGCCAGTGATCATGTGCATGCACATAATTTATGGTGGCCCTGAAGTACGGTCGAAAACAGGTCATGTGTGATGTGAATTTCTCGGCTAACTTTGCGCCCCAGTCGCGAAATTCGCGACCCGTGATGCGAAATTCATGACCTGGGGTGCGAAATTCATGACCCGTGACGCGAAATTCATAATCTGGGATGCAAATTTCGCAACTGGGACGCAAAGTTGGCCGCGAAATTCACGTCGCACATGACTTGTTGTCGAGCGTACTTCAGGGCCACAATCATAATTATTTTCGATATAATCAGCAGAGATCGCATTGATGGTTGTTAGATTTCTGACATGTTTGCATACGAATATTCTGTTTTTGTATGATATCACTTTACACTATATTATAATTATATTATGATATAGTAATTATATTATAATTATGATATAATTACTATATTATAATATAATACTATTACTATATTATTATAATATGGTGATTGTCATTCACTTGAGACAGACGGTATGGACCGTCGAAAATTCGTGACAGAAAAAAAAAAAGTTGGATTTAAGCATTAACTTTCTTCTCGTCTACCTTTTAATTATACTGTATAGAGTTCGTATGCATGAGTACTGCTTTGGCCTTATTTCACTTTTGCTGTATAGATATTAATTCCTTAAGTCAGTACAGAATATATTTCTGACTTAAAAGTTTTAAAACGGAATTTGCTTAATCCAGTGAACTTCTAATTATTTACGTTTCAGCTTTGATTATGATAATGGTGTATACATTCACATATTTGATCATTTCAAAATTTACTCCTTCTATTTGCTATTACGATGAAGTATACGCCGTACAATTATTATTTTTTTTTTCGAAGCTGTTTCAATGCATTTACCCCTATACCATACGCAACAATGAAACAACTATGCTACTTTGAAATGAAGTTTATGTATGATATAGCCTATATACCACAAACTACAACAAAGTATGAGTATGATATGCCATTTTTATGAGATGCCATTTTGTTCATAATTCAGCCATACGACTGCCAGTGTGAACAGAACTGAATTGAATTGAATTGATAAATTTGCAAAGTTGAAATAATTATACAAGGTGAAAAAAGAGTGCATCATAAAGGAGAGTTCGGA
>CM057170.1:11854706-11937430 GCA_029962745.1 Echinometra lucunter
GAAGGTTCGTTTATTCCGAAGGTTCGTCATTCCGAAGGTTCGTTATTCCGAGAACGAAATAAGGTTCGTTATCAGGTTATTTCGAAGGTTCGTTATTCCGAAGGTTCGTTAATCCGAAAATGAAATAAGGTTCGTTATTCCGAAAGTTCGTTAATCCGAAAATGAAATAAGGTTCGTTTATTTTCTGACTAACGAACCTTGTTTCATTTTCGGACTATTGAACCTTTGGAATAACGCCACAAATATTCGGATTAACGAACCCTGGGCATTTTTCATTTTCGGACTAACGAACATCTACACGCAATATGCGTGTTTCGGAATAAACACCTTCGGAATAACGAACCTTCGGGATAACGAACCTTCGGAATAACGAAGCTTTGGAATAACGAACATCACCCCATTTTTATGAGGGTCATGAACAGTTCTCATGGGAAGATCATATTCTGTAGAGGTAATCTTATTTGTACAATTTTGTTTTGATACAACCTTGTGTTGAATTTCTATGCCTGTGCTTTGTTAAGTTTAATTCTTTATGTGTTGCTTTGTTTTGTTTTGACGCTAACACCCAGTGTCAGCATTTAGTTTCAATGTGAATTGAATTGTGTGCAAGGGGGTCCTTAAAAGGAGATGATGTAACAAGTTCCTCCCTTACACCCGCCCCTCCCGCCCACCCCATGCACCCACTCCGTACTAAAACCAAAAATCTTTAAACTTGTGTTCATTGTCGGCTAATCGTAAATAATTTAATACTGAAGTTATTTGTTGAATTGTTTATGCTAAGGCACCTTATCGAAAGTCAGTATCAATTTGGGACGCGGCTTTCCCGCTCAGCGTCTTTTCCCCTCTGATCTTCCCGTTTCTCCGTAGACAAAACAGCGGGGTATCGGGAAAGCCAATGTAAAAGAACGGTCGAGGAGAAGACGATCAAAGACGCGGGACAAAAATTTTGATAAAAGAAAAAAGCGGCCTAAATGGTCTTGACATTTTGATCAGACGCCCAATTCAAAATTGATGGGGCTATAGCCAAACTCCTGCATATGCCTCAGTATAGGATATTGTTGTGACTCTTACACTTACTGAGGTCAGAAGAGCATAAGAGCAAACTCCTAGGGTCTCGCTGGAATGTGCGACCTAGGGGAGTGTGTGTGTGTGTGTGTGTTTTTGTTTCTTGTTTTTTGTTTTTTGTTTTTGTTCAGACACGATATGAATATAGTAGACAAATATTCATTGTTTATGAGTGCGATGGTTACGGTGAAGTGCAAGTTGAGTATGGAAGGCCAACGGCGCCATAATTCGTATCGACAAACGTATGTCCAAATTAAGCATACGTACGTCTAATTTAAGGATACGTATCGTTTACAAGCATACGTATCCTTTATTTGACATGCGTATCCTCAATTTGAACATACGTATGCTTAATTTGGACATACGGATCCTTAAATTAGACATACGTATCCTTAATTTGGACCCTGACCCATTTGTTGCTCCCTGATCTTTTTTACATGTTCTTTCATTCTCATTATGTCTTTGCCTGCTGCTATTGATGTACTGTACCTGAGCTTTTTTTTATAAATCTGGTCAAATAAATAATAATAAAATAATAATAATAATAACATACGTATAACGATACGAATTATGGCGCCGTTGGCCTGCCATAGTTGAGCCGTTCATTCGCCTGGTTGAATAGGACGGCGCGACTTGCACCGAATGGAATATTCGAACTTTCGCACGAATTTACCAAACATTGAATATTTGTTTTATACAGCACAAGGTCTATGAGTTAATACATTACACATTCAGTGGTCTTGGAATGGAATCAGACTAAATAAAATGTAACCGAGATAGGGAATATTTTTCTTACCTTCGTGTAACTCACAGTATGGGCGCATCTTGGTAGCATCTACTACTACTACTACTACTACTACTACTACTGCTATGGCACATTTCTATTGCGTCTAAGACTAATATTGCGTTATAGCCGCAATGGTGCTATTAAAAGAGTGAATATCACAATTTTTAAAACTCTTAATTCACTCTTAATTCACTCTAAATGCGCTCTTTTCTTAAATTCACCCCTAACAGAGTGGACGCATTCACTTCTTCTCTTTTTTTTTTTTAAGAGAGTAATTTATCAGTCTGAAATCAGACAGTACGTGCAAATCACTGAACACTTTGAAAAATAAACTGAAAGCCTATACCTTCTCAAATATTTTTAGTTCTTTACAAATATTTATCCACTTGAAATATAATAGCGTTGTTTTATGTCGTTGTCTTGTTTTACATATCTTTTCTATTTTGTATTTCGTTTTCTTTACTTTAATGTAGTATAGAATGTTGTGATCAATCTTTGAAGTTTTGATTAACTTCTTTTGTTCCCACCACATTTTAATACACGTATTGCTGTTTCATTTTCATTTCAATTTCCTTGATTTTTTTTCTCCTTTTTTAGTGTTATTGATGTTAATCTTTATGATCGTTACGCTTATTTGTATGTTTTCAAATATGTATATTTTTATGGAAGTGTAGAAAGTAAACTTTAAATTAAACCGAACTTCTAGCCCGCAAACTTCATGTACAGTTGAAGGCCTTGAAATCATTACCAACGAAACTACAAAATATATCACCTTTCACATCCTTCAAGAGCTCCTACAGAACCTGCCCTTTAACTCACATTAGACTAATATGGTATTTTTTTAATTTTTTAGCCCTCCATAGGCTATTTTATTGAGTTAAATAAACATTTTACAACGTAGGAAAATGTATTTTACACTCAAATGAAATACAATACTTCACATTTCTCTCTTTTAGTTTTAAACAAACAAAGATTTAAGTGACTCCCATTCAGCAACAAATTTGTTACGTGTACCTGAAATAAGATTAACATATCTCTCATCTTCATAATATTGAATAACCTTTTTCTTTATGATACTAAAAATAGGAATTTTATTATTAAGCTTTTGTACGAACATTTGTTGTTTGATCAAAATTACTATGCAATTTAATGCATCATTTCTCTTTTCTTCAAAGCCAAAAATTATATTTCGTAAATTAAACTTTATCTGTACTAAAGAACCTTCATTTATCCATTTTGCTGTTTCCTTCCAAATTGATTTACTGATTTCACAGTCGTAAAAGAAATGTACAATGTCTTCCACCTCTTTTTTACAAAACGAACAGGTTTCATTACTGACTATTTTCATCTTATACAGTTGCTTATTCAAAAACAAAATCCTGTTTACTATCTTATACTGAAAATATCTTAAAACAATATCCGGAGTAAATCGAAATATCATAGTATGACATTTCTGCATAAATGAAATATCAGGGTTGTAATCTAAATGTCGTTCCCATTTTAAACATACTGAGGGTATACATTTTGTTTTTCCAATAAGAGATTTGTAGATGTATCGACATCCTTGTAGGTCATATACAAGTATTTTGATATGTGACGGCACCAATGGACCTTCTACATTTTTTTCACATTTTTCAATATAAATTCTATACTGACACTTTGACTGATAGAATAGTAAGACAAATAATTCAGTTTCAAGAAAAATTTTTGTTCACATTCTTCACGAGTTAACAAATTCCCCTTAGTAGATATCCATAGTGCTGGAATCATTTGGATCATTGTAATATTACATTTAAAAATGTACATGTGCAGATGTATGTATCTTGTAATCTTGTATTTTGTGATTATGTTTCTGCTCCCTTCCATCTCACCTTTCTTCTTTTCTTTCTCTTTTTGAGTTTTTTTTTTTCTCATTTCACCTTATGCTCAGTAACTTCACATCTCGAGAGAAATCTTTCTATCATTCCTTCTTCCTCTCCTCTCTTTCAAAATATTCATACTTTCCTCATACCCCCCCCCCCGCCCCCGTCTCTCTCATTCCATTGTCTTTCGACCTTTTCTATCTTGTTCTTCCTGTCCTTTAAAAAATATATGTCTGCAAATTTGAACTGAATTATGCATACGGGGTCCCTAAAAAGAGAGGTTGTGTAGCAAGCCCCCCCCCCTACCCCGCAGCCAACTAAGAACAAAATTTGTCAGCACTTTTTCATCTTTTGGCGGTTTTTAGCAGTAGCCGATTAAAAATATATTTTAGTTAATGATTAGACTGATTAATATTGATATTTTCCGCTAAACATGAGTAGATTCGCCCCCAGTAAAACCTTGGCCCACAGCCAAACCTCTGCATATTCCTCGAGGAATATTGTAAGGCTACGCTCTTGAACTTGTTTTCGAAATGCCAAAAGATCAAACAAAACATCTACCATCAACCAAGACGTAAACATGCAGGGAAGTGTCTGTTGTATTTATTGTGTTCATATGATATAAATACTGGAAATATAAAACATATCAAAACTTACTACCCCCACGATTAGTTTTCTGTGCTCGATTTTGACATCATAACCTTCATTGGCACAAATCCTAGAGCGATGGGGTGGGGTATCATATCTCCCACTTTTTTAAAGAGGGGGAGGCGTGTACAAATAAAGCACCCATTTTTCGAAGAAAAATTAATGTTTTAAATGATCAGTTGTTGAAATTTTTGATGAATCTATCATAAACGACAGTTCCACTAGTACAATAATTCGGAATGCTGTTAAGAACCAGAGACAGGATGAACTGAATTGATGGGTGAGGGTGTGTGTGTGTGTATACTCGTGTGTTTAATACTTCCCGCTAGAAAATTGGGCAAAAGATTTCGAACACCCCCCCCCCCCCACTCCTCGAAAAGGATTTAAGCCGATGATAACCTGACAAGTTCCGTACAGGATTTTTCACCAGGGTGTTCGTTTGGTGATTATGGTGGAGGCACACTTTTAATTTCTGAGGTTGTTCTCATGAGCGGTGTCCTAAAAGCATCAGTTCTTATCGGTAAGTAAGCGGCGCAGGTTTATCAGTAAAGGACTGTGAATCACGTGGTTCGTGATTCGATTCCCACCGCGGGCAAAAGATTTCACCCCCCCCCCCCACTCCTCGAAAAGAATTTCAGCTGGTGATAACCTGACAAGTTCCGTACAGAATTTTTCACCAGGGTGTTCGTTTGGCGATTATGGTGGAGGGCACACTTTAATTCCTGAGGTTGTTCTCATGAGCAGTGTCCTAAAAGCATCAATTATTATCAGTAAGTTAGCGGCGCAGGCTTATCAGTAAGGGTCGTGCATCACATGGTTCGTGGTTCGATTCCCGCCGGCCGCCGCGGAAATCAAGTCACTTGGCAAGACATTTTTGTACGTTTGCCACTAAGGTGAAGTAAGTGGGTACCCGGTACTCGCCAACCAAAGCGGCGTAAAGGCAGCAATGATGCTTAATGGCGGGAAAATAAGCAGTCACGATGGAGCGCCGGGCGTGTCAGGTTTGACAGACCTGAGCGTTATACAAGAACCCAATATTATCATTATGCATGATCTTGTACGATTAAGAGACCACATAAGCGATCCTTAACCCCCCCCCCCCCCCCCCGCCCCCCCCCCCCCCTGCTTTCATGGATTTTCAACACTGCCTATGCATGTGATATTAAAGAATACGCCTCTGAACTTGCCTTAATCAGGGAGGTCCAAAGTCCAAGGGTACAGTGTATTTTGTCCGAGATATAAGGACTGTTTACACTATCGTTCAAGGAATATTTCATATAACAGTAAATATCAGGGAGGTCCAAAGGCCAAGGGTACAGTGTATTTTGTCCGAGATATAAGGACTGTTTACACTATCGTTCAAGGAATATTTCATATAACAGTAAATATCAGGGAGGTCCAAAGGCCAAGGGTACAGTGTATTTTGTCCGAGATATAAGGACTGTTTACACTATCGTTCAAGGAATATTTCATATAACAGTAAATATCAGGGAGGTCCAAAGGCCAAGGGTACAGTGTATTTTGTCCGAGGTATAAGGACTGTTTACACTATCGTTCAAGGAATATTTCATATAACAGTAAATATGGCACGCCAAATAGGAACTTATTAAGCGAGGGGCAGGGAAGAAGTACTGGTATCTAGTGACGTGCCAGTGACGTGTAGACGAGATCTTAATCTAATCGAATTCTTAGCCTTAAAAAGGCCCAGGCATCTATAGACCAATTCCACAACGCGAGAGGGCAGCAGACTGGTCGCCATACTGTGATGTGTACCCAACGTTTACAGTACATAAGCCAAAGGCGCGTTATGTACAATCGTTCGATTTTTGCTATTAGTCTAGTTGTTCTGTTCAGGACCGCGTCGTAAATAAGCGCTCTAGCTTTCATTGGTCATCCTGTAAACGTTATCCGAACTCTCCTTTATGATGCACTCTTTTTTCACCTTGTATGATTATTTCAACTTTGCAAATTTATCAATTCAATTCAATTCAGTTCTGTTCACACTGGCAGTCGTATGGCTGAATTATGAACAAAATGGCATCTCATAAAAATGGCATATCATACTCATACTTTGTTGTAGTTTGTGGTAGCTATATCATACATAAACTTCATTTCAAAGTAGCATAGTTGTTTCATTGTTGCGTATGGTATAGGGGTAAATGCATTGAAACAGCTTCGAAAAAAAAATAATTGTACGGCGTATACTTCATCGTAATAGCAAATAGAAGGAGTAAATTTTGAAATGATCAAATATGTAAATGTATAGACCAATTTCACGGCCGGTTTATGTATTTGGCCCTCTATCGGCGACGCCATTGCTGCTGTGGGCAAGCGCGCTGACCGCAATTGGCTCTGTGTACAAAATGAATGTAAGATATGAGATATGCCCCGATATTGTTCCATTTACTTTATTCTAGATCAATAAAATAAAGCATGGATACATGGGTAGATGAGGTAAGACAATGGTCATATCTGACGGATGAAGGTATGATGTATTTTTGTAATTTCGATGGTTTTTCAACTTAGTTTTGTCAGTAAAAGTTCGATTGCAGCATAGAAGCCGTAGTAAACGGGAGCCCTAAATCTTGCCCTGTTTACAAAGTCAAGTTTTCACTTATTAAATTTTACGCCAAGTACATAATGATAATGTTTCTTGACTTAAAAGTCCCTTCTGTTGATGTTTTTACCCACTGGCGACGAATTCCTTCACAATGCTTACGGAAACCTGTGTAGGGAGTACGGCTTCTCACACAAACAGGCTTCATGAGTCAAAAGCGAGTGAATTTCGCACTCAGTTAGCTTCCAATTTTTAAACTTTCTCTAATCCTTGTGGCATTTGAACACCGCACAGCTGCGACCTGAACTTCCCTGATAATTTCTCATTGCAAATATTAAAATAAATCTGCGTATACTGGTCAAAATAGACAAAAAATCGAACGAATGTACATAACGCGCTATTGACTTGTGTACTATAAAAGTTGGAGCGCCCACCCCAGTATGTCGAACTGTGTCGAACAGTCTGCTGCCCTCTTGCGTTGTGAAATTGGTCTATACACCATTATCATAATCAAAGCTGAAACGTAAATAATTAGAAGTTCACTGGATTAAGCAAATTCCGTTTTAAAACTTTTAAGTCAGAAATATATTCTGTACTGACTTATGATGATCCTAAATTGCTGAGGATGGCTAGGTGTTCGGATAGATTGGCTGATATCATTGGACCAGCCGGCTTGTTTGGTAGGACAAACCACAGTGGTTCCAATTAGTTTGTCATATGTCAAACCTGCTAAAGATACTATAACGAAAAATCGGCAGTGTTTTTCAGTGTCACCTTCCGCTTAAATCAAAATGAATCAGTTTTAATGGCATTGATACTACCTTTACAACTTCTCATTATTGTGAAGGATGGGATACTTGTTTTTCCTTTACTCTTGTAAATCAAGTGAAGGGATTGAAATTATAAAGATTTTTGAATGAGCCAACGCTTCTCTGTGTAATAACAAATCTTTTTTAAAAAAAAACCAAGAAACAACAAAACCTTTATGTTGTCATTTTTTTCTTAAATCAAAGCAGGGGCCCACGACGTAGTAGGTTCACGGTTGAAAACACATACCCTATTCCCGGTCTCTTGACAATATGTTCTGGAAAATAGATCGGTATACAAGCGTAGGTGCAGACGAGTGCTTTAATTAGGATTTACGTTAGCATGTTAGCTTTCCTTATATTTTCTTTTTTCTTGTGTTTTTTGTTTTTAATTCATCAATCATAACCATAGGGATGATTCCCGGCCTAGCATCATTGCCACTCCCTGCTAAACGCCAACTGACCGACCTGATGCGGGAGATGATTGGATTCATCAGGGAACATGTTGAGGAACACAAAGCAAACTTCAATCCTGATGATCCACCGAGTGACTTTATGTCTTGCTACTTGAAAGAGATAACTGAAAGCTCTGGGGTAGGCCTATATGTAACTTTAATCATTTAATCACTTATAAATTGAAAAGTATTTTGACGTCTGTAATGTAAACATGATGAACTAAAATAGTGATTAATAAAATTTTTGTGATACAGATAGATGCTCAATGAGGCTGCATGCTATTGAAGATAATATTATTGCACATTTGCTCTAATTTGTCATAAATAAGAGAGGAAGTTCTGTGTTTTTAATACTGCAGTCACCGGAACAGGTGAGATCCGTTATCAGCAATTTTGGTGAACTGTCACATATATTAGAAGCATGACAATGAAAAAAGTGATAGCAATAAATTTACCAAATATGGTTACTTTTGATGGTTTTTAGACCCCGGACACAACATTAAATTTTGACGAAATTAACATGCTCCAAACATGCTGGGACGCCATGTTTCCTGGCTACGAGACCACTATTTCAGCATTCCGATGGGCTTTACACCTCTTGGCAGCCCATCCTAAAGTTCAATCACGGATCCATCAGGAAATTCTCGACGTCGTGGGTCGCGACCGTCTTCCAGCATACGCCGATCGTCACAAGATGCCGTACATGGAGTCGACCGTGGTGGAATGCCTGCGGCTCAGGCCCGTTATACCGTACGTGGCGCCGCACATTGTATCACGTGATCGAAAAATAGCCGGATATGACGTTACGGTGGGCTCAAGGGTCACGATCAATCTATGGTTTCTTGCCCGAAGCCCTGCCTTGTGGGAGGATCCAGACGAGTTTAGACCGGAACGATTTCTCGATGAAGGTGGCTGCTACGACAAGTCACGAGAACCTCTGCCATTCAGCTATGGTAAGGATATTATCTTATTATTTTTTCATCACCAGTTACTGGTACAAATGTATTTTTTAAAAATGGAATCAGTTACCAACTTCTATAAAACAATGCACCATGCTTTCATCATTTAGAAAGCTATGTCGTAATTATTTACTTGACAATTTGTGGCAATGTTAGGGTCGTATGAGGGCGTGTGTGGCTGTGTGTGTGTATGCTATAAAGGTGTTTTATATTTCCATTATAAGTGATTATGTAGTTTATTTCTATTATGTTTGGGGGCAATGCTTTATAAGCATTTTGCTTTTTTGTGGTCCAACCATATTTTGCTGTACATGTACATAGATCTTGATTTTATCAATATGTATATTTCCTTTTGTAATATGTTTGCTTTTTATGATGAAATAGATTGAATTGAATTGAATTGAATCTATGATACTCGGTAATATTCAGCAACCGAAGAATGTTTGGGGAAATTGTATTTTTTAAAAAGAGAGCGGAATATACGTAGATGGCATGTTCACATCAAGTGCAGAAAAATAAAATGATATAGCACAAGCCTTAGAATTCAACTCAGCTTACAACACAACAGGGAGCGGAGCAAGTGATCAGCGTGAAGAACATAAATATCATGATTATTGGCATATGGTTTTTTATCATTATTT
Source organism: Echinometra lucunter (assembly GCA_029962745.1). Lineage (NCBI taxonomy): Eukaryota > Metazoa > Echinodermata > Echinoidea > Camarodonta > Echinometridae > Echinometra > Echinometra lucunter. Next base: position 11,864,487 of record CM057170.1, read on the forward strand.
TTGGCCCTTTTTTGTCTCTTTAGTCGTCAGTACTCATTACCCCCCCCCCCCCCCCTCCCTCCGTCTCTTTCTATCATAGACTACGGCTCTCTCTCTCTCTCTCTCTCTCCTACTACTACTACTACTACTACTACTACTACTCTCTTTCCCCCATCTTCATGACTATTTTGTGTTTGGTTTGGTTTGGTTTCCCAGGGAAAAGGACTTGTCCTGGTGATCAACTCGCCCGGATGGAGCTCTTCCTCATCCTCAGCTACATACTTCAAAGGTTTACACTCACACTACCAGATGGAGCATCAAGGAAACTTGATGGCAGTATGGGTGCTACGTACAGACCTTATCAGTATGAGCTACGAACAACAAGAATCCAATAAACTGTAAGGCCCGAATTCACAAAGGTGTTTTCAGTCAAAACCGTGGTCTAAACCATGGTTTCAAACCACGGTTCAGACCACGGTTTCAAAATTGCGATTCACAAAGGTGGTTTCAAGTGAAACCACGGTTTCCTCTCCTGCTTTTACGTCATAATTTTGAGTCAACTGTTTGGGGTGGTCTGAAACTGTGGTTTCAGATGAAACCATGGTTTTGACTGGTTTTAACCAATCAGAGTGCAGCATTTTGTGCAGCAGACAGCCACCGGCGGTCGAGTCAGCGTAGCGGAAAGAATTTTTTTTTTGGCAGCAAGACTTGAGGAGCCAAGTTTTTTTTCCCGAGCCCTAGCTAGAATGAAATCGTGAGTAATTTACAAATTCCTAGAGATTTCTAATTAGAAATTCTCTTTTCATTATATTTGTACGTATTTTGTTGTACAGAAAAGTAAATATGATGATATAAGAGCATGCTGTTCTTTAAAGGCGAGAATGGATCTTATAGACCAATTTCACCTCCTATCAGTATGAGCTACGAACAACAAGAATCCAATAAACTGTTAAAGTTCTTTAAAGGCGAGAATGGAACTTATAATCCTGAGCTGCATGCCCATGTCAGAGATTTACACTCACACTCCCTAATTGGCCATCAAAGAAACCTGATGGGAGTATGGGAGCTTCTTATTACAGACCTCATCAATATAAGCTTCGAACTACAAGAAATCAAATGTTCAAAATGGTATCCCCTTTATTCGGGTGATGTTCGTTATTCCGAAGGTTCGTTATTCCGAAACACGCAAATTGCTTATACTTGGATGTTCGTTAGTCCGAAAATGAAAAAAAAAAAGGTTCATTAATTCGAATATTTGTGGCGTTATTCCTAAGGCTCGTTAGTCCGAAAATGAAATAAGGTTCGTTATTCCGAAGGTTCGTTATTCCGAAGGTTCGATAGTCCGAAAATGATATAAGGTTCGTTAGTCCGAAAATAACTAACGAACGGCTAACATGCCTTATTTCATTTTCGCTATAAAGAACTGTAACCCTTTATTTTTTGCAATAAAATGGATACAAAAACTTATATGTTTGTAATACTGCCTGCATATGAATCAACTAAATCAAATAAATCAAATACATGTCAGTAAAATTATATTTGACTGTTTGAGCGGTGTTATTCTTTAGATTACTACTCACAGTTCTTTACATTAACAATAAATTACTGTGTCCAACTCAGGGACGTAGGAGTATCTTTATAAGGGAGGGGGAGGCACCAGCCCAAAATGGCACTTTAAGAAAGAAAAAAAAGCATTTACAAAGGGTAAACACAGGCAGGAATAACACAATTTGGAGCCAGTGGTAAATAAGAACATTTTAATAGCACAAATAAGCAGGTAATTTTTATATGTTGTTACAATAATAGATACAAAATAATAATAAATACTTTGCAGTTTTAAATACTGCTCTGATTACTCATTATTTCGTTAGTGAGCGAAGCGAGAGCCCATAAACGTGTTTGTTTGCTGAGGGTCACGGTATTTGCATTATTTACATTGACTTGGTTATGAAAGCTGCCGAAAATTCATGGCCCTTACTATAATCATGGTTAGTTTCATCCATTAACCTTGTCGTTTTCCAAATAATGGACCAAGGCTTTATTATTTTCTAATGTAGAGTGTATTAAATTTGTGCGGTCTCATCGCGACCGATCATATCAGGAGCCGCAGAATGTGTTTTTTTTTTTATCTCTTTTTTCTTTAATGATTATCGAATGCCGGGCTGACACTAAAAATAATAGGCAGGGTCCAGGCTTTGGGCGAACCCCTGGCTGGAGCTCTTGAGACGGAGTCCCCTAAAGCCCTTAAGGTTTTTACTCGTTTCGCTAGCCTTTTTTTCCTACCGAGCTGTCAACACAATTGAATGTGAAGGTGGCATTCATAACAAAATTTGTAACTGTCCCCTTCTAGTATGACTTAAACATTCTACATAAAGTGTTAACTTGCCTATGAACTATCAAGTTGTACTAGGTATTCATCAAGTGGGCAATTCCACAACATATGGGACACAGAGCTCAAAATTGGAAGTTGAACTGTGCCCTGGTAATTCCAAATAAAAATCTGAAATTACTACAGGGTCTTCTTTTTGTTACAAATAAACATTTAAGATTTAAAAAAAATTGCAATTCGACCTTCCCACGGAGAATAACATAAGCAAACAAAAAATTGCAAATATGGGACTATGGTCAGGGAAATGTGCTTTGAATGCCTCTTATTCTTATATTTAGTCATTTTTTCTAAGATTTTCCTTCATTTGATTGGTTTTAATGAATTACTTTAAAAGATTTTGGGAAGTTAATGAGTGAAAAACTACTGAAAATGTGCAAAACCGACGTTAAATTTAAGCGTAACATCAGTTACGTAACGTCAGTTACCAACCTGTCTTCGGTAAATTTTTCATGGCACAAAAATAAATTATTCAAATGGTTCATTATTTTGCACATCTCTTCCCAGGAACCTAGGTGTAAATGTCAAATTAATTACATAATCCTTGCAAGTCTGAGACAGGAGATGTATAAGTTTGTTTCTACACCTTCATTTTCCATGTCTTTTTTGCGTAAAGTCAGTTAGCGACACATTTTCGCTTGCTATGCGATAAGAATGTAGTTTGAGATAAAATCTGTCCATGTGTCTCTTCCCTATAATCAGCTTATTTATCTATAGCAATTATAAGCTGAAGCATGTGTCATTCACAAAACTACAATATAATCAATACCACTAGTACACTATCTTGGTAACGTCAGTTACCGTGAAATTGCCCAAGTATGAATATCCCCTTTGTGCGGTATGCTAATTATGTCAAATTTGATTTAGAAGAAAGTGCACGTTTTTTTCAGTCATAGGCCTACTATATCCAATAAAACCCTTGTTGCATATGAAGACAGAAAAATATAAAGAGACAAAGAGAGGAAAGGAGAGGAAGAGAGAGAGAGAGAGAGAAACGAGACCAAAATTGCAATTAATAGAACGAAAGAGGAGATGTTTTCAGCTGTTTCCATTTGGCGAATGATAAGCTAACACAGGATATCTTTCTGCCATACCCAAATGAATAGAGTGTAAGTAAACAATTCCTTTGGAAAAGACATGATTAGGTATGACACTACTAGACAGCATAACCGTCTGTTATGGGGAATATTTAAACAGACATTTTGACAACCGGTCACTGTAGCCAGACGTAGTCAGCCGTACCCTCGTCGACATCAGAGACTGAAGCTTTTGGTCAAGTAGTATGACAATGTCATGTGCTTTATTTCCGTAAATATTCACATATTGTTAACCTTATCCAGGGGCGCACCTCACCGACCGTACTCAGCGACCGATGAAATGCTTTCACATTATGATTTCATCGGTCGCAGCGACCGTACCTTGGTGTGAAAGCAGAATACAATACCTTAGCGAAAAGGAAAAAAAAAACCAAAAAACAACAATAACAAAAAAACAAAACAACAAAAAAAAACCACGTTTACGCGAGCGCACCGGGCGCCCGTGCCGCCGGGCTAGCTGCATGCATGTGGATACATACGCACTCACACGCAGGCAAACCCTTCCAAATACCCCCGTTTTCACAAACACTTGTAGTTCCGAAGCCCGTTCCGAAGACCCTTCTTTTCACAATAAGCCCGTTCCAAAGCCCCCGTTTTTTGTCTCGGTCGCGGCACCAACCTACCACTTTTGGGGTCGAGTGCTCCCCCCCCCCCCCCCGGAATGTTCTTAAATCTCTCATCGGCGCGCCCGCCGTCCTAGATCAAAAGCTCCACAGTAAGAGGGTTAAACACGCTGTTTCAGATCTTGTTTACAAAATGCATGAACTCCGTATACCTTGGTAAAAAGAAGAGGCGTTTTCGTCGCGACCGTCAGTGTAGTGTGAAAGATGGATGAACACACAGCTTCGGTCGCTGAGTATTCTGCCCTGACTTACGTTCTTGCAGTTGCACTCGCAACAAGCCTGATTTATTTCGTCTACAACAATGGACGAGGGAAGAAATTTCGCTACCCACCTGGCCCAACTGGTTTGCCGATTGTCGGAAGTTTCTTCAGCCTGGTGTTTACTAACAGGCAACAACACGAAGTAAGATATAAACCAGTGTACTATAAAAACAAGAATAAACAAAATGTAGGCAATGATGTTTTCCCTCCGATATAAAATCCGTATTCATGTGTTGATGTTGTACTCACCTATACAAGTGTATTGTTATGTCTCATTTGTATTCTTGCATTAATTTGACTTTTTACTGTATTTAACATAACTCTGCAGAGTTTATTCAGTTATTCAGAAAATAAAATTTCAAGCTGCTAACGGCGAGCCATAATGCCGTCTTCTTCTTGTTGCGCTCTAGAACATTGTAATTTTTTTTATTAATTCAAATATTCATTTGACTGTGTGTATTTATAAGTTTATTATACTTTTGCCAGGTATCTGAAATTGCCAGTATTTTAAGGCCTAGATCAACGGGGTATCGCTATCAAGTATCATTTTCAGTAGTTACTGTCCTTATCATCATCACCTGATTCATTATTTTCAAGAATTTTAAACTTTTTATCATGATTGTCAATCAACTGATACAATAATCGTCATCGTAATCTGTTATTGCATAAGCCCGCCGCAAGCTACGAAAATCCGTCTGCGATCCGCTTGTGGAAAAAAAAAATGTTAAAGCATTCGATATGAACATTCAAACATGTGAAATCATAATAACCACAAGTTTCGAATAGTTGTATGAATACAAAAATCGAAATTCCGGGCTATTGCGAGCCTCCCTGTAGGAATAAAAGCTCAAATCTGAATCGTAGTGACGTCATAGCACTCTTTCGATCGGCAACGAATTGAAGCTGATTTGGCCTTTACTCCAACCACAAGACTTGCAGTTAACAAAATTTTCGATTTTAGTATTCCTATTATTATTCAGAACTTCAAATAAGATAATTTTACTTGTTTAAACTTTCATATTTAGTGCTAAATGCCATTTGTTCGAAAATCTGGTTCGCAGTTGGATCGTATAGTGTGCGGCGGGCTTAATTCTGTTGAACTCATTTTATAGTATTGATTCTAAATGAACAATCTAAACAATTCTTTACTTCTGACGTTGGTACTCCAAGGTGATCAATGACTGGTCGAAGAAGTATGGAGATGTGTTGTCCTTCAAGCTTTTGAACGTGCGAATATGCATCCTGAATAACATTGAGATGTCTCGTGGTGTTATGGGTAGTCTACATATGATGGACAGAATGCCTGTTCCAATTCTCTCGACTCTTACGGGAAGACAGAATGTAGGTAGGTCAGGTGTTATCTTTAAAGCACGATATAAAAGTAAGGAGCAAATACTGGAATCAGAACGAAACTACAGGTTGATTTGCTATTTTAAAAGATCCATCCTAATAAACTTATTCAGTAGTATTATATTCAATTATTCATCTATACCAATAAAAAGATATTTGAACTGTCACCGAGTTCTTATGTATATACACTGTTGCTTATAAAATTGGATTTAAAAAAAATACCTTGAGCAGAATGTTTCACCCAGCAATAGATTGTGACAATTAGGATTTATTCATGATTAACGAAGCTTAAATCTTTGCAGGAGGAGTACAGAGTGGATCGATGTATGGCCCTGTAAGGGATTTTTCAGTCGGGGCGGGGGCAAACGCAAAGCAGTATTGAATTTTTTTTTAATTACATTTTCTTTGTTTTTCATTAAATTTCTGAGGGCTGCCCCTACTCCACCCCCAGCTTTGTACGGACATTATTCAGTGCTGAAGCAATTGCAATCGTTACCAGGATGCCTGGTACAAAATTCAATTCAATTCAATTCAATTCAATTCAATTCAATTCAATTCAAGCTTGTTTATTTCTCATGTATCATATATACATATCAAACAAACAAACAGAAATTACAATATAAGAAAACATGATATACAAAAAATTGAAGCAAGTTGGCAATAGATACATATACAAAGCCTATAGCATGATTATACAGGAAATAGAAAACATGAGAAATGAGGAACTAAAAAAGCAAACCTTGTATTTGTCTCGTATCGATGACCTGCAAATTAGTGCATTTTTGTAAAGACGATTCGTCATTACCGTCGGAGAGGACTTAAAGTCGTAGGTCCTGTGATTTCTTACTTACAAGCATACACATGCTTTAGAAGTCACGCTAAACAAACAAATACTCATGATATTTCAATATAATTTGGGAATGTATGTATATATATATATATATCTCTAGTAGGAAAAAACAATCATTGTCAAAATCATTTCATTAATGGATGTAAACAATTTATTCCAACTTTATCCGCAACAGTGTAAATCGTCTTTTATGTCCTAGTTGACTTGATTGACCTCTTGTCCCGCGGATAGAAATGACTATCTTCGTATCTGTTCATCCATGCAGGAATAGCCTTTTCTAATGGCGAGGCGTGGAAAGAACAACGTCGCTTTTTTCTTAGTGTCTTCAGAAAAGCTGATGAAGATGGTACAAGGTAAAAACGCTTTCAAATTTATTACTCGACTCCTTCACTATTTGAAGAGCTTGTTTCCAAAGGGCGCTAAATCCATTTTCACAAAAAACCAAAGTTTTAGCACGATTGGATGCTTGTTCCATCTACGCTTCAATATGACTAATTTAGAAATCAAAATATCTTAGGAATTATATGTTGAGAAATATGGATAAAAATATGTTGTTGTTTTTTTCCTCAAAAAGGTGCTTAATCCACTTTGCGTAAATCAAAGATTTTTATATACACCATTTTCCTTCTTCGAAACATCAAACTTTTCAAAGACTCTGCAAGCACCAACATAGTCATCGAACAAATGAGAATAAAAAGAAATAGTGCTGGAATAGCAATTTTACTAGAATTATTTCTATACTTTTCATTTGTAGGGATTTAGCGCCTTTTGGCAATTTTTTTTCTCGCAAAACTTGAAATCATAAATGAAATCTTTAAAATTACTACTCAATGGGGGATTCATTTCATTCTCATTTATTATCTGTCTATAACTGTGTTGGTACATACAATTGTGAAAAAGTTTCGATATTTAAGCAGAAAATCCCTGAATTATTCGTAATCATTCCAAGTGGATTTAGCGCCCTTTTTTGGAAATTAACTCTTTACTTGCAATGATTTTATTTCCATTTTCTCTCCCCTCTATATACCTCCCTGCTTGATTCTGGTCTTCTATTCCCGTCTTTCTCTATTCCAGCCCTCACCTGCCGTCCGGTCGGCCGGCCCGTCTTTCCCGATACCTATAATTCTAGTTTCCGAAATTCGATTAAAAAAAACAACAACATGATGCTGTAAATTACTTTATAGATTGATCTAAAGAGAAACCAAATAGCGCCATTCTTAACATTAAAGGCACTTGATAACGTTGTGAGCAGCCGATTTAAAAATTCTCAAACTAAGATGAAAATGTGTACCCGGTATATGAGTACTCGTATTAGTACTCAAAAACCTTGAAACCAACCATAATTTGGAATGAAAACTGTTATTAAGACGCAAACCGCGATATTATTATTCTTAGTCTCAGAGACGATAAAATAAGCGGACCCTTTTTGCTCGAGTTAAAAAAAAACGTTATAATGCCTCCTGTCCGTTGAGCCATGTGCGCATGCGCAGTCCTTACGTCTAGTATGTGCAACCGACCCTTATATTTTTTTTCAAACAGTGGTTCACATTTCTAATATTTAAGAATACTTCCTGTGGATGACTGTTAGTTTTACACTATAACCCTTATGTTTCTCCCATCATGCCCATTTTCAAGCAGCAACTTGAGGTTTTTTTTTTTTTTTTTTTTTTTTTTTGTTTAATTATATCAATGTTAACCAATGCCTTTAAATGTTTTCTTTCCTCTCAGATTTGAAGAAATCGTCGGGGCACAGACAGAGCATATGTTGACCGAATTTGACAAAGCCAACGGTCTTTCCTTTGACCCGCGACCCTTAATACACATGTCAACCGGCAACATCATGACGAAAATCATGACCGGAATCACTTACGACTACGACGATGCAAACTTCCGTCGCGTGATGACTCACTCCGATCGTATTTTCGATTTGCTTGGTCCCGCGGGAATACTTTCTTCGGTCCCGATCCTTGCTGCCCTCCCGACATCATCAAAACGGCAACTAATGGAGGAGTGGAAAGGACTGTATGACTACATCAGGGAGAGTATTGAAAGCCACAAGGCAGGGTTTGACCCGGATCAAGAGGCGAATGATTTTATGGACAGTTATCTGCTGGAAATGGCAAGAAGAACAGTGGAGGTATGTATGGATTGAGCATGTTAAGGCCAGGTCAGGCGACAGCATTGACACAATACCTACAAAACAAAGCAATATAATAGGGAAATACAGAAATGTGGAAAGTTAACGACAATGTGGTTCTTGGTTGTTGTCAGCCTCTTAAATGGGCATTCAGTCTCCTAAGCTGTATAGCCGATCCATTATCATAAACATATCGCATCGTCCATATCGAGCACCGCAAATAAACTCGGAGTAACATCTCTTCTAGCAATCCACGAATAACCCCACCTCCCTTCTTCTTTTTTTTTCATAGAACGTAAAAGGCTCCTTTGATGAAATCAACCTCCTGGGCTGTTCATTCGATCTGCTTCTTGGAGGATGGGAAACATCGGCCACCACCATCTCCTGGAGCCTCTACACCCTTGCATTTAACCCTGAAGCTCAACATCGAGTTCGTCAAGAGATTTTCGACGTTGTCGGCCAGGGGCGCACCCCGCGCTTCTCCGACCGTCACAGAATGCCCATAACCTTGGCGACCATTGCAGAATGCATGCGTTTGCGACCATCTTTCGATCTTCACATCCCTCGCGTCGCCACTCAGGATTGCAAGGTTGGAGAGTATGATATCCCCAAGGGTAGTGTGGTTACCACTAACCTGTCGTATCTGTTCCACAGCTCAAGCCTTTGGAAAGAGCCACTAGCCTTCATACCTGACAGATTCCTGAAAGAAGACGGGAGCTTTGACAGAAATCGAGAGCCCATGGTTTTTGGAACAGGTAGGCAGATATCTTTCAGTATTTTCATACTAGTTTGAGCTTACGTACTAGCCGGATGGAAGGGATGTGGTCTTGACTCTCCAGTAATTTCAAAATCAGTAGTATTCAGGCTGGTCATCCAATATTTCCTTGTTGGACAATTACCCTGGGTTCTTCATCTCTACCATGTCTACAGCACTAGAGTAATGATTGTTGTTATTCACGCCTTTTAATCAGTGGCGACGGGTAAATTTCTTAGCTCTTCTTGATAACGATAGCAGGGGCGGCGCCAGGGTGATTGATAGGGGGGGGGGGGAAGAAGGTGACCCATAGATGACTTTTATTTACTTTTAAATGAAAAATAGGGGTATTGAATAGTTGCACGATTCAACCCTCTCTTTTCCCACACTCTTCTCTCTTATTTCTCCTCTTTTTTCTTTTTTTTTTCTCCTCTTGTTTTTTTTTTTTTTTGATCACTTGAAAAATCATAGGGGGCGGTTGCCGACCGCCCCCACCCTGCACACCCCTGCAGCGCCGCCCCTGAACGATAGTATAGATGAGCTCATCATTTCACAGTGTTTAAATGAAATGGCTTATAATGTTTACAAAATTTTTACAAGTAGATTGTGAGGATCCCATCAGACCTGTCAGTTGCCAATATTTGATTTGATGAGTATAGAATTATTTGGGGGGGGGGGGAGTGTATGTCATCTCTTGCTATGTTCATACGTTGGTTCTCACATTTGCCTGCAGGTCGTCGGATATGTCCTGGTGAGCAGCTTGCACGGACTGAGATCTTCCTCTTCATCACTTACATCTTGCAGCGATTCATCATCAGCCCTGCTGAAGGCGTTCCAAGAGATCTACCAAGCCGCCATCGTTTTACCAACCAACCCGACCCTTTCATGATTCACGCAGTCAAGATCAGCTAATTATCAGTCAACTGTTCAAAAACGAATCTACCAAGCCTTCCATGGTCTTACCATTCATCATGACATTTACGACAACCATGTTGTTAGTATACAAATAATGAATGTTTATGAGTGCAATGGACAGAATATTTCATGAGGTGAAAGATGAAATGATCTATTCAACGAGGCGCAGCCGAGTTGAATGGATCAATAATTTCATCTTTCACCGAATGAAAAAACATTAATTATTTGTTTTATGTGACACCTGAAAATAGATCAAATCGCAATGAATCAATAGCGCTAAATACGCTAGCACGCTGTTCGTGGTGCAGATTGCAAACGCAAGCGTTTTACGTACGTAAAACTCGGGCTCTCGGCGTTCGTGCAATGGAGCAAATTGCACGGTAAATGGAGCCACAATTGCACGAATGATGACGTCATAGTGCAATGGGACAAATGATCAATATCAAACAACCAATCAAATGACAGGGATCTATTCAGGTGTCATATAATATTAGCTAACTACCAGTCATGACCTTAAACACCAACCTAGTCCGCACCAGCTAGCTCCATGCTGTCAAAATAAGCTAGTTATTAGTCAGTCAGTCAACATGGTCAGGTGTTATGAAATCCATCATGGTCTTACAATCCAACCATACCATCAACAGATCCACGCTGTCAAGAATGGCTAATAATCATTCAGGGAGATGGTGGCCTTTGAGAAAACGGATGGCCTCCAGTTTTCTACGCATGTCGCGCACCAGTTAGCAACTCTCCACAATGCAGAAATCTTACATCGGTTTAGTTTGACAAATTTGCCTTTTAAGAGAATCATGAACAAGAAATATTTTAGTGGAATATAACTTCGAAATTTCATTGTTATACCAGAGTTCCACGAGACAGCGTGTATACACTGTTTATTATCATTATTAATATTATTATTGTTATTATCAGTATTATTATTATTATTATTATCATTATCATTATTGTTATTATTATTATTATTGTTATTATTATTGTTATTATTATTATTATTATTATTATTATTATTATTATTATTATTATTATTATTATTATTATTATCATTATTGTTATTATTATCATTCTAATTAAATTTATTACTATTTATTTCTTTATTTATTCATTTGTATTTATCTTTTTTGGGGGGGGGTGAGGCATCAAGCATTAAACATTAAAAAAATGTACAATTTCGATGATTCTTGTTTTGTAACAAAAGTAGTCATACGTACGGGGAGAGGGGGGAGGGGGAGGAGGCGTTTCATCAAATCAACTCCATGACAGTCATACATGTAACCCTGACCGGTGATCCGTTCAGTGAAATCAGATCAGTGTTCGGAAATCAAGAAATAATTGCTTTCACGAAACACTTAGCGGACAAGTTGAGTGACAGCATCGAGATATCGCTGATTGTGTAGTTATGATTTTTTTGAGAAACGCGTCCCAGATCTCCAAAACGTGTCATGAGGTTTAATTAGTTATATCATTGTTGTATCAGGTCATGCTTTCAGTATATTTGTATTTTTATTTGTATTTGTCTTTTTTTCATAGATAGTCAATTTCTACATTCTATTACAAACAGTCAACGAGTAATGTTCGAGTAGCTTTTCTATCTTTTAAAAACTTTTGGGGGTGTAAATGTGAAGAGTTTGAATGCAAAAACAGATATATCCACTTTTCTCAAATTTTAATTTGCAATTAAAGATCAAGAAAACTTAAGAAAATTACAGCAAAATATGTGCTACTTTTGACCATAAACTCAACAATATACATTATGTCATGACCAGTATATCGTTTATGTACTATGATGGTGGCTTTGCTTTAAAGTTTCATTAAAAATGGCGTTTATCTGTTTTTGCATATAATCTCTTCATAAATGCAATTTTGGTATGATTTCAAGCGTGTATTGATAATGAACCTAAAAACCTTCTCTCCCACAATATATCACTGATTACCTTTACGGGATTTAAAAAAAACCTAATTGCTATCTAACATTAATGATGATATTTTGAAGATATTAGATATATTCTACAATCTGCATTTTAGTTCTTTGTCTAAATAACCCCCTTTTCATGTTCTGTATTTTGTTTTGTTGCTATTATGAGTTATTTTTATTAAGCAGGCCTCTTGGAAGACCCCAGCTGTTGGTGTAATCTGCGTAACCCTGTCTATCAGTAATAGGTATATGAATGAACAAATAGATAAATACTTGAATGAATGAGTGAATAAATGAATAAATAAATAAATATATATAAAATGTTTTTAAAAAAGAAAAATAAGAGGTCCACAGAATCAACCTTGGACTTATTTGGTACATGGTAGCAACTGATAAGATGTATTTCAGAGTAGAATTATTCCTTTAATGGAATAAGTGTTTGACTTAACGCTCCTCCAATGGCATCGGCGATATTCCATTTTACAAATGTTACAAATTAAAATACTTCATGGCGTTATTGTTCATGTATACTATGCCCAATTTTTTATGCTTGAATTTTTTTTTAGAAGGGGTAAACTACAATAGGGGCGGATCCAGAGGGTGCCCCCCCCCCCCTGAAAAGCAGGGAAAAGCCAAATTTTAGGGTAAAAGATGTGTGAAAAATGCCGAGGACCCTTTTTCGGGTAAAACAGATACCTGAAAAAGCAGACCGCCCCCGCCCCCCTTTTGAAAAAATTCTGGATCCGTTCCTGTACAATACCTTCCATGTTTTGCAGTAATACGTACAGAAGGTTTTTGTTTTTTTGTTAAGAGAGAGAGAGAGAGAAGTTAAAGACTCGGCAATTCCTTGAGAATACATGAATGCCTTTAGCAAGCTTGAATGGAAATCACCATCAGTTCGTATATAAATCAACCAGTGAGCTCAGTTTGGTTACTTGTACAGCGCGTACAACAACAACAACAATTCTGGTTTGAAAACAACGGCATTTTTATGGTAACAGTTTGTGGCGTTATTCCGAAGGTTCGTTTATTCCGAAGGTTCGTCATTCCGAAGGTTCGTTATTCCGAGAACGAAATAAGGTTCGTTATCAGGTTATTTCGAAGGTTCGTTATTCCGAAGGTTCGTTAATCCGAAAATGAAATAAGGTTCGTTATTCCGAAAGTTCGTTAATCCGAAAATGAAATAAGGTTCGTTTATTTTCTGACTAACGAACCTTGTTTCATTTTCGGACTATTGAACCTTGGAATAACGCCACAAATATTCGGATTAACGAACCCTGGGCATTTTTCATTTTCGGACTAACGAACATCTACACGCAATATGCGTGTTTCGGAATAAACACCTTCGGAATAACGAACCTTCGGGATAACGAACCTTCGGAATAACGAAGCTTTGGAATAACGAACATCACCCCATTTTTATGAGGGTCATGAACAGTTCTCAAGGGAAGATCATATTCTGTAGAGGTAATCTTATTTGTACAATTTTGTTTTGATACAACCTTGTGTTGAATTTCTATGCCTGTGCTTTGTTAAGTTTAATTCTTTATGTGTTGCTTTGTTATGTTTTGACGCTAACACCCAGTGTCAGCATTTAGTTTCAATGTGAATTGAATTGTGTGCAAGGGGGTCTTTAAAAGGAGATGATGTAACAAGTTCCTCCCTTACACCCGCCCCTCCCGCCCACCCCATGCACCCACTCCGTACTAAAACCAAAAATCTTTAAACTTGTGTTCATTGTCGGCTAATCGTAAATAATTTAATACTGAAGTTATTTGTTGAATTGTTTATGCTAAGGCACCTTATCGAAAGTCAGTATCAATTTGGGACGCGGCTTTCCCGCTCAGCGTCTTTTCCCCTCTGATCTTCCCGTTTCTCCGTAGACAAAACAGCGGGGTATCGGGAAAGCCAATGTAAAAGAACGGTCGAGGAGAAGACGATCAAAGACGCGGGACAAAATTTTGATAAAAGAAAAAAGCGGCCTAAATGGTCTTGACATTTTGATCAGACGCCCAATTCAAAATTGATGGGGCTATAGCCAAACTCCTGCATATGCCTCAGTATAGGATATTGTTGTGACTCTTACACTTACTGAGGTCAGAAGAGCATAAGAGCAAACTCCTAGGGTCTCGCTGGAATGTGCGACCTAGGGGAGTGTGTGTGTGTGTGTGTTTTTGTTTCTTGTTTTTTGTTTTTTGTTTTTGTTCAGACACGATATGAATATAGTAGACAAATATTCATTGTTTATGAGTGCGATGGTTACGGTGAAGTGCAAGTTGAGTATGGAAGGCCAACGGCGCCATAATTCGTATCGACAAACGTATGTCCAAATTAAGCATACGTACGTCTAATTTAAGGATACGTATCGTTTACAAGCATACGTATCCTTTATTTGACATGCGTATCCTCAATTTGGACATACGTATGCTTAATTTGGACATACGGATCCTTAAATTAGACATACGTATCCTTAATTTGGACCCTGACCCATTTGTTGCTCCCTGATCTTTTTTACATGTTCTTTCATTCTCATTATGTCTTTGTCTGCTGCTATTGATGTACTGTACCTGAGCTTTTTTTATAAATCTGGTCAAATAAATAATAATAAAATAATAATAATAATAACATACGTATAACGATACGAATTATGGCGCCGTTGGCCTGCCATAGTTGAGCCGTTCATTCGCCTGGTTGAATAGGACGGCGCGACTTGCACCGAATGGAATATTCGAACTTTCGCACGAATTTACCAAACATTGAATATTTGTTTTATACAGCACAAGGTCTATGAGTTTATACATTACACACTCAGTGGTCTTGGAATGGAATCAGACTAAATAAAATGAAACCGAGATAGGGAATATTTTTCTTACCTTCGTGTAACTCACAGTATGGGCGCATCTTGGTAGCATCTACTACTACTACTACTACTACTACTACTACTACTATGGCACATTTCTATTGCGTCTAAGACTAATATTGCGTTATAGCCGCAATGATGCTGTTAAAAGAGTGAATATCACAATTTTTTAAACTCTTAATTCACTCTTAATTCACTCTAAATGCGCTCTTTTCTTAAATTCACCCCTAACAGAGTGGACGCATTCACTTCTTCTCTTTTTTTTTTTTTAAAGAGAGTAATTTATCAGTCTGAAATCAGACAGTACGTGCAAATCACTGAACACTTTGAAAAATAAACTGAAAGCCTATACCTTCTCAAATATTTTAGTTCTTTACAAATATTTATCCACTTGAAATATAATAGCGTTGTTTTATGTCGTTGTCTTGTTTTACATATCTTTTCTATTTTGTATTTCGTTTTCTTTACTTTAATGTAGTATAGAATGTTGTGATCAATCTTTGAAGTTTTGATTAACTTCTTTTGTTCCCACCACATTTTAATACATGTATTGCTGTTTCATTTTCATTTCAATTTCCTTGATTTTTTTTTCTCCTTTTTTAGTGTTATTGATGTTAATCTTTATGATCGTTACGCTTATTTGTATGTTTTCAAATATGTATATTTTTATGGAAGTGAATAAAGTAAACTTTAAATTAAACCGAACTTCTAACCCGCAAACTTCATGTACAGTTGAAGGCCTTGAAATCATTACCAACGAAACTACAAAATATATCACCTTTCACATCCTTCAAGAGCTCCTACAGAACCTGCCCTTTAACTCACATTAGACTAATATTGATATTCATAGTGCTGGAATCATTTGGATCATTGTAATATTGCATTTTAAAAAAACATGTATGTTAATGTATCTTGTAATCTTGTATTTTGTGATTATGTTTCTGCTCCCTTCCATCTCACCTTTCTTCTTTTCTTTCTCTTTTTGTGCTTTTTCTCATTTCACCTTATGCTCAGTAACTTCACATCTCGAGAGAAATCTTTCTATCATTCCTTCTTCCTCCCCTCTCTTTCAAAATATTCATATTTTCCTCATACCCCCCGCCCCCGTCTCTCTCATTCCATTTTCTTTTGACCTTTTCTATCTTGTTCTTCCTGTCCTTTAAAAATATATGTCTGCAAATTTGAACTGAATTATGCATACGGGGTCCCTAAATAGAAGTTGTGTAGCAAGCCCCCCCCCCCCCCCCCCCCCTCGACCCCGCAGCCAACTAAGAACAAAATTTGTCAGCACTTTTTCATCTTTTGGCGGCTTTTAGCAGTAGCCGATTAAAAATATATTTTAGTTAATGATTAGACTGATTAATATTGATATTTCTCCGCTAAACAATATAGATTCGCCCCCAGTAAAACATTGGCCCACAGCCAAACCTCTGCATATTCCTCGAGGAATATTGTAAGGCTCCGCTCTTGAACTTGTTTTCGAAATGCCAAAAGATCAAACAAAACATCTACCATCAACCAAGACGTAAACATGCAGGGAAGTGTCTGTTGTGTTATTGTGTTCATATGATATAAATACTGGAAGAAAAAAAAAAAACATATCAAAACTTACTACACCCACGATTAGTTTTCTGTGCACGACTTTGACATCATAACCTTCATTGGCGCAGAGGGATGGGGTGGGGTATCATATCTCCCACTTTTTTAAAGAGGGGGAGGCGTGTACAAATAAAGCACCCATTTTTCGAAGAAAAATTAATGTTTTAAATAATCAGTTGCTGAAATTTTGATGAATCTATCATAAACGACAGTTACACTAGTACAATAATTTGGAATGCTGTTAAGAACCAGAGACAGGATGAACTGAATTGATGGGTGAGGGTGTGTGTGTGCGGGTGTGTGTGTGTGTGTGTGTGTATGTGTGTATGTGTATACTCGAGTGTTTAATAGTTCCCGCTAGAAAATTGGGCAAAAGAACACCCCCTCCCCCCCCCCCCCCTTCCTCGAAAAGGATTTAAGCTGGTGATAACCTGACAAGTCCCGTACAGGATTTTTCACCCAGGGTGTTTCGTTTGGTGATTATGGTGGAGGGCACACTTTTAAAGGAGAATGCAACCCAGACATCAGTGTGCTTCCAGTGAATGAAGAAGAACAAGAAGAGTGAACAATGAAAGTTTGATCAAAATCGGACAATCTGTTCAAGAGTTATGAATTTTGAAAGTTTAGATAAATCCTTATTATGGGGATCCTTGAGTTGGCAACTCCACCAGCATCTGTGATGTCATTGTGGACAACTCTCCATTAATTTCGTACACAGAATTTCACATTTTCTCTATTTTCAAGAAAAATAGAAATTTGTTTGATTTGTTGTTTGAGTATGACATGGCCACATCAATTCTACGAGCATTTTGGGAAGAATTATGTTAATTCCTGACCTGGAATTTCTTAAATATGATTTTTTTTTTTGAAGATTTATACACAAAATGAATGGAGAGTTGTCCACGATGACATCACAGATGCTGGCAAAGTTGCCAACTCAAGGGTCTCTGTAATAGGGATTTACTGAAACTTTCAAAACTCTTAACTTTTGAACAGATTGTTCAATTTTGTTCAAACTTTCACTGTTTACTCTTCTTGGTCATCTCCATTCACTATGAGCACATTGATGCCTGGGTTGCATTCTCCTTTAATTTCTGAGGTTGTTCTCATGAGCGGTGTCCTAAAAGCATCAGTTCTTATCTGTAAGTAAGCGGCGTAGGTTTATCAGTAAAGGACTGTGAATCACGTGGTTCGTGATTCGATTCCCACCGCGGGCAAAAGATTTCACCCCCCCCCCCCCCCCACTCCTCGAAAAGAATTTCAGCTGGTGATAACTTGATAAGTTCCGTACAGAATTTTTCACCAGGGTGTTCGTTTGGCGATTTTGGTGGAGGGCACTTCCTCAGGTTGTTCTCATGAGCGGTGTCCTAAAAGAATCAGTTATTATCAGTAAGCTAGCGGCACAGGCTTATCAGTAAGGATGGTTCGTGGTTCGATTCCCGCCGGCCGCCGCGGAAATCAATTCTCTTGGCAAGACATTTTTGCACGTTTGCCACTATCCACTCAGGTGAAGTAAGTGGTTACCCAACCAATGCGGCGTAAAGGCAGCAATGCTTAATGGCGGGAAAATAAGCAGTCACAATGGAGCGCCGGGAGTGTCAAGTTTGACAGACATGAGCGTTATACAAGAACCCAATATTATCATTATGCATGGTCGTGTACGATGAAGAGACCACATAAGCGACCCTTAACCCCCTCCCCCGCCCCCCTGCTTTCATGGATTATCAACACTGCCTATGCATGTGATATTAAAGAATACGCCTCTGAACTTGCCTTAATCAGGGAGGATCCAAAGGCTAAGGGTACAGTGTATTTTGTCCGAGGTATAAGGACTGTTTACACTATCGTTCAAGGAATATTTTATATAACAGTAAATATGGCACGCCAAATAGGAACTTATTAAGCGAGGGGCAGGGAAGAAGCACTGGTATCTAGTGACGTGTCAGTGACGTGTAGACGCGATCTTAATCTAATCGAATTCTTAGCGTTAAAAAGGCCCAGACCAATTCCACAAAGCGAGAGGGCAGCAGACTGGTCGCCATACTGTGGTGTGTAACCAACGTTTACAGTACATAAGTCAATGGCGCGTTATGTACAATCGTTCGATTTTTTTCTATTAGTCTAGTTGTTCTGTTCAGGACCCCGTCTTAAATAAGCGCTCTAGCTTTCACTGGTCATCCTGTAAACGCTATCCGAACTCTACTTTATGATGTACTTTTTTTTTTCACTTTTTATAGTTATTTCAACTTTGCAAATTTATCAATTCAATTCAGTTCAGTTCAGTTCACACTGGCAGTCGTATGGCTGAATTATGAACAAAATGACATCTCATAAAAATGGCATATCATACTCATACATGTTTTTGTTGTAATTTGTGGTGTATAGGCTATATCATACATAAACTTCATTTCAAAGTAACATAGTGGTTTCATTGTTGGGTATGGTATAGGGGTAAATGCATTGAAAAAGCTTGAAAAAAAATAATTATACGGCGTATACTTCATCGTAATAGCAAATAGAAGGAGCAAATTTTGAAATGATCAAATATGTAAATGTATACACCAGTATCATAATCAAAGCTGAAACGTAAATCATTAGAAAAAAGGTTCACTCGATTAAGCAAATTCCGTTTTAAAACTTTTAAGTCAGAAATATATTATGTACTGACTAAAGGAATTAATAACTATACAGCAAAAGTGAAATAAGCCAAAGCAGTACTCATGCATACGAACTCTATATGATATAATTATAAGGTAGACGAGAAGAAAGTTAATGCTTAAATCCAACTTTTTTATTTTTCTGTCACGAATTTTCGACGGTC
Organism: Echinometra lucunter; assembly: GCA_029962745.1. Lineage (NCBI taxonomy): Eukaryota > Metazoa > Echinodermata > Echinoidea > Camarodonta > Echinometridae > Echinometra > Echinometra lucunter. The sequence continues at coordinate 11,884,048 of CM057170.1, forward strand.
CATACCGTCTTTCTCAAGTGAATGACAATCACTATCATCATAATAATATAATTATAATATAGTGATATCATACAAAAACAGAATATTCGTATGCAAACATATCAGAAATCTAACAACCATCAATGCGATCTCTGCTGATTATATCGCAAATAATTATGTATGGTGGCCCTGAAGTACGCTCGACAACAGGTCATGTGCGACGTGAATTTCGCTGCCAACTTTGCGTCCCAGTCGCGAAATTTGCATCCCAGATTATGAATTTCGCGTCACGGGTCATGAATTTCGCATCACGGGTCGCGAATTTCGCGACTGGGGCGCAAAGTTAGCCGCGAAATTCACATCGCACATGACCTGTTGTCGAGCGTACTTCAGGGCCACCATAAATTATGTGCATGCACATGATCACTGGCACTGTCCAACTTAGATTATATGATGCACACGCAAAACGAGTACATGCAGTTTTGCGAAGTCCATGACCTCTAGGTTGTTTACAATTTTATTCATTGCCATCTTGTTGCATCATTTTATTGATATTTTATTTTCATTTTCATTTAGGTTTTATTTCCACATTATCTGGAATGATACAAGTCTTTTCCATAATATAACAAAATATAGTAGAACAACATTTAAATACATATGTTAAATTTGAAGTAAATAACAAATAGTCTAAGATAATAATAAGATGCACGGAGGGAGATTAATGCATAATAGAAATGTGGAGGAAACCTTGGAAGCAAATGTTTGTAGATAAGGTTCCCTTTTAATAGACTCTATTGGATACATCTTAAACAAACACACACGTGACAAACAAAAAATGAAAAGTCAATAAAACAGCAAAATAAAATAAGAGTAAATGAAGCATGACAAGACAACTGGACAAGAGGAGAGGAATGACGAAAAAGGAAAGAACAAATAAAAAAAAAAAGGAAAGTAAAATACGAAAAACTAAGCAAAAATAAAAGTGTGCATCAGCCAACTTACAGTAGATGGAATACATATATAATGGACTCAACATATCCATTACCAAAGTTAAAGTACGTCAGTGAATATTGAAATTAAGTTGACGTTTCTTCGTACTGCAGAAGGAGCTTTACTTTAAAGTGATGTTTAAAAGTACTTAAATTAGGCAATTGTTTTAGTGATGTATCTAAGGAATTCCAGTAAACGGGACCAATAAATGTGACAGTTCTTTTCCTAAGTACGGTTCTTAATCTATGCAAATGAAAAAAAAAAAACGAAGACTGACGGGTAGGATAATTATGCAGTTGTTGATTTTTCTGAAATAAAGATGTAATCGCATGAGGCAGGTCATTTGATTTTAACTGAAACATGAAACAGCCTTAAAAGAAGTTATATAAATCCTGAACTTTTAGTATTTTATTATCTAAAAATAAACCATTATGAAATTGATATTTTATGATGGTTTATAAAACCATGTATCATTTGTATCATTTTTCCTTATATTCCAATAGGGGCGATAAAACTGGAGTTCAAATTTCAAGTTTATAAATCAAAAATGAATAATACATTATATTATGGGGTGTTTGGAAAACGAAGACCGAAGATCAAGGACCAAATGAGCGCACACGTACGCACGTTCGGAAGACGATCCCCGGTCTTCAGTCTTCGTTTTCCAAAATACCCCAGGCTGGATTTGGAAAATAAAGACCGAAGACCGGGGACCAAAAGTACCCTCACGAACGCACGCGTGCCCGGAACACGATCCCCGGTCTTCGGTCTTCGTTTTCTAAAACAGCCTGGGGTATTTTGGAAAACGAGGATTGAAGACCGGGGATCGTCTTCCGTACGTGCGTACGTGCGCGCTCATTTGGTTCCCGGTCTTCGGTCTTCGTTTTCCAAACACCCTTATATTTTGTTATATTTTCTTATTGTGAACACACTCGTAATGTTAAATCCAACTGAACAAACAAATTCTTCTTTCATGTAAATTTCTAGGAACTCGCATCTCACTGACTACAAAAATAAAATCTCCAACATATGTAGCTTGTGATAACTGTAGCTTATCATGTGATAACTGTAGCTTATCATACAACAAGAAATAAATTTAAAAATCGGAGGGATGATTTCGGTTTGTGGTTCCTTTAGTAAAGAATTTTAAGAACCTATAATTCAATTAAATTAATTTCATTTCATTTCATTTATGAAAATGTTAAACGCCTACATCAGATATTCTTTTGCAGGGTAAGCGAGACAAAATCTGGCCCGAGACTATTGTAAAAAGAGGGGTGTATTTGACTTTTTTACCAGGACAGTTCATTTAAAAAGGGGGTGGGTTTCTCTCTCTCTCTCTCTCTCTCTCTCTCTCTCTCTCTCTCTTGGACTCCTGGGAAATTTACACAGGGGGTTATAGAATATCTTGAAAATCATACAAAAATAATATTGATCAAATCGCGCGATCAAATTCTTGAAATTCATACTAGTTCTGAAAGCTCATTCAGGATTATTTCATTTTGAAAATTAGAAATATACCCGGGGAAATATTGGCTCCCAGGTTCCCCTCGTCTGTATAGTGCGGACTTTTCGAAATCCGTGGCTATAAGGATGTAACGTAAGATGTAAGACACGTTCTTTGATCATCTGAGATAGGGGTACATTGAGCAGTGTTCTGGATGGAGGGGGGGGGGGGGAGGGGGAGGGTGTCTCCAAGGCAGGAAAATCCGGCGGAAAGCCAGTGAAAAGAGGTTCTGAAATTTTGCCAGTCCTGAGACGGGGGGGGGGGTGCTTTCAAATGGAGGGAACGAGCATATGCGTGAAGCGTAAATTGTGTGCCCCCTTATAAATGCGAAAACATATTGAAATACCAAGGACTTTTATTATCCTTACAATTAAAAAGAAAAATACTACATCCCTGACTCATGATTAGTCAGTCTTGACAGCGTGGATCTCAAAAGGGTAGGGTTGGATCGTAAGACCATGGAGGCCTGGTAAATCCTCTGGGACGCCTTCAGCAGGACTGAGGGTGAATCGCTGCAAGATGTATGTGATGAAGAGGAAGATCTCGGTCCGTGCAAGCTGCTCACCAGGACATATCCGACGACCTAGATCGTGTAAAGATGTAAAGGCAAATGAGAAATAACACTAAATGAGAACATACAAGTGTAACACACGGAACACCATCACCACCACCAACAGCAACAAACTATCCCAGGACGAAAATCCAATTGAATCCCCATTGGAATCCCCATTGAATACCAATTGGCAATTGGGATTACATGTCATGGAAAGTGAAAGAATGGATCCCCACTGAATCCAATTGTTAGTTGACCCACTGAAAGTGACCCATTAAAACCAATTGGTCCCCATTGCAACCAATTGCCAATTGATTTTAATGGGGGAATTGGGGACCCATTGCCAACTGGTTTCAATATGGACTCATTGTTTCACTTTCAAAATACTTCCAATTGTCATTCAATGTCCATAATTGAATTTTCAACTGGTATTCAATGTGGTCAATTGAAACTAACTGAACTCCCTTAAACGGTTGGTTGGTTGGTTTTGGGGTTTTGAGGCTCTTATCATTACTAAATTAGAATATTTTAAGGAATATATTCCCTAAAACTCTCTCTCTCTCTCTCTCTCTCTCGAATTGGGTTTTGACAGCCGCGTATCAATCAAATATGATTATTTACGTCTGGGACCGACCGACCGACCGACCGACAAACACACATATTCACACATTCAATATGATTTCTTATATAGCATGATCAGTATATTACACCGACAATTAGTGCATCAATCTTTCTATTGTTATCTGAAATATGTAATGCGAAATCATACATTTTGGGGTGTAATATTTCACAAAAACATTTAGAATAGATATTCATAACAAGAAATGTGACTGCATTTGTATTTTACTTTAATTGTTGAATTTTCAAGAGAACAGGAGCAGATATGCAAATGAGGTAAAACCGGTCACGTGATCCCCATTGAAAACCAATTGGCCATTAGTCCCAATTGGTCCCAATCAATCAGCAGTTGATCCCAACTCGACCAACTGAAACCTACTGTCCCATTAAAATCCCATTGGACCAAGTGGGACCAATTGACCTCATGGCTGGTAGCAAAAGGATGTCAACCGGAATCTAATTTGGACCAAATGAAACCTATTGAAAACAACTGATATCAATTGAAACCAACTGAAACCAACTGAAACTCCCAATTTAATGGGAGTTCAATTTCCTCTCGTTTTCATGAAAAACAGATAATGTAAGGAAAAAATTGCTAACCTGTTCCAAAAAAGAATGGCTCTCTTTTTTTGGCAAACTCCCCGTCCTCATTCAGGAATCGGTCTGGTCTAAACTCAAAAGGTTTGTCATAGAGAGACGAGCTGCAGAACGTACGCGGCATGTTGGTGGTGACCACACTGCCTTTGGGGATGTCATACTCTCCAACCCTACAGTCTTGCGTAGCAACGTGAGGGATGTGAAAATCACCAGCCGGACGGAAGCGCATGCATTCTGCGATCGTCGCTAAAGTTACGGGCATTTTGTGACGGTCGGAGAAGCGCAGTGATCGTCCCGGACCGATGACGTCAAAAATCTCTTGGCGAACTCGACGTTGAGCTCCGGGGTTGAATGCTAGAGTGTGGAGACTCCATGAGATGGTGTTGGCTGATGTTTCCCAACCCCCAAGAAGTAGATCGGAGGAGCACACCAAGAGGTTGATGTCATTGAAGGATCCCTTTTCATTCTAAAAAAAAAAAAAAAAGATTCAAGGAAAATCTAGACTAAGAGAATTTGCCAAGGTCATATGGAAGCCTCAGTGCACGGTTAACGATCTTGACTTTGGGCGTGCTTCATAAAGCTGTTCGTAAAGTTACGCATGACTTTACGAACGACTTGAATATGAAGTGCCAAATGTCATACCCAAAGTTTTTCCCGATGTTTTAACAAAGTGTGACTACAATTTGTATAGTCTCAATTAAACTGTGGCAAAGAACATAGTTCGCAATAAAATTGTTTGTAAACAAAAGTAATGTTAGTCTGCTTTTGCATATTTAGCTTTGGCTGATGCCATTTATTATGACTGAGAATTCTATTTGGGGCTTGCCATATTCAAGTCGTTCGTATAGTCATTCGTAACTTTACGAACAGCTTTTTGAAACATCCCCCCCCCCCCCGATTGATTAATATGTTATCAGTAAGCATTTACGGGCATTCCTATAGATAGAAATATAAAAAAAATCGACAAAGCTAAGGAAATTTGTATATAAAAAAGAATCACTACTATGCCCTCAGAACAAACAAAAACATAAAAAAGGACAAATAAATGAATAAACGAATAACGAGTAACCAAGCCTGCCAAATAAATTAATATTTGATGCCGAGATTATGTTCTATCATTTATTACCGCCGTATTAGTTCTACGCCCCGTAACACAAAGCTTAGCGATTGATCGTACGATTGATTTTTATGATTGATTGCACATAGTGATCAATGCAATCAATCGTAAAAATCAGGCCTACGATCAATAATTGCTAAGCTTTGTGTTACGGGGCCCTGGAAGTATTTTGTCTCTCTTCCACCACCTCGCTGTTACAACCCTCTCTGTACGTCAGCCCGCGTACAGTGCGAAGTCCACTGATTCACTCTCCCAGCAAATGCAACCTGCCCCCCCCCCAAAAAAAAAAAAAATAAATAAATAAATAAATAAAAAATGGGGGAGAGTGAACCAGTGGACGTCGCGCCATCTGCGCTGATTCGCAAAGGGTGTTGGGAACGCACGGCTACGGTGAGGACAGAATAACTAAATATACGTCCAGAACTAGGCTACAGAAGCAGAAGACACCCACTTACCTCTTCCACTCTCCTTGCCATTTCCAGCAGATAACTGTCTATGAAATCAGTCGCCTCTTGATCCGGATCAAACCTTGCTCTGTGGCTTTCAATACTTTCCCTGATGAAGTCAAACACTCCTTCATATTCCTTGATGATTTGCCGTTTTGAAGATGACGGGAGGGCCGAGAGGATCGGGACCGAAGATAGCATTCCCGCTGGACCAATCAAGTCGAAAATACGTTTCGAGTGCATAATTACGCGATAGAATTTGGCATCGTCGTAGTCATAAGTGACCCCGGTCATGATCTTAACGATGATGTTGCCGATCGACATATATACGAGTTGATTGGGATCAAACCGTTGGCCCTTTGTCTTTTCCATCTCGGTCAGCAAACGCTCTGCCTGTGCAGTGATAATTTCCTCGAATCTGAAAGGAAGAAAATATCTCAGGAATTTTATTATTTTTTTAATTGAACTTAGAAAATTCTTTTGAAATGAAATAAAACGGGATAAACTAATAATCTAAATTCAGTCACAAGAATCAGGTTATGGTAGAATTGGGGAAAAATGGACCGAAAATGAGGGTCAAAGTGGAGAAAGAAGACTTAATATAAAACAAGAAAGAGAGAGGGAAAGTGTTCGATTTAATTTGATTTGAATTGTTTCCCCTTTCATAATTATATTATATCAAATAATAGCATAGTCATGCAATCCATAGTCTTATACACTGATAAATGAGGTGACACGCAATAATACACTACGCTTCAGTGCAGTATGTAATATCCACTTTGACGCATACAAAAATGTAGGGAACCTATTAAAAGCAAAGCTTGTCGAATTAGGTTCCCATTTAACATGTTTAACCTAGAAAAGGAAATGGAAAAGTAAATTTGAACAAAAAAAGGGCAAAACAAAAAACAAAACAAAAAAGTGACCAATAAAACATGGGGCAACAGCAAATAAAAGAAATATACGCCTAATCTGATAGGAGACTATAGAAAGTGAGAGAGGGAGGATAAGAGAAGCAAAGTGGATAAATCTGCAATTATGGAACGCTTTGAATTGAATATACTAAGCAAATATTTGAATATAATTAAAAGGCAAACAAATATGGAAAATAGGGTTTAACAACGCCTATGGACATCAAAGGGATTTCGATTGTGTGATATTGGTTCAACAAAAGTAATTCCGGTTCTTTTTAAAACAATGTAGCCTCACCTTATCCTTTAGGCTTGCATCTAGGCTATTCCAAAATTTGGGACGTGTAAAGATAGAAGTTAGGTGAACAGACAGCGTTCTCTTTAGGGGAAGATATAAAAAGGTTGATTGTCTTGTTGGACAATGTTATGGAGCGTATCGTTAGCGTATATATCTGTGAGAATATTCAGAAGCTTGTTATCAGTTAGCTGAAACATAAAATGACCCAAGTTATAAAAGTCATAAGTCAGACATTTTGAGAGCTTATCATAAATGTAGATAAGCAGGGAAACAGAACAAGATAACAAAAGTTCTTATATCAATAGCAAATAAAGACCAGTTGATAAGAAATTCTAAAGGTTCTGACCTGACACCATCTTCATCAGCTTTTCTGAAGACAGAAAGAAAGAAGCGACGCTGTTCCTTCCACTCATCACCATTAGAGAAGACTATTCCTGGATAAAGAAACAACAATAATTTTTAAAAAGTCCCAAGTTGTGCATCCTCATGAAAAATCTACGTACCATGTCAATGTTTTCGACTCGTAATAAAACCACAATGCATCAAGGAGAGAAAAGGTTCTTTATAATGTATTTAGTCGTATCTACTTAGGAATACGAAGCAGGGGTAATTGCTATTTCAATTTCATTTCAATTCACTGACCAACGTTGGAAATTTCTTATATGATGGTTTCCAAAATATTATAGTCATTCTGTAATATCATATTACCATAGGTTAAACTTTGTATTAAAAAAATCAAATTAAAAAAAAGTTCCCCATAGAAAAAAATAGACTTTCAGCAGACCAGTAGCCACGGTAGTGTGGCGATTTACACAAATCAAGGAATGTGAATTGGACATTTATCTTGTAAGTTAGCGCAGGCAGCCAAGCGAATTGTCTCTATATGTATAAAGGTGTATCGTTTACCGACTGCTGCAGCGTGAATTATGTTGATAAACGTCATGACGTATGAAATAACGGCCTGCGTAAAGCCGAGCGTAAGAAAAAAAAATACTAAGAGGTGTACGAAGGGGGGGGGGTCACCTACCTGCATTTTCTTTTCCCGTGAGGGCCTTGAAAAGTAGACTTGGCATTCTGTCCACGGCATGGAGACTACCGAACACATCATGTGCCAGGTTCGCATCGCTCAGAACATAGACTCGAATGTTAAGAAGCTTGAAAGAAGTCACATCGCCATACTTCTTCATCCAGTCACTCACTACCTAGAACAAGAATTCATAATCCAGCGGCAATGCTAACATTGTTAAGGAATTATGCACTAAATTATGCTGATGATTATGATGGTGGTGATGATGTTTGGTGATGATAGTAGTAATGATGATGATGATTATGGTAGTGGTGGTCATAACGAGGATGATGACGGTGATGATGTTGATGATGATGATGATGATGATGATTTCGGTGATGATGATGATGGTAGTGGTGGTCATAACGAGGATGATGACGGTGATGATGTTGTTGATGATGATGATGATGATGATGATGATTTCGAGGATGATGATGATGGTAGTGGTGGTCATAATGAGGATGATGATGGTGGTAGTGGTGATGATGATGATGATGATGATGATGATGATGACTGATTATAATTATATATGGAGATGGTGGTTGATTATTCTTGGGCATAGAAAGATCTGAAATTAGCGGGAAAGGGTGGAACCTATTAGATGTTCGTTAGACTGTGAAATAGAGCATCCTTATACCCGCATATTTACAAAGATTATTTTAAAAAAATAATCGAAATATGTCCAAGAGGAGTAAATTGTACTGAACCTTTAAAATGTTGGATCCGACGACATAAATTACGGCTCATAAAAACCCCATCTCCCTCCTCCCCCGGGCCCCCTTTGCGATGGGTATTCTCTCCGTTGGCCGTTTCATAGCCTATTAATTATAAAGATAATTTATCTTTACCTCATGCTGCTGCTTCTTAGTTGCAATCAGACTAAGGAGACTGCCGATAAACGGTAGACCGACAGGTCCCGGTGGGTAACGATAATGTTTACTGTCTTTGTCGAAGAAACAGTGGATTAAACAACACAAAAGTGCAAGAAGCAATGCCTTTAGGACAAAACTCAAGAGATAGAAGTCAGTAAATGAAAATGCACCTTCCGCCATGTTCACCGAAAATGTGCTGTGCACTCAATTGAATGTAGAAAAATATCGTTTCGTATCGACAACGTACATTATTGGTGTAGGCACATTTTTCGTTTCTTTCATTTGTAAGGTCATGGAAATGAACCTTGCACGTTTAAGATTCAGCCGCATGACCTCTCAGTAAAGGGAACAATATTATCATTATGGTCCCTGCCAAGGAACACGCTGTGTTTGAAAATTCACATTTTGAACTTGTTTTCTCGAGCAGTGGTAGGGGCGGCGCTACATGGGCCCGGGGCAGGGAGTGACCACCCCCACCATGTTTTTTCAAGTGATCGAAAAACACAAAAAAGTAGGAGGGCGGATCCAGAACTTAGTATAGAAATAGAACGAACACAACAATTCGAAAATTGGTCACTTCAAAACTTGAGGGGGAGGGGGTCACAAACTTTTAAAAAATTTGTACTACAGAAGTTCCCCGGGGCAGTTAGATATATTGCTGTACATACCCGAAAAACGCGTGGCAGGATAGTTTTAGAAGGCCTATGAGTACCAGGAAGACCAAAAATCACGGAAAAGGGTTTGATTTGTTGAATTTGTAAACGCGTTTAGGGTATCCTTTTCCAAATCCTTATCCTGGCTTTGTGTAGCCTCGTATTTGTTCCCTTTTTAGGGTGAATTTTCATAGACTGAGGTTAAACTCGTTTAGGGTGTAAATCTTTAGAGAAGCGCCTCAAAAAAAAAAAAAAAAAAAAAAAAAAAAAATGGTATACCGAATGGAAATTTGAGTGTAAAATGAGGGTCCTCTCCGCGGCACATAACCACCGCACGGTATATAATGAGTACCCCCCCCCCCGGCATGCGAAGGTCCCCTGTTTCTTTGTTCCTTAAAAGGCCCTAGACAGGGGCGCCTATTTTTTTCAAGTGATTAAAAAAAAAGAAATAAAAAAGGAGAAAAAGAAGAAAAAAGAAGAGGGTGGGGAAGCGAGGCCTGGGGCTTGCAATTATATAATATCCTTATTTTTATTTGTTCATTTAAAAAGTCAATGAATTCACCTATGGGTCATCTTGCCCCACCCCCCCCCCCCCCCCCCCCCCCCCCCCCCGTAGCGAACCAGTCCGCTACGTTAGTTTTGTTTAGTTAGGTTATCTTGCAGAAAACGCAGATGGCGCAGCATCATTTTCCTATTGCGTAGCGTCATTGTGCAATTTCTGGACGGGTATAAACTATATATTTAAAACGTCTTTGGGTACAAACAGGCGCGTTTTGCAGAGAACTCGTCACCTCGACGCTGGCTCTCATCGAGGTCGGATGGCGATCGTTCTGCTGCTCCGCTCCAACTGAGCCAAGATTTAGGAAAGGATTGGAGATTGGAGAAATAAAGATCCCACTTATCTGCTTATGGATATTCCTGCTTGATCACTGAGCTAGAAATTCAGATAATAGGTGGCGGCATTAATTGTTTTAACCTGTATCATGTTCTACTGAATCGTGTGTGCAAATTAAAGTATGGAAATTGGCATACACTAAAACAAATCATCGTTTCCAAATTGTGTAATCAATGGTGTCTTAACTGACTGCTACAATATACGCCCACCCATAGAGAACATACAGCTCCAATAGAAATCACCTAAAACCCTATATTCGACTGCACACAGTACCTCTCCACCCTCCATCCCCATATATTTTGGGAAAACGTCTTGGCCTCTACAATAGGGAAACAGCTCGCATCCAGGATGGCTAATTCTTCAGCAGATGAAGAGGCAAGGGACAGGCCAGCCCTCCAGCTTCCAGAACCCGATCTAAGACGGAGGGCCGTCACACGTGTAAGGAGATGGATGAAAGTGGTTTTCGCGAGTTCACTGCCAAATTATGATTTACTCCGTCTCTTCATATAAGGTGTACGTTAAGAGCTTCCAAACGTCAACAAATACATTTCATATAATCCAAATTACCTGCCAACTTGGACCAAACCTTTAACATGCCTTTTCCATACCTCAAGGGCGGTGAAGCGTCTCTCAAAAGGGGAGAGGGGGGGGGGGGGGGGAGTTACCATAAAAAATTGACTCTTTTTCAGGGAAAGGGGGCGCACTGACGTGATGAAGGGTTAACACAGACGGAAAATAGCGTTTTGAGGCGTTGCAGTGCACACTAAGAAAAAATTGCATTCAGCTTGGGGAAATCACGTTATGCAATGATACCGCGCAGTGAAGAAACTTCTGGTTTACAAACTTGTCTTTTATAAATGTTCCCACTTTATTACCTGATTACCAAACCGCCCCGTCAAATTAAAAACCGCCCCATCAATCGACCAAACATACACTATTCCCAATATCTATCTCATTTACTGACTTCACCACCAAAATATGAAGGGGACCACCCGGGGGGGGGGGGGCACTCAGTATATAATGCGTGGTGGGTATGTGCCGCGGAGAAGACCCCCATTTTTACACTCAAATTTCTGTTCCAAAGCATAGCATTTTTATCTTATTGAAAAAAAGAACAAAGAAAGCCGTTCCAAAGCATACCATTTTCTTCTTATCGAGAAAAAAGAAGAAAGAAATCCGTTCCAAAGCTTCGCATATTTTTCTTTACGCCGTTCCGGCCGCATTGATCCGCTGCAATGAGCTGCATTTTTGGTGAAAAGCGGCCCGCAGAGCGATAGCGCTGTACCGTCCGACCATCGCCTCTGTACGAGCGCACCCGGCGCCCTGCCGCCGGGCTAGCTGCATGCACGTATGCCCGTTCCATGGGGATACATACGCAGGCGAACCGTTCCAAAGACCCCCGTTTTTTGTCTCGCCCGCGGCACATACCTACCACTTTTGGGGTCGAGTGCCCTCCCCCCCCCCCCCCCCTCGGGGGTGACCATTGGCACCGAAATCAGAGAATATAAAGTGTTGTTTGACAGGGCGTTGGGATTTCTCTATAGGGTTATGCACTAAACGCTACTACCTTGGCCTGTCCGGAGTAGCCACTAAAACACTGTGCAGCGTGTTCACTGCTTAGAATGTTTGCGGGCTCTTTGTTTTCGCTTGTTATGTACTGTAACACTTAACAAACTTCGATGAAACACCCCACTATCATTCATAAAACAATCAAACTCAGTCTAAGGAAGCTGCTAGGAGAATCACCAAATAAAATATCTAAAGAACCTAAACATGATTATGATTGTAGCTACTACCGTGTGAATAAAAAAAAAACTTTACACTTAGAAAATTGTCATTAAAAAAAAAAAACTACGTTACCTGGTTACGAAGGCAAAATTGTTATACATATTCTGAAAGAATATCTTCTACAGAATTATTTGGTACCATTAATGGGTGGTATGTGTTTACGCTTGGATGAACAGTTACTTGGGTCATTGTTTGCGAGAATGTAAAAATCAACTTGCGCCAAATGTGACATTATTTTGAGCCAGTGAAACATTTTGAATAGGGGAATTTAATTCGATCTTTGCAGATACAAATAACGCTCAACAAATTTAACATGATATACATAATTGTGACACGCATACAGTTATACACAAACACCACCCCCCCCCCCCCCCCCAACACACACACGCGCAGACCCACACTCAGGCAGGCAATGGCAGTGGCATACCGTGGATCAACGCATTGGGGGGCCGGGGGCACTGAGTGGAAAAGTGGGTGTGTTGGCATGTGTTCGCATTAATTTTTTTTTTTTTTTTTGGGGGGGGGGTGCAGCCGACAGGGGCACGTGCCCTACCCCCTGCATCCCCCCCCCCCCGTAAAATTACGCCCCTGGGCCTGAGTGGCGTAGGTAGGACTTCGTTTTAGGGGGAGGTAGTGAGCATGCGAATTACATACTGAGCGCGCGAAGCGCGCTCCCGGTCCCTGGGGAGAGAGTGTAGGGAGAGGGGAGTTCCCCCAACCCCTCCAGCGCGAAGCTCCAACATTTCTTTGTCATTGTTCTTTGTCTGCTCCCACGCTTCCTTCGTTCTCTGTCCTTTCACCTAATCCTCACTTTGGCGCATTTTTTACACTAACGCAAACAATGCCTCCTGTTCATCCAAGCGTGTACACACACCACACAAAAATGGTACCAAACAACGAGGGAGATAGGTCTAAAAGTTTAGTGTTCATATCTTAGTTTTTTAATAAATGACAATTTTCTGAGTGCAGAGGGGTTTTTTTGACTCACACGGTATAGAACCTAAAAACAAAAGAAGTCGACGAAATGTAGTCCATTGGTGCTCTGCTTTATTGCCTGCTCTGCAGACCTCTCCACAAATTCTAACAAAATGAATTCAAATTTTAAATTTTTGGTCATCTTCCTTTACGAAGGTAATCATTCTATTCATCCAAGTAAACTGGCTCCATGGAAGACCAGCAGCAATATGTTATTGCAGCTGATTATGGACTACCAGCCGTATGTTTTATTTACTCCATTACCTTTACCACTTTATATGTTGTAACTATGACCACTATATTTTGTGTATATGTATTTTATTTGTGTCATTTTTATATACGGAAATAAAACAAACAAACAAACAAACAAAATATATGCATATCAGTGACGTAGACACGTCCTCAGACCTGGGGGGATGACCCCTAGCTGGACGCAGGGCAGTACGCAGATTTTTTTTTTTTCCGAGGTGGGAGGGGAGCCGGAGGGGCAAGAATACGTATATCTTCGAAGAAACTCAAAGGCAAGGGAGTGAAGCGACGAGCTTGTCAAGAGGGCGCTTTTGCAATTTCAATAATTTAAATGGAAGAATCTAGTGCACACCTTAAGTGCATTAAAAAAAAAATCAGTAATAAAAATGTAAGTCATAAAAAGTTTGGGGGCAACTGCCCTTTGCCCCCCTCCCCCGGTTGTTATGGCTATGACTGGGCGTACTTTTATATATAAACACACACACCCTCACCTACCCTAGTGTGTGGGTGTTTGTGTGCTCGGGAAGTTCCTTGCATTATTTATTGTAATGAAAAGGTTTTATGAGCGAGCGTAGCGAGCGAAGGAAAAAAAAAGATTTTTGAAATACTGAGAACAGGTTCTTGTGTATTGCTACTCCATTCTCATGATTTTAGTAACCAGTGGTAACGTGCATTTATCGGTATCTTCCTTTTTCATATTTGGTATGATAGGAATAGGTGATTATCTCCTGAAAAGTCTTAGATTTTAGGTCATGCCGCTTGACTCATTGCAGTTATTTTACTAGCATTTTATGAGGATTATAGACAAATTGGTTGTAACCAATATATTCAAATATATGCAAATCGAATATTAAGTAACCTAGCTATAGACAAATTGATTGTAACCAATATATTCAAATATATGCAAATCGAATATTAAGTGACCTAGCTATAGACAAATTGGTTGTAACATTTTATATGCAAATCGAATGTTAAGTACCCTAGCTACAGACAAATTGTTTTTATCAGATATATTCAAATATATGCAAATCGAATATTAAGTAACCTACCTATGGAAAAATTGGTTGTGACCAATATAATTGAATATATGCCCCCAAATATTAAGTAACCTAAGTATAAACAAATTTGTTGTGACAAATATATTTGAATGTATGCAAATCAGATATTAATTAACCTAAGTATAGACAAATTGGTTGTAGCTACTCAAATATATGCAAATCGAATATTAAGTAATCTAGCTATAGACAAATTGGTTGTAACATTTTATATGCAAATCGAATGTTCAGTAACCTAGCTATAGACAAATTGGATATGAGAAATATATTTGAATATATGCAAATCACATGTAACATAATTCGTTGTTCTGCGTTTTCAAATCACTTTGCTTTGGCTGGGGTACAGATAGTATATTACATGTACTTGCACTGATGAGTGACTGAGTACTGTATTTGCAATGAAAACCATTTTATTGATTGGTTTACATGGGATTCTGATATTACTTTCTTGACGTACGTACATTCTTAACAAGGTTTCATCTCAACTGTAGCTGGAATTCGCCGTACGACTTTCACAGTGCAGAAAAAGACACTGATACTAAATATTCCCACATGTCGGCTGAGTTTAATACCCGAAACTCCTTTTTTAAAAAAAGATATCTAGTGTAAAAGGTTAAATATTATCTTTCTTCTTCAAATTGTTTTCTTTCACATCCAGCTGTGCTTACTCATGATCTTATTTCCATTAGTACATGTAGTATAGGTTTTCCAATAGTACATGTAGTATAGGTTTTCCCGCCCAATTTAGCACTTACTGCATGCAAGAGTATAAATAGTTCATTCAATTTCGTTATAGGGCAGCCAAAAATTCAAACTAGTCATTCAAAATCGTCATAGGGCAGCCAAAAATTCATAATGGGCATTCAGATTCGTCATAGAGCAATCAAAAGAGTAAAAACATCATTCAGATTCATTATAGTACATTCAAGTTAGCACGAAAGGACACGTGACTGAAGATAGAGCATTCAATTTCGCCAAAGGGTGTTCATGTTCATAACTAGTTCATTCAATTTAGCACTGTATTTACATGACTTGTATACAGTACAATGTGAAAGATGAAAATCATGGTATTCTATACGGTGCCAGGTAAAAATGTCAGAGGTAAAAAAAAAAAACAACTAAAAATGTCAGAGGAAAAATGTCAGAGGTAAAAATGTCAGAGGTAAAATGGTCAGAGGTAAAAATGTCAGAGGTAAAAATGTCAGAGGAAAAAATGTCGAGGTAAAACTGTCAGAGGTAAAAATGTCAGAGGTAAAAATGTCAGAGGTAAAAAAAAACAACTAAAAATGTCAGAGGAAAAATGTCAGAGGTAAAAATGTCAGAGGTAAAATGGTCAGAGGTAAAAATGTCAGAGGTAAAAATGTCAGAGGAAAAAATGTCAGAGGTAAAAATGTTTTTTTTTTTTTATACTATTTTTGTTTATACTATTTTATACTATTTTGTATGTTAGACATGTTATTTTATATGCCAACGTCATCTGAACTTTAATATGTGATCCATTATACCATGAATGTTTTGTTATGTATATTTTGATGAAAAGGATCAAAAAAATATGAATTACAAAAAAAAAAATGTCAGAGGTAAAAATGTCAGAGGAAAAAATGTCAGAAGTAAAATGTCAGAGTTAAAAAAAAACTAAAAATGTCAGAGGTAAAAAATTAATGTCAGAGCTATGCCAGACTTGGAAATGTTTAAGTGACATGTTTCAGGTACGAATATTAAATTATAGAAATGATGGGGAGTGCGATATATTCAAATATTTTCTGTAAACATACTGTGTCTACTTGAATGCCCTTCTCTTGGCCATTTGGCGGGGTGAACGTTCTGGTATGCGCGCATTGCCCTCGTTTTCACCGCGGGGACGGGCATTTTAAAAACGATGGTGGGAAAAAAAATGGGTTGGTAACATGAGTAGCTGACCACATACATTCCACACGAGTGCGCGATTTTAATATGTACTTTCCTCTTCATAAGCTCCCCCCCCCCCCCTACTCCAATCAAGTGTGGTAAACGTGAACGAATGCTTCAATATTATTGTCCTCATACGTAAGGAAGAATAGAAGTAAGCGAAATTGAATCATTAATTCGATCTATTTCTCGACCTTTTGTATTATTTCATTCAATACGTTTCGGAATTTACAACTTTTAAAAAGAATTATTCAGTTAGATAATTGTGTTAGCATAAGCAAAACATCAAACGTGGATATCCCTTCTTAAGTTCATCTACCATTCTGTCATTCCACTTAAGATCTTAAATCATTTAGATATTATCCTGTAACTTAATTAATCTCACAAAGAAAATAATGAACATCATCCCATGCTACATTTCTTACCCAAAAGGCGCGATTTACTTATCGCTTGTTGAAATTGTCACAAATATGTTTCACATTGCAATGCATGTCAAGCGGCCAAAATAATCTTAAACACAGAGAGGGAATTGGGCATTCGTTTGCTGCTGTATTTGGAGTCAGCTAAACAAGTTTCCGGAAGATCAAAACACTGTTGGGCAATGCGCACATACCAGGACGGGACGGGACGGGACGGGACGGGAAAACCTATAGTAGGCTTTATTGGATAACTTGCTTAGCACAAGGGTAATCTTCCACAAGGTCCGTTGCACAAAATAAGCAAGAAATTATCGCATTCATAAATGAAAACAGAATAAAATAATATGATAAGTGACAATTGGATGTACGAAAGTATATGTAAAGGTAATTATTCATTTAACTAATCTTAAAATATAGGTTTTCCCGTCCAATTTCGCTTTTAGTGCATGTAAAAGTAAAGATAGGTCATTCAATTTCGCACATAGTGCATGAGAAAGTATAAATGGGTCATTCAGTTTCGCAGATAGGGAAGCCAAAATCACCAATCGGCATTCAAATTCGCAATAGTGCAACCAAAATGGCCAATTGGCATTCATAATCGCTTTAGGGCAACCGAATTCGCCAATCGGCATACCAATTTCTATATCTTTTAAACTGTTTACTATTTTTGCACTGATTTTTAAAAAAGAAAAGAAATGGTCTAAAAGAGATGGTCTAAAAGTCTGGAGTGGATGGAGACGAGAAACAATTTTTTTTTCCTAATTCGCTGAATGTTTGCAACTTCAATTTCGAAATCTGTGCAAAGCATGTTCACTAAAGTTAGACATGGGTGGGTGGGTTCACAAAAATCTTCTACCTCCCTGCTTGATAGTTAGGCAGTCTTGACAGCGTGGATCTCGAAAGAGCTAGGTCGGATTGTAAGACCATGTTGGCTTGGTAGATTCTCTGGCACACTTTTAGAAGGGCTGAGGGTGAATCGCTGTAAGATGTAAGTGATGAAGAGGAAGGTGACGGTCCGTGCAAGCTGCTCACCAGGACAAATTCTACGACCTAATTGCAAATGAGAAACAAGATTATGAAACAACTCGGTCAATTAAGCACTCGCTAACACAAACATAAACGAAACAACTATTATTCGCAAGTCGCAAGGCCCCATAATTGTGATGGCCTCAACTCACTCAAGGTGTCTGACTTCTGCATAATTCGCACACACCATAACACATTGAAAAGAAAAAATGCTCACCTGTTCCAAACAAGAGTGGCTCTTTTTTTCTGTCAAACTCCCCGTCCTCATTCAGGAATCGGTCTGGTCTAAACTCGAGAGGTTTGTCAAAGAGAGAAGAGCTGTGGAACATACGCGGCATGTTAATGGTGATCACACTGCCTTCAGGGATGTCATATTCTCCAACCTTACAATCCTGCGTAGCAACATGCAAGATATGAAAATCATCTGCTGGTCGGAGGCGCATACATTCTGCGATCATCGCCAACGTAATGGGCATTTTGTGACGGTCGGAGAAGCGCGGCAGTGGTCTCTGACCGACGACGTCGAATATCTCTTGACGAACTCGACGTTGAATTTCGTCGTTGAAAGCTAGAATATGAACGATCCATGAGATGGTGTTGGCTGATGTTTCCCATGAGAGAATCAAATCGAAGGAGCATACCAAGAGGTCGATGTCATCAAGGGATCTCTTGTCCATCTATGAGAAAGCAAAAAAAAAATAATTATCTCCTCGGCTTTAGTAAGAATTATTACTCCTCAAGTAACACATCAGCAAGCGATCCCACTGTCATGGAGACGTACTGCTACAACCCTCTCTAACACTTTCGAAAGAAATTTCTAATTAGATACGGGGCGATAAGAAAGGCCACCCCCACCTAATTTATTGGAATATGATCATATCCGCTATGCCCCCCTCCAGGATCGACACCCATGAAGGCAGAAAAATATAAGTTTCGAAAAAGTGACAACCCCCCCCCCCCGGAAAATTATGTCATTTCAGCAACATTCACCAAAGTCACTGGTATCGAATTAGAAATAAACCAAGTTTGAAATCTATTGACGGGGGGGGGGGGGGCAACCAAGGTACCCCATCAGTGAAACCAATTTCCTTTTTATCAGAACAGCAGGCCTAATATAACTGTCATTGTTTAAGTTACTTAAAGAGGAAACAAGCAAAGCGAGCGCTTCCAGGATCTTTTTCTCCCTTTTCTTTCCTTATTGATCTGCTTTTTAGGAGATGAGCAGAGGCTATGCCATTTTTAGGGTGAATTAAGTGGGGGCGATAACACATGACACCCCCTTACTTATTTACATATTCAATCACTAACTGCGATCAATTTTATCAAATGTAGTACTGAAAATTGATAAACAAAAGGACTTTCATACTCCTTACCTCTGCCGATCTTTTTGCCATTTCCAGCAGATAGCTGTCTATAAAGTCAGTTGCCTCTTGATTCGGGTCAAACCTTGCTTTGTGGCTTTCAATGTTTTCCCTGATGAAGTCATACACCCCTTTCCACCTCCTCCATTAGTTGCCGTTTTGATGATGACGGGAGGACAGCAAGGATCGGAGCCGAGCAAAATATTCCCCCTGGACCTATCAAGTCGAAAATCTGCTTCGAGCGCACAAGGAAGCGACGAAATTTATCATCATCATGGTCGTAAGTGATTCCAGTCACGATTTTTGTGATGATGTTGCCGACTGACATATCTATGAAATGACTTGGATCGAACTGGTGGCCCTTTGTTTTTTCCATTTCAGTCAACAAGCACTCTGCCTGTGTTCTGATGATTTCCTCGAACCTGAGAAGAAAAAACAAATCTCTAAAGTTATCAAAAATGTCTTTGTCTAGATTGAACTTAGGAAAATCATTGAAAATTGAATGAAACAGGATGAACTAAATGATCGAGGTTCAGTCACCAGCATTTTGAGAGTTAGAAATAAAGGACCAAAAGTTAGAATCAAAGTTGAACTTTTAGACTTGAAAGAAGAAGCCATACAAGACTAAAAGAGAGCGAGGAAAAGTGTAGATAGGAGGGAGGCAGAGAAAGATAACGAAAAGTCACGAATACAGCAAAGGCACACAGTGTATGAAATTCAGAAGGTTCTGACCTGACACCAGCTTTTCTGAAGAAGGAGAGGAAGAAGCGTCGCTGTTCCTTCCACACATTGCCATTAGAGAAAACTATTCCTGGATAAAGAAATAGTATTATTCTGTTAGTTAGAATGAAGTCTTAAAGGGGGTACCCAATGCTGAAACAATGTTAGTTCACTTAAAGGAGCATGATTTCATTAGCAGAAAATCATCTGCCTAATTTTTTTTTCAAGTCGTGTTGCCAAGGAAACCCGCAAATGTGGTAAGATTTCAGGATAATTTTGACTCCTCATCAGCTGCGACCCAGTTTCTACTGGGTACCCACTTTGACGTCAAAATGACGTCAAAGTGGGTACCTTGCGCGCATTTTGCTAAAATTTTACAAATAATGCTATTTTACAAATAATAAGAAAAAAAGTATTCTAAAAAAAGTACTACTCATGCAGGATTTCTTTAATTCTCATTTGTGATGTTAGTTAGATGACTAATGTTGGTACTTGCAACTGTCAAAAGTTTTGATGTTTCGAAGAAGGAAAACGATTTAATGAAGAGTGTTCGATTTTTCGCAAAGCAGATTTTTAGCGCCTTTTGGAAATAAACATATTTTTCTACCCATTTTTCTTACTTTCCAACTTAAGAAAAAATATATATTCAAATGTGCAACAAGCATCCAATCCTATATACCTTGGTTTCGGTGAAAAAATGGATTAAGCGCCTTTGAAAACAAGCTTTTCATGTAGGGTATTATTGTTTAACGTTGTATGCTTGCTTACAGCAACATGCATTCTACCTATCAAACGGGTGCATCATCATGCACAGTGAAATAAACCCTCGTTTTACGCCGGGTTTCAGACAACAACAACATACTATTAAAGGGGCACGAGAAGGAGGGGGAGGGGGTCACCTACCTGCATTTTCTCTTCCCGTGAGGGCCTTTACGATTGGAGTTGGCATTCTGCCCATGGCATGGAGACTGCCGAACACGTCACGTGCCAGGTTCGCATCGCTCAGAACATAGACGCGAATGTTGAGAAGCTTGAAAGAAATTACATCCCCATACTTCTTCATCCAATCACCTACCACCTATTTTTAATGGAATAATCCATTATTAAGCGGCAATGCTAACATTGATAATATAACATAAATAATGAATTACGCATTAAATGATGATGATGATGATGATGATGATGATGATGATGGTGATAATGGTAGTGGTGGTGAAGAAGATGATGTTGATGATGTTGATGATAATGTTGATGATGGTGATAAGGATGATGATAATGATATGATGTTGATGATGATAATGATGGTGATGATGATGATGACGATGTATGCTTTTGGCGATGGTGAGTGATTCTACATGGACATGAAGAGCAATCTGAAAATTAGGAAGAAAGGGCTTGAACTTGGTTGAAGTTCGTTAGAAATAGAATATCTTTATACCGCATATTTACATGTCTGAGAAACGTGCATTCTAGTCAACAATTAAAATTTGGAATCGATGACCTGAGAGCTAAAAATAAACCTATCCGCCCTTCCCCCTTTAGAAACAACTTGACTTTGTGATAGGTATTCTTCTTGTTGCCCGTTTAGTAGTTATGATAAATAAGATGCATCTTTACCTCATGCTGCTGCTTCTTAGTTGCAATCAGACTAAGGAGAATGCCGATAAACGGTAGACCGACAGGTCCCGGTGGGTAACGGTAATGTTTACTGTCTTTGTCAAAGTAGCGGTCGATCAAACAACACAAAAGTGTAAGAAGCGATGCTTTTAAAACAAAATTCAAGAGAGAAACCTCGTTAAATGAAAATACACCCTCCGCCATTTTCATCGAAAATGTGCTTTATACCCAAAGGAATGTACCAAATCATAGACCAACGTTTTATATCGATTATCTGAACCAAGTACATTATAGTCTTCGTCACATATAACCTTTTAAGAGAACCAGGTAAATGGATCGACCGGATACATTTTTTTTTCATTTATTTATTTTATCACGGTATACTCACTGCAGCCTTCCGGCTGTTCTTCCGTAAGTCCATGGTACGTGATAAAATTCGCCGGGAAAATTCGTCTTCACAAAAGTCATTTCTTGAGCAGTGGCGTATCAGGGCTTGGTCATGAAGTTGAGGGCAGTTGCCACTAGTGTGTCGTAGAGTACCTACATAAAGAGAGTAGCGACAACCCAAGATTTGAACGCCATTTTGTTTCCCTGTTACGCAACATTTCTATTCAATTCCGATAAGCAAACGGGTGTTCGAAATAGAAAGAATTTGAACGCCATTTTGTTTCCCAAGAAGTAGGACGTCTATGTCGCTACTCTCTTTATGTAGGTACTCTAGTGTGTCGCAGAGCCCTTTATTACAGTTTGGCCAACTCGGTTTCTGTCGCCACATGGCGCATTTTCTTTTGTATTGTGCTTGCCTAACAAAGCAAGATACGCCATGTTGTGCCCTACTCGATCCGAGTCGGCCAAACTCTATAATAAAGGGCTCTGGTGTGTCATGCATTTATAAGAACAATCTTTGAATTAATGATTTACAAAATACATGAAGATAGGGGAGAGAACATATACTGCTCGTTTGGCCCTTCTATGGCATAAAGTACAAGATCTTGAGGAAGATAAGAGAATTTTTTCATGAAATCATAAGTGGGAAAAAAAATGAATAAATACAGAGAGAGAGAGAGAGAGAGAGAGAGAGAGAGAGAGAGAGAGAGGAGAGAGCAAGAGGAGGCACGAAAAAGAGTAGAGGAGTGACTACATTTTCAAAATGTTTGAACATGCTGGATTCAACACTATACTCGCTGGATTCCAACCTTGATAGAATTGAATCCAGCATCTTCAAAGTGTTAATCTAAAATTTTGAAATTGTGGTCACTCATCCACCTTCTTAAAGGTGATTCGACATTTCAGTTTTTGTAGATGACGAGATCCTGATAAGTACATAGTCTAATACTTATATAATTCATGTAATTCTTATTTTGTAATTCGATGATATCTCAAAAGCATTTTAGGATAGGCAGGCAAGTGAATGTTATTTTTAGGTTATTGAAAAGTTGAATTTCTAAAAAAGAAATGA
Source organism: Echinometra lucunter (assembly GCA_029962745.1). Lineage (NCBI taxonomy): Eukaryota > Metazoa > Echinodermata > Echinoidea > Camarodonta > Echinometridae > Echinometra > Echinometra lucunter. Next base: position 11,907,127 of record CM057170.1, read on the forward strand.
AATTACTTGAACCTTATTTACTACATTAACTATTATTTGTTGTGTTAAGATTATTGTGATATTATATTCTATACGAAATGAGCATTTAGGATAGCCATTTCCTCAGGGGCGTTGCTAGACCTTTTTGAATGGGGGGGGGGGGGGGGTGTAGAGATCAGATTGCCGACAAATAATGCCACCGATTGCCGTCGATAAATTCAACCGTATAAAGCCCATTGAGGCATGTTCAATTGTGCGCCTCTATCATGTTTTCCTTTTGAATTATATCTTTGTTCACCTCACTTGCCGAATGTGTTTGTTTTTCGAAAACATCCTGTATCTAAATATATAATACGAGCGAGCGCAGCGAGGAAAAATATACTCTCTCTTTCGTACTTAAGTGACAGTTCTTCATCAAACTACATGGTGGGCTTAAAGGCATCTAAATTATGTATTATTTTGATCACCTCTCTGGCCTGATTCATTCACTTTCAAAGACCATCCTAAATCTTAATATTATACGAGCGAGCGCAGCGAGCGAGGAAAAAAATCTATTTTTCATGGTAGAAGTGACAATTCTTTATCCAAACACAATGGTATTAACTATGAGATATCTAACTTATACAGGTACATTTGGTCACCTCACTTGTCGGATTCGTTTGCTTTCCCAAATTCATCTTGTATCTGAATATTCTACGAGCAAACGCAGCGAGCGAGGAAAAATACATATGTACTCCTTTGCATAATAGAAGTGTTTTATACCCAAATAAATGTACCAAATCATAGGCCAACGTTTAATATCGATTGTCTGAACCAAGTACATTATAGTCTTCGTCACATATAACCTTGTAAGAGAACGAGGTAACTGGATTGACCGGATACATTTTTTTTTTCATTTATTTATTTTATCACGGTATACTCACTGCAGCCTTCCGGCTGTTCTTCCGTAAGTCCATGGTCAATGATGGTCATGATGGTACGTGATAAAATTCGCCGGGAAAATTCGTCCTCGAGCAGTGGCGTATCAGGGCTTGGTCATGAAGTTTAGGGCAGTTGCCACTAGTGTGTCGCAGAGCCCTTTATTACAGTTTGGTCAACTCGGTTTCTGTGACCACATGGCGCATTTTCTTTTGTATTGTGCTTGCCTAACAAAACAAGATGCGCCATGTTGTGCCCTACTCGAGCCGAGTCGGCCAAACTCTGTAATAAAGGGCTCTGGTGTGCCGTGCATTTATAAGAACAATCTTTGAATTAATGATTTACAAAATACCTGAAGATAGGGGAGAGAACATATACTGCTCGTTTGGCCCTCCTTTGGCATACAGTACAAGATCTTGAGGTTTTGGGGGAACATGAAGATATGAAATTTTTTTTCATGAAATCATAAGTGGAAAAAAATGAATAAATACACAGAGAGAGAGAGAGAGAGAGAGAGAGAGAGAGAGAGAGAGGAGAGAGGAGAGAGCAAGAGGAGGCACGAAAAAGAGTAGAGGAGTGACTACATTTTCAAAATGTTTGAACATGCTGGATTCAACACTACAGTGCGTCCCAAAAAAACTTTACACTTTTGAAATGGCTGCCAAATGGAAAATACATGATTCTGAAAGAAAAGGCTTATATGTACGGATAGCTCATGCACTCAAGTTTCATATGAGACCAAAAAGGCCGAAAATAATTCATGCTTGCTTGAGCACTGCTCACTTTTGTAAAGGGTATGAAAATTAGGTTGCGCAGGAATTGCACCTTTCAATTTGTGAGAGATGAGTCCTTTGGAGGTTACAGAATTGAGGGTGATATGATAAATTCATGATCAGTTGCAATCAATTTAGGTTTGCTGAGTGAATTTTACGGTGTATTACATCAAAATTTTATGCATGAGTGAACGGGAATTCCATTCATTATTGTAGCATTGTACCTTTCCCTGGTAGACTCAGTGGTGTGTTCATGGGAGTCAGGATTGGGTGGTGGTACATGTTGTAGGGGAGGTGAGATAGGGTAAGACATTGCTGGCTAGATGGGATAAGGGTCAAGAGGACAGTATGCCCCCCCCCCTCTTTCTCTCTCTCTCTCTCTCTCTCTCTCTCTCTCTCTCTCTCTCTTACTTCCTGTGTGTTGGTGCATATCTTGACAATTCACATTTTTTGGTCTCCACCCCAAAATATCCAAACCACCTTCCCTTATCCCTTATGAAGAGAGCAAGATTGTGCATCGAAGGAGGAGGTCCCAGGAGGAGGTGGACATGTGGACCATTGAACTCTGACCATTGAACCAATGAGATTCTGATTTTTAGTTTCCATCATCATTTATTTTCCCACTCTTTTCTCTTACAAGATGGATGAAGCAGTTGTAAAATTGAAATGAATGAAAATCAACTGAAAACAAAGATTGACATGTTCATTTTACCAATTTGTGTTACACTGTACCGTTTTTCTTGTCCGAAACTCAACTGCTAAAATGACTGGTCGGTTGGATAAACTTTGATTGAGTGATTGACTGAGTTATTGATTAATTATGATTGATTTATTGAATAATATCATTGATTGAAACAGCTGAATGGTGATTGAATGCTTGATTGATTAATTGATTGACTGATACATTGATTAGTTGATACCTAAATGTTGATCGTCTAACTTCGGTATTGATTGATTGACCGATAGAATGCAATTGACTTCAGGTATCAATGGGTGATACCAGTCCCAGTCCAATTTTGGAAATGCAGGTAGAATTCGGGATAAGGGAGTGTGGTCGGGATATTTTGGAGAGGAGACCAACGGATGTGAATTATCAAGATATGCACAAGCACACCCAGGAAGAGAGAGAGAGAGAGAGAGGGGGGGGGGCATGCATGTCCTCTTAACCCTTATCCCATCTACCCAACAAAGTCCTACCTTACATCTCACCTCCCCTGCACCATGTACCATCACCCAATCCTGACTCCCGTGAACACACCACTGAGTCTACCAGGGAAAGGTATGTAGCGACCAAACTAATTTCTTAATTTTTCTGTTTGATTTACCTATTTTTTACCACCCTACGACCAATTCGGGTGTGGTAAAATTTTATCACAGACCGCGAAACCTAATTACTTTTGGGTCACGTGGGTCTAGTGTCATCCCACCGAGGAAAAATAGTCCTCCCCTTTATTATTTTTAAAAACATGTATTATGATGCAATTGTTGGACATAGATGCATGAATATAAATATACATATATATATTACACATTAATGTCGATTTAGATTTATATTCACTAGCATATCATATTGTGATGCATTAGAATGTGACGTCATGAATATTTAAATGCGGAGATATATTAGGCAAGGCCCGGTAGCTGGGCAGTGGCATTATCCCGCGCACAACACAGAACGAAGTCGTCGCGGCTTGTTGACTATTTTAGAGGCTGCACATTAGCTTTCGACTGTATGTTTGCAGTTGTTATTTACCAGCCGCTGATCTAGAGGCTGTTGAGTGTTCATGGCTGCTGACCATGGGCGCAGCTGACCAGGAGACATATATTCCTGGGACCTTATTATACTAGGGGGTTATCTGTTTTTCATTCTTCTGTTCTGTTTATGATTAATAAACACTACCCAACACATCTGCCTGTCCCTTCGCTCTCATCTGTTCTTCTCTTGTCGCCCTTGGTGAGTGAATGGTTGCGGCCGACTTCGGCCCCAACAGGTACAATGCTACAATAATGAATGGAATTCCCGTTCACTCATGCATAAAATTTTGATGTAATAAACCATAAAATTCACTCAGCAAACCTAAACTGATTGCAACTGATCATGAATTTATCATATCACCCTCAATTCTGTAACCTCCAAAGGACTCATCTCTCACAAATTGAAAGGTGCAATTCCTGCGCAACCTAATTTTCATACCTTTTACAAAAGTGAGCAGTGCTCACCCAAGTATGAATTATTTTCGGCCTTTTTGGTCTCACATGAAAGTTGAGTGCATGAGCTATCCGTACATATAAACCTTTTCTTCCAGAATCATGTATTTTTTTCATTTGGCAGCCATTTCAAAAGTGTAAAGTTTTTGGGGGGACGCACTGTATACTCGCTGGATTCCAACCTTGATAGAATTGAATCCAGCATCTTCAAAGTTTTAATCTAAAATTTTGAAATTGTGGTCACTCCTCCACCCTCTTAAATGGTGATTCGACATTTTAGTTTTTAAAGTGTGCTATCATAATTGTCAAAAGTAGTCAAATAGGTGATTTTGTAGATGACGAGATCCTGATAAGTACATAGTCTAATACTTATATAATTCATGTAATTCTTATTTTGTAATTCGATGATATCTCAAAAGCATTTTAGGATAGGCAGGCAAGTGAATGTTATTTTTAGGTTATTGAAAAGTTGAATTTCTAAAAAAGAAATGAAATTACTTGAACCTTATTTACTACATTAACTATTATTTGTTCTGTTAAGATTATGATGATATTATATTTTATAGAGAATGAGCATTCAGGATAGCCAATTCCTCAGGGGCGTCGCTAGACTTTTTTGAATGGGGGGGGGGGTAGAGGCCAGATTGCCGACAAATAATGCCACCGATTGCCGTCGATAAATTCAACCGTATAAAGCCCATTGAGGCATGTTCAATTGTGCGCCTCTGTCATATTTTCCTTTTGAATTATATATTTGTTCACCTCACTTGCCGAATGTGTTTGTTTTTCGAAAACATCCTGTATCTAAATATAATACGAGCGAGCGCAGCGAGCGAGGTAAAATATTCACTTATTTCTTACTTAGGTGATAGTTCTTCATCAAACTACATGGTGGGCTTAAAGGCATCTAAATTATATATTATTTTGATCACCTCTCTGGCCTGATTCATTCAGTTTCAAAGACCATCCTATATCTTGATATTATACGAGCGAGCGCAGCGAGCGAGGAAAAAATCTATTTTTCATGGTAGAAGTGACAATTCTTTATCCCAACACAATATGGTATTAACTATGAGATATCTAACTTTTACAGGTACATTTGGTCACTTCACTTGTCGAATTCGTTTGCTTTCCCTAATTCATCTTGTATCTGAATATTCTACGAGCGAACGTAGCGAGCCAGCGAGGAAAAATACATATGTACTCCTTTGCACGATAGAAGTGAAAGTTCTTCATCAAAAATGCATGATGGGCCTTTAAGATATATATTTTGATTTTGGTCACCTCTCTTATCTAATTCATTTGCTTTTAAAGACTATCACACTCTCTTTCGTGATACCAGTATTATTTCGTCGTCAAAATGCACAAGCAAAAAGCCGAATATGACTCTATTTTGGCAACTTACTCCTCATTTTTTCCCTCTCTTTTTCCTCCTTCCTCTTCCCTCTCCTTTTTCTATCTCTCTCTCTCTTTTTTGCCGACAGCGATCGCGAATTTGCCGACAAGAATTTTGAATCGGGTGAGGGTGTCACACCCCCACACCTCCCTCTAGCGACCCCTCCCCCCCCCCCCCCTCTGCATTTCCTTTTCAAAGGAGGATACTACATTTTTTTCATTTTACCTTTTTTGTTGCTGCTTCTTAGTTGCAATCAGACTAAGGAGACTGCCGATAAACGGTAGACCGGTGGGTAACGATAATGTTTACTGTCTTTGTCAAAGTATAGCGGTGGATCAAACAACACACAAGTGTAAGAAGCGATGCTTTTAAAACAAAATTCAAGAGAGAAACCTCGGTAAATGAAAATGCACCCTCCGCCATGTTCATCGAAAACGTGCTTTACACCAAAATTAATGTACACAGTCCTATGCCTATAGGTTTTGTATCAACTAAGTACATTGTAGCTGTAGTACATTTTTTCGTTTCTTTCAATTTATAAGGTCATATCTGAACAATTACATTATAGATTTAGTCACATATATAACCTTGTAAGAGAACCATGTCACCGAAAACATGGAAATGAATCTTTATGAAAGTCATTTCTCGAGCAGTGGCGTATCCAGGCCTTGGTCTGAGGAGGGGTAAAATAACTCTGCTTGGAATGTTCCACGACGAAGGAACAAGATTATTGACACATGATTACAGGGGCGTAGAAAGCGGAGGGGTGGGGTGGGGGAAGCATCCCCTACTTTTTGAAGGGGATGTATATACGTGTGTATATAAATATGCATACAATGAGGGAATTCCCCCCCCCCCCGCCCCAGGTATGAGGACCTGTCTACGCTAATGCACATTGGCGTATATCCCCACACACACTTTTTAAGAAAGAAATAATATTTTAAGTAATCAGTTAGTACAATGTTTTAGATAATCTGTCATAAACGACCATCATATTTCAAAATTTATGTTTGAAAATGCGATTTAAAACCAAAAAGGTTTTTTTTTGTTAACAATACTTAAGTGTGAGTTTGACAGAAAAATAATCGGCAAAAAGGTCGATCAATCCCCCCCCCCCACTCCTCAATATAAACTTTTACATGGAGCTATATCTACGAAAGAGGGACTCTTTCAATTTGGCTTCGAGTCAGATAATCTGTGTTCCATTTGTAAACAACAGGTTGAAACATACCAACATTTGTTTTAAGATTGTCCTAAAGCTAAACAATTATGGCAGGAAATAATTAAAAGGCTGCATCTAAGGCAAATTAACATAAATGATTGGAAATCTATTTTTATGGGAATATCAGGTAAAGCTGTACGAATATATGTAATAAATATAAGCTTTCTTGTAAAATACATCATTTTTTCTTTTAGAAAACAAGAACAAGGCGAGCTACCAACTGCACAAAAAATAGTCGCCACGATAGAAAACTACAGAGACGAAGAATATAAAATAGCCAAACACGGAGGGGAAATTAGGGGCGCACTTAAGGAAATGGGAACATATTGATGCATTTCTCTGATTTTTGTTTTCTTTTTTAACAGACTGACGAACCGGAGCCGGATGCGTGTATGTATGTGTGTATGTGGGGGAGGGGGGGGGTCAAGTGGGTTGGGGAGGGGGTTGTTAGGGTGAGGGTGTGCGGGCGTGTGTGTGCGTTGTGTATGACTGGAGAGTGTTGGGGTGTGTGTGAGTGTAGGACTGTAAGAGACGGGGGGGGCGAGATTAAGAGGTAAGGGTGTTTTGGGTTGGGGCTGTGTATGCCTTCCTCTGAGAATGCTCAATTATTTTTGTTTTAATTTTGAAAATATCGTATGAAAGAAATAGTCATGAATGTAAAATGTGTACTTTTTCGATGTCCATCAATTGATGCAATGTATTTTTTTTGAAAAATTAATCTTGTTATGCAGTCATGGATAAATTCGGAGAATGTTTATGTTTATATTGATGTTAATGCCTTTCATTATGTATCCTTGTTTGTAAACTATTATGTGATATATGTTATATACATTTATAAATATATATCATATGTAATTATTTCTTGAAATGTATATCTCAAGATGAAGAATAAAATATTATTCAAAACAAAAAAATTGGTCTCAGCAGCGTTCGGAGAGCTCTTCATGTGCTGTGTCGGGGCTGTATTTCAGCGCTTTGTAATTGTGATAATGCTTTTTACTTTGAATGTTTTCAAGCAAGTAGTGAATTTTGATAACCTTGTACAATGTAATCTTCACCTGTGTAATGACGAAAATAAACATATACGAAACGGGGAGTTTGTCCCCTCTCCCATCTTCAGGTAATCATAGTAATCATAATTCAAATATTGCTCTTATAAATGCATGACACACCGAACGTTGTGTAACAACCGCCCTCAATCGTGTGTCAATAGCCGGTTCCTTTGTCGGGATAAGTTTTGCCCCTCCTCAGACCAAGGCCTGGATACGCCACTCCGCGAGAAATGATTTTCATAAAGATAAAGATTAATTTCTCACGTACCATGTTTCCGGTGACCCGGTTCTCTTAAAAGGTTACATGTGACTTAATCTATAGTGTACTGGATTCAGATAACCTTTTAAATTGAAAGAAACCAAACAACAACAACAACAAACAAACGAACAAACATATGTCTACACCTATTGTATACTTAATCGATATAAAACCAAGAAGTATCTCCCTGAATTTCAAATTTTCGATGAACATGGCGGGCATATAAGGCTATTTGCTCTTTTTTTGTTGACCCCTCATTCTCGTAAATCTATTTTGTTGTAGTATAATACTATGTTTTGCACCAATGCCTTGTTGTATTTATATTTCATGTTTATGTTTTATTGAGAATGAAAAATAAAGAATTGAAAGAAATAGTCATGAATGTAAAATTTTTACTTTTTCGATGTCCATCATTTGATGCATTGTATTTTTTTTTATTTTTGAAAAAATAATCCTGTTATGCAGTCATGGATAAATTCAGAGAATGTTTATGATTATATTGATGTTAATACATTTCATTATGTTTCCTTGTTTGTAAATTATTATGTGATATATGTTATATACATTTATAAATATATATTATATGTGATTATTCCTTGAAATGTGTATCTCAAGAGGAAGAATAAAACATTATTTAAAACAAAACAAAAAACATTTTTATTTCTTTTTTTTAAAAATCTAATCTTGTTGTGCATTCATGGATAATTTCAGAGAATGGTTTGTGTGTATATTGATATTAATGCATTTCATCAAGTTTCCTTGTTTGTAAACTATTATGTGATATATGTTTATTATATGATATGTGATTATTTCTTGAAATGTATATCTCACGATGAAGAATAAAATATTATCCAAAACAAACAACTTTGGGCTTCGTACAATGCATCTTAACTGTGCAATCTGCATAGGCACAAATTGTGCAGTTTTTACACTGAAAGCAGGAGATAAAAATGTCTACCATGGAAAAATACCTTTAAAAATGACATTTTCAAAGTTGTATTTTATCTGTAAATTATAAAAATGTCGGTAAGTAACATCTCCGGCATCAATTAGAATTGTGCTTTATTTCAAATATGGCTTGTTTTTATCGACAAATCGTAAGGTCGGTAATAAGACACAATCCTTTATTATTTAAAAAATTGCAAGGATATTGTTCTGACGGCCATTGGAAATTGGCGTAGATTCACGACTTCCAAGTCAGTGGACTTTATTAAGCAGTTTTTTCTCTATATGGTCAGTAACATTTCGAGACATTTTATTGAGAATCCTTTCTGTAGTGGGATGGGAAACTGTTAGGATGGGGGGGGGGGTTCGGTGTCCGGACAGTTAACAAAATTGAAGCCTTCTTTTTGTCTTTAGATTGAACAAATATGCATTGATCAATGCTAATCATGATCAATATTTGTTCTCTATAATATCATCTAACATTTGTGCTATATTTAAGAGATTTTGATCGTATTTTTTTTTAATAGCTGTTGAAAATCGCCTGTCCGGATACACAACCTTTCTGGACACTCAACAAGTGGTCAGTAATAGGAACAGGATTCAAACCATGTTTCCGGTGACCCGGTTCTTTTAAAAGGTTACCAGTGACTTAATCTATAGTCTACTGGATTCAGATAACCTTTTAAATTGAAAGAAACCAAACAACAACAACAACAAACGAACTAACAAACATATGCCTACACCTATTGTATATTTAGTCGATATAAAACCAAGAAGTATCTCCTTGGATTATCACATTTTCGATGAGCATGGCGGGCATAACGGCGGAGGGTGCATTTTCATTTGCCGAGGTTTCTCTCTCGAGTTTTGTTCTAACATGTCTTATGGCATCGCTTCTTCTTGCACTTTTGTGTTGTTTGATCCACCGCTACTTCGACAAAGATAGTAAACATTATCGTTACCCACCGGGACCTGTTGGTCTACCGTTTATCGGCAATCTCCTTAGTCTTATTGCAACTAAGAAGCAGCAGCATGAGGTAAAGATAGATCTTTATTATTACTGGCCATGAAACAGGGAACGGTGAGAATACCCATCATAAAATCAAGTTGTCTCCAGCTTGAGGGGGGCGGGAAGATGGGGTTGTTCTGGGCCGTAATTCGTTTAGGTTTTCCCGCCCAATTTCATTAGAGATGCATTCGAATTCATGAATAGAGGTTCAAGTTCAAACGATTTCCCTCAGCTCTCTGCTCTCATGGTTCATTTTCATTATCTAAGCTTTCAATTTCGTTTTATAGCATTCCTTTTAAATTTTATTTCATTCAAATAAGAGAGAAATTAATTCAATTTAGATGCCAAGTTGTCATTCAATTTCGCGCCAGCTGGACAGACGTTTGATTTCGTCCAAAATACCAATTTCAATTTTAGTTTCATTTATAGGCCTAGGCACACACTTTCACACTTTTAACGTTCGAATTCATTTAACGTAAAACAAGTTCTGTACTTCAATGTAATTCCTACCGCATTTTCATGTCATATTCACTCTTTTCACTGTAATTAATTATACAATTTCCTTTTTCATTCTTAAAATTTCATTTTCAAGATTTATTTTAATCATATCTTTCTTATTTTTCCTTCCATTTTCAGTCTATTTTTCAACAGGATAACGTTTACACAATCACTGACAGTGGTTATAACTGATAATTTTTACATGCTTAGATGACGGTTTGTCAGAAATGAGAAATTTAGATATAAGGCAAAGCTGGCAGTTTACATAATATATTGGAACAGATCAAGAGTACAAAGAACATATGCAGTAACGAAAAAAACACTGCCTTAATACCACAAATGCTTGCCGATTCGTGAATTTGAATTTCTTAACGTTCATCAGAGCGGAGCTGGTGTGAATTGGAATGCATTTTAGTTGCATTTTTAATTTGAACGCGTTTTTTTACACTTTTATATGAGCAAATCGTGAAACTGCATGCTAAGAAAATTAAAATGAATAAACTAGCTAGCCTTTTGATTGTTGATCTCTTTAATCATTGAAATTCGTTCGAAATTGAATGATTGCAATGATCCTTAAATCGGATGCAATTATGACGAAATTGGGCGGGGAAACATATTTCGATTACTGTATTTTCGAATTAACTTTGTAAATATGCGTTAATAAAGATGTTCTATGTCGCAGTCTATATGGTCTAACAAACATCAAGTTAGTCCACTGCCTGGACTGTTCTCTATGATCCGTACGCTCACAGCAACACCACCCTGACCATATGTATGTACCTATGGTATGTACACAAAATAAGCGCACGTACGGACACACAGCCTGAGAACCCAATGCCTGGACGCACGTTTCCGTTTTACACCGTAGCCTAGGCAGTTTTTCGATTAATTGCATCAAACGTGCTGTTTTCAAAGTCTAGGTTTCGTTTCAGCCAGAGATTCAGCTCTCCTACCACTTACAACGGTGCACGCGGCGATCGTGTATGTGTACAGAGAGAATAGTTGAAAGAAAAGGCAAAGAAATACAGAAGGAAAAGGGGCCTTCAAGGAACTGAAGGCGAAGAAACAGACGAGAGGATTGCCCAAAGAAATCAGAAAGAGAGATAGGCCTAGAAGTCCATAAAGAAAAGGGAAAGGTATTGGATAAAAGAAAAAAACACGAAGAAATAGTGAATTCTGTATCCTCTTTTCTTTCTTCATGTATTTCTTTATTCTTCCTCTCATCTATCCTCTCCCATGTCCTATGTTTTCATTTGTTCTTCCTTCCATCTAGCTTCTTCTCTCTCCTTATGAAATACATAAGGAGAGAGACACTATGAACATGACGGACAAAGAAAGCGGACAAAATAAACAACCCCTCATTCTACCCTTCACAATAGTTCTGGTAGTCAAAAGAACACCCCTTCACTGCTATTGTCTAAAATATGTGGAACAGGTGTCACATGCATATTCACCTGGAACTACATGATCAAACATAATAGCTGTGAAGGGATGTTCTTTTGACTACCAGAACCATTGTGAAGGGTAGAATGAGAGGTTGTTTATTTTGTCCGCTTTCTTTGTCCGCCATGTTCATAGTGAGAAGAAGCTAGTTTTTCTCCTTTAGATAAGATCAGGCTCAGCCACAGAACTCTATGGGCTCAGCTCGTTCGCGCACATTTACAATGTATGATGTGCATGTATGCATTGGATATCTTAGTTGTCGTCTGTATGTACTATGTGCGCTGAGGACTTAGACTCTTTCACCAGAGCACTTGTAGGATTTTTTCGCGAGAATGCCTAGGCAACGGTGTAAAACGGAAAAGCGCTGCCTGGACTGTTCTCTATGATCCGTACGCTCACACATCAGCAACACCACCCTGGCCATATGTATGTACACAAAATAAGCGCACGTACGGACACACAGCCTGAGAGCAGTCCAGTACACCTTGGCAGGTTTTATTGCTTTCCCCGAAATTCAGGGGGAACTTTTATTCCTCCCACTTCATGGTGGCCAAAGATTGCAAGGTCGTGATTGGTTCCCACTCATGCCAATCAAAAGATAAGGTTATTATGTAACCTTGTAGCGATCGTAAACCTATAGTCTCCTTTCAAAGCCATAACTATTAAATATCATGTAATATTTTACAATCTAACAGAATTACCATGCAAAAACATCTTCAATATTTGAAAAAAAAAACATAATTGTATGTTGTTGATTTTAAAAATCAATACGAACAGTTTGAAAAGTTTTGATATGATTATAAACTCCAAGGACCTAGTAAACATGCCTTTGACGGAAGGCTATTCTGAACTATTCTGACAAGATCGAGAGTGGTACCAGGGAGATGGGAGTTCATTCATGTTGCACCGCTGTTTGTCTTCTTAATATAAACACACACACAAAAAAAAATAACTCCCCCCTAATTCAAAATAGCATAACTTTTTAACGAAAAAGTTTTGAGCAAAATAATTTGGCAGGAGTGTTCCTACACTTATTGACTAACTTCAGTGTGAAAATGAGAATGATCCGTCAAGTCAGGCATGACTGAGCAGACATTAAAGCCAAAAATGTCACTTTTCAAAAGTCACAAGAGTCATTTTGGGGGGTCTGTGAAACAAAACTTTGACGAATTTGGTTTCTTCCATTGTTTGACCCCGTCAAGCTTATCCCTGACACTTTTCATGTTTATCACAGTTGGTTAAACACAATTTTTTTGAAGAAAGTGATGTTCAGCCCTCCTAAATCTACAAAATCCATTCAGTTTATGGAAAGAATTGGCATCAACCAACATGAATCAGCACATTATGTGAAAATACTGGGTAGTCGTTTTTCCAGCATTAAACAGTAATTTGTTAACATTTCTTGCTTCATCATTAAAAATGTTCTCACTCAACCATGACACAATCTCAATAAACATCAATAGCACTTAAACAACACCAGAAAAAGCTTGTTTCACAGATTCCCCAAAATGACTCGTGTGACTTTTCAAAAGTGACATTTTTGCCTTTAATGTTTGCTCACTCATGCATGACTTGATAGATCAATCTCATTTTCACACCGAAGTTAGGCAATAAGTGTAGGAACACTCCTGCCAAATTATTTTGCTCAAAACTTCTTTGTTAATAAGTTATGCTGTTTTGAATTAGGGGGGAGCTACTTTTTTGTTGTGTTTATTTTTACAGAAGAGATAGAGGTAGTTACGTGTGGTTTGAAGTGTCCGCTGATATAATTTTTTACAAGCTGTGCTTTTTATTTAGGCTCCCCACTTTTTACACTCTCTGTTTTGTGCCGTATAGTCTATCTATCTGGAAACACTTTAATTTTGAAATGGACAATTATATTTTTTATTTAATCTGAATGATGTAAAAGTGGAACAAATAAATTCAGTTCAATTCAATAATTCATTTCAATCGACTTTTTGACTTCTCATGGAGTTTACATTTGTAACTTTCCTAACACACTTGTCGAAAGTGGGGCAAGTGGGTTGGGGAGGGGGTTGTTAGGGTGGGGTGTGTGCGGGCGTGTGTGCGTGTGTGTTGTGTATGACTGGAGGGTGTTGGGATGTGTGTGAGTGTAGGACTGTAAGAGACGGGGGATGGGGGAGTACGGGGGGGGCGAGATTAAGGGGTAAGGGTGTTTCGGGTTGGGGCTATGTATGCCTTCCTCTGAGAATGCTCAATTCTTTTTGTTTTAATTTTAAAAATATCGTATGAAAGAAATAGTCATGAATGTAAAATGTGTACTTTTTCGATGTCCATCAATTGATGCAATGTATTTTTTTTTCTTTTTGAAAAATTAATCTTGTTATGCAGTCATGGATAAATTCGGAGAATGTTTATGTATATATTGATGTTAATGCCTTTCATTATGTTTCCTTGTTTGTAAATTATTATGTGATATATGTTATATACATTTATAATTATAAATATATATCTCAAGAGGAAGAATAAAACATTCAAAAAAAAATTGTATCTTTTTGTTGAAAAATTAATTATGTTGTGCAGTCATGCATAATTTCAGAGAATGCTTTGTGTATATATTGATATTGATGCATTTCATCAAGTTTCCTTGTTTGTAAACTATTATGTGATATATGTTTATTATATTAAATGTGATTATATGTGATTATTTCTTGTAATGTATATCTCACGATGAAGAATAAAATATTATTCAAAACAAAAAACTTGGTCTATACATCTCAGCAGCGTTCGGAGAGCTCTGCATGTGCTGTGTCGGGACTGTATTTCAGCGCTTTGTAATGATGATAATGCTTTTTACTCTGAATGTTTCCAAGCAAGTAGTGAATTTTGATAACCTTGTTCAATGTAAGCTTCACCTGTGTAATGACGAAAATAAACAGATACGAAACGGGGAGTTTGTCCCCTCTCCCATCTTCAGGTAATCATAGTAATCATAATTCAAATATTGCTCTTATAAATGCATGACACACCGAACGTTGTGTAACAACCGCCCTCAATCGTGTGTCAATAGCTGGTTCCTTTGTCGGGATAAGTTTTGCCCCTCCTCAGACCAAGGCCTGGATACGCCACTGCACGAGAAATGATTTTCATAAAGATAAAGATTAATTTCTCACGTACCATGTTTCCGGTGACCTGATTCTCTTACAAGGTTACATGTGACTTAATCTACGGTATTGTGTACTGGATTCAGATAACCTTTTAAATTGAACGAAACCAAACAACAACAACAACAAACAAACGAACAAACATATGCCTACACCTATTGTATACTTAGTCTATATAAAACCAAGAAGTATCTCCCTGAATTATCACATTTTCGATGAACATGGCGAGCATATAAGGCTATTTGCTCTTTTTTGTTGACCCCTCATTCTCGTAAATCTGTTTTGTTGTAGTATAATACTATGTTTTGCACCAATGCCTTGTTTTATTTATATTTCATGTTTATGTTTTATTGAGAATGAAAAATAAAGAATTGAAAGAAATAGTCATGAATGTAAAATTTTTACTTTTTCGATGTCCATCATTTGATGCATTGTATTTCTTTTTTTTTTTTCTTTTTGAAAAATTAATCTTGTTATGCAGTCATGCATAATTTCAGAGAATGCTTTGTGTATATATTGATGTTAATGCATTTCATTATGTTTCCGTGTTTGTAAACTATTATGTGATATATGCTATTATACATTTATAATTATATATTATATGTGATTATTTCTTGAAATGTATATCTCAAGAGGAAGAATAAAACATTATTTCAAACAAAACCAAAAAAAAAATTCTTTTTTTTTTCCTTTTTTAAAAAAACTAATCTTGTTGTGCAGTCATGGATAATTTCAGAGAATGTTTTGTGTTTATATTGATATTAATGCATTTCATCAAGTTTCCTTGTTTGTAAACTATTATGTGATATATGTTTATTATATTAAATGTGATTATATGTGATTATTTCTTGAAATGTATATCTCACGATGAAGAATAAAATATTATTCCAAACAAACAACTTTGGGCTTCGTACAATGCGTCTTAACTACGCAATCTGCATAGGCACAAATTGTGCAGTTTTTACACTGAAAGCAGGAGATAAAAATGTCTACCATGGAAAAATGCCTTTAAAATGACATTTTCGAAGTTGTATTTTATCTGTAAACTATAAAAATGTCGGTAAGTAACATCTCCGGCATCAATTAGAATTGTGTTTTATTTCAAATATGGCTTATTTTTATCTAAATTTTGAATCATTTTTCATCGACAAATCGTAAGGTCGGTAATAAGACACAATCCTTTATTGTTTAAAAAATTGAAAGGATATTGTTCTGACGGCCATTGGAAATTAGCGTAGATTCACGACTTCCAAGTCAGTGGACTTTATTAAGCAGTATTTTCTCTATATGGTCAGTAACATTTCGAGACATTTTATTGAGAATCTTTTGTGTAGTGGGATGGGAAACTGTTAGGATGGGGGTTCGATGTCCGGACAGTTAACTAAATTGAAGCCTTCTTTTTGTCTTTGGATTGAACAAAAACTATGCATTGATTAATGCTAATCGTGATCAATATTTGTTCTCTATAATATCATCTAACATTTGTGCTATAATATTTAAGAGATTTTGATCGTATTTTTTTTAAATGGCTGTTGAAAATCGCCTGTCCGGATACACAACCTGTGTGGACACTCAACAACAAGTGGTCAGTAATAGGAACAGGATTCATACCATGTTTCCGGTGACCCGGTTCTCTTAAAAGGTTACATGTGACTTAATCTATAGTGTACTGGATTCAGATAACCTTTTAAATTGAAAGAAACCAAACAACAACAACAACAAACGAACGAACAAACATATGCCTACACCTATGGTATACTTAGTCGATATAAAACCAAGAAGTATCTCCTTTCATTATCACATTTCGATGAACATGGCGGGCATAACGGCGGAGGGTGCATTTTCATTTGCCGAGGTTTCTCTCTCGAGTTTTGTTCTAACATGTCTTATGGCATCGCTTCTTCTTGCACTTTTGTGTTGTTTGATCCACCGCTACTTCGACAAAGATAGTAAACATTATCGTTGCCCACCGGGACCTGTCGGTCTACCGTTTATCGGCAGTCTCCTTAGTCTTATTGCAACTAAGAAGCAGCAGCATGAGGTAAAGATAGATCTTTATTATTAATGGCCATGAAACAGGGAACGGAGAGAATACCCGTCATAAAATCAAGTTGTCTCCAGCTTGAGGGGGCGGGAAGATGGGGTTTTTCTGGGCCGTAATTCGTTTAGGTTTTCTCGCCCAATTTCATTAGAGATGCATTCGAATTCATGAATAGAGGTTCAAGTTCAAACGATTTCCCTCAGCTCTCTGCTCTCATGGTTCATTTTCATTATCTAAGCTTTCAATTTCGTTTAATAGCATTCCTTTTAAATTTCATTTCATTCAAATTAGAGAGAAATTCATTCAATTTAAGATGCCAAGTTGTCATTCAATTTCGTGCCAGCTGGACAGACGTTTAATTTCGTCCAAAATACCAGTTTCAGCTTCATTTATAGGCCTAGGCACACACTTTCACACTTTTAACGTTCGAATTCATTCATTTAACGTAAAACAAGTTCTGTACTTCAATGTAATTCTTTCCGCATTTTCATGTCATATTCACCCTTTTCACTGTAATTAATTATATAATTTCCTTTTTCATTCTTAAAATTTCATTTTCAAGATTTATTTTAATCATATCTTTCTTATTTTTCCTTCCATTTTCAATCTATTTTTCAACAGGATAACGTTTACACAATCACTGACAGTGGTTATAACTGATAATTTTTACATGCTTTGATGACGGTTTGTCAGAAGTGAGAAATTTAGATATAAGGCAAAGCTGGCAGTTTACATAATATAGTGGAATAGATCAAGAGTACAAAGAACATACATGTATGCAGTAACGAAAAACACTGCCCAAATACCACAAATGCTTGCCGATTCGTGAATTTGAATTTCTTAACGTTCATCAGAGCGGAGCTGGTGTGAATTTGAATGCATTTTACTTGCATTTTTAATTTGAACGCGATTTTTTTTAAATTTCATTTTCAAGATTTATTTTAATCATATCTTTCTTATTTTTCCTTCCATTTTCAGTCTATTTTTCAACAGGATAACGTTTACACAATCACTGACAGTGATTATAACTGATAATTTTTACATGCTTTGATGACGGTTTGTCAGAAGTGAGAAATTTAGATATAAGGCAAAGCTGGCAGTTTACATAATATAGTGGAATATATATTATATATTATATATATAATATAGTGGAATAGATCAAGAGTACAAAGAACATACATGTATGTTTTTATAAAATTATGAGAAAATCGTGAAATTGCATACTAAGAAAATTAAATTGAATAACTAGATAGCTTTTTGATTGTTGATCCCTTTAATCATTCAAATTCGTTCGAAATTGAATGATTGCATCCTTAAATCGGATGCAATTATGATGAACTTGGGGGGAAAACATATTTCGATTACTGTATTTTCGAATTAACTTTGTAAATATGCGTTATTAAAGATGTTCTATGTCACAGTCTATATGGTCTAACAAACATAAGAGCGCTTTCTCTCTAATTTTCAGATAGTATGTCCATGTATAATCAATCACCATGGCCATTATCATTATCACCATCATCATCAACATCATTTTCATCATTATCATCATTATCATCATCATTATCAATATCATCATCATAATCATCATCACCATCTCACCAAAAATCATCATCATCATCACCACCATGATGGTGCTGATGAAGATGATCATCATCAACATCATCAACATCATCTTCATCATCAACATCATCAACATCATCTTCATCAGCACCATCATGACCATCATCATCATCAGTGCCATTATCGCCATCATTCATGCTCAACTAATTTTGTGGAGAAAATAATGACAATTGTTCTTTTGATATTTTCTTTAAATTCTATTTTCCTTAGTTCAGTACTGATAATGGTTATTATTCTGTAGATATGACTTAAAGTGATTACACTATGGTAAAAAAATATTTATGATCGAGAATAGAATTCTAATAAGAATAACATTAAAAATTTGATGATTTTCAATCGAAATCACTGCATTTTGGTTAAGTTTCTTATAAAAAGTCAGGAGTTGACCAAAAAATTTAAGTGTGAGGTATGACGTAAAAGTGGGTACCCTGCTTCGCGTATTGCAGTTGTGCTGCGGGCTAGACTGTGTGTACAATTATACCTTGCGTGCATTTTGCTAGAATTGCCCAACTAGGTAACCAATTTGACGTCATTTTGACGTCAAAGTGGGTACCCAGTTGAAACTGGGTCACAGCTGAGGGGTCAAAAATATCCTGAAATTTTACTACATTTCGGGGTTTTCTTGGCAACACGACTTTTAAAAAAAAATTAGGCAGGTGATTATCTGCTAATAAAATCATGCTCTTTTAAATGAAATAACATTTTTTCAGCATTGAATACCCCCTTTAAGCACACTTTTTGTTCATTTTAATTTTCACTGGTACAATGGTGAAGGAGAAAGCTTATTATTACGAGTGTTAAATTGAATTGTACGAATGTGCACTGGAGCACAAGAAATGCTTAAGGAGTATTCCTTATGAATGTTATCAATGTTAGAATTGCCGCTGGATTATGAATTCTTGTTCTAGGTGGTGAGTGACTGGATGAAGAAGTATGGCGATGTGATTTCATTCAAGCTTCTTAACATTCGAGTCTGTGTTCTCGGCGATGCGAACCTGGCACATGACGTGTTCGGCAGTCTCCATGCCATGGGCAGAATGCCATCTCCAATCATAAAGGCCCTCACTGGAAGAGACAATGCAGGTAGGTGACCCCCTCCCTCTCCTACTCGTGCCCCTTAATATGTTGTTTTTGTTATTGTTGTTGTTGTTGTTGTTGTTGTTGTTGTTTTAACCCAGCGTATCGTGATGGGGCCCCGGCCCCATCACGGCCGGCCGGCGCCATTTGCCCGAAAAAAGGAACCTTTTTTGTGTCACAATTTGAACTTTGTCCGCGAATATATTCTTTTTATTTTTACAATATTGGTGGTGAAAATGTACATACATTTCATATACCGGTACTGCCCAAATTTGAATAAATACGGGCGCTAGTATGTCAGTATATGAGGATACTCGGAGGGGGGGGGGGGCTTTTTCCTTCTGAAATATTTGCCTTCTGGAACACGTATAAACGTAAGGACAATCTCAGCCTTCGTGTTATGACTATAAGACTGCATGCGCTAGACTTTAGATAGTAAACAGATCACGTAGACTGTAAGACTGCATGCGCTAGACTTTAGATAGTAAACAGAACATTGAATTATATGGGCATCTCTGATCACAGAAAGGAGCATAGCGACCAAGCGATAAAAGGTTCTCTCCCCCCCCCCCCCCCCCCCCCCCCCCCCCCCCCCCCCCGCTTGTGGCGCCTTTGGTAGACAGGGATTGTTTAATATCTAGAAACGCCACGTCTTTTAAAATGCAACTCGGGAATGCTGCGCCCAGTTGAAAAAAATGAGTTTATGGAATGATTGTTTGGAGGATTCAATTTCACTTCTCCCTCCTGTTGTTTGAATGAAATATCATTTTGCTTTGTAATACACATCAGGTTTTATTTCTTTTACCTTTTCTTTTTGGCTAAAACAAAATTGGAAGAAAATAATGCATTCTTTGAAAATTGTGCTATTTAGAACCAATTAAGCCAATAAAGAACCCTCAGAAAAGGAGGTTCTATAGAGGGTACTTTATATTTTCTAGAACCTCCAAAAGGTCCAAAATGGACCCCTTAGCACCATTTATAGAACATTTAATGGTTCTTTGAAGAACCTTTAAAGGTTCCAAATGTGGGACTAGAAAAGGTTTTAATCGGCGCCATTATTTTCAAAGAATGTACTATCATCGTTTTCACTCCTTCAATGCTTATTATTGTTCATTGTGATTGCTGTTTATTCAATTGTTATTTTTTAATCATTATTATCATTATTTTGGAGGGCGAAAATACGTTTCGTCCCTCCTTTTTTTTTGGGGGGGGACCAACCCTCCTGCCCTCTCCCCACACTTTCGGCGCCCTTGACTCCCAATGAGTTTCGACTCGTTGTTTTCATAATAACTGTGCACTAAAAAAAGTCCCCGCTAAAACAAACTGCGATTACTTTTTCAACAAGGAGGAACTAGAAAAATCTAATCATACATCCATGTAGCTAAACTTCTCAACTACCGTTTTTGTACAAATTATGGAGAGCCGTCATGAATTGTTTTTTATTTCCCTTTTGAGAATGAAAATAATAATAATAATAATAGAGAATACTTATTAAGCGCATAATAACTTAAATACTTAAACCTGGGTATCATGACATGCAACATTTGTGTATAACTGAATTAGCGATTAGGATTACATGCCATTCATAAACACTATCAAGTATTCGTGTCAGTGGGTTTTAGATTTTGGCACTGAGGGGAATTATCTGCTCGTCCTCAGATTGAATTACGAAATGACTTTTTGTACAGTGTAGTGTCCAGAAAAGGAGACCCACAACTCTTTGTCTTAACAGGCCTTCTGAAAAGTTACCAAACTAGGGCTCATGTCGGATTATGGACCGTCGATCTCGCAGGTCTCACTAATTTTAAGACTTCAGTCTAACTAACAGAATATTACTCTTTCTTTATCCAGGAATAGTTTTCTCTAATGGCAATGTGTGGAAGGAACAGCGTCGATTCTTTCTCTCCTTCTTCAGAAAAGCTGGTGTCAGGTCAGAACCATTTGAATTTCGTATAAACTCGTCAGTCTTTGTTACATAAGCATGATTAGTGGCTTTTCATTATCATTCTCTGTCTCGCTCCTATCTACACTTTCCCTCGTTCTCTCTTTTAGTCTCGCATGGCTTCTTCTTTCAAGTTTCAAAGTTCAGCTTTGGTCCTTTTTTTCCAACTCTCGAAATGCTGGTGACTGAACTTAGGTTATTCGTTCATGCTTCACAGGCCCCATGGGAACGAAACAGGAATGCTGAGCCCCTGAGCGTTTCAGCATTAGGGGAACATGAAACGGGGCTGTAAGACCTGACTTTGCCGACAGTAATGCTGCATTCTAAGTCTAATCTAAGTACCCCCCCCCCCACACGCACACACACAAAATACAACAAATTGATTTTTAAAAAATATCGCAGATAAAGATTTTTTTAACGGAATGTCTAGGGGCTGTGAAGTGTGGGGGTGAGAATGACGCTTAAGTTTAGATCATGAAGCCTCCTGCTTTTTAATTTTTTGCAAACGAGCGAGCGAGTCAGCCAAAAATAGCGACCTTTTGTTAAGAAAGAAGTGCCATTTTGTCATCAAAATACACTGTATAGGCCTATATAATCGTAAGATATCTGAAGCGAAGCGAGCAAGCGAAAAAAATATTCATTCTTGTTATAAAAGAAAGTTTATTTTGTCCTCAAAATACACTACAAGCTTATAAGATATCTAAATGATATCGTCATCTTGCTGCCAAATATGACATTATTTTGGCACCTCGTTGGTCCAGTTTTTTGCTTTCTCGCAAAACCACCCTGCTTATGAATATTACAAGTGAGCGAGGAAAAAACACTCTCTTGGCCATGTTGGCGGTAGATATGTTTCGTCAGCAAAAACGAGCGAATTGAACGACTGACAAAAAAAAAAAGATTTATACGTCATCAGAATACACTAGATTCCTAAAAATTCATCTACTTTAGCTTACTGACCGCTCGATTCCTTGCAGTGGTATTACTAACATTCTATGAGTAGAAGAATAGTACAACATTAGATAGAGACAAACCAGTTTTCTTTCAAGAGAATGGTATACAATTTAGTTCAGTTAAGTTCCGTTCAAACACATTTATTTCCAATTATTCAAATAAACAGCAAAATAATGAAACAACAAATTGACATCCATGGTACTGATAACAAAATATGACATAATAATATACAATCATCGTAATTTAATAATGCACATAACAGCGAGCGTTAGTAAGAATTATTATCCACCCAATGATAACTTTGGAACAGTCCGAAAGTTTTGGACTGTTCCAAGTTACAGAGTGTGGATAATTCTTACTAACGCCCGACCAAGTCATGTGCATTATTTGTTTTATAAAATGTGGCATGGATCCTTCTCGTTTGATATATAATATCACATCACATCACATCACATCACATCACATCACATCACATCACATCACATCACATTACATCACATCACATCACATCACATCACATCATATCACTTTTCATCATTTTAAAAAAATAATACAATCTAATTAATGTTAGTCCGGGCATTAACATCGTCATAGATCTAACATAATATGTCTGACATGAGAAACTAGAGGTAGAGGTCCAAATGAAATTTAACTTACCCCTTTAGTAACATCCAAATCTAATGCTGCACTTTAACTTGAATAATTTACTGAAATTTCATTGGAATCACAAAACTTTCCAACTATTACAGTCATGAAACTCCAACTGAAGAACGTCAATATGCTGAAATGTATCAATCTAGACCAACATTTGGTCTAACGTAACCAAACGTACGATATGATGATGATGATGTTGAACAGCATTTGTATTGCGCCATTATCTGTAAGAACCATTCAAAGGTGCCGGCTCCTACAATATGTCACATATTATTCACAAAGTTGCTGGAAAAGATAGGTCTTTCGTTCAGATTTGAAGGTCTCAAGGTTGTTACAATTACGAAGTTGGGTTGGTAGAGAGTTCCAAAGACGTGGAGACGTAGAGAAGGCTCTATCCCCGTATGATTTTTGGCGTACTGGGCACTTGAAGAATCAGTCCAGTACAACGTAGTCAGTCCTGGCCGCAGCTGACGTACACTGATTAGTGCAGTTACGTAGCTAGGGGACAAGTTATCTGGTTATGGAGAGCTTTATGTTATAAGTGAGCAGTAAGATCTTATACTCTATTCTTGCATTGCACTGGCAGTCAATGAATCTCAAGAAGCATTGGCGAGATATGGTCAAAGTTCTTGATGCCCATTCTATATAGCCTGGAGCCGTTTGATGGCTGATGAAGGTAGGCCTGCAAGGAGACAGTCGCAAAAAAGAAGATATCGATAATACGGCACTGAACTTCTTTGGCTTTACGATGAGGCTGCATGAAATACTCCTCTTTGAAATAGAAGTTAGATTTTCCGTAGAAAAAAAATATCTAGCGACTTCACATCATTAATCAGCATTGGGCTCTAATTATTTTAATGAAACTTCACGGCTAAATTGAACTAATTAGCGAATTTCGGCTTTTTTTAAAGTACGCGCTGCGCCGTCTGATCCGGCGTCTTGCTAGGCACAGGACCAACCGCGGCATTTTTGCTGCAAGTGAGAAACTCGAGAAAATTTCATTCTATACGTATTGCTTCTATTAAGGTTAATCATTTTCTGCGAAGATTCTTACCGCACCCTGGATCATAATAGGATTGATTTTAGAATTAACTACTCATGTAATTTACTTTCTTCTATAATGATAATTCATTAATTGAAAGCAAAATATTTTTCCTCCGTCGAATTTAATACCATTTTACTTTTCAGCGGTCATTAGTACCAGTCATTAGAAAATTTCACTTTTAGTACAAGACTGGTCACATGATAGATCTCAGCCAATCAATCAACATGATCGATTAGGAGCCATATCATCATTTTATAACCATGATAACAAGTAAATAACCAGCACTAATTAATAGCTTGAAATGCGACGAGCGAAGCAAGCGAGCGCTTCCTTTCTCTCTCTCTCTCTCTCTTTCTCTCTCTCTCTCTTTTTATCTATATTTCCCCCTCTTCTTTCCTGTCATTTCTTTTTAGGGGATGACTAGCAGGGGCTCATAGCCCCCTTGTACCCCCTCTCTACCCCAGCATAAAAAAAACAGAAGTATTTCACAGGGGTTCTATCCCCCCCCCCAGAAAAAAAGAGGGGATACTGCAGCACCCCTAGCACCCCCGGGCTCGCAGAGGCCTGATATTTCATTCAATTGTCAATGGTTTTCCTAAGTTCAGTCTAAACAGAAGATTTTTTGAGAGCAGTCATTAGTAAATTTTTTTTCTTCTTCTTCTCAGATTCGAGGAAATTATCAGAACACAGGTAGAGCGCTTGTTGATTGAAATGGAAAAAACAAAAGGCCACCATTTCGATCCCAGACTACTCATAAATACATCAGTCGGTAACGTCATGACTAAAATCGTGACTGGAACCACTTACGACTCTGATGATGATAAATTTCGTCGCTTCCTTGTGCACTCGAAGCGATTTTTCGACTTGATTGGTCCAGGGGGAATATTTTCTTTGGCCCCGATCCTTGCTGTCCTCCCGTCATCATCAAAACGGCAACTAATGGAGGAGTGGAAAGGAGTGTATGACTTCATCAAGGAAAGCATTGAAAGCCACAAAGCAAGGTTTGACCCGAATCAAGAGGCAACTGACTTTATAGACAGCTATCTGCTGGAAATGGCAAAAAGTTCGGCAGAGGTAAGGAGTGTGAAAGGCCTTTTGTTTATCAATATTCAGTAGGCCTACTAAAATTAATTACATTGATTGCAATAAGTAAATGAATAACGAATAATAATGATAATAATATTAATAATAACAATAATAATAATAATAATAATAATAATAATAATAATAATAATAATAATAATGAAATAATTATTAACGATTACTTTAGGTGGGAGGATGGCCTTTATTTATCATAGTCCCCCAATAATGCACCCTCGAAAAATGACCTGCCGCCCCCCCCCCCCTTTTATCCCCTAAAAAAGTAGATAAAGAAGGAAAGAGAAAGGGAAAGGGGACAGAGAGAAAAGGGACAAATCCTGGAAAGAATCGATTAATGCCGGTAATATTACTATTATTATGAAAGGAAATTGGTTTCCATCTTGACTCTCTATGTATTGTTATACACTATTTCGCTACGCATAAAGTCGTAGAAAATAAATGTGAATTCTAGGGGTCGAGCGGCAAGATGAATTTCAAGAGATAATGGCCTGTGACGAATTGCCTATTGCTAAAAACGTCACTTCATCACCTAAATAACCTGGATGATTATATCTACACCTTTCCTCAGAAATTCGAGGATATTATAATAGACACATCGCTGTCCAAATAATACAAGTCGTCATTTTCCGACAGTTACCATAGTAACAGTCAGTGACCAGTGCTTCTTAGCCAATCAGAACCAAGGATTTCGCTGAAATTGTCAGACAATGATAACTTGTCAGTGCTGACAACTTTCATGGAACGGTGCCCTGGGTGCTGGAATAAGTCTGGAGAGTAGGTGCGTGATGCACGGAACCATCTAGACCGAAAATTCTGTCTCCCGTTCGTCGCTATAGCCTCTTCTTTGGGTAGGGTCGGATTTCCTCACTTAGAGGCAGAAGCCACCCATAGGCACTGCTGTCAAAACTGGTCAGTGTCGGCGCTGACTTAAAAAAACAAAAAACAAAAAAAAAAAAAAAAAACCGTCAAAATTCTTTTGGACAGTTACATAATTTTTAATGGCTAAACCTGGGATATAATTCAAGAATTATGTTCAACTGACCAATTTGACTGCATAATCCGTTTAATGCTCCTTTTGAAGGTAATTCAGGGTTCAAGTTCTTCTCCGTTTAAAAATCTTCGCAGCCGTATTCAAATTACTTAAGCTCAGCTAGCGCTAGCGTATGAGCCGGGAAGGATTTCGCTTTCAGCTCCGTTCTAGTCTACGTACGGGAAAAGTAATGACGATGGCAGAATGTGTACACGTACTCGTAGTTTTAGTGGGGTGTCACTTCCTCCACCCCCCCCCCCCCCGAACGTTGCTAAAGGGGATGGGACTGTGATGGGAGTGGGCGGGAGGTAACGCGTCCGTACCTGAAGATGTGTGACTTAAACTGAAACTGAAGAGATTTTCTTTTGCTTTCTAATAGATGGAAAAGAGATCTTTTGATAACATCAACCTCTTGGTATGCTCCTTCGATTTGATTCTACCATGGGAAACATCAGCCAACACCATCTCATGGATCCTTCATATCCTAGCATTCAATCCCGAAGCTCAACGTCGAGTTCGTCAAGAGATGTTTGACGTCGTCGGTCAGAGACGACTGCCGCGCTTCTCCGATCATCACAAAATGCCCATTACCTTGGCGACGATCGCAGAATGTATGCGCCTCCGACC
This sequence comes from Echinometra lucunter, assembly GCA_029962745.1. Lineage (NCBI taxonomy): Eukaryota > Metazoa > Echinodermata > Echinoidea > Camarodonta > Echinometridae > Echinometra > Echinometra lucunter. Next base: position 11,934,045 of record CM057170.1, read on the forward strand.
AATAGAAGATTTTCATACCTTGCACGTTGCTACGCAGGATTGTAAGGTTGGAGAATATGACATCCCTAAAGGCAGTGTGGTCACCATCAACATGCCGCATATGCTCCACAGCTCGTCTCTTTATGACAAACCTCTCGAATTTAGAACAGACCGATTCCTGAATGAGGACGGGGAGTTCAATAAAAAAAGAGAGCCAATCTTTTTTGGAACAGGTTAGCAATTTTGTGTTTATTCATTTATTCCTTTTTACATAATCTGCTTTTTGCAAAGTGGAAAAAACAATAGAGAAAATGCTAGGCAAAGCCGGTATCCTTCCTTTTGTTTCTTCATTTTGATTTTCTTTAGGAATAATTCACTACAAATAACATACAATCAAAATGGATTACATCTTTGTAAACAAAGATTATAAAGAGGTCGGACACCTTGACTGCGTTAAGTGTATCATGTGGGGCCTTTCGATTTGCGAACAATTGATTAATGTTTTCGTGTGCGAGTGCTAAATTTACCGCGTTGAATTTTCATATTTTGTTTCTCCTTTGTGTTCAGGACGTAGAATATGTCCTGGTGAGCAGCTTGTACGGACCGAGATCTTCCTCTTCATCACTTACATTTTGCAGCGATTCACCCTCACCCCTTCTGAAAGTCAGCCAGACATGCCAGAGGATCTACCAAGCCGTCATGGTTTTTCCATCCAACCTGTCCCTTTCGAGGTCCACGCTGTCAAGATTGACCATAAGGCAGGGAGCTAGATGATTTTTCGTGAATCTCATCTACCCCAGCCTCTACACCTACACATAATAATGACAATAATAATAATAATGATAATGATAATGATAATTATAATAATAATGATATACAGTTCTTGTATAACGCATATCACATTATGATATAACATCTCTATGCGCTTCAAACATGTCAAAGGACTTCGATATTATTACCCCAGCTTTAGCCCGGCAGCCTTTTACAGCGCGCGAGCATTTCAAGGAATGAATTCCTGCCAGGTACCCATTCACCTCACCTGGGTTGAGTGCAGCACGATGTGGATCAGGGGCGTAGACAGCGGGGGATGAGGGGTATGCATCCCCCCCCAGGTTTTAGGGAAGAATGTTTGCTTACAATTAAACTGAATTAACATGTTTAGAAATGATAGGAACAGCATAATGCTAATAATAATTATCATCATTTTAACAACAGCAGTAACAACAATAATGATAATAATAATAATAAAAATTATAATAATCATAATCATAATTAGTAATGTATTATTATTATGCTTATGATAATAATATAGTTATCATCATCATCATCGTTAATGTGACTGAAATGACGATTACTATCATAACTATATCGATCATTATTCTGATTTATGTCGTTATTTATATTCCTTTTGGGTAATTTCGGCGCCGTCACAGTTTTTCGTAAGTAATGTACCAACAAATTTTTAAAAAATAAATAAATAGCGTGATGCAAATATGCAATAATGTGTGTCAGTCCATATTCTATATTCGTTTGTCACGGTTGCGTATATCTTCTAATCTTCTATTTATGTCTGTGCATCATTGGCGTAAATCCTGGGGGGATGGCGTGTACAAATATCCCCCCCCCCCCATTTTTTAAGGAAGAAATGGTATTTGAATTAATCAGTTAATAAAATTTGTAATAATCTGTCATAAACATCCATCATATTTTAGAATTTCTATTTGATTTAAAACCAGAAAAGCGCTTATTTTTCGCTCGCTCGCTCATAATATTTTAGAATTTTTGTGTGAAAATGTGAGTGAAAACCAGAAAAGTGGTTATTTTTGGCTCGCTTGCTTATATTATAGAATTTCTATTTAAAAATGCGATTGAAAATCAGAAAAATTGTAATTTTTTACTCGCTCGCTTCGCTCGCTCGCAAAGATGATAATCAAAATGTGAGTAAGGGGGTCTGTGCACGGTGGGTGAGGGCGTGTGTTTATACTTAAGTGTGAGTTCGACAGAAAAAAAAGAAAACCTTTAGACCGCTTTGATTTTGTTTTACATTAGTACAAAATATATTAAAGTACATTAAACAAATAGCGGAAATGCGTCTGAAAATAAAGTTTTGCAAATGTCGTCTGCGTATCGTCACTTTTAAAGGCCATGCGATGCTATTGTTTTCATCGTTTTCATCATAAGATATAGAATTAATTCGGCAAGTAAAACAAATCATTTATGTTTCGATTGCATCTCGTAGCTCTTTAAGACGCTGGGACGCATTTTTTTCTATATGCAGGGCAAAAAATACCGACCATCGTCAGTTTGCCGTCATGCATTCACTGATCGTGATGCCCCTCTCAAAATCACACTGTTTATGGCAACAACATTTTGTAAGTGGCCTTGATGCCTTCCATGACAGAAAATTGAAAATATTACAGTAAAATAACGAAACCATTAATATGCTATGAACATGATGAATAGATTACTTGAAATATGAAGTCTTGTGTGGCACCGCGATTCATGCATGGCTAAACTACTCTGTCCCAACTTAATCATGTTGATAGACGATGTAGTTTCAACTCGCAAGACTGACCTGGCGCGTGATTTTCACGACTGATTTTAGTCTTCATTGCCGATATTCAAATAAGGCAGTGATACAATCGAAATTTGTGGATTTTAATAACCAGAATTTCCTCCATACTTCAATTTAGTCACTTTTAGTGTCTGAATCGTTGTTTGTTTTTGGTCAGGACGGGGCAGTGATGTTTAGTCAGTGTTGCTTTGCTGTAGGCCTTTCTTGAGAGTCATTATATTGCTGGCTGAACTTCGGGGAAGGAATCCAGTAATATAAAATTTATATTACTGGATTCCTTCCCCGAATATATATATATATATATATATATATATATATATATATTTTTTTTTTTTTTTTTTTTTTGCCTCACTGAGTTGCTGATATCAAGATTTTACAATCATGGTGTTCTTCTAGGGCATTCTAGAGTTGATATTTGATTACTTTCAGTAGTAAATTGGTACCTGGTAGGGTTTATTCCTTGAATGCACGAAGCGCTACGGTTGCTTGAGCTAAAGCCAGGGTAATAATATTCTTGCAGGGCCCTCTGGGAGAACAGTACTTAGTTATGAAGAGGCTACCCAGGGTATCAAGACATATTATTATTATTATCATTATTATTATCATTATTATTATTATTATTATTATCATTATTATTATTATTACCATTCTTATTATTATTATTATTATTATTATCATTATTATTTATTATTATTATTATTATTATTATTATTATTTCTATTATTATTATTATTATTATTATTATTATTATTATCATTATTATTATTATTATCATTCTTATTATTATTATTATTATTATTATTATTATTATTATTATTATTATTATTATTAT
>CM057170.1:11937930-11942930 GCA_029962745.1 Echinometra lucunter
CTCAGTCTATTTCTCTCTCTATTGCTTTTATTTAATTTCTTATTGTATACATGTTTTACCTTTTTATATTATCCCCTATCTGTTTATCTCTCCTGTCTCTCCCTGTCTCTCTCTCTCTCTCTCTCTCTCTCTCTGACTCTGTCGCTGTCAGTGTCACATGTCCTTCTTCTCTATCTTACTAACGTTTCTTATTTCATTGTATTTCTAATCTCTCAGGGAATGGTCTAGCTTCCTTTTATTTTTTAAGACTTGCTAACCCCTTTCATGCCTGTGTATGGAATGCACGTGTATCAGAAACAAATTCCCGATTTATTTGACATAAACGTTCTTCTATCAATTTAAAAAAGAAACTGATAAAAATATACATATTTCTGATCATATGAAACAATTGCACAATCAACACGTGATCAGTAAAATATGAAAATACGTAGCTCGAGACCATTTCTGCACACTATAATGCTTTTGAAATTGGTCTGTCATGAATATCATATTGTTCTGAGTCATGGTGTATATACTGTGCATTTGTTTGAAGTGAGAAGAAATATTCAAAAAATTCATTACAATAAATGATTTAGATGAATTAATAGATATTCTGCAAAAATAACATAAGATAACCGAAAGTAACTTTACTGCATTCTTTGGCCATGCGTTTTACTTAAATTAATGACTCTGCATGGAAGGATGTGTGTGTGTGTGGGGGGGGGGGGGTGCAAAGTCGGGGCAGTTTGTAATAGTGAGCGGGACTCGCGATTGGGAGGCTCGGGGGGGGGGGGGTAGAGGTACTCCATAATTATGCTTAAAGGGTAAGTCCACCCTAGAAATTTCACTGTTTCAATAAAAGGAGATAAATTTGAACAGCATTTTAAAAAAAGAAATGAGAAAAATCGGTCAAAGAATAAGAAAATTACACTCATTTACATTTTCTAGTAAACTACTCTCGGCTCTGCAAATTGGCAACACTGATGACATCATATGCGAGCAGGTCTCCATTCACTTTGTACATGAAATTTCACATTTAAAGATGGAAACAGGCTGGCGTATATGCAAGGAGCCCATTCGTTTGAACGCGTCGCTTTGAGCTTTGAGCAACCCCACTTTTAAACCACGAGTATACCCTCACCCACTTCAGATATCTTTTCATGATATTCACCATGTAAAATGCCCATTTTATATATTCGACTGAGTTCTTACATACTCCTGTGGAGCCTACGCATTTTGTTCATGAGTCAGAAATTCAACTCTGTGATAGGCCTATCCACTTCGCATTCCCTCCTTTAAAAAAAAGTATCATTATCGCAGCGCTCGTCAATCGTGAAAGACACTGACGCCTCATTAGCTGCTTCATTTGCTGACTTTACTAGACTGCGTCATTTAGACAAAATACTTGATCCGCCTTTTCTGCTGGTCAATAGATTTGGTTACTAGCGCCAATAATTTTCACTGAAGGAGACTTCTTGATCGACTGTTTCTTTTTGGTTGAATCACTTGATCAGTTGCTTTTTTGGTCGATTGATTTTGTTGGGTGCGTTAATTAAATTCACTGACAAGAGACATTATTCTTAATTCGCCATTTCTTTGGTCAATCACTGATTCGGCTACTTACGTCAATATCATTTACTGACAGACACGTTAATTTTGATCCGCCATTTCTTTTTGTAGATTGATTTGCGTCAGTGGTATTTACTGGCTGAGACCTTATGCTTGATCCACCGATGCGTCTTTTGGTTGATTGAATTTGCTGGCCGCGTCAATAGTATTTATTGACAGAGACTTTATTCTTGATCCGCTGCTGCGTCTTTCGGTTGACTGATTTTGTTGATTGCGTCAACGATGTTCGCCGGATCGACCATATCAGCGAATGTTTGGTTCGGGTACTCGTAGATGATTCCCTTCTCTCCTGGACCAAGGACGAAGATTCCTCCAAGAATCCAGCCATCACCTAATGGGCAAAGATGAGAGAGAGAGAGAGAGAGGGGGAGGGAGAGAGAGAGAGAGAGAGAGAAGGAGACAAAAGAAAATACGACAATGATTTTATTATAAAGTATTAAGTATTTTTGGCGACACTTGGCGTGGGAGGGGAAAAGCGATCTTAAATCACTGTGACCCTCGGGTCTCTCCTCCCGATATAACTAATTAGGATGTGAAGGTGTACCACTACACCACGGTTTCACCTACTCGTCTTCGAATAGTGCAGTGGGTTGTTAACGTGCAAAGGTTGTGACTCTCCTCTACACGCGGGCCTTCATTTAATGTCCTATCCGAGGGACGGAGTGTTTTCCAATGAAACATAGCCTTCGTCTATGAAATAGAGGAGGGGCACGTTAACACACAACGTAGGCTCCAGTCATCCGCCTGGGGTGGACTCGAACCCACGATCTTTGGTTCGACAGGCAGACGCTTTACCGACTGAGCCAACCTAGATAAGCGGGTTTATTATGGAAGGCTATGGAAGAAGGGAGAGACGCAGAATGAGAGAGAAAAAAATGTTGCAAACATTTTTAGATCATTTTGATTGCAGGATGTCGAAAATATAAATTCCCCGACAAGAATGATGAAAACATCTTTGATGGGGACTAAGCAAACCAAGTGGACAAGACTTTTTAATTTGTTTAGGAGGTGCGGCAAAACATATTACCAACACAAGTTTCGAGAAAATACAATAGAAATGGTTGCTGCCTTACCTTTTATATTCAAAGGAATACCCTGCTTCTTGAATTTCTTGGCCACTGTATAGTTATCCTTGCGGAAAATGGAAAGGAACCCCCTCTTTCTGAGCTTGGGTCCATAGAATCTCAACTAAAAAACACAGAAGAAAATTCTTACAACAAATTGAATTTTTATAACAGCAGAACTGACACATATCTGTCAACTGATAAGGGAAAACAAAAAGCGTATTTGAATAAATTTGTCCGCAAACGATCCGTAACAATTTTACTTGAAGTATCTGCCACCATTTCGCTTTTTAAAACTTACAACGAAAAATAATTGCATGTACATGTAAAAAAAAAATAACTTACAAGTTATAGATGGAAGGAAACGAGTTATAGAGAGAGACTGAATTTAAGAACAGATATGAACCTAATATCGCAAAGGAAATGGGGTGATATGAATGACGATGTCATATTTAAGTTAATTATCTTGTCTGGTTTAGTAAGTAGTTAGTTAGTTTAGTTTGGTTTTTTGTTTGTGTTTTTCTACCACTTTAAGAAAATATATATGGTTGGATGGTAGGGTGTTGCAACGTCTCAAGTATTAAGCATATCCTCTCTATGTTTCTCTATATAATTATATACAATTGTAAATGTATAATGACCGTAATTTCTTGTGTTCACTAGTATTTGTTTTGGTCATGGTCATGCTATGTAATCAGTTGAACCACGCAGAAATAAATAAGTAAATAGATAAATAAACAAATAATGAATATGTACAAAGAAAGTTAAAATAATGAGAAAGGAGGATGAATATACAGCAGCCATTACGATGGTGATGCTGATAGTGGTGCTATGGGTGGTGTTGATGTTGGTAGTGTTGCTGTTGTTAGTGTTGCTGTCTGTGGTGGTGGTGGTGTAGGTGTTGTATGGCGGTGGTGATGATGGTGATGGTGATGGTGGTGATGATAGTATAGGGTGGTTGTCATGGATGGTGTTTGCACACAGGATTAAGAGGTAGTAGTTGTATCGGCAGTATATCGCGGTGGTGGTAGTTGTGGTAATGGTGACAGACGAAAGGAGAGTGAAAGAAGGAAACAATGGTGAAGAAGGCCAAACGAATTTCAAGTTTACTTACTTCCGTATCTAGGAAAACTTCTCCATCAAAGTACGGCAGGAAGTCTTCGTAGCCCAGCGGTTCTCGGAGCACAGCGTAGAGCTTAATGCCCCGAGCGTCCAGCTCAGGCTTAATGGAGGAAACCTGTCGGGCTTCCTAAAGATATAAAAAATGAAGCTCTCTCAAATGGACGGAAATATATTACTAGTTATCTTTAAAATTTCAATAACATATTGCGAAACACCATGCTACATGCCCTGGCGACAATACCTCCCCGTGAATTTCGCACGCTTACGGAATGCAAAAGTTTAACCTTGGGCTAATCGCTATGCAGACCCCCAACCCTAAGCCTTAGCCTTACATGAAATCCTATAATTGAAACCCTATTAAAATCTTTGACGAAATAAGAGCAATTAACGCCAGATTATGTCGAGTCGCTTTGGACATCCTGAAAACCTGTGACAACACAAAATTACTTTAGGCCTTCTGTTACATGACCTATATTGCCCATTAAAAAAAATATTCTTTTTTATCTGGGGTAGTCTGTCTTATACACACTAAGAATTTTTTTTCTTAGTGTGTAACCCTGAGAAAGCATATTTTTATTCCAACTGGGGACATCTATCGTAGGGGCGCGCGTACATGCAGGAGGGAAACTGCCCCATCACAGTTTGATAGAAAACAAAGTAGATCGTAACCCGATTTTAGATTTCTTTTTTTGTCATCATCTTCGCCGCCCCCCCCCCGTCTTTTCTTTTTCTCTTCCTCCTCCTCCTCCTCCTCTCCTCCTCCTCCTTCTCCTCCTCCTCCTTCTTCTTCTTCTTCTTCTTGTTCTTGTTCTTGTTCTTCTTCTTCTTCTTCTTCTTCTTCTTCTTCTTCTTCTTCTTCTTCTTCTTCTTCTTCTTCTTCTTCTTCTTCTTATTATTATTATTATTATTATTATTATTATTATTATTATTGTTATTATTATTATTATTATTATTATTCGTCTTCTTATTCTCTCATTCACTGCAACTTGCTATGAAGTTGATTTTCCTCTTAATAAGTAAGAATAGTTTACCTTTTGACGTTGATGTTATTTTATGTAATACCCTAAAAGCAATTAAGACTTGTTGTCAGCTCTAGCACTCTTCATTACTTCCCTCACCCCCGGATGACTTACCCCCCTGCACAAAGATCATCCGGGCCTTCTAACGGCTAGCATGACGATCCCGCTCTCTCTCCACAAATCCTTT
>CM057170.1:11947930-12004856 GCA_029962745.1 Echinometra lucunter
CGGTGGTCTTGCAATCCGGCGAGCCGGGTTCGAAACCAAATCGATGTGCCAGTGCCCCTTGGTAAGGCATGTATCCTCGTTACCAGGTCCCTCGGAGAGGACCTTAAACCGTCGGTCCTCTGGTTGCATTCATACTTTCTTAGCAATCAGGTAAAAATAACCACCACTAACCACATATAAGTATAACTAAGGCAGGCCTAGCCATAGCTTTATATCTTTGATATCACGCTGTCACCCCCGGACTGGTAATTTTGCCTATTTTTACATTTTTAAAGTTATCTTGAACCTTGAAGAAGTACTCTCCTAAAAAGCGTAGACGCTGCCCTGCCAGTGGAGAGAGTCGCGCTGTGTCGGATGCTGCTGGTGCTCCTTGTGGTGGTATCCTTGGTGCACTATGTACAGTGTGCTAGGTGCTAAGTGCTAGGTTGGAGCAGAATTGTCACAAATGTAGTCAAAATTTGATCATGAATCGAAACCGGGAACTCAGTTTGCATCGAATGAGTCATCATGCAAAGACGCCAGTGATTACGAGGGAGGCCCATAAATGAATGGAAGGATTAAAATCCCATTTGGGGGCTATTTTTTTAATTTGTTTTATTATTTTTCATGTTTTATTTTTGGTTGTCATCCTCGCTCCCTAATTTCTAACTAGCCTCCCCCCACTCATCATGGCTTAACTAATAATAATTTTAAAAATGTAGAATTTGTTTAGAGAGAAAGAGAGAGAGAGAGAGAGAGAGAGAGAGAGAGAGAGAGAGAGAGAGAGAGAGAGAGAGAGGAGAGGAGAGAGAGAGAGAGAGAATGGGGGCGGGGTAAGTCGACAGAAGGCGTACGTGTTTCGCAATGATTAAAATGTAAAGCAATTAAAATTACGGAAGCGTATATTACAATAGGACGAGATATTTCATCTCTTCAAGCCATCATGTCGACATGTAAAGATTGTCCACTCACTGTAGCATGTCGACATGTAAAGATAGTCCACTTACTGTAGGATGTCGACTTATCAACCCTTATAATTCAACATGGAAAAATATAATATCTTGTCAAGTTAACTTCACAAACTAAAGCATGCATGCGGTAAGCTTGTCCTCAACATGCTGACATAAATCATCTTGCTAAATCCACTTTCCCCAAAGTCATATAAGCCCTATTCCCGCCCCCTATTTTTCCTTCTGTTCCTCTTTTATAATAAATGTTTATCCATAGGTAATAAAGTAAAATAGACAGCTCTTATTTGTTGGTAAGGGAATCTATAACTTACAAGCTTAGCTTTTTAAGTTCACTTGTCTAGAAACTGAAACTGAAAAAGTGCAACTTAATTACAGTGGCGGCACCAGGATTGTTAAAGGTGAGGGGGCAAATGGAGGGCAAAAGAAAATGTGTGGGGCAGTCAAATTTTTTTGCGTGTATAATTTTTCTTTTCAGTCCTCAAAATTTCTGGGGGGCAACTGGGGGGCAAAGCTTCTGAGTGGGGGCGGGGGGGGGGGAATGCCCCCATGCCCCCCCCCCCTCTAAATTGGTGCCGCCACTGCTTAATTATCATGGCGACGTAAATATCTTGAAAATTCGACTTCCCCAAAAGTAGGCGTATGTCATCATTGAGACATCCTTCTCAAATGGATTTCACGAAAAACTTAAGACGAAGAGGACTACTGTTATTAAGTCAACATGGCGGCATATCTCGTCATCATGGTCATGACAACATGATGTACTCCTTACGAAGAAAACGTGTTGAGGTATGTCATGGCGAATGCAGGCCTATCGGGAAATCGACTTGATGTCGCTAGGACGACAAATGCTTTTTGTGAAGTCGGCTTTTCAAGATAATCATGACGACATGAAGTCAACTTAACAAGATAACTTATTCGTCATGCTGAATTATAAATTTGATATGTCGACATTGTAGTTATAATATGTAATCGACTTGACAACAAGAAATAATTCTTCATATGTCGTCAAGTAGAATGGCAGTGAAACGCTTCCAAAGAAAGGAAAGAACATTAGCTATATCAGTTCAAGAAATGAAGTCTACTTAATAAAGGGACAACACAAAAGTGATTCTTCTCCTTTCATCCCCATCCCCCCCCCCCCCCCCACAGAAATAGAAAACGTCTTCTATTTCTGTGATCCCCCCTCCAAAAAACTCAAATTATCCACAAGCCTAGCCTAGCCTCAATGCATCCACTTTCTGTACACTCTATTTACATTCGCCATGAAGTTAAAACAGAGCGTCGGGAGAATTTTCTTCCTTCATTTTTACTTATAAAATAGCTGGTGATATTACTAAAATCAAAAATTTTGCAGCCACAGATAGTGTACAAATATTTAGTTCTGGTGACTTTGAAAGACAAGAAACTCTCAGTGACCGCGAAGAGACTATCACAGATAAACAATGAGCACGTGAGCTTTGCTGGTTTCGCAACTTCGGCAGGCATACACCACAGTAATAGCATACACACTGTGTAAGCTACATGTACGTACACGCCCCATTTTTGCGTATGTTGTAGCCAGAGTGAAGGCTTTTGTAGTGAACTCTGCTTTAAAATCATGCTTTCCTCTGCATTATACTTCATGTTAATGGTGTGTTTTGTTCACGGTTTTCCGTCTCAAGATGCACACTACATGTTGGGAGCTGGGATTGCAGACATTACTGGTCCTGCTGCAGATGCGAACTTGGTAACGACTTTGATACATTTTCATGATTTTAACTGTTAGTGTTAAGTTAGTGTTAATTTACAACTTACAATGTTGCATGAACATGATGAAGCACTAGTATACAAATAGCGAATAGACATGAGTGCGATGGTACGAGATTTCGCATGAGGTGAGAGAGTGACCTACTACTATTCAACGAGGCGAAGCCAAGTTGAATACAGAATAGAAGTTACGCGATCTTTCACCGAATGCGAAATCGTGTACCATTGCACGAATTAGAATATTTGCTATTTGTATTGTACAATGCCTCGGAAGTCTGAGAAATTGATGAAAATCAAGAAAAACAATCACATTTTGGAGAAGAATTCAGGGTTTATAGAGCAGGGAAAGGAGGGCCGACTGCAAAATGCAGCTGGCCTGTGTACGTGCGCGTATCTGTAGCAGTGCGCAAACGCGACTTGCTGGCATAGCTTACATGTAGCCATGGGAGGTGTTACATGGTGTTATTCTGATATTCATGTATCAGAATAACACCATGTAACGCCTCCCATGGCTAGGCATAGCTAGCCTGAGCATGCAAAAATAAATACACTGCGACGCACCACAATTCACAAGCTACTTGTGACATCACAAAAGAAATAAAAGATGTAATTTGTGGGAATCTACTGTGACGTCACACTAATTAACTGTGCAATGGTACATTTTGGATGGTACGAGTGCAATGGTACGAATATCGCGCGTTCAGCTCCCATAGACTTTGCGTACAACAAGCTGAGTAGGCATTGTACAATCTAAGATAGCAGTGAGAATATTAGAAATAATCAGACTAACTGACATTTTCATTTTTGTGGCCTATCTTACTGTTCCTGTTATCATTCAGTGACATTATCGTGAAATTTGTGAAAATTCACTGCTGTTCATTTCGTCAGTGCTGTTGATGGCTTTCCACTCATAATCATTCATAGACTTTGTACACAATGCGAGTGGGAATCATAATCATGATTGTGATTGAACCTTTTTTTGGTGTGTGTGTGTGATATTGGATAAAATGTACAGTTCTATGATATATGAAACTTCTATCTATCAACGTATACTTGGCGTTTTCTACCTTCAACAGTGTTTGATAAGCATTCTGACTAGACTTCTGTGGTGTAATACTCTGACATTTCATGGAACGCTTTGACCAGCATGCATAACAGTTAGGCCCCAACGGATATTGGTGTAGGTACAGTAAATCATCGCAGATAAACTCAGAACTGCCCCCAAATTTACACTTTCCCATGCACCATTGGCCCTGGAAACTAGCTTCCATTATTCCAAGTTCGATATCGGCCTGATAGATGTAGCTGTCGCTTTAGAACCTAAATTCCAGCTCTGAAACTCAAAATATCAAGTTTTGATTGTCTGTAGACCCTACTTTTCCAATGATTCCCACACTTGATGAATTTCCATGCGAATAGAATGACCTCCGACATCGTCAGATTGCTTACATCCGTTAGTCTAGGTCAAAGATCACTGAAAGAGTGGTGCAGCGTTGCAATGTGATGCATGAATACGTGATGGTTACGTGCGAATCAGTATTGTGCATCTCCTTGCAAAGTAATCTACTAATGAAAGTACAGAAATTACAAAGAAAAAATAATGAATTGCAGTATTTAATGAGGAATTTGCAACCAGAGATTTCATGTCAATGTTAAGATCTTAAAATTAGCATCTATATGATAATAAGTATTATCATGTAATTATATTTTAATTTTCTTCTAGATGGGCTATGCCAACCCATCGCAGACGGCAGGCGGAATATCCATCCGTCAGTATAGCAGGGCATTTGCGATTGCTGACAGCAAGGGAGAGAAGCGCTTTGTTTTTGTGAGCATCGATGCTGGCATGCAAGACCAAGGGGTTACTTTAGAGGTGAGAACAAATATTTCTGTTTGGGAGAGGGGATATTTTTTAACTCTATGGAATTTGCACTCGGATAAGAGGAAGAGGAGAAGTGCTCTAATTTTGTTACAGATGCCTGGTTTCCTAAATGGAGATGCACAAAGAACTATTGATATCAAATTTCAAATATTTATAACTTACTTTTCATTTGTCTAATTTTCTACCAACTTCCACCTACATGTATGCGTTCCTCAGTTTTTTTGTTTTTTTTATGCTAATCAGTTTGTTAGATCTGTGTCTTCTTGCAGGAGTTGCAACTATGCCTCTTGATATGCTTTGGTTTCCGCAACAAAACTACACGTATGAGGAATTAAGTTATTCGGAGCTCCAAAAGGGATCTTGTAAGAGTAAACAAAGAAAATTATGAAAATTGAATTACCTGAATCCCACTTACACAAAAGCAAACCTGAAAAGAGCTCTTTGGGTGGTCTCTTTCTCCCCACCCTCCCTCCCATTATGTTTGTAACTCTAATTAGGCTTCTTATCAAATGTCAGAGCCATTTTACCGCAGCTTTTCCCTTCTAATCCTTCTGTTTCTGATGAACAGTTGAGCGGGAAAGGTGCTGTGAATACTCGGGCATGGAGAAGCTGTTAAAAACTGCAGGATGCTAATTTTGATAAGCTACCTTTCTTTCTTCCTTGAACTAAATCATTTTCATTAAGGTGATTTCTAGACTGAAGACCAGGTATGGAGGCCTTTATGACGAGACCAACGTGGCCATCAGTGGTACTCATAGCCATTCCGGTGTTGCTGGATTCCTGCAATTTGTTCTCTTTGACGTGACATCCCTTGGATTCATCAAGGAGACATTTGAAGTCATGGTTGCTGGCATTGTAAAGGTGAAAATAAAAAAACAAAACAAGTGCGGAACCAGTGATGCAACATTTACTCCTGCGATAATTGCTCCTCTCTTAATTTCTCCGAAGACATAGGGTTAGGGTGAGGTTTTGATAGTGGTGTAGGTTCAGAATGATGTGAGGATAAGGATAAAGCTTAGTGCTAGATTTGGGGTTAGGTTTTATGTTTATTAGACTTAATGTGCTGATTTTCCATGGGAGGAACTGTCACCGGAGCAAATGTCATGGAACTGCAGGGCACCGTTTCATAAAAACTTGTTATCCGTAACAACTGCCACATTTCTATGGCAAATTTGCTTTCAGCCAATCAGATGCAAGTATTTCAGTAGCTTATAACAGTTATCGCAACTTTTTATTGATAGCAAGTTTTATGAAACGGCCCAGTTTGTTGGAGGAGGGAGGGACAATGATGACACAGCTACTGTAAGACCAACAAGTCTGAAAAATATCTCAAAATCACTCAGCTTCATTGCTGATTTTCTAATGTAAATTTTTTTATGCCTTCTCTCATCGAAGGTGGTGCAGGAGGTAGTATGTTTTCAGGTTATCTGTCCGTCCATCCGGCCCCCCTTTTTTTTTTTGCTTATAGGATATCTCAAGAATTTATTGGAGGTATGAACTTCAATATGCATTAAATTAAATATTTGTTAGTTTTATTATCACCATATTTGAACTATTTTCTAGGGTAGGGCAGTAAGGACATGACTTAGTCCACCTGATCATTTAACAAGGTTCTGAAAATTTAACTGGGGGAAGGTGGGGGGGGGGGAGCAGTTGGCACCTTTCTCACTTAAAAATAAAATAATAGGGGGTTCTTCTCGTGTTTCCTAGTGTTTCCCTACCTTTATTGGCAATCACATTTGATGATATTGTTTCTTTTGTTTTGTAGAGTATAGAAAGAGCCCATGAGAATATGGTTCCAGGCAACATCTATCACAACGAGGGGATACTCCTAGATTCTAATATCAACCGCAGTCCAACGGCCTATGAGAATAATCCTCAAGAGGAACAAGCAAGGTTTGTTTCATCTTAGTCTCAATTTCACCTGTGCATTTAACCAGGTGACTTTTGAGTTTCCAAATTCCCAAAGACTGAGTACAGGGATCGCCCTGGTCCAGAAGCCAAAGGGTTTAAGTGACACTGTTCTAAGAATACAATATCTTGCTTCATTTATGTGAAGGTGAATTTAAGTTTCCAAGTTTTTTTACAATGCATTTTCATGTATACTATTACAAAGTACAGGGACATAGTGAACTTGCAACAAATGGTCATATGATTTTTTTTGTACCTCTGACAACATCTAATTTTTCTTGGCATCATGGTTAGGCATTGTTCTTCTTATTTTTTTAAATACTCATGCAGTTACGAATTGAACATTGAGTTTGAACCGTTTTCAGGGTGTTTTCAATCTTTATTCAACTGCATACTTTAGTTTCTGCAAAGCCTAAAAACATGAGTCCAGGCTTTATCATTTGGTGATTAATGAATGGATTGCAATCGCTCTACTCGAAATATTGCTCAGTTTTCTACTAGTTTATAAATTGACATCCTCCTGTAGAAGAGCCGGATGCTCCAGACAAGGAAAAAAGGAGGAAGGGAGTTTCATCATGGGCTGAAAGTTAGTGACCCCTCATAAGAGTAAAAATGCTGATGAAGAGGAAGATGATGATGATTATGATGATGATGATAATAATAATTATAGCAGGTTCTTGTATAGCGCTCATGTCTGTCAGAATTGACACTCCTAGCACTCCACTGTTATTTCCTGGCTTTAGCATAGGTGCCATTATAGGTGCTCTAGTATTTCAAGGAAATTCTTCCTACCGGTTACCTATTTACTACACCTGGGTCAAGAGTGGCAGTTGTAGATTAGTGTCTTGCCAAAAGACATCTGTGCCGTGGCGGGACTTGAACCATCAACTTTGTGGTCTACAGTCAGGTGACATATCTACTAGACCACAACACCTCTACAATGATGATGATGATGATGATGATGATGATTATGATGAGCATGATGATGATGATAATGATGGTGATGATGATGATGGTGATAATGATGATGATGATGAGGAGGAGGAAGAGGAGGAGAATTTATAGTGCTATATCTCTCTTGTTTTCAGGTACAAGTACAATGTGGACAAGCTGATGACAGTACTCAAACTGGTGGATATCAATGGAGGAGACATAGGAATGATCAAGTAAGTTGAAGTTGAATTTAGTTTCTCGGGTTGCATTGAAGATCATTCAATTAAAGTCCAATTCAGGGACATTTGTGACACATGTTTCAGGGCAAATTTCACCGTGGGTAATTTCCTACACCAGTCAAATGCCAGACTTTCCCCCTTGATCAAACTATTCATGTACCTTACCCTAATATGTTAACATCTCGAGTCCTGAGCATGATTTAATTTCAGTATAACACAAATTTTCAATAGAAATTCAGGCATAGGGTTCACCCTAGACCAAAGTAATAACCATCACCCTTATCATATCTCTTTGACAAAATAAAGCTTTAAAAAAACTGTTTCAAAAGTAAACATTGAACCATTCATGGCCATATGGGGAGGGGGAGGGCAGTTTCCCCCTAGAAATTAAATTTTCAAACCGTTTTTATTGAAAATTTTCTAAAAATTCCACCCAAAGTGTACACTGGATTGAATATTTTACATATTATTGCCGATGCCCCCTCCCTCCCCCCCCCCCCCCCCCCCCCGAAAAAAAAAAAAAAATCATGCATACAACCTTGGGACCATTGGAGCTACATGTTAATTTTCAGTATTTGCCATGTTTCGAATATTCTTAGCTAAATCATTCCCGTACAGAATGCTCAGTCCAAACACGGTTAATTGATATTCTCTTTTCAGTTGGTTTGCTGTCCATGGAACCAGTATGAATAACACCAACAAGTTGATAAGTGGTGATAATAAGGGCTATGCCTCACAGCTGATGGAGAAACGATTCAATCCAGGCTCGCTACCAGGCAAGGTGAGAAAAAGCCTAAATATCTTGATTCTTCTTGTATGTAAAAATGTTCCATTAATTCTGCACAGGCTCCTCAGAACAAAAGTTGTTTAACCCATACCCAAGAGAATTCCACATAACTTTTGATGCGGATCCCTAATACTATGAGCAGAAATAGAACAAAAATTTGCAAATGCTGTGCCCATTTCAGTTGAATCAGTATTTGTTGAAACCCTATAAATAATATTTCACCTTTTCCCAGAACTAAAGCTTCTCTTTAATCGAAGCCCTCATTTAACCTGCTGATATCTTATTTGTTAATCAGGGCAAGTTTGTAGCAGCATTTGCTTCTAGTAACCTAGGCGATGTGTCACCCAATACCAAAGGAGCTCGCTGCATTGACACTGGACTGCCGTGTGACAGGAACAGAAGCACATGTGATGGAAAGGTACAAAAAAGATATCTGCCATTTCATTTTTCTCTCTTATCCGTTCCAGCTACAGTTTATGCGCACTTATTTGATTTGTTTGTTTCATTGCTTATTTTTTTGGAAACAGTTTCCTTTTAACAAACCTCTTCGCTTGTGAACTGAACTCCTTGTTTCATGATAATCCTTGCACTCTGTGAAACCTCATGATACTGATAAAAATAATGACTGCAAATTTCATGTACATTATAAGAAATAAAAAATCAGAGCAGGTTTTGGAATAATTTACTCTGACCAGGATTTTCAGAGATTTCTAGCTGTGAAGCTTATGTTTTTCCCTCATACACCTGTACTTTTTAATAAGAGTCGTATTTATTTATCTTAGAGATGAATTTGCAGAATTTGACATGTAAGTTGTGCCACAGGTAGCTTATATCACATAATTGATGTGATATTTCCATGTTTGAGCAATGTAGTTTAATTTTTTTGTTATTCTTTGCTCACTCAGAATGAGAAGTGCATAGCATTTGGACCTGGTAAAGACATGTTTGACAGTACAAGGATTATTGGAGAGAACCAATACAAGAAGGCTATGGTGAGAAACAATCATATATATTTTGAATGGGATATCTGTATCTGTATCTCTTCCGTTCATGGTCCTGATCCTCGAGGCAGGGTATAGTATACAAATATTGACTGCTTTGAGGGGCATGGTTGGAACTATAGCCCAAGGTGATCTCGAAACTACTATGTCCCGAGACAAAGTCGAGGGGCATAGTACAGTCTCGAGATCACTGAGGAGCTATAGTTTTAACTGTGACCCGAAAATTAAGCAGTTAATATTTGTTTTATATACTGCACCCCACTTAATTTATGCTAAATTAAGGCATTAAAATGAATTTGTCGTGCTACCGGTCAGAGAAATTAAAGTATAATTAAATTTTCACAATGCGCAAATATATATACACGCGCAAGATATACTTACGCACATCTTACCCGGCCTACTTCTCTAGAGTTAGCGCGTAACAAACTATGTACTTATGTATTGTACACGGAGGTAGAACTATATGCCCAGTCAATAGTTTTTTGCTATATGCCTGGCAGTCGGCTAGCGGTTTCCATGACTGCCCTTTTGACCAATCAGAGGCCTAAAATCTTAGAAAATATTTTGGACTGACCTTGCGGCCCACCTGAGAATGCTTCGCGGACCACCGGTTGAGAAGCGCTGCACTAGACCATGATGTCTCTACAGGGAGATACATGTAAGGAAAGGGAGATAATGAGAGGGAAAGATAGAGAGATCAGATGAGCAAATAACAGTAAAAAAGATCAAATGAAAGGCATGGGTATTATTCAGAAAAAAGGTCATAAAAAGCAAAGGACACTTGTAAAAATTTGGCAGACACTAAAAAAGATCAAATGAAAGGCATGGGTATTATTCAGAAAAAAGGTCATAAAAAGCAAAGGACACTTGTAAAAATTATCAGTCATACTTATATTAAAACTTATCAACACTGTGAAGGCAGAAATGTATAGGAATGTTAAAAAAAATACACAAAAACATAGATTTCAGCAGCCCTCTGTTGTTATAAAGTCTTCTTATGTTTCTTGCTTTATTTTGTTCTTTTAGGAGCTGTATAGTAGTGCTACTACAATGCTGACTGGTCCTGTAGGCTTTGTCCATCAATATGTAAACATGACCGATGTTACTGTGTATTACAACTCAACATTCAAGGTAAAGCAGTCTTTCCGTACTCGCATTGCAGTGAATAAATTTACATTTGGAATATATATCATGTACATTAATATGCCATAACTACAGAAAGTGGGAATTCAGGAACTTAATATGAAAAACAGTTGCCATACAAATATATTCATATTCTAAAGAAATTTAGACCTGTAGATTCATTTTATGATCTTGTATCAGCAATAAGATAAGAACTACAATAACAAATTTTGAAAGCAACTGTAGAAAATCTGCCTAATTTTTAAAACAGCGATAACAGGGAAGCAACAAACACGGAGTATAATACTTCTCTCAGAGATAATACTGTATAATACTTACCCCACGCAAAGCTAAACATATAGATCTTTAGTTCTTTGTGTAACTTACATGTATCATCTTTAACCATTTGTTTGAAAGTGCCCAACATGTGAGACTACATCTATTAAAGTTGCAAACCTGTTTTCACACATTTGATATGTGCATGTATATGTGTTGCTATAAACCATGCAAAGCTTGCCATTCGCCCATGCAAGCAGTGGAAGTTATGAATGACCTTACGAACGACATGAATATGGCAAGCCAAATGGGATCCCCACTCATTATAAATCGCATCAGCTAAAGGGGAATAATGCAGTTGTAGATAAACATTACTATTGTTTAAAAAATATTCTTATTACAAAGTATATTTTTTTTGCCAAAATTTAATTGAGATTAGTGGAAATGCAGTCACACTTTGTTACAAAGTCAGGAAAAATTTTTTGGCATCCCATTTGGCACTTTAATATATTCAAGTTGTTCGTAAAGTCATGCGTAACTTGACAAACAGCTTTATGAAACACCCTTTGAGGCATTTGCAACTTTCCCACTATAATGTTTATGTCACTACTCTGTCCAATCTTTTCTTGTATCTTTCAAACCATGTTGGATTTACTTTTGTACGTTTACCTTTTATTTGTATTCTGCTTTTATTTAATAAAGTAATGATATCAACAAATGTGCTTAATGTACAACTCAACCTGGTTTTTATGTTTCACTGCTCATGAGGAAACTCCATCCATCCAGTGCTTGACAGAGCCGTTACTTTTCTTCCGAATATAAAGTCTATTTGTATTGATATTTTCAAATGACAGGGAAAGACATGCAAACCCTCCATGGGTTTTAGCTTTGCAGCAGGGACCACAGATGGACCAGGGGCTTTTGATTTCACTCAAGGTATAATACATGTACATGTCCTAACCAAGTAGTTCTTTTAGGCCACTTATCAAAAGTCTTGTCCCATGTCTTTAATCATCTTCTCGGCTTTCCTGATCCCCCATTGTTTTGTCTACGGAGAAATGGGAGGATCAGAGGTGAAAAGACACAAGGCTGCGTTACAAATTAGCTCTGACTTTTGATAAGGTGCCTGAAATTTGAAGTTAAAGAAGACTGGCTAAGTGATAGTAAAAGGCAGAAGAAAAACAGCCCTTGGAAATTGAAAAAGATTCAACATTTAAATAGAGAGGGATTTTTGTATGATTTATGTTTTTATTGTAAATTTTTTGTATTTGTGTTTTTATTGTAAATCAGAATAGACAGTGGATATGAAAATCAGAAAAACCAAATTGATTAAAGTCTTAATGAATTTGTGCAGTGGGAAAGCCTTTTTATTGTTGCTGTTTGTAATGCTCCTGGCACCAAAGCCTGTGCTGGAGGCATTATTTTTTTTTTGTGTCTTAAAATTTCACTACATGTGTGGGGTTTTAGAAAAGTTAATTGTTCTTATTGTGTGATTAACAGCCATTTTGCTCCAGCACATCATTTTTTAGTTCATATAACGAACTAGGTGGTGTTTTGGTACATGCACCTTTTTGAGAGGAGAGCAAGGTTTGTCCTTTTATTTGAGGAGTATGAAAATTGCAATAGCTGATTTTATCCGTTAAATTTCTTCCTGATGACCTTTGACCTTTAGGAGACACGGAAGGTAACCTATTCTGGAACCTAGTAAGGGATGCTCTAAAGGAGCCTTCACCTGGGCTTATCCAGTGCCAACAACCCAAACCAATTCTACTTGCGACAGGAGAGGTAAATATGACAAGAGCTGACTTCACTCTTACAACCGACATTATGTGTCGTTTGCTTGTTTTTTCTCTCTTTCTCTCATTCCTCTTCCTCTCTCTTCCTCTCTCTCTCTCTTCCCTTCTCTCTCTTCTCTTCTCTCTCTCTCTTCCCTTCTCTCTCTCTCTCTTCCCTTCTCTCTCTCTCTTCCCTTCTCTCTCTCTCTCTTTCTCTCAGACCTTTTGTTAATGAATAAAGCAAAACAGAACAGACAAAAATATCTACCACATGATCACTTATTCAGAACTAATGCAGTACTCTCTACTTATTTCCAGTAGTGCAATTTTGCATATTTACCTAGGGGGCACAACAGGTTTTATAGACATGGGCTGTTATAAAAAGGTTTTGGGTTTCCTTGTGTTCAGGGGACCATCCTGTACTAATTCTACATGGACTACCTTGAAAAAGCTAAAATGCTGCTGAAAACAATGGTTATTTTTTTTCAGATGGCCGCTATAACAAATTGTTTTTGAAGAATTTCAAGATAATTTTGTAATTTAACCTCATTTAGACATTCACCATGTATGTGGCAACATATTGAAGGAAATAAGATTTTCTACAAGATGATACCATGTGTGGTCTGGTAGTAAGCAGCTTCCTCACCAAACATCTTCTTAGCAGTCCCTTCCTGGCATATACCAGGGTGGCGTTGCATAAAAACTTGCTATTATAGTAACTTTGCCATCAATGATACAGTGTAACTACCCTGGTAACATTGCTCAGCAGTTATTCAAAGTCCAGTATTCCATGAAAGTTGCCATTGATGGCAAAGTTACTATAATAGCAAGTTTTATGCAATGGCACCCAGCTGCAGCAAGAAGATCTTCTGCACTTGCCTCCCTGATGATCTTGCAGACTGTTTTCATGTAGTTGTGAGCTTGATGAAAGCCGCTCAGCAGCAGGACCACATTCCTGGACTCAATAGGATGCTTGTCTCTGACGGTTACTGTGAGCTCATGTGCTGCCTGATCTCCAGTAATTATTGTGTACTTGTCACCAAGAGCACATAATGTCTGAACTAGTCCCATCATTTCATCCTCTCGCACAGTAGGATTGGCCGGAGAAAATGGGATCAGTGGAAGATACCCTATGTTGCTTGCTTGTCTATGTGGGTGGGTGGAGGTCAGCACAGAAGGCAGAAAAACCTGGAAGTTCTTTTTATGCCTCCGCCCACCGAAAGTGGGTGCCAGAGGCATTATGTTTTCGGGTCGTCCATCCGTCTGTCCCTCCCTCCCGTTTTTGTTCTCGCGATAACTTAAGAACCGTTGGACGGATCAACTTCAAACTTGGCTGGTGTATGCATATGGGAGGAACGATGATCTGATTAGATTTTGGGGTCTCAAGGTCAAAGGTCATAGAGATTATTATGTACATGAAAATTGCTGGTTCTTGTGATAACTTAACAACTCTGACATTTCAAGTTCAAACTTGGCTCATGTAGGCACATGGTAGGGACAATGGTCTGAACATAGATGTGGGGGTCACAAGGTCAAAGGTCAAGGTCAAAATGTCATTATATACATGAAAATAGAAAAAATCAACATGAATGTATTTCCAATCTGGCAATGGCGAAGGCATAGATTTCGACCGTGCGCGGTCGAAGATTCATCTAGTGCTGCATCTGTAGGAGCATCCAACAGACATAATTAGCCTCCAAAGACCCCACACAAGCAAAATGTCTTCTACTTAGCCATTGGAGTAAGTTACCAGACTGTTCAGTTTCTCTATAGGATGCAGTGACCTGGAGACCTGTCTGTCTCCTGTCAAGATATGGCATTTCGGAGATGTTGGGTCTTTTACATCAGAGAGATTTTCTTTTGTCTGATGTAGAAATTGACAGTTTGGCTCCTTCTTGAACCCTCTTGGAATCCTGGTTTCCAATGATGATTGCACTGGTGCAATTGAAACGACTGCCATCAAGAGTCTTCTTCCAGTCCAGTATGTCCATAGTGAACACATGGGGATAGTAGCAGTTTTGGGCCATGGTTTCCGGGATGTAAACACCATCAGCTCCAACTGCTCCATGTCCTTCACACTCTGACACTGTGCTGTCACAGTTGACGATGCAGACGTTCGTAACTTATCCTGATTCCAGTTCGGTTGTTCAGCAAGACTTGTGATTTGCTTCTTGTCAGATTGAAAATTGATAAGCAGTAGCTATTCCAAATGCATGGCGTAGGTATGCCAAAGACATGCTGCAGAATATATTGTGATATGATGATGGCTCTCTCTGCTGCTATCTGGTCAACATTGTCTCTTCCATCCTCACTTAATTCTGGAATCTTGTCATTTAGTAGCATGGCGGTGAAGTTGAAGATGGACTGAGGAACCATGTTGCAGGCAGATGTGAAGGAGATAAATTCATTTTTGTGATATGCACATTATAAGAATGGTTCATTATGATTATTATTATTATCTCAGGTGCATCTTTTTCACAAGTGTTCCTCTTACCATTTTCGTAGTCTGCCCAAAGAATTTTTGATGCTTGCAGAAGCGTATTGTTTCATGAACATCATCTCCTAGGTGCCTCAGCTTCTTTAGTGCATCACTTAATGGTACTGTGGATGCACAAATGAATCCTGAAAATTTTGTCTGATCAAGGACCGTACATGAACCAAAGTATTTCTTATTCAGTTTTTCTATTCATGCTAAATTAAGGCTCTGAAATGAAGTTGTCATGCTACCGGACAGAGAAATTAAATAATTAATTTTTCACAATGCGCAAAGATACGCACGCAAGATATACTTTTGCGCATCTTTCCCGGCCCTAGCACTTCATGACGTAAATCTCGAGTGAAAAGCCAAAAAGCTAGCTGCGTCCAATGCCAATATTCACACTAAACTCCATAGTCATAGATAGGATCTATACAGTACATCCACTGTTGTAGATCTAACTGCACATAGGCGCAATCTGTATTCGTTTCTGTGAAGTAGTCATCAAAGATTTTGACAGCATATTTGACCTGTTTCTTTGTGTTATGACTCACTCCTGCTTTTAGTAATTCCTTCAAGCCTTCCTCATCTACTACTAGCTGGAAGCGGGGCTCCTTTATTTCCAACATGACGCATGCACTGAAACTGTGTACAACTGAAGACTTATATCTGATTTGATTTGATTTGATTTGATTGATTTATTTTCTTCTGCATTGATATATGTACATTTTTTTTCGGATAACGTACATAAAATAAAATACAAAAGAATTTTACAATGAATCATAACACAAAGTATTTGTAATAATCATTTACAAAACAAATGATAAATTGTCAATTCTTTTCTCTTTTTTTTGTAATTCAGTTAAACATAAGATTTAATTTGAAAATAAGATTATTTGCAGAAGAAGGACTGCCATTATAAGCAATGTGCTTGAAAATATGGCAGCCCCAAATATTATGAAATAGATAACCATATCAAATAAGCAGAATGGAAAAATAACTAAATCCTGTATTAAGAGGATAATGACGATGATGATGATGAAATGATGATGATGATGATGATGATGATGGTATTCATGATGATGATGATGATGATGATGATGATGAAGTTAGACCCGGCCTGCCTACTAGTCAATACCGCGCATGACCCTTGATCGTAATGTCGAATTGCGGTACCGTGCAGCATGGCATATATGTGTACAATGAAACTACATGTAGATCCATCTAAGGTGAAACAAATTAACAGCGCAGCGCATTTATGCAAATGAGCACATATATATTGCTTAGAGCTAGCGCGTAACAAGTATTGTACCATGTTGTATTATACCCGGAGGTAGAACTATGTGCCCAGTCAATAGTTTTTTGCTATATGCCCGGCAGTCAGCTTGCGGTTTCCAAGACTGCCCCTTTGACCAATCAGAGGCCTTGAATCTCTAAAATAAGTATATAAAGGCTTCTAACACATATCAAAATAATCAAGTTAGTCAGGAAATCTCTGCTTCTTTCTCATTTCCCTGATAAAAATGTATATATATTTGTTTTCATTGAATGTTTATGAGGTCGTGGCATTTCCTAGCATTTGTGCAGGATGGCCCTCTGAACACAATGGCAGCCCATGTCTCAAAACCCTTCGAAATGAGCTAGGCATTTCCTGATAGAATTGAACTTCCTTAGTTTAAGAATGATGTGTAATTCAAATGAAGGTCATAGCATTGTTTACTTTTGTTTTGTTTTGTTTTTTTAGTGCCAATGAAGTTTCACTACAGTGTGATAAACTGATTCTACATCAGTTTAATGTAGTTTCTTCAAAGGAACTCATTGTACCTAGTAATCTAATTCAACATTTGTGGCTTCTTTTAGTTCATTGAAATGAATGCATTGTACACAATAATATTTGTAATTCAACATTTTTTATTATTATTTTGACATTCAGATGAACTTTCCCTATGAGTGGTCCCCTCACATCGTCGACACTCAAATCCTGCGCATTGGTGATTTTGCCATCATTGTCGTACCTGGGGAATTCACGTAAGGAAATTGGTAGCAAAATGTTTCCTATTGTTGACTTAATCTTGTGATATCACAATTTGGAAACCCAAAGTATTTTGTTGGATCAAGTAATGTTGCTTTTATTTTGACTGAGAAATGTTAAATCCACTGTCTTTTCATGTAAATTATGGAATAAAATGTCTTTTTTGAAATGACACTTACGGGAAAGAAAATATTGGTTATGAGATCATTCCAGACTGTAATGTCAGTCATACATAAATGGGGTACTTGAAGAAATTGAAGAAGTGACACTTGGATGTTTGATAGGGATTTTGAAAAGAAAAACAAAAAAGTTATCCTTTGTTTTACTTCTTTTTTTTCAGAACAATGTCTGGAAGAAGAGTAAGAGATGCAGTCACTAAGGTAAGTGGAATACATTTTATAATGCATGTTTCTCCAGATTTCTCTAGATTTGCTAAAGACTATGAAGATTAATCAGTATTCATTAACATTCCTTGAATAGGCAACAGATGTTATTTCTTCCTCCTCCTTCATTGTTTGAATAAAATATGAGAAAATATATCAAACCAACCAGTGTGAATAAAATTGCATAATTTAATAGAAGAATGGGCAGTTTGTACTAAAACTTGTATATTTTTTGTGGTGTTGCCAATTTATTAACTTTAATGATCAGTTACAATTAAATCACTCTTATTCAGGATCAACGCAGAGTACTGAATTCATAATGGACTTAACGTTTTCAGTGCTGTTTTCTCTCTCTGCTCTAAAGATACTGCAAAAATGTCACTAAAAGGAGACACTGTGTGAGCTGCTATGGGTTAAGATGACGAAGGATTACAGTGAAGTGATAGGACGTACAGAGACACCTTCATTCAGTAGTGCATTATTATGTAATTGCATCAAAGAGAAGAAGGCTGTGAAACGAAGCTGCATGGTATGCTACCAAAATACATGTTCTTTTGAAGCTGCATAAGTATCATTGTAATCACTAATAGATTGGGAGAAAGCTATATTAACAATCAATTATTTTTGTCTTTGCCTATCAGGTGATGAAAGCAAATGGAGCTTCAGAAAATGCCACATCAGTGATAGCTGGATTGAGCAATACTTACAGTGACTACATTACAACGTATGAAGAGTATCAGGTATGTGTGCCGTTCTTCATATATGTAAAGTCAGTAGTAAAGCACCAGTAATTTGTTTAAACAAAATATATCCTGCATTTTATACAGGTAAGTTATTGATCCTGTAAAACCTTGTACAGCCTTGTATTTGCAGGCCTGTGAAATCTCCACTCTTCAGTGAAAATCTGCTTTTTAAATTTTTCTGCCCAATTTCGAGTTCTGCTTTTTTCCCTTGTGCTACATCCGCTATTTTATGGGTTGTTCATCGCGGGTGTTGCGGCGCCTGTCAGTACTGTTATGTTTCTTTTTGTCAACCCCCCCCCCCCCACCTCTTTAACTTTCTCCACCCCTCTCCTCTATTTCACCTGCCCCCCTCTCTCTCTAACTCTTTTCCTGTCTATCTTGATCTCGATCTCTCATTCTCTATCTGTCTGATTTTAATCTCTGTGTAGGTTCAGAGATATGAAGGCGCTTCTACCATCTATGGACAGCACACCCTTCAAGCCTACATCAACCAGTTTAAAAACCTTACATCGTATCTCATGCAGGTCAGTCACTAGAACTTTCTTTGGGAAATGCTAATAAGATAATGCGAGTGTTCTCACAAACTCTGAGGGTGCAGAATCAGGTCAGTGAGCTGAACGTATGCTGCTTTGAGCATGCACAGGGCCCCGTTTCATAAAACTTGTTATCAGTAACAAATGCCACATTTCTATGACAAATTTGCTCTCAGCCAAAGAGATGCAAGGATTTCAGTAGCTTAAAAGTTATTGCAACTTGTTATTGATAACAAGTTTTATGAAATGGGCCCAGATGTGCAAAGTTTTGTACTTAGCTGAGCACATGGAACCAAGATGAACAGTGTTGTGCTGCGCACTCTTGATTGTTAAATAAGTGCTAACCGACTATCACAAAGCTTGACAGCAAGACTGGCAGCAAAACAAATTTCTTGTTATCTTACCTGACAGCCAGTCACAGTCCATATAGGAAATATGTTCAAGGCCCCAGAAGAGGATATTGCTGTTGTGTCCGATATTGCGTTCAGCAAGATACTCCAAACTTTGTCTAATCATGTTAATCGAGTTGCATACAATAAAGCACAATGTTGAAATTGATATATCACTCTTACAGTGAGTGTATGTATCACAGCCATTTACAAAACTTAATTGTATTTATTGTACCAAACCAATATCCTACTGACAGGGCAAACTAAATTATGAGTAGTCACTGAGAATTTGCTTAGTTTTATGGAAGATCAAATAGTTTTTAGAAAATTGCAATGAGATAGCACTAAAAGCACATTTGTGTTGTATTATTTACCTCTTTACTAGGACAAGAAGCCATCCCAAGGACCAGTCCCAAAGAGTCTGATCGGAGAACAAGTGTCCTTCTTTCCACCTGTGCTCTTTGATGAAGCGCCCATTGGCAGGAAGTTTGGAGATGTCATCACTGATGTTGGTGGGACATCATTTAAGAGGGTAAGTTAGAAATAAATTATGTTCTTTGGCAAGACATTAATCTGCATTTGCCACACTCGACCCAGGTGCAATGGGTGGGTACCTGGTAGGATTTATTCTCTGAATGCACTGAGCACCTAGGTTGCCGTGCTAAAGCCAGGGTAACAGTATTATTGCAGTGCCCTCTAGGAGAACAGTACACAGTTCTGAAGAGGCTAACCCAGGTAAACAACTCGGAAGACGTATTATTTAATATTATTATGATATCGGTGTTAAGAATGGTGAAGTATTCCACTGAAATTATTCCTCCATCTGTAACTTTATAATTGTCTTTGCCTTGTTTAAATGCAACTCTCATTTTTAGTTCACATGGACATTCCCCTTTTCTCTTACTTAACTTTGTACATGGTTGAAAAAGCTTTCAGGGATTTCTGTTTTTTAAATTTTAGATAAATTGAACTAAATCTTTATAGATTCAGACCATTTTGAGATGTTAAATTGATGTGAATTTGTGTGATGTAGGTGGAGTTTTTCATGTTTACATGTACACTGTGTATGTTAATTAGTATCTTTATCATTCCAGGGGTCAGTTGTTCAAGCTGTTTTTCAAGCTGGCAACCCGAGAAATAATCTAAGGGTGAGTTTTCATTCTTCGTGTACTAAATATTGTATTGGTTCAGGAAATTACATGTACTTACCTGGCAAGCTCGTGTAGC
Source organism: Echinometra lucunter (assembly GCA_029962745.1). Taxonomy (NCBI): domain Eukaryota; kingdom Metazoa; phylum Echinodermata; class Echinoidea; order Camarodonta; family Echinometridae; genus Echinometra; species Echinometra lucunter. Next base: position 11,968,336 of record CM057170.1, read on the forward strand.
TGAAAATATGTACATCTGCATCCTCCAATCGTTAGACCTGTTTGCTAAATAATGTATTCAAATTTTATGTCCATTTCTCTCCAGAAACCTTGGTTAGGCTATGGTCGCAAAACCTGCTTGGCGACCGGGCGGCAAGTTTTTAGCCAATTTTGCCCAGGCACTGCTGTTATTTAGGGCATCGCTCGGTCGCCGCTGAAGTTTTAGCGCGGAGTTAAAATTTCGGTAGCGCCTGCTCACTTGTCACTCGCCACCTAAAATAAGCTCGGTGCCCGGGCGGTCACCGCCCAGAGACCGACCTAATCGAGTGTTCACCGTCGAGCAATTTAGGTAAAAAATCAAAGGCGCTAGATCAAAAGCCTGCCAAGCCGTTGCCGCCTGTGCACACTGGGAGATCAGTCAGTCACCAGTCGAAATAGTTCAAAATAGACAGGCATCCAGGCGGTGCCTGCTTGATCACCCACACCCTCTGCCTGCATGTAGGGTGCTGCTAAGCCTATGGGCTTGTGGATCTTGCTGTCGTGGTCGTTGATTTGGAATCAACGACATCGTAGACCTTGTGGACCTGTCAGGGGCAATCACATATTTTACCAAGGTTGTTCGTGAGAAATTCTCGGTGAAGACCGGCGGGCCACGGCCGGTACACCTACGGGACACCTGCAGATTCTCCGCCTGTCACCAGCCGGCTGCCGGGTGATTTCTTAAAAATCTACCAGTGGCAGATAGGAGATCATGCGGGGAATCGATGGGTCACCATTTAGTCACTGCCTGGACGCCGCGCTGAGAAAATCCCCCGATTTTGCCAAGTTTTTACCTGCAATTGACTGGCGACTGACGTGAAATCAACAGGACATCGTCCTGGCATTGCTGGGGCTTTAGAGTCTGCTCGACTTCTCAAAAAATCGTTGGGAGATGCCTAAATTCCAGCGGCACCCAAGCAGGCTGCAAAATCGGTTAGTCGTAACTCTCTTTTGTGACCATAGCCTTACCAACTATTCAGTTCACGTGTTATGCACAATGGCATCTGAATAGATGGCATCCAGTGTGCATACATCGATGTTGCTATGTTGGACAAGCATCAGGCAAGCTTCTTTGTTGTCAAAAAAAAAAAAATTTTGTTCAACAACTATCATAATGTTACTAAACAGGTCTATACATTTAGTATATGTACTTTTCTCAACATTTTCACGAACTGTCAAGGTGCAGCTTTTTTCTTGTTGTTTCCATGTGGTCAACATATATTTTCATTTTTCCCACCTGTAGACTGGGGATACATTTATGACTGTGGAATATCTAGACCCTACCACACAAATATGGACCGTTGTACACACAGATGCTGACTTCTGCACAAGGTGAGTACAGAAAGAGTCACAAAAGTGGAAACAAAGATTCAGAATTGAATACTAGTGTATATCCATACTGCTCTAGATGCTGAAGCCTGTCATCCCTGCTAAAATAGTATGGAAGTACCCGTGGTATTTTTCCAAAATTATCATAAAACCATGAAAGTACCATGCAAGTACCATCAAATTACCATGATTTGATGGTAATTTTGTCAAATTACCATGGGTATCATGGTACTTTTTACATGGGATGTTTTCTTGGTATTAAGACTCCGATCAATAAAATTTGAATGAGGACAGCTCAACAGCAGTATTTTTTGCTCAATTTATGTTGGATATGCTTCTCTGCATTGCCTGTAATTGTAGGCATTGCCAAGGCGCACAAGAGGGTCATGACCCCTCCCCCCCAATCCCCACCCCACCCTCTTCATCCATTGAGAAAAAAGTGCTTGCAAGGAACCCAGGGGTCAAGACCTTAAAGTCTGTGCGGCACAACAGTTAGAGGGCACCATTCAGATTTACGAGCATGGACGAACTGGGCGTGTTACCCATTGAGGTTTACAGTACCTCGTCTAGAGGTGCGCATACGCATGATTTTGAAAGCCAGAAGATTGCCCAGACTGAAGTTTTGTTTTTCTTTCAGCAACTATGTTTCTGAAGTCTGTTCTCACACATCTTCCAGTGCATTGTGGGATCTTGCTTTGGTCACTAAGTCTTGATTTCCATCAGATATTTCGGCATTTTTACAATATTTAGGCTACAAAATGGCGGCAAGGGACCACCCCATCTGTAATTATTAATAGCGCCCCCAAATACTGTGTCACATATACCCCGTTCCTATACGCCACCTGTCCGCAAAAAAATACTGCAAATGTTGCAGAAACTTTACGGATATGCTTCTTTCGGTTGTGTATATGAATATTTGCGGATACTTTACTGATAGAACCCTAGATAGAATACCGCAATATTACCATAATATTGCGGTAAGCATGGCGCATAAACTGCATCCCCCAAAAAGCTGCAAATGTTGCGGATAAAAACCATGCAATGCATTGTGGGAGTACGTCATTTGCACGCATCGCCTCGAAAAATAGATGTAGCTAAGGCTGCATAGATCTAGTACACATACAGCAGTATCATTCTCTCCTTCTGATTCTTGCTCTCATTACCACATAAATCATATTGCATCTACATGTAGCTTCAACCATCTATTGTTCATATTTCTGATTGATAAAGCCATAAGAGAAACCAGAAACTACTGTGGACTCATACCAACACCATTCTAGGTCACAGTGAAGCCACAACCTTTCTGGAAATCTGGGGGTGGGGGGGGCAGTAAAAGGAAAACAAAATATTCATTAATATTTATCCTCTTTCTTCAAAGCTTTTCTTTCTTTCCTCTTCTCCCATAATGTCCCTTTTTATTCTTTCCATTGCCCAGGTTCATATGGACTCGTACCAGCACAGTTCTAGGACACAGTGAAGCCACAACCTATTGGGACATTCCATCCGACACACCCTTGGGGACCTATCGTCTAAGGGTGTTTGGAGAATCAAAGGATATCGCCCAGAAGATTAGCAGCTATGAAGGAACATCATCACAGTTCAGTGTTACTCAGTAGCTTGGCAGGGTATTTTTTTCCAACCCCTTAAGGTCCTGTCACATATTAGCGAATAGAGCTAGCGTATGCCTAGCAAAAATCTTGTTCTAAATGAACCAACGAGCGTATCAGACGTATTCATAACAAATGAGGAGCATAGGCTGGCTGTATTACTAGCGTACAAAGTAACGAGTGATAGTGCATGCGTAGCATCCATCCACCGAATGGTGAACGTATAAAACGAATGATCAGCGAATGCCCAACATGTGCATAGCGTGCTGCGGCAACCACGTAACGTGTCTTGGCTGACTCATACTTCAGCAGAATAAGTTGAACAGTCAACATCTCCATAAAAGTTCTGCTAGTAACAATTCCAGTTTCAATATGCCTCTTAAGAATTCTAATGGCAAGAAAAGGAACAAGCAACCTGCTAAGAAACACCCAACCAAACCTGCCAACCAGGCAACCAAGACTGCATCAGCAGCTGAGGCTGAATTTATATGACTTTTCTGTGAATCATCACCTCCAATCACTTCTGGCAGGATGATTTGGTGTCCTACCCCAGATTCTCCCAAACCTCTAACCTCTCGACTTCCTAATGATGCAGATACATGGCTAAAGGATACTGAATTCAAAGTCTTGAGCATCATCCAACCCTGATGACCGGCTGAGCAGAAATGAAGGAGATACTCGTGGCCGCTGTGATGTTACAGACACGAAAAACGCTGCTTGTATGCTAGCTGTACTGTGCAGACTCGCTACTTATCGGTAGACTACCGTAGTACACGTCAGATGGATGCCTTGTACAAGCTGAAACAGGTTGGAATACGCTGTGTATTCGTTGGCCATTCGTTATCCATTTGTTACACTAACGCTGTATATACGTTGTGCAGTCGTTTTGGCAAAGTTGCAGATGGGCTCGATGTATCTGAACGAACGGTGTACGAATAAGAAAAGGACACTCACTGTGCGGAACTTTCACACAGCGATTGTTCAGCATATACATAGCGTATTGATCAGTACATTGTCACACCAGAGACTCCAACTGTCCCGTTTTCGGTGGGAGATCTCCCGCTTTGAGTCCATTTTCAAAAAAATCTCCCGTTCTCCCGCTTGAGTTTGAATTTCTCCCGCCCGAGCTGTGTTTCTCCTTTTTTCTCCCGCCCAACCACCTTTTTGAAAAAAATGAATCTCAATCATCGGATTTTACCACATTTAGTGTTGTCATATGTTAAAAAATAAGCCTAAAATAGCACCAAAGAGCTTCTATAACCCTAAAAGTGGCCTCCGGCCGCAAGGAATTTCGTGCTTTTCACTGGTGATGTGGGCTTTGCGCACATTGAGTCAGAGTCTCCCATTTGCTAGGAGGTCCCGGCGGGAGAATCTCCCGCTTAAGAGGTGCTTGGGGTTGGAGTCTCTGTCACACGCTCAAAGTTTTGAACATGTCCAAAATAAAAAATCGGCTCCAGCGTATCTCTGGAACACCTACGAACAGCTACTGAATACCACGAACGTCAAACGTGTCACGAACGAATGGCAACTTACGAGAATGTATATCAAAATTTGCGAATACGTTGGGCATACGTTGGCTCGATACGCTAACATGTGACACGACCTTTATGGGCACTAGTTTGCAGGCACAAACCCTGGTCTGTCGAAACATGTTATAGAGGTTTGAGTAGGAGACTATAGGAGGTCAATGAGGTTTGTGTACTATAGCTGCTCCTATTGAGACAGTCACGAGGCACATGGCCTAGGCTTCTTTCAAGTCCCAAATCTAATTTAGGAAAGTATCAATTAGGGCCTGTGCCTGCAGACTATATGGGCATTTTGTTTTGTTGGAGGGGAAGGAGGAATTCGTACTCTTTCTTACATTGAAATGACTTGACATGCTTTTTTTCATTGAGAAACTTGGGCAAAATAATGAAATCTCATTGAAAAGAAAAAAAATGAAATTTGACTGTCAAACACAGAATTTGCCACCCACAGTTTAGAAAGGTGTGAAAGAAGGATTGGAAAGTAATGGTGTTGGTAGGTAGATATGTAACCCTAAAACCCCCTGATGGGGGGGGGGGGGGGGGTGGGGGCTTTTAAAGGGTAAGTCCACCCTAGAAGTTTCACTGTTTCAATAAAAGGAGATAAATTTGAACAGCATTTTAAAAAAGAAATGAGCAAAATCGGTCAAAGAATAAGAAAATTACATTCATTTACATTTTCTAGTAAACTACTCTCGGCTCTGCAAATTGGCAACACTGATGACATCATATGCGAGCAGGTCTCCATTCACTCTGTGCATGAAATTTCACATTTTCTCAGTTTTCTTGGAAGACACACATTTTCTAACCCCCGTAATCAATGTATGTTCAGAAGAATTGCTTTTTACATAACATACTTTGACTATGGGGTAAGAAAATGTGTAACTTCCAAGAAAATTGAGAAAATGTGAAATTTCATGTACAAAGTGAATGGAGAGCTGCTCGCATATGATGTCACCAGTGTTGCCAATTTGCAGAGCCGAGAGTAATTTACTAGAAAATGTAAACGAGTGTAATTTTCTTATTCTTTGACCAATTTTGCTCATTTCTTTTTTTAAATGCTGTTCAAATTTATCTCCTTTTATTGAAACAGTGAAACTTCTAGGGTGGACTTTCCCTTTAAGCCCCTTCAACATTTCTCACAATAATTTTGCAATGCACAAAGGTGTCTCCATGCGATTTTGTTACTTTTTCTGTTGAAATCTCTTGCAAATTTTGAGACCTAATGTGCTACAGTGGTGCGTGCAGTTTCGAAGTCACCTAACATATTGTTTACTCACATCAGTCAAAAAAGCTCAAAACTTGATTTTGTCTATAAATATAATACAAATTGTGGTTTTTTAGCCAAAATTCATAAATGCATCAATATTTTTACTTTTGCTACTTCATATTAATTAGTTTTTGGCTCTCTTTGATCGTGCGAGTGTGGCCAAAACATTTTGGTCAAGAAAACTTAAAAAACTAAAAGGACATAAAGTCAAGAAATACAAAAGAAATTCACCAAAAAATGAAATAAAAAAGGAAGTAAATATCGATACCTGATTTTTTTTTTCTTCAAATACTATTGCTGAGGAAGTTACATATGATATCTATACCAAAAATTAGCAATCTTTAAGCTTTTTTTAGTGAAAATGTGATTTCATGCATGAATTAGCATAATGCATTTAAAACAAAAGAAAAGTATTTTGAAGAATCTCATTGTACAGTCATGTAGATTACATTACCCTGGCCTTTATGCAAATATTTGCAGTGATTGCCCAATGGGCAGCCAGGATCTGAGGGGGGCAAAAAGCCCAATGGTTTTAGGGTTAAATGAAGGCAAAACATTGAAAATGAGATTAATGAAAGTTGGAGTTTGAAATCAACTATGTAAAGAAAATTGAGATTGATGAATATTTTAGAATGCCATATTGGCAAGTTTGTAATGTTACAGGGGGACTCGTAGCTGTCCCATGTAGAAAAAAATTAAAGCAAATAAAAATATTTCATAACTAGTTGCATATGACAAGGCCTATATTAATTTCTTTGAATATGGAGAGAGAGAATGTTTTAATAAACATATTATCAGTATGATGTGCAATTCTGTAAGAGAACATTAATACTAGTACTAAATATTTGTTTCTCAAATTTTCAAATTTAGTTTGCTATTATTTTTATATGATGTATATAATATACATCAATAACAAGAAAATGTTAATGTTATTATCGTATGTTAAAGTAAACATAGAATTTTTGTACTAAGATTATTTTTGTACTTTCTGTTATGTAACTTATTGATGATACATCAAAAAGAGATGATTTGCAATAAAATAATGGATAGAATCATATTCCTAAAATGTACTATTTCTTTTCTTCACTGCACAGTAATTTGAAGTCATAACTTCATATTGGTTTTGGGATGAGTATTATGGTATGTCTTTGTGTTTTGAGGTTAGTGCATTCATTTCCACTATTTTTTGTAGTTGCCGTTTGAGGACAACATGAATTACTGATAATTATTTATGAAGAAACCTCGGCTTCCCCTTTGATTAAGTTTATTTTTCCTCTTCTTGCTCTGCAAGATAGTATCCACGGTTTATTTGTATTCACATAGGAATGCATGTGACTGCCTTTAATAGAACCATTTAGCAGTGGGAGAGCTGGAGAGAAACAAAAACTACTTCAAAGTCTTGAAATATGGGTGCGGAGAGGAATGAAAAGTATAGGACCATCAAGTAGATGGTGTAAAGAGAGAGAAAGAGAGAGAGAGAGAGAGAGAGAGAGAGAAGAAGAGAGAAGAGAGAGAGAGGAGAGAGAGAGAGAGAGAGAGTGTGTGTGTGTGTGTGTGTGTGTGTGTGTTATGATTGGAGTAAACTTGAGGTAAACAATCAGAAAGCAGAATTATGTGGAAAATGCCCAACCATGACAATAACAAACAAGTTCATAACCATTTTTTTTTTGTTTTGTTTTGAGAAATGATAATTTCAATGATGTTCCAAACACTCTTGTGGGATTTTTTTTGTTTTGTAATAGTATTTATTAAATCAATTCAGTTCAAATCATACAATGGTACATTGCAAATGTTACAGTATACATCAAACAAACCACAGTTTATAAAGGCAAATAATTATTCATAATACAGAAAATATTGTACAGAAATCATAGTATTTGACATATTCATATTACAGGCGGTAAATTTATTCATAAAATATAAAATCAGCCAATCATTACCAATAAAAATTGACAAAGGTACGTTCCAGTAGTTATATAAACAAAACAAAACCAAAAAAAGTCATATCCAATTGCTTAATGATTACTGAAACTGCATGAAGTTATAATATAACAAGACTATTCTGCTGGTCCCGCCTTTCGAATTCTATGCTTGTTTGTGTTCTGTTTGCTCTGATATGAAAGAAGTTTAGTTTTAAAGGGGTTATTTCCCTTGTAGTAAGGTGTTTGTTATAACGAGATTCACTGTATCTTTACACGCCCTCTAGCTTTCTCGCATTGAGATCACACATTGCGGTCATATGCAATAACTCGGATCACCCTCATCGACAACAACACGCGGGAAACTTCAAAGTCTAACCCCGAGGCTTTGGATTTCACAATCCCATTCATATATTATTTTTAATGGAAGCATGCAAGGAAAAAAGAAACAAAAACAAATCAAAATAAAAGAAAACAAAACGAACAAAAAGGTTCATGTTTGTGTTTTTGTTCTCGGTAATTGAAATTATGACGGTTTAGGCAGGATGATAAGGTCAAGGAGGTTCGGATTTTTTGTTTGTTTTGATTATATTTGTTGGGATTCGTCAAGTATGAAATTTACATTTAAACAGGGTATTTACAACTGAAAGTGTAATTAGTTACGTGACATTCTCGAAAGTTCATACTTATTATACCCTTGATAGTTCAAGATTCACGCAGAGGCGTTATTTCTTATTCGAGGGGGGGGGGGAGGGTTGTGTTCTTGTATTTTGTTTTGTTATTGCTTTTGTATGTTTTTGTTTTCTTTGTTTTCTTGTTTGCAACTGGCGTGATCATACATTACAAAAAACGAAACCAAAACCAAACAAAACAAAACAAAAACTTTGCAATTTTAATTTTTTCCCAACCAGGGAAAAAAGTTGTTCGTCCATCAGCAAATTATAATTCAGAATGAAATATAATGAAACCCACAGTAATTTTTTTTAATCATGTAAAGCTACACAATATATGAATAAATTTATGGGCTAAAAAAAAATCTTTAGATTTTAGATTTTAGATTTATTTATTTCCGTTCAACAATTTTTTCAAAATACAATCAAAGTAACAATACATATTCAATATAATAGATAATACAAACAAATCAATGACATTTCATAACAAATATAAATTAAACAAAGCTACAATTTGTTGCAGTAATTTTGTCAATGAAAAGAAACAAGAAATGAACGGAGGGACTTGCCAAGAAAAGCAAAAGCTTGTAAAGAAGGCAAGCCCCTAAACTTAGTTTCAATACTAATTATAAACAAACTATCTATACAACTATATACAAAAATCGAGACGGACGCAGAAGACAAACTTAAAACAAGTAATCCACAAATATCAAAATAAAACGAATAAGCGACAAAAAAAAATAAGAGAAAGTAGTTCAAATAATAATAATTACAGTGGTAACACACACAAAAAGTACTACAAAATTATAATAGGGAGGGTAAAGTGGCAAAGGAAAAAAAGAGGGAGATAAGGGAGGTGCAAATAAAAAGTGCAAATGAAAAGAGGAAACATGGCAGGTGCACAGGTCGTAATGTATTGTATCATGTTGTAGTGTTGTTGTTTTTTCATAAGTAAAGTTTGACAAGTTTATTGGTGGTTAAAGGTTAAGTTATTATGTAGTTTTAGGTTATGTGTTAGCTTGACTTGTTGGTGTGGAGTATTGACAAATGAGCATCTTTTTAAGTTTGCGTTTAAAAATATTAAGGTTTGTAGATTCTTTAAAGTCGTTGGGCAGGGAATTCCAATACACAGGTCCAAAAAAGATAAAAGAGTTTTTCGCTAATATAGTACGGGTAGGGGGTAGGTGATAACAGTTACGTTGTCTCGTTGGGTAATCGTGTATAGAGGAGTTTTTACAGAACATATTTGAAAAAATTGTTGGGAGATCATCTTTGTTTAGTTTATACATAAATTGGGCGAGTTGGAAAAGATATAAATCGCTCACTTTAAGAATATTATTTTGGAAGAATAGTATATCTGTAGTACGACACGACATTGTTGCTGATATCCATTTCGATTTGATTTTCAAGAACATGAACAATTACAACGCAGTTTCTCTTTCTGGAAGAAATTATATTTCTGATAATCAACAGAATTCCCTCCGGAAAACTAAGGAGTTGATTTTTGTCCTTTCAATTAAGTGACAAGCACTCAGTGACGCATTAGCAAACAATTACCCGAGGAATTGTTTCCATAGAAACAAGTTATAAATATATGTTTTATAGGTGACTGTAGATATTTGATATTTAAACAATGCGTGGACTAAAATCGTAAATGCGGCAGTTGTGTTTTAATCAAAGTCGATAATGGAAACTTAAAGAGAAGAACGAGAACTGCAAGGAACAGCGCCGAGAGAAAACAAAGGAGGAACAAATTAAAGAAGAAAAGCAGGAGAAAGGGAGGTGGAGTGAGAGAGAGAGAGAGAAAGAGAGAGGGAGAGAGAGAGAGAGAGAGAGAGATTTGGGGTATTGAGATACAGTATTTATTAAAACAATTTTTGGTTGGGTGATTTCTTCATCTATTTCTTCCTTTTCTTCTTTTCCTTATTTTGCTTCTTCTTCTCTTCCCGATTTTCCTGTCCTTTTCAGGAGAGATTTCATTGGAAAATCTAGATGCTTTCATGATTCATCGTGTTCATGGGTTTCTTAGAAGTTTCAAACTATCACCCTTGCCCCTTTCGCAGAATTCCAGATCCGCCAGGAATTCTTGTTCGAAAAGCGTACCCCCGATTACAAATAAACTTGAACAACCTGGAAAAGCAAGGGGGTAGGGGGCGACCGCCCCTTTAATTTTTCAAGCGGTATAAAAAAGAAAAAGAGAGAGAGAGAGAGAGAAAAATAAAATGACGAAGGAGAAAGAAGAGTATGGGCTGGGGCATGCAACAATTTATAACCCCCCTATTTGTTCAACGTTTAATAATAAATTCACCTATGAGTCACCCCCTCCCCTATCAAAATAGCATGGCGCCACCCCTGAGAAAATTTCAACATAAAAGTGGAGAGTGGTCTAAAAGGCCGGATTCTCCCGTACTGCATAAATTAAATGCTCTCATCTGTTTAGGGCAGATAGTCTTCTAGGTGACAGAGGGAATTTTTAAGTTTGTTCACTCCTTTTCGGCACCATTTTGTCAAGCACAGATAAGAAATGTTATATATCATCATTAGGTGGGATATATATAAAGTACAGACTATAGCTCCTGACATTAGGTCTCGTCGTCATCAACATCGGTAGAGAGTGACACAAAATTGCCTTTTTATCCTTGAACATGTTAAAAAAAAAAAAGGTAAGAGAATTGTAATTCTTTCTGGCCTACGAGCAAGTTTATAGCGTACTTAGGTTTTTCCCCCCATGAAAATGGATACTTCGTTGCAGTGGCGACTACGGGGGGGGGGGGGGGCACGGGGGGCACGTGCCCCCCCCCCCCTGGTCTGGCAAAAAAATTGGGGGAAAAAAGAAAAAAAAAAAGAAGAAAAGAAAGAAGCAAAGAGAAAAGAAAGGGAAGGGGAAAACTAGCAAAAGGAAAATTGGAAATCGGAAAGCCCTCGCTCGCTTCGCTCGCTCGCACTTAAGTTACTTAACCATAATTCCGTGATAATAATTACTTCTATGAAAGGAATCGGCTTGCATCTTAAATTGTCTTTTTCTGATGTCTTATAGGCTACTATTCTTCCACTCATAGAATGTTAGTACATTAACCACACCTTGGCCCGTTGCATAAAATTTACAATTATAGTAACTTTGCCACTAAATTATATGGTAACTTCCATAGAAACCTTGAATATGATTGGCTGTTGAGCTCTGTTGCAGTTACCATTGATGGCAGAGTTACCATTAATTGTAAGTTTTATGCAACAGCGCCTTGGATTTTACTTTTGCCTAAAATATTTAGATACACATTCAGTAGATAACGGCCTATAGATCAAAACAAAAATTTCCATTATTCCTTCGCTAGTTCGCCATTCTCGTAAAAGCTAGATGATGTTGGGCAAAGCAAGCAGCTTATTTCGGTGAGCAGCGAGGTGGCAACATCTACTGTATTTTGGTGAGGAATCCTTAGATTTTTGTGGGGGTCGCTGATTTTGCTCGTTCGTAAAACAGAATGGTTTCAGACCGGAGAGCAAGGTACCTAAATAGAGTCATATTCGGCACACAGGTGATAGAATAGATTACTTTGATTTCTCATAGGATATATATACAACGAAAAAAAAAAAAAGAGTAAATTTTTTTCTCGCTCGCTGCGCTCGCTCGTTGATTAATGTTAAATGATTTTTGAGAGCAAACCAATTGGGCGAGGTGAGGTGAAGGAATAAAATAAGTTAGATATTTCATAGGCTCACAGTGCTCATCAAAAAGAGTTCTTGTTTCCTAGCTCACTTCGCTCACTCGTAATATTAGAAACAGCGCTGTTTCGGTCAGCAAACAATAGACCAACGACGTGCCAAAATTGAGTCATTGGCAAGGAGGTAACCAGATAGGCCTAATAGTGGGCCAATAATATATGTTGATTTTTAAAAAATACTACTTCTCTCATTGACAAATAGAGATGTCATTTTCAGCTAGCTCGCTTCGCTCGCTCGCAAAATTTTAATAACGGAGTGGCATCTAGAAAGATGCTTCGATTCGCCCCCATTTTAAAAACGCCTCACGTCCGTACAGAATCTTATTTAGAGATTATTATAGTTATTGTTTAACATACATTTTTACACATACATATCCCCTCACCCCACACACTTTTCCACTCGGTGCATGGCCGTACGCAGCGGTGTTGCCCCCCCCCCCCCGAAATCTTGAAAACTTACATTTTTTACTGAAAAATTTTACAAAATTCACCAAAAGTGTTTCTTTTAAAATTTGTACGCGTCTTGCCCCCCCCCCCCAACTTGCCCAATGAGTTGACCCACGGTACGCCACTGCCTCGTTGTGACCACTTCCTCGGACTTCAAAAAGCATATCCGTCTAATGTAATATTCTCCCTTAGGATATGAAACATAATAAAACGACAAGGACATCATTTTGATACACTATAAATTTCTTAGACTAAAATCTGGGCAATTCATTAATTCGTTAAACATCTTAATCTAATAGATTTATTGATTATAAATTCTTAATTTAATTTTGGAGTTGTCCCCAATAAAATTCAATTTAGATTAATTTCTCATCTAAGAAATTTAGAGTGTCTTCAGAAAATGTCTGAGAAGTCATGGCATTGAGATGCACTGGTGTACTGAGGGGGGGGGGCGGGGCGGGCAGGGGGTAGCTTGGGCACTCCCCCAAAGCCCCGCGCCCCTCAATGAAATTCATACATGGTTTAATTTCTAATTCGATACCAGTGATTTACAAATCTTGCTGAAATGCCATGATTTTCCGGTTGGGTTTCTCACTTTTTTTTTTGTAAATACTTTTCTGCCCCCCCCCCCCCCCAAGTTTTTGCTCATGACGCCACATTTGAGATGTTTGCTTTTGAGATGGGCTGGATTATCACATGATATCTTCTTTCGGATCTATTACCGTCTTGAGTGAAAGCATCTCGGGGATGATGGGCTTCTCTATGAGTCTGTTTTTGTTTATTTTGTTTTGCTTTGCTTTTTTTAAACGTTAGTTTGGCACGAGCGTAAAATACTAAGTGGCATTTGATCCTATTTAAGTGCTCCCGTCAGTCTCATGAAGAGATTCGAAATGTATCATGTTCCACACCTCCGTCGTATCTTGTTTTGTTTTAGCCTTAAAATGTAACTGATGAACCCGAGTTCTGGGGGGCGTTTCATCAAGTGTCTTGTCAATGATTTTACTGACAAATTTGCTCTCAGCCAACCAGACGCAAGGATTTCAGTAGCTTATAACAGTTGTCGTTAAAAAAATCACTGACAAGACGCTTGATGAAACGCTCCCCTGGGAAATGTGAAAGTGATTGCTTCAATGCAATTGGAAAGGGTTGATTAAGATATGGTGTATATGGCTTGAGGTTTTGGAATCGTCTAAATGAATAGAAGGTAATTCGATCTTGCTGATCAGCACATGCACTGCAGACAGAACTGGTACATGAGACGGTACACAAACTGGCTAAACACTCGGACTGTTTTTGTTTGTTTGTTATTTGTTTGTTTGTTTGTTTGGGGTCCTTTTTCAAATAACGTTAACATTTAAAGAGCAATCCTTTTCGAGGGATAATTTCTACTAATTTATTCTTCCAAACTGACATGATAAGCAATGAAGAAGCTCACTTATTTCATAACCATAAATCATTTTGTATATGATTCCATTTTTAATCTTATTTTTAAAGTGACTTCTTTTCTGTGTCATAGTGGCTGTCAGGACAAACCCACAGGTTTTTTTGTTTTTTTTTTTGTTTTTATACAGCAACCAAATTCCAATTCTTGTTGCCAATCTTTTAATATTTTGATAATTGCATGCAAATTGTATTATATTTCCAGTATGGTTATGATAATGTTTTATATATGGAATCGAATAAAGATGAATTGAATTGAATTTTTCACCGTTCCCAGAATTCAAGCTGAGCGCTGTCTGTCCATTATTTTGCTTTTAAATAGTGCTCCCAAAACCCCTTTCTCCTGAGAATATCTTAGAAGCATCCGACATAAATCTTCCCTACGTTGCTGGCATTCACTGACGGGAATGAGGAGACAGAACGCGGATAAGATCATGATGTGCATGGGGAAGTGAGGGGGGGGGGGGGGGGGTGGTCTTTGACCCCCTGCCGTCTATGTCTGAATTCGCCACAATCGCGATTCAAATCTCAATTCCTCTTGTGTGTGAATGCGCCTTCTTTCATGCTGTACTTCACATGAATCCTGACATCTCATCTTCTCACCCGAATTTAAGTCATCTTGATGAGAAAATCATCTCGTTTTTTTCGATGACAAGTTTAAGCTGGTAGAGATGGCGATTCATACCCTTTTTTCTGTGCCCCCTCTCTGTTTTCCCCCTTTTTGTATTAGTGTTTCAGACTTGTCTTTCACATATCTAGTGTTTCATGGTTTTTACAGAAACCGTTAGTAGTTATCATGTTTTAATTCGACTGATCCATGTGTTACACAGCATGCAGGGCCTCGGGCTTGTTCCCATTACCTTAACGCGGCAGTTTATGAACCGAGTAGTAACTGTAACGGAAGGATACAGGCAGGCTGAACGCACCTGTTTATCGAGACCCCGTTTCTGGATGTTTCCCAGCATTTGCTTCACGGGTTGAACACGTATGTTGTCAGTTGATGCAAAGTTTCCAGCATGGAAAGTCACGAATTTGACATTTTCAACTATTTGGGTTAGGAATAAGGAAGTGTGTCAAGAATGAGGGGGCCCATTTATGCTTTCTACAGGTGGAAGTGTGGAACAGAAAGTAAACAAGCACATACACTTCCAAGTTTCGGAGCTTGGGTGTCGAATTCGAGTGGTTTGAACTGTAGAATGTAGATTTTTACGGCAGTCAGACACAAAGTTCACAAACCCTAAAAACCACTTCGAAAGCAGCGTATACTCGAAGTGCATCATTACAGACCCTCATCGTTCGTTTCGATGCAATGTGTATGCAAAAAGACATGGATGAAATTCTGAAAAGCTTCTCTGTGTTGCTATTTTTTAAAATGATATTGCTGTGGATGTATTTTTTTATTCAAAATGATTACCATTTGAAAGTTATTTCATTTGACTAATCATTAAAGGGTTTGGAATGCCATTGAGATTAGGCCTTTTTAATTCTTTTCATTAAAAAAAAAATTGATATGTGAAGAATAGGTTGACTTTTAAAGACGTCTCCAACCATGGCTTTTGGTACAAACTACCTAGGAACAAACGATGAGGGCTTTATCACTGCGCGTTACCTGTATTCGGCTCTCAGAATTGATATCTGACTGAAAGAAGGACATTGCCTCAAGATAACAGATACATGTACTCATTATGTGATCATTAAAGCAGAAACCTGCACAAGGAGAAATTGAAGAAAAGCCCATCGTAGATAGAACAGGAAATACATATATTTCATGGGCCCTATAACATAAAAAATACAGTCAGTATTACGATTGATATCAATCGTAAGTCAATGGCAAACCATGTAACTAAAGAGTTACAATATTGATCGTAAGATTGATTGTATCTCTTTATACGGGCATGGTGGCTCAATTGATAGAGCGTCCGCCTCATGAACGGGAGGTCGTGGGTTCGATCCCCGAACGAGTCATACCAAAGACTTACAAAAATGGGACCTTCTGCCTTGTAGCCAGGCGCTCGGCATATAAGAATGGAGAAGGGTAATAATAACATATTATGTTATGCAGGGCCCGCTGGAAGATCAGCTTATAGCTGAAGTGGCTACCCTGGGTAAATAAGAGTTATTATTTTTATTATATTACAGGCCCCTATTCTAATAAAGGTATACACATCGGCGGAGATAAGAACCCGTCCCTCCTCCTTTTTACTAATAGATTCATGAGAATGAAATACTGTTCCAGATGCTCCGTGATGAAGTTTGCTCCAAAGACACGCCAGGATATGTAGAATAAGTAGAATCTGGAACCATCTGCCATAAGCCAGGACATGCGGTCACAATTGCCAACTCTTGTAGATTCAGAGAGGTTGCGCCCGAGTGATGCAGCCTCCTGTTAATTGGGTCGCACATGCTTTCATCATGCAGGATGTTTTACTCGCACGGTGCACTCTCACATTTTATCATAAATATGTTATAAATGTATAGGTCACCGTGGCATCCCTCATCAACACACAACATTACATCATCCCGGGATAGCTTCAAGAAACTGCCGAAAAAGGTTATTCATTGAAGGTTTAAGTAATGTGCAAAACTTAGTTTTATTTTTTCCATTCTTGAAAAAAAGGAATGAAGTTTCATATATTTAGACAAAATTAAATTTCTTATTGACATAAGGATACAAAAAAAAGTTTGACGGAAAGGGCAAATGGGATTAAATACTTATAATTCTGTACATCTATAGAATCCGCTTTTAAAGTTTGCGATACCTTATTAGGCATTAATGTAAACAACAAAGTTAAATCTTAGATTGGAGTAAAAAACAAAG
Source organism: Echinometra lucunter (assembly GCA_029962745.1). Taxonomy (NCBI): domain Eukaryota; kingdom Metazoa; phylum Echinodermata; class Echinoidea; order Camarodonta; family Echinometridae; genus Echinometra; species Echinometra lucunter. The sequence goes on from CM057170.1 coordinate 11,985,096, forward strand.
TAGCTTTGTATGGAACATTTAGAAAAATGGATCGAACAAAATCACTTTAAATCGCTATCCTTGTCATGCTATTACGCGCTCCACTTTTTTTCATTTTCCAATTATCATTTGATGCTATGATATGCCGATACATGCTCTTAAAATAAAAAAATAAAATTAGTCTGACATATGAAAGTCGGCCACTACCAAAGTCAAAATTAGTACCCCTTCGATTTACAAGGACTTTTTAGATTAAAATCATGAAGAGCTCTTAGAATGAGTGATTTTTACTTTGCAACTATTCTATCCCACCCTTTGCTTCGATATGAAGACCGCATTGTGGAAAAGTGCTTTCTCTACAAATTGCCTTTCATTTTTTGTTATTTGATTGGGGATCAAAATAAACATGGCATTAAAAGAAATGGAGGCTAAAATCTCTTCACAAAATAGTTACTTTTATCTCAACTTACTATAACGGACACTCCAGCGAACCCTCTTCAAGAACGATGTACTTTTTACAACAACAACAATAACACACAAAATAGCTCTAGAAAACATCCATCTTTATTTACAATCATTCACATTTCATTGGATTTTATTCCCCTTTCACTATGTTCACTGTTTTTTCCCATTGAGACTAGTATATTTCTGTTACTCTCTCGCTCCCCTCCCACTCTGTCACTCTTCTCTCTCCCCCCCCCCTCTCTCTCTTCTTTTCTTCTTCTTCTTCTTCTTAAGTTCTCTTCTCTTCAATTTTCCTTCTTCTGCTTACTTCTCCCTCTTCTCGATCATGTCGATCTTCCCTAACCAAATTTCCTTTTTTTGTCTACCGGGCTCTACTTTCACCCTCATTCACTTAATGTACTTTCTTTTTTTTCTATCCTTTATCCTCCTCTCTCTGCCCTCTCTCACCCTCTCCCTCTCCCTCTCTCTTTCATTCTCCTTTCTTTCTTCTCCTTCTTCTCTCTCTTTCTCCCTCCCACATCATGCAAAAGCAAAAGAAGAAGAAGAAGAAGAAGAAGAAGAAGAAGAAGAAGGAACTTCCATCTGATGGCCAACCAAAGAAAGATTCCAAATTTCTTTAATAAATTCAATGGCGTCAGAAGTTGGAAGGGGGCGCAATTTCAGCCCCGGGCGTCGTTTTCCCTAGATACGCCAACTCATAGCTTTCGGCTTACTTTCCTTGCGATGAGTTCTAAATGTCATTCAAGTCGGGTAATAATGGTGTGATGAAATATATCCTTATCATCGGGGGGAAAAGGACTTTTGAAACAATCGGAAAGTCAAATGTCGTGTAATTATTGCATACAATGGGTAAATCAACGATTGTTTGTTGAATTGACCGAGTTGATTGGTGCGACCGTTGGTCATAAATTCAAGCACGCAAAGGCCCTCTCGGACATGTCGAATCGACCTTGATAATAATGTGTTGGGCTATTTGATAACCTGACAGCCTCGAGTCTCCAGCATGTCGACACCTATAATTATTTCATCTATTCGAGTAACCTTCGCTGAAAGTCAAGGTCAAATATCAATGATGCGTTCAATATCGGAAGGGGGACGCGAACGTCAGGTCATTCATATTATAATTCTTCTGCTTAGAGATAAAGAAACAAAATATGTATTGATTTATTCATTTATCAGTGCTTTTTTCAATTAATTTTCAAACAAACCTGCAAACAAAACGTAGAGTCAAAGTGGTCAATGAAATACTCTCAACTAGAGCCCGAAGATAACTGAAAGGAAACTAATTTCTCTTTGTCTGCACTAGTGAGATGTGTCGTGTTCAGTGGATACGAACAGTGGATCACACGCCTCCGCTGTGGTACTGACATCTTTTAGCAAGACATTAATCTACATTGCCAACCTCCACCCAGGAGCAAATGGGTAGTTGCATGTGAGGATTGCTGAAAGTTAATGTGAATGCCTTTGCTAGTAACCTGCATGCATGCAAGTGAACGCTTCAAAATGGTAGGAACGCTCACTCGTGTGCGGACTAGAAATCTAGTGCAGGGCGAATAATAATAACATTTCAGAGCGCACTGAAGTAAGGCCAAGTCCACAGCAAGATAAAGTTCATTTCAATAAAAAGAATTAAAAAAATTCCAAACAAAACGGTGAAAAATTGATGAAAATCGGATGCAAAATTAGGAAGTGATGAATCCGTCGGTTGTCAGGCAGAAGGGAACGAGGCGCCCTTGACCGGCAAAGGGAACGATCAAATATTGAGATATTTTAAGAAATCTATGAATAATTACTTCAAGAAAATTCATACCAGATTTATTCTGGAATGTTTTTGAAGTAATTATTCAAAGATTTCTTTAAATATCTCAATATTTGATCGTTCCCTGTGCCGGTCAAGGGCGCTCGTTCCCTTTTGCCGGGCTACCGACGAATTTTTCAAAGTTTCACAACTTTGCGCAAAACAGCTCTTGAACAGTCGATATGAATATTCAGCGAATGAGTTGATGATGTCATACACTCACTATTCTCCTTAATAATCTAAATTTTCAACAACAACAAAAATCATTTTTTCACTAAAACTCAAAATCGTCCATAATGTCTTCATATAATAGACTAAATTCCATTTTTTAAAAGTATATAAGGAGTATTTAGGATAAATTTTACTTTTTTTATTGTTAAACTATGAAATTTTTGTCATTTCTGTATACATTATGTGTGGAAAATTGTGAGTGTATGACATTATCAACTCACTCACTGAATATTCATATTGACTGTTCAAGAACTGTTTTGCAAAAAATAGCAAAAAATCAAAAAATCATAACTTTCTTATTTTGCATCAAATTTTCATCCAATTTTTACTGTTTTGTTTCGATTTTTTATTCTTTTATTGAAATGAACTTCATCTTGCTGTGGACCTGGCCTTTAGTGTTATGTGCTATATAAATGAAACATATTATCATTACTATTAATAGTCAGCGAGTGGTTAAAAGACAAGCAAAACAAACAGAAATAAAAAGGCAACTCCATTTACAGGTTCTTTTTATGTCTAATCAGTTTCCAATGAAGTTATAAAAAAAAACATTCTTTTAAACAGAAGACAATGAGAAGAGAGGGTTGAACATCTTTCAGTGACCATTCAACTGTATATTTCCCTTCGTTGTTGTAGTTCCTGATCGTTTTCATGATTTAGCAACGCACAATCCTAAAATCCCAAGATTTCGCCCCCAAAGGATCGAAATCTCTCATAGGCCTATGTATGGTATGGTGACACTAAAACGTGTCCCCAAATTGATTTACCCTCTATAGGAAACCAGAGAACCGTGTACACCAATATCCACTTGATATAGTGACACAGTCTGCGTATCAACGTTACCATGACAACAGTAATATTGAGATTCTGACTCTCTCCATGGCTTGCCATGCATTATGAAATTCATTTTCCTTCTGGTCGGACTCCTTGATATCTTGCAAACCGTTACATACATGTATACGGGAACTAGTGAGTTGGTGTTGATACGGCTGAGGATGCGTGCACATCTTGAAGACCTGTCAACATGCTCAAAAGCAGTCATGGGCTTACTGAGGAAAAAAAAGTCAGACTGCTGTGAAAGTCATACTAAAATCCATACCCAATCCACACCCCTCCCCCCGTAAAAAAAAAAGAAGAAGAACAGCCTTCATTTATATTTCAATATCTGTATACGCTTGCTCTGTTGCATAAAACTAGCCATCAATGGTGACTCTGCCATATATCAATGGTAACTATACCACTGGAACTTTACTCAACGGCCAGTCAAATTCAAGGTTTCAATGGAAGTTAGATATCATTTTTTTTTGCAACGCGGGGCCCTGGACTTTTTTTTTAAAACACCCACTCCCCTATAATTATCTTTGATCCGCCAGTAAGTTAAGGATATTATATCAATAAGCAGTGTGTGCGGGTAGGTGCGTGTGTGTGGTGTGTGTGCGGGCGAGGGTGTGGGTGTGTGTTTCATTTCATGTAAAAGCATTTCAGTTTATGCTTTTACATGGAGCCATATACACTAAAGAACATTTGATGAGGTTTGGGTTTGAGAGGGACAATTACTGCTCATTCTGTTATAAAGAGACTGAGTCTTATTTTCATATATTTTTGAACTGCACGAAAGTGAAACCGTTATGGCAATTCTGTATTGAATATTTCCGCTTGGGTGAATTAAAAAATATGAAATGGGGGATATATTCATGGGATTACCTGGCAATTCGAATAGAATTAAATGTGTGAATTCTTTGGTTCTGTTTATCAAATATGCAATTTTCCATTCTAGGGCTGAAGGCCATGTACCCTCATGTATGAAAATACAAAAATATATAGCAGACTTTATGGAGGAAGAAAAAAACCTAGCAACGAAGGCGGGCAAGTTGAATCTACACCTACAGAAATGGGAAGAACTGAAAGTTCTGAGCTGTATTTTCAATCAATTTTACTGTAATTACATATTTTGTTTACCCCTTTGTTCACTCAGATGATGTTTAAAGTGCATGGGAAGAATGGGAAGGGAGGGAGGAGCATTGCCATGTTTGAAAGATCATTCATATTGAATATCATAATTGTGGGGCATAGGGAGGGGGCATATGTTTGGGTTTATTATTTTATATTATTTTCTTGGGATTTCATTCCATTATCTTCTTTGCTTATTGTCTCGTAAATACTTTAATATTATGTTAACAACATTATGCTATGAAAACGAAACGAAGATTTGTATTTGTTGGAATTATTTGCAATGATCTTATGTAACGATTTATTTTGGAGGAAATCCCTAATAAAAAAATATTTGGAAAAAAAAGTGTGTGTGCGCGCGCATCAATTTATGTGTGCATGGTTTATCTTGTTGGAAATGGATATAGAATAAACGAAAAAAAAATCGAAAAACGAAAATTTGTCCTTGGACGTTGTTCTTCAGATTTGTCCCTTGAAGTCATTTTGGTTCGTGACAAAATAAGTTTATATTACAAGAGTATATATTATGGAACAATGTTCCGCCGTCCACTGCCCAAAGGAAGCAACTCTCTAGAATGAGTTTCTTAGTAAATGAAGAAAATATGTCACTGTTTTATGAGGAAGTCTATGGAGTTCTTCCCTTTTAATACGTCTATATTTCGGAAATTGGGGGTCATGTGACTTTAATTTCTTCTTCATCATGACATGCATGAAGAGCATACACAAAAGTACTCCAAATCAAGAAAAAAAAATCAATTTTGAAAAAAAAAAAAATCAGAGTTATATTCATTTTGTCATTGGAAGGCAGTAATGATATGGAACACCTATCTAGTCTTTCAGTGCTTGTGGCGTCAGAACAATTTTCTAAATGCGAGCACAAGATTTTATGAAATGATAAATCATGAAGGATATCGTCTGTCATTGATAGTGACATGGATGCTCATTAGATGGGTCCGATAAAAAAGTAAAAATGAAGTCATACACTTCTAGTTATCAAATCCCTCAATATTATTACGCAAATGTCATTATATCGCACAGTTACAGAAATGCCCTTGCATGCCCTCATTATAGAAGGAATATGAAGAAAAACTAAACTCAATCCAATTATCTTCTCGATCAGATATTGTGGGATCGAATCCCCAACTTTGGCTAATGAAATTTCTTGTTTATCAGTGCAATTCGGAAATTAAAACGATGATAATCCCGGTATATAAAGGCCCCCTCACACCTAACTGAATTGCCTGAAATATGCCTTGCGATGGCTGGCGAAAGGCATTTTTTTAAAAATCGTTTTCAATGGTAACTGATAGTAAATCATATTTACCCTTCGTGTTTGGGTTCGTACACCTTCTGAACTAACAGCTGCGATTATTCAAATTCGCGCGGAAATTTTGAACATGTTTACAATTTCCCGACGAATTGAAAAATCGTTGGTCATCTGTTTGAATTCGCATCTCTTATTTAGTCTGCGGTAATCGTTCGTTTATCGTTCGTGTGTTATTGTCGCGCATAGTCCCTCATCGGGCTTTGGCCAAAGTGGACCGATCTCGAAAGAACCCTTAACGAAGCAACACGATGACAAACGCCCGATCTATTCCCTCGTCTTCGTTTCTAATCGCACGCCATATCTAACCATTGCTCACTGTTCGTTCGTCTTATTGGGTTATATCAACCCTTCGCTCGCCTTCGGCTGCAATTTACTCATAGAGGTGAACCGAAAAATCGATATCCTTCGCATGTCATATTTATCCTTCGCTTACCGTTCGTTGATAAAATTTGACAATAGTTACTGATCGCATGATTTGACGGAAATTTTATTTGAATACGTTGAATTCGCGTGCATTTCGTGCATTTTTCCCATTCGTCACCCTTCGTCCGCCTACATTCGGTCAGGTGTGAGGGGGCCTTTAAGCAAAGGGATACGGACATGATACAGTGCAACAGATAATACAATAATCGTCACTGGCGTACTGATGGGGGGGGGGGGGACCTTGGGGGCAGTTCCCCCCCCCCCCCATAAAATTCAAACGTGGTATATTTCTAATTCGATACCATGATTTACAAATGTTGCTGAAATGACATTATTTTTTCTGGGTTTTGTCCTTTTTTGTTTATGCATTAGTTGGAAAGTGCCATTTGCCACCCGGAGGTGACGCAGATTTTGATTTTTTCTACCCCCCCCCCCCAAAAAAAAAAAAAAAAAGAGTTTTTACTCATTACGCCAATGATAAACGTAAAATAAGATCCAAGAGGAATTAAGAAGAGGAAGCAAAAGGAATGAAAAAAAAATGAATATGAAAAGTGAGGAGGAGGAGGAAGAAGGAAAAGAAGATAGAAGAAGAAGAAGAAGAAGATAAAGGGAGTACGCCCCATCTCATACCACCCATTACTCTGTTACTCGGTTTCTATCACCAAGGACATTTCCGATTACCTTATTAATTTGCTATCGACTGGAAAACGCATTTATAGATCTTTTAAATTATGGTCATCCTTCCTTTTATTATCGTAGACCTAGATCAATTTGCTTTCGAGGCCGATGATGAATATTTTTTCTTTGTTCTTTTCCGTCCACTTACCATTGCCTATATGGGGGTCTCTTTATGCTATCTCAACTATAATTTTTCATTTTTTTTTTCAATTTGAATTAGATTATTCATAGGCTTTGGAGTATGGGTACATGGGTATACGTCGAGAATGGATTAAATTCCATTCTATTGAAAATTGGACTGCTTTTGGAGTTTATTCGGAATTTCAACCCTTCATAGTGACAGTTTAAATTCAAAGTTATTGACCATTCTTTGGCCATAACATTGTGGATTAATCGAAACTTAATTGAAAAGCGTGCAACCAGTGTGTACAGCTTTTCATATCAAACATCAAAATGATAAAAACTAATAAAAACGTTATGAAGTTTCATTGAAAATCAAGGATTCCCAAGCGTTTATGCATTCATTCTTAGACTTCTGTCATGTATTTATGATTACGATATGTATTTAGAAAGGAAGATTGAAAGAAAATTGAATATTAAGCTGTAAATGCCTTTAATCATATTTCAAACCTTAATTCTTTTATGTTTGCCTTGGTCTTTGAAATTTGAACATCTAACACGATCCACGTAGCGTCCAAGGGAAGTCAATATACAGAGTCAAATGACCATTAATGTTTAAACACGTCCAGTACATGATGGGGAAAATCAACAGTTCACTTGCAAGCAAAGACCACCGTCTGCAAAAACTCTCGGGGCTTATTGACCGAGGGTCAGACGGCGTAAAAAATAGACAGCAAATAAAATATACAGCAAATAAGATATTCCACAAAGCCATTCATGTACACTACCTCTGCTACAAAGTTGATTGTGAAAAGGTTTGATGGATTTCCTGTGATATCAGAAATGAATACACATGATGCATGGTTGTATCCAGTGATTGTCAGAAATTTGAGACCGAAAAGAGAAAGGAAGAGAAAGAGAGAGAGAGAGAGAGAGAGAGAGAGAGAGAGAGAGAGAGAGAGAGAGAGAGAGAGAGAGAGAAAGAGAGAAGGGGTGGGGTATGGGAGGGGGCAGAGGGGAAAGGGCGCACAAAAAATAAAACAGAGATCAGGGAGTGTTTCACAAAGACCAAGCTTGACTAAAATCGATACTTAACTATGGATGGCCATTCATGCCACTGTTTTCTTTCATCATGCACACTAAGGAAAAATTGCACCCTAAATGCAACACTGGATGCACCTTTTTGGGTGCAATCTCACCCCGGACGAAAAAGGTGCAAAAATGCACCTTTTTGTTCTTGTTTGCACCCTGAAATGCCCGTTTGCAAAGTTGCACCTTTTAGGGTGCAGAGATTTTTGCGCACAAAAAGGTGCAAATTTGCACCTTCTCTAAAAGGGTGCAACATGCCGCTAATTGCACCTTTAAAGGTGCAAAAAGCTTGTAAAAGGTGCAAATTTGCACCCTAAAAGATGCTCCCAGTGTTGCATTTAAAGGGTGCAAGATTGCACCTTTTTTCTTAGTGTATGGATCTCTCAAACGATTTGCAAATCATGGTCACAAATCTGCAGAATTGACAATTTTTTATAGTTCACTGATGAAGAAAGCAAAAATAAAAATTCTTCAAATTAGTGAGAATGATTTGTGCATCCCTTGAGAGACCTTTTCGCTTGTTTGTTGGTTGGTTTTTACAGTTATTATGCATTCAGAGAAATCAAAATCTCAGTTCACATATTGTGCAATCGGCTTCCACTGCACTCAACGTTACGATCACGGTCACTGAATAGAGCGATCGATCAACAGATATATGAGTGCGCCCCTTGATGCATGCAGGGGATAAAAGAAAGTGTCAAAAAACAAGAGAGGAAGTGCTTTAATAAAAGCGAAGCGCCATGGCGAAGATAGAGACCAATAAAAAGGCAAACGTAGCGACATGTGAAAAGTAATGATAGAAATATTACATTGGGATCAAGAAAACCTTTCTGGAAGGGAACATGAAGTCAAAAGGCAATATAGGGATAAACAAAGAATGGATGGTTTCAGAAGAGAGAGAGACAGGTGACAGTTTTGTTTGAAATGAATGTAAAATGTTCAAGTTTACCTAAGTTATCCCAATAACGTCACCTTGGCGAGTAACCTAAAATATACATCACGGTGAAACCATCCCTAGTTTGCGAATACAGACTCTGGATGGAAAGTTAAACAAAATAATTATGTTGTGTCTTGGATGAAGCCTAGCCGAGCTTGCCAATGACTGAATGATATGTCAGTAACAGCCGCATTGCAGGGCGAGTCAGGATGGCTTCATGCAATCTGTAGTCTCAAGCGTTAGACCTTATGAAAAGGTTTGTGTCTGTAAACCAGACTGTCTGCTCTGTTATAGTTGACCATGTTAAGTTTACGGTAACACTTAGTGTTATGCATCTGTTGTCCTTTTCAGCAGAAGGGCTCTCTTCTGCCTTTCACTGCCGCCCTTTTCATGTTTTAGTCACCATGGTGAGGGTAGGTGGATTTGTTAGAGTTTTAGCTCATTGAATGACATTTCGAATCCGCACGAGTTTTGACTTTCTGTCATTCGTTGACGTTAACACCCCTCTCCGTGTTCTCCACCTTCAGCCCACTCTGAAAGCGTTCGTTTGAATCATTTATTGGCATGATCATTTCTTATCGAGGGAGAGCGTTGTCAATCACTGAAGCCCCAGACACACTGCGGGGATACGTAGTGGCGTAAATGGAGGGGGGGGGGGGGGGGGGGTGGAGGGGAGGGTCATTTCTTACTCAGTAAATTGTAAGATCGTGTGAGAAGATTGTAAACTAACAGTGCCATCAAATGACAGAATAGGCCTGTGGGAAGTATTCTCCCACTTTTTAAAGATTTCTCCGTTATCCCCCACCCCGGTTCTCTTTTCCACCTTTCAAGGGGGGGGGGGAGCTCATGGAAATATTCCTCACCTGTGGTATATAAATGACATCCAGCCATAACATCCAACTCAAAATAAGCGTATATGATAATGCATATACCAATTTACATATCGTTAGAAATATTTTAATCTTCTAGTAAGATTTCCAGAAAATGCTCTCTGGACGGTATTCGTTCTGTTTTCATCTCCAGGATTTTAAATAAATGAATTTGAATATGAATTCTCCTACATGTTGTAAAACAAAACACTTTGCATTAGTTTGTGCTCTCTTCGAGTCTCTTTCAAGTATGAAGAAAGACATTGCCTGCATGAAGTTCAAATTATGTCACTGCGTAGTGCGGTCATACTGATGTTGTATTTTTCTAGATTCCATTCATATTTTCATCTCTTTGATTTATTGAAAATATTCAGAAAGGTTTACGTTTTAACATTTAGATTTGGGAAATTGTTTCTATTGTGACTCTTTATCATATTCAGTTTGGTGGGGGTGGGGTGGTTTTTTGGGGCGGGGGGGGGCGGGGTGTATGGTTTTTTTTTTTTTTTTTTCTTCTTTATACATTTGTTTGTGAGTTAGTTTTGGCTTTTGTTTTTGTTGGTTTATTTGTTGTTTTTATTGATAAAAGTGCTGAAATCCGCAGATGGCGCCAGGGCGCAATCAGCAAACGTCGCGAACAAGATTAAAATGAACATCATCACATTTTCAATCTTTCAACTGACTCCAATGTGTTTATGTGACCGAGACCTCCATTCTATTAGTTAATTTTTCTCTTTACTCGTGCTTTTATCTTTTCTATTTCCTCACGCTTTCATTGTTATTGAAGCATGTTAAAGCTCGAATAAACTACATCCATTACGTGTGAAGATGATGGGGGTGATAGCAGTGTAGGAATATTACGAGCAATGCAATGTCTAATTCAATTTAAAAGCAATAAGTGTTTATGGCGGAGTGGGATGCTATCACTTGTGTAATGCTATAGTCTTGTCCATGCGCGACCCTCATTTTGAAATATAAATTGCTCTATAAGAAATGGGAGGAGGTATACAAGGGATGGTTTTTAGGATGAGTGAAAGGAGAAGAGAATGGGAAGAGAAAAGAAGAGAGAGAGAGAGAGAGAGAGAAGAAGGAGGAGAGGGAGAAGAGAGGGAGAAAGGTGGGAGTTGGAGTGACATACAAAAAAGGAGGTTACTTCGTAAAGTTCATTGGAATCCCCTTCGATGCTACTTGCTGCCGAAAAAGATAACTATCTCTCTGTCATGTCTGTCTCCCTTTTTTCCATCCCTATAGTCTGCTCTCCCTCTCGCTTTCTCTTCCTTTCTTTCACCTCTTTCATTATGTATCTATCTCAGTTTCATAATTTCGTATTTGCCAATATCAGGATGACTTTCATAGCAATAGTTGTCAATAATTCATACTGCACGTCCTTCTATAAAGGGTGAATGTCTCTATCTCGACCTAACGATCTATCAAAGCGTTTGGAGAGAGAGAAAGATGTAGGCTTATGGAGACAGAAATGAATGGGAAGAATTAAGAAATCGATAGACATGATAGATATGTGAAGAGATGAGGTGAAGACGCACAAAATTAGAAAGAGAGAAAATAATGATAACAACTAGCATTCAACATGTGAATACGCTGTCCATAAAGTAAACTGTATCACAGCGTTTGCAAAAAAATAATGACACATAACATACAAATGCATTTCGACAGAACAGGTTCATAATATTATACATAGTTTGAAAAAAAATCGAAAGGAGAAGGGGTTGAGTTGACTATTCACTGAATAAATATACTTCAAAGAGTTTCTTACATTGGTTTGTGGAAATTTGCTGCTTTAATAAAAGAGAGGATAATGTTAATTTCATTCTTTTTTTGGAATGCAGTAGTGCAGATATCAAAAAAAAAAAATGGAGAGAAAGGACTTCATGTGGAAACAGAAATTTAGAGTATCAGACGAGATGGTCGGTTGGGCATAGGGAAACCTAGAACGATTATGAAAAAAACATAAAAAATAAGTAAATTAACTATGATGTATCATTTTTTAAAATGGTATGCATTTCATCGGCGTGATAACTTAGAACCGCCAAAACCCATCAGTGCGTGTAATGCGCATGCTCAACACCAGAACGAAACTCAATTACAATCCCACAATCCACACGAGATATCAAATTATCGCCGTATATGAAAACGGCAATGCATTCTGAAGGCCATTTTAATCAACGCGTGATAAAAGCATGACTTAATATAAACTTGGGCATAAACAATAGGCGATATTGCAGCTCGGGAAGAGAAATAAAAGCCCGGTCGATTTCAAGTTCATTTCGATAATGACTGTCGCTGGTCGTCTCAATTCATCTGCCTGTGTAAAACTATTGGTACAATCCCAAATGCACATTGTGTGTTGTGTATCTTGCAGCATCAAGGGTAGCAGACGACGTTTGTCCTCGATCGCCAGCAGAGAGAAATCGTTTGATCGCGGCAACGCCAAACATCGCAATCAGGGACTTAGGTGTAATTTGCCGCCGGTAGGACGTATTTGAGTGAGATAAGGAGCTGTATGACATCACTCGGTAGGCAAGTAGGTAATCATCAGCCAATTGACTCTTAGACAAACTTGGTTATTATCTTCCCAAGTGCGTTTCCATGTTAGGAAGTATAAGCCACACAGTAACAGTCTATATAGCCGAAGGGAGTGTAAGGATTACAGATCGTATGTTTATATCGAATGTTTGACATTGGAGTAACTGCTTTGTAACATCGGCACTGGAAGGCATTGGTTAGTACATTGGTTTAAGAAACTTTTATCGATCTTCAAACATCAAGCGCCAAAGGACAATTAGTCTTCAAATTATTGGACTTTGAGGACTTCAGGTTTAATTAAGGTAAGCTAATATGGCGATTTTATTTCTAAAGGGTAACAAGTTAGACGCGAAGATGCTTTGAAACGTTGCAATGCGAGGGCATCTGAATACATACCTGTTTGCAAACGTATTCAACGTAAAGTTGATTGTGCATGAAATTATCCTTTTTTCGAACAGAATGTATTTCTGATCGTCAAGCTCGATCTTTCCTCCTGATCATCTTAATCATACTTTGAGAAAAAAGAGAGCCGCATGTAGAATGTAGATTGTCCAAACCTATACAACTCAAAGTTATATTAATATCATTTGGTCAAGAATTAAAAAGGAAAAAAAAAAACGATCATAAAACTTTAATAATAATAATAATAATAATAATTAGGACTTATATCGCGCCAAATCCACTCTGTAGAGTGCTCAAGGCGCTTTTTAGGAAATTATAAAAGAAATTAAGAAGAATTGAACAGAAATGTTTTTAGGTAATTTTTGAAAGTTTCAGAAGTCAAGCACTGTTTGATGTTATGAGGGAGGCTGTTCCATAGCTTCGAGGATGAGTAAACAAATGATCTTTCACCCCAGGTTTTGGAAACTTTGGGGGTAACAAGAGAATTGGAAAGGGAGGAACGTAAGGATCTTGAAGGGGTATAACTTTTGATCAGTGAAATAAGGTACTGGGGAGATGAGCCATGAACACAATGGAAAGTTAACAACAAAATCTTGAACATAATGCGCTGTTTTACAGGGAGCCAATGTAAGGATCTTAAAATAGGAGTAATGTGAGTGCGCCTGGTGGATAGAGAAACGATGCGAGCGGCAGCATTTTGAAGTTTCTGAACTTTAACTAACTGATTCTGGGGTAGATTAAACAATAGGGAGTTTCCAAAATCAAGACGGGACGAAATTAAAGCGTGAACCAATTTTTCTGTGGCCGGTCGAGACAAGTATTTCCTAATAAAACCAATATTTCGCAATTGGTAGCGAACTGATCTACAAATAAAAGAAATGTGATTCGACATTGTCATGTGAGAATCAAAAACTATACCGAGATTGCGACAAGAACTTGACAAATTTACAGTGAGACCAGAAAATGAGATGGAGTCGATGTGGATTTTACTAAGCTGTACTTTGGAGCCAAAAAGAAGAAATTCACATTTGGCTGGATTCAACTTAAGAGCTGATGATAATACATATATTAACTTTTTCATTACCTTCATAATGAGAAGGTGATGCCCTATATTCAATGCAAAAGAAATTTCTAATACCGCGTTTAAATATGACAAAGTTTGGATTTAAAAAGAGGACTAACATGAATACAGTCTAAAATAACGCTTCGATGATAAGAGCTTTCAACCTTAGTATTGATGTATATAAATGAACATTGCTGTTTCTATGTCGCTATGTTGCTATGTCGGGTGAGTCTGAATAAGATAAAGCATAATTACAAGGAAGCTGATGAAATCTCCCGGTATGAAAGCTGTAAGTCCTAAGCTTGACTGACTAAATCTCAAAAGCCTTAATACCAAATCTTGACTGGCTAATAATCATAGTCACATTAAACTCAAACGAGTAGACAGAGATCTTCGATATCTTAGCAACTGTTTAAATAGTGGTTGCGTTCTTTACTGATTCAATTACCCCATTCCGAACTAAGTTCAAGCCAAAAATAATCATGATGATAGAGGTGGTTTTAAATGGTTTAATTTTTATTTTATTTGGATATGCCTGAAAATATGGCAGAGACATGCATGGGCTAAAAATGCCCAGTTCCGAACCTCATTTCAATTTGTTACATTATCCCTATATTTTGACTCCAGGATTTTTTAATGTATTAATGTGCATTCCAGTTACTAAAAATAAGTCTGCAACATTCTTAAAAGGTGAGCTCATGGCGTTGCCTATCAACGTGTAACTTCGTAACACTTTTCGGATGTTCGTGTGGCAGTGGTAAAACTACTCATGTGTATTTTTTTTCTGATCCCTTTTTCCTCAGTCATTAATATTTTACGTTACTCGTAGGTGGAATGTTATGTTTAAGAAATATGCAACGTCACGTTTGCATATAATTCATTACCATTTTCATGTATGGTGTTGGAATTCGGGTTGATGTAATCTCGTGAATTTGGGAAGCATTCACTGATCTTCGCTATTAGGACTGAACCCGTCCTATTTTGCAATACGGACACCCCCTCCATCTAAATGCCTCGGGCCTCCCTCGTCACCTTTCTATGTTCTTTTTTTTTCTCTCAGCAAAATGGGCCAGTCTCAAGGTTTATGCAAGTTTTACCTTGAAGGAGAAGCGATGCTTTTGACATGTTAAATCTGTAGAGCTACGCTCCCGGGATGACTTCAGAATACTCAACAGGCATCGAAAAATTGTCTAAGGACTATCAGGCGACCCCCCCCCCCCTCCTCCCCGTCTCTTGATCAGCGATTAGCCTGTTCAACGAAAGATGCATTTTGCATTTCAAATTTCATGCATTTTCCAGTCCGAAGTTCAACAAAGTCAGACATAGCAGACATAATGTCGTGCGACCTTTTGGTGCTGCACGTCAGTGTGCATACATGAATGCAAAGTTTTCTTCAGATTTGTGCCAATTTTCAAAATTTCTTTTGGCGGATCAGTAAAGTGCTCCACGACCAAGATCTTGAGAGGACTGGGGGGGGGGGACATTCAAATGACATCCTGCAAAATTAATCTGACCAAAGACATATATACTCCAGTACGCTCTTTGTCCCGCACTCAAAGAAAATCAAAAGAATGAGCAGAAGAATACTAAGCAAGCAAAATAGATGGTAAGTTAAGGTAACAAAGTATTCAAAAATATACTCCTGCAAGTAGCCATTGATTCATATGGGCCACTCTCCTCCCAGGTTTAGTAAATAGTTCCCTGAAAGAATGATAATTATGATCTGTTCTTGTATAGTGCATTATGATCTGACGTCTCTATACGCTTTTCCAACATGTTCAAATGACTTTGGATAACAATAAATATTCCTTATTTCCCTTAACTCCAGAGCGATAAAACGATTGTAACAGTAATATTCTTAGGCCCTTTGGGCTCCTACTTCAATAAATATATGCACAATGTGAATGTGCCCTATCATAATGACTATTATTGTGCTTTTGACTTTTTCAAAACCAAATCAATTAGTTCGAGGACGGCGTTAACGAATGGACATTGCGTATACTGAAAAAAGACCTACATTTCAAGTTCCTGGTGCCACCACCTACATTCTAAATCCGATTTCACTACGCAATCTTTCTCAAAGCGTTGCCATGACAACGCTTGTTCACGGTACCGTAATTTCTCCAGACGATCGTCTCAACGCACCTTGAAATTAATTCGAATCGATTACATTTGACCACTCTCGTTTGTGTATCAATTTCGCTCTTCATTTTATCTTTATTGTTTATTCATGTTATCGACCGAGTGCTTCATGAATAATAGGGTATACTTTTATTCATTGATATGAACTTTAACGCTTGATTAGTTCATTTTGTTTCCTCTTCCTCATTTTGTAGGACCCTATATTCATGATATTGGTAGCCTTCACCTTTAGGAAAATTAGTCGGTGAGCCTTTTTCACGGTTATGTAGGTAACATCAAACACCGCGATCGGTTTCAAAGTGCACTGGTAGTAACCGTCTTAACTTTCCTCAAATATATCATCGATTTGGATTAACTTTTTTCATTTTCGCTGGCCTTGCGCGCAAGTTGTTATGTTCCTTAGGCAGTTATCATTTTCCCGTTCCATTACCATTTAATGAGTGGTGGAAAAAAGTGATCGCTATAATTCCCGAGATTCGGAGATTCGAAAATCATTTCATCGGAGAGGGGTTAGGGCTTATAAATGGGGCTCAAAATCTGGATGGAATGCCGGTCTACAGGATGTGCCGGGAGGAGTCACGGCCGGGAAGAGGGGGGGGGGGGGGGGGGGGGGGGGGAGAGGTGGGAGGAGGAGGACGTACGCCCTGCCATCATTCTCAGTACTAGTCTGAAAGAGGGCACAATATATTTATTGCGTCATGCCGCACACACATGCCTCTGTCAGCTGCACGTTGCATTGCAATTCGAGAACTGCCAGAAATCAAATCGCACGGCACTTTGACATTCCACACAACACATATTGATTTCTTCATTTCCTAACATACAGCTAACATTGCAAAGCGAAATGTCAGGGCCAGATCCAAGGCTTTCGACGAAAGGAATTACAGATGCATCAACCCAACTCGATAGATGCGCAAATGAAAATTTGTGTAAATAGATGTTCAGGCAGAATAATAGCTCGTAAAGGTAAACGCGTAATGATTATTGATTTTAATTCACGACTATTCTCGCCAAGTATATTTCATGTGATGCAAGTAAAGTTTGATTTGAAGCACGTTTGTTATGGGATCCAGACAAGACGAGTACAGCCGATGGAAGAGCGGGAACAGAATCTGATCGGGGAGGGGGGGATGAGCAGGTGTTGTGTGTGTGTGTGTGGGGGGGGGGGGGCTCTATGATCTATGTATCGAAAAACCGGGGTGGCCCCATGCAGAGACAAACTGGTATTTGGCAATTTGACCAATTCTAGGCGAGTGGAATCGAGGATTTTGTCATGGGAAGAGGGGGTTGCGAGGGCAAGACTCCGAAAAAGTATTATGCACAGATTTTAAGTAAGTGGAAAGCTTTGCTCGTGCTCGAGGTAGTCAGTTGGATTTCAAATGAAGGGGCATGGGCGAATGTACCCCTTCCCTAAATTTATTTCTAAAACCCCCTTTCAAGATAATTCCGTGGCCAGTCTGATATGTGCACCACCAGACAGTAATCATAATGAAAGATAACAACACCTTGTTCCTTGTTACTTTAGGTTAGGAAGCACGTCGTTTTCTCGAACCCTTCCGAAACTGGGTCTCTTGTCTACCATGTCTACGTTTCGCAAAAGCTTTGGCCGATATGCGGGCAGTTTAATTTCGTTAGACTATAAGCTTGCATTCGAAGCCGTGTTATTTTCCAATTCGGGTTATGTTTGTGTTTCATTTGCATGGAGGGAGATGCATTTCGGCAGCCAAGTGATTAGATATCATTCAATTTTAGTTTCCAGTAATAACTGAAGAAAGGCATAATTTCAATCGCAGCATATCCGTGTGCAGTGCATGGTGTATGACAAAAATGTAAATTCTGAAAGTTAACCCGTAAAGGTACAGTGGTACCTTTAGGAGACGTTTTTGCAGTATCTGTTGGTCCAGAATGTTGGGCAGTACATATCATACATGGCATACATGAGAAAGGACAAGCAGAATCAGTACTCGAGAAAGCAAATTTTACAGAGGCACGCGTACTCTTGTGTTGAGTTGCAGACCCTCTCCTAATTCTCATAAAGAATTTTTAATTCTTTGTTTCCAAAATCGTTACTTCCAAAATCTCCTCAAATATTATGTTTCTCTTCGTTCCTAAATACCTCCTTATTTATTTATTTATTTTTCATTTATTTATTATTTATATCTTGTCTTTTTAAAAATTTCTAATCTTATTAACTTCTTTTCCATCCTCGTTTGTCTTCCTAATTTTTGTATACTTCTCTACTCGCGAATACTCTCCCCCTCTCTCCCCTTTCATTTCCCTACCCTCCCTATATTTCTCGCTTGCCAGGCTCTCTCCCCCTCTCTCCCCTTTCATTTCCCTACCATCCCTATATTTCTCGCTTGCCAGGCTCTCTCCCCTCTCTCCCCTTTCATTTCCCTACCATCCCTATATTTCTCGCTTGCCAGGCTCTCTCCCCTCTCTCCCCTTTCATTTCCCTACCATCCCTATATTTCTCGCTTGCCGGGCTCTCTCCCCTCTCTCCCCTTTTATTTCCCTACTATCCCTATATTTCTCGCTTGCCTGGCTCTCTCCCCCTCTCTCCCCTTTCATTTCCCTACCCTCCCTATATTTCTCGCTCGCCAGACTTTCTCCCCCTCTTACATTTCAACCGAGCATCGGTAACAATTTGTAAAGGTCGTACGGTAATTTTCTTTCAACCCAATTAGCACCAAGCACTAATTTTCATGCAAGACTTGCCTTTTTGTTGTCCGAGTGAAAAAGATAAAAATGAAAGTATAAAAGAATTCACTGCAAACAGACCTTTGGAGGTTAGGAAACAACATAATCGATGACGTAGACACACACGTAAAGCAATCTTCCCCTGCTTCGCCAACAAGGCTATTTATGGGACTAAAGGGGAAGGAAGGTGTCGTTATTACTGTACTAAATAGACAAGTTATGCGAACAGACACGGTATATTCTCGTTGACTTGATTTATACAGGTTGTCATGTGGAATGAGAGCGAATGAATGAACTGAATCTGTTTTTTCCCCAATGAGATTTAAAGGATTACCCGAGTTAAAGTAGAATGATTATGGTAATTAGAATAAATAGATGGATTGGAAAGTTTAATATCTAAAACCTAACTCCCCCTTGCTGTGAAATAAAGTCTAGAACTGAATGAAATTGTTACGGAGTGCTATTTTCAAAATCTAAATTCTTCCTGATCGAAATCTCGAGTTATGTGACCAGTAGAGAAAGGGCTCTTTCAGACGGCTGCGATCAATGCTGCGAATCGGTGTGACGTCAAACCAGTCGTACGACTGGTAGCCGACTGTTTTGCGCCTTAGCTTGTTCGACGACTTGCATATAGAGTGAAGGAAGGACTGAGAGAGAGAAGAGAGAGAGAGAGAGAGAGAGAGAGAGAGAGAGAAAGGCGGAGGTAGATAGAAGATAGAAGGATTGAGGAAAGGATTGATAGTTGATAGCGAAAGAGAGAGAGAGAGAGAGAGAGAGAGAGGGAGAGAGAGTGAGATGGGGGGGGGGGGGCGTTATCGCGACTTTTCACGTTTAAGAGGAACAGTTTTCAGTTCATCAGAATTTTCTTAAAATGCGGACCGTTGATAGATTTTTGTCCTTTTCTGTTTTCTTTCTTTTCAAAATCATGATGGCGTGCGAAATATGCAAAACAGAAATAGAACTCTCAAAACATTTATTTTTAAAAATGGAAAAAAAAAAAACCATAAAGGATTCATCATAACACTATCATAGTTAAAAGTCTCTCTA
>CM057170.1:12005356-12119700 GCA_029962745.1 Echinometra lucunter
TAGAATGAGAGCTTCTACGAAACGAAGGAAACCACTTCGTCTTATTTTGTCAGGTTCTGAGAGTTCAGCCATATTGCGGACATCTCGTACTTTTGCTCAGGCCCCAAGACGCGAAGGCATATTGATGGAGAATGAGACTTAAATGTACAAACACAAGATGGACAAAAATGATTCTAAAGTTCATTTGAGTCTAACAGATGGATCTATTTCAATGAATCCGAGAGTGGATACATGCAAATCAAAATGGATTGGACGGTATAGGGTTCAAGCAATTGGAAAGAAAGGTTTAAGTAATGAAGAAGGAGGCAGAAATGGAGGGCAAAGACAGCCGCCGGACAAGAAGAAAAGGGCTCGAAAGTGAAGAGGACAATGGAACTATGTAATGCATAAAGAATAAGATGGTGGAATGAAACGATGGAAACAGAAATCAGAAGGAATATTGATCTGAGGATAATTCTTCAGCCGAATTGACCAGAAAACTTGTTCAAAGATCTGGAGAGATATTCGTCCAGGATTGTAAACACAGACATGGAAAGATCAAATGTTGATAAGGGTATCAGTTTATTTAAAATTGTTGTTTCACTGTAGCATGCATGCTATAATTCCATTTCATTATAATAGGATTTTTCTTACACAAGAATTATGGATACTGTTATACACTAAGCGGAAACAATGCCATCATTTTGCTCTGTTAGTACTGTAAATTGTTCCTCAGTGTACATGGACTAATTGGTTGTAGGATTGACAGTATAAAAAAAATAATGAAAATGACAGTCGATGGGGTGATATACGTTTTATGAAATCCACTTTCAAATCACGTTCGTGCTGTTCGACTTTCAATAAGGCACGTCCAGTTCGCTTGCCCTTGACCCTTTTCAATGTCACCCGTTGCTCAATTGATTTCAAATGGTGAATTTCAGAAGCCAACGAGATGCATAGAGACAATCCAGTAAGAAACAAATGCTTTTCCTGCAACACTTCCGCAGGAGTAACTTGTACAGCGTCAGCCGTTTTTCATGGCATTGCCTACTCAACGCGTACCCTCTTGAGAAGGGAATGGCTGGGTTGAATATCCTGACATTTAATCTCCATCTGTCCATTCAGTGCGTTACATCTTTATTATCGTCATTGGTACAGAATGGAGATGGGAGAATTTGTATCCTTTTAGTCCGTTTGAAATGGCGGGCTTTCTTGGCTTTAAGCAATGATAATGATTAAAACTCCAAACAATAATTTCTTATCAAATCAAGGTGCACAGCCAGAAAATTTCTCTCTAGAGAAAGGTTTAGAGCAACGAAAATAATACGCACAAGAAAAAAATATATTGGAAGGCGTACAAAAACAAAATGGTTAACAAGAATATAACGCGAGATTTAGAATGGCTAAATGATTGGTAGGTTAATTTACCCGACTGCTTAGAAAGCATGTGTATGCTTGTTAGTAAGCAACCAGGGGACCGACGGCTCTAAGTTCCCTCCAAAGGACTTGGTAATGAGGATTAATACCTTACCAAAGGGCATTAGCGCATCCACTTGGTTTCGAACCCGGGTACTCCCAGTTACGAGACCAATTCTATATCCACTTAGCCACAGGGCCTCCTCCATAGAGAGAATATAGAATGAAATTAGTAATAAAAAAGTATTCATGCTTTCTTTCCAGAGCAATTAAGGTTGATTTTCCTTTAGGGTAGCAGTGGTCAAGGTCCGATTTGATTAAACACAAATACCTTTTCTAATTTGGGTAGTCGGTCAAATCTTAAATGCAGAATATCATAAGCGCAGCAAGACGAATAGATGTATTATAACTAATCCCCTTGTGAATTACTTTGCAAACAAAATCTGGCCAAAGAAGTGGTCAAAGTTTGATGAAGATCGAATGCACTGAGATTCCAGTGTCGTTAGGTTAGTGGTCTAAGAGAAGGGATGGAATCAGATGTCTGACGCGGCAAATAACATACGGGGCAGATTAGTGCACATTGGTAAACGCAATAAATTCTGATGAATAAATGCTTACAAACATCAGTCACTTACTGCTATGTCTAATTAGCTAACAAAGAAGGTATATGGGGCTTTCCAGTTTCCACTTTTTGTTGAAAAAGAGAGGTTAATTAAAACTACGAGAAATGAATGTTTCAAAATATCAGTTTTCAAGTAAATTACATCTTGTTTTTACTCCCAACCCAAATTTAGCAAAAAAGCAAAGCATTACAAAAACAAACAACAAAACAGCTGTAAAAAATGGCTCCTTTCTGATCTTATCTTAGCGCGATGCCTTTCAAAGTTGTCTTTTTGTATAGGTCTAAATGTCTAACTTAACACACACACACACAAAAAAGAAGAAAATGCTTAGCGACTGTCAGTCATGATTTTGTCTTTCTATTAAGAACTTATTTCTAAGTACGTGAATAAGTTGAAATTGCATCACTCACGATTCACCGAACATTCTGCATAATAATGTAAAACTGCGATCGCTTCCTTGCAAACGTAAGTCTAGACCCAACGGTTTGCTTTGATCGCATACTGTCATAATGGCTGCATTAATTACGTTTCTTTTCGTGAAATGTCTGGCTAGGTCGGTGCTAATTGAGCACTAACGATTTTCAACACGTTATCTATTTTTACCCGATCTTGATGAAATAATATTGCCTATTTAAGCAGATTACGATCGTTGGAACCTGGCACCGCGTTCATAGTCGATCAAGTATCAACACGTTTCGCACGTACAGTGCATAAAACTCGGAGCACGTCGTCGCAGATATATCCACTTGCGATATAAGACACATTAGAAAACGTGTCACGCATGATAGTATAGAGGGACATGATGATGCCCTCTATTCCTTTGTGTCTGTTTAACCTTAATGACCCCATCTTGTTAACCCAATATGATTTTTCATTTTGCGGTTTGACATGTGACCTTTGTTTCGTAGGAGTATCAAAGGGCAGAGTGATTGGATGAAAATTAATTTGAGAAATGAGATAGGAGAGACAGGTTGGTGATAGTTTGAGCAGACCTTTAGTGGTTCATATACAGAGTTCAAGAAATTGGTGTGTGTGCGTGTGTGTGTGTGTGTGTGTGTGTATGTGTGTGTGTGTGTAGGGGGTGTAGGTGAACAGACAATACTGCCTTACTTGGCAAAAGGAAGCAAGTGACAAATCACTCTGATCTGAGTTAATGATGATTTTAGATTGTGCCCCCCCTCATTCTACTTAAAGGCAAAATTTTGAAACCCTATTTTTTGAAACCCTCACCTTACTGAGAGTTATATAAGTTAGTATGCCATTATAATCAGGCGCGCCGGAAGGGTCCTAGCTTAAGGGGGGGGGGGGGCACTCTTGAAGGCCCATCTCAAACCTTTTTTGGGGGGCCCACCTCAAAAGCTTACTACCAGCGTACAGCCCTACCCCCCCCCCCCCCGAACACGCACATTTCTCCCCCTTTATAAATATTTCTTTATACTTCAAAGGTGCAAGGTTTGGAATTTTTCATTAAACAAATAAAAAAGAAACTTTAGTTTATTTGATCATGTTATCGCAAATTGTTTTCCCATCTTCTCTCATCATTAGTACTGAAACAAGATTATTTGTTCACCGCTGGTAACATAGGATGGCGTGAGAGGTTAGATACCAGGCATGTCAGTAGGAGGGTTATTAATGGCGTAGGTGTACATTTTAGCGATGGGGCTGACGCGTCATCGCGACGCCTTTTGCTCAAAAAAGCAACTTTTCAGTTTTACAACTTTGTCCGCGCGAGCAAAGCGAGCGCGCAAATTTCATACAATCATGGTGGTGAAAATGTACAGAAAATTCATAGTCCAGCACTGCCCAAATATGAGAATTACGGCTGCCCTAATGCCACCATACGAAAAAACTCGGGAGGGGGAGGGGCCGGAAAGGACTTTTGACTGGAACGCTGTTGAAATATTTTAGTTTATGGAATCCATAATTATAATGAAAATTTTTAAATCCAATAACCTTGCGAGGGGCAAGAACAAAATGAAAATTCTCTTATCCTTGTATAGAGGAAAGCCCATGCCCGACGGCATTTTATTGAAATACCCCTTCTTTTGCAGAGAGAAGCACTTGCCTCGTAACACCGCGCTTTCTAAATTCTGTAAGAAACGTTTTGTTTTCAATAATTTACGCGAGGGAGCGTAGCGACCGAGCGAAATAAATGGAATGTGGAGGCCATGTATTTTAGAGCAAAAGAAAGCTCATTGGACATCAAAATGAATCCCTATTATCTTCCGAGGGGGCCCCAAAGAGGGGGCAAAATATATATTTACAACTTTGAATATAATACGAATAATTCGTATTATACTTTAAATTATGGTGTTATGGGTTAAGAGAGAGTGTGAGAGAGAGATAGAGAGAGAGAGAGAGAAGGGGGGGGGCAAAGATGATTCCCCCCTCACTTGATAGAGAGAAAATTTGCCCCTTTCTCTTGCCGCCACTTGTAGACAGGGGATACACAGTCCTATTATCTGCAGGTGCATGTAGAGACAATGTGAGAAACTTTAGGTGTTAGAATTAACCTGCTCTTTTACACGACTAGAAAGCTGATCGCAACGCCGCAAATTGTATTGTCATGAATGAATGAAGCAAGTATCTGCCCCTTTTTCATAGATGATAGACAGGATTTCTAAATACTGAGAAATGTTGCATCTAATCAATATACGAGGGAATTTCACATTTTCTCAAGTTTCTTGGAAGTTACACATTTTCTCACCCCATAGTCAAAGTATGTTATGTAAAAAGCAATTCTTCTGAACATACATTGACCAGGGGGTTAGAAAATGTTTAACTTCCAAGAAAATGGAGAAAATGTGAAATTTCAAGTACAAAGTGAATGGAGACCTGCTCATATATGATGTCATCAGTGTTGCCAATTTGCAGAGCTGAGAGTAATTTACTAGAAAATGTAAATGAGTGTAATTTTCTTATTCTTTGACCGATTTTGCTCATTTCTCTTTTTAAAAAGCTGTTCAAATTTATCTCCTTTGATTGAAACAGTGAAACTTCTAGGGTGGACTTTCCCTTTAATGAAGGAGGACACTAACTAAACGATCAAACACCTTGAAAACTTGAAAGAGGGTAACTGTCACAAAGCCTAACAACAGAAAAATCCTATATACTCCTGAGCGATCTTCGGTAGATATGAACAGAGTAACAGGAGGATGACATCGGTAAGGATAGAGGTAGAGGTGTCGTGGTCTAGTGGATACGTCGCCGGACTTGTAGATCACAAGGTTGGCGGTTCGAGTCCCATCGTGGCACCATTATCTTTTGGCAAGACATTAATCTACAACTCCACTCTCGAGCCAGGTGTACTAAATGGGCACCCGATAAGAAGAATTTCATTGAAATGCTACAGCGCCTTAAGGGCAGCTATGCTAAAGCCGGTAAAAGTGAAGCAGATGGAATGTTGATGCTGACAGACATGAGGACTATACAAGAACCTACTATTATTATCATTATAACCTGAAATAGGAAGTCGGCATATTAGGTGAACCATCAGTAGGTCGTGTTAAGGATACTTCTTAAAGCAGTGGTGCATGTGGCCAAAAGGGGGCACGGGGGCACTCTACCCCTAATCATTGGGCTTGACTATTTGTATTTCTATACGACCAATGTATCCTGACGACGCTAAAGAGTATAACGCTGCATCCTTAACGGTGGAAAATATACTGTAGTTTACTGCACCCTTTATGGTGCATAATGCTTCTCAGGGTGCAAAGTTCATAAAGGAGCTCCTGGTGTTACATTTGAAGGGTGCAAAATTGAACCTTTCTCTCTTAGTGTGTATAAGTTATGCCCCTGGTTAAAAATTCAAAAGTTTAAGGACAGGAGATGTGAATTCACGAAAATAGAAGAGAAAGAACACGTAGGTCCTTAGCTCTGTTGAAAGCATATGCGTTAAGTTCGTTCTGTTTCTTAACCATCGAAACAGAAAATCGACCTTTTACCGAACCGAGATAAGGCATCAAAATAGCCAAAAAATTCTGCCACGGCTGCTGGATTCCTCCCTCTAAGGGTATTTGTTAGCCTGGAAACTGTTTTTTCAGTTAGTTAATTCTTTCAAGGGTTACTATGAATGGGAAAGAGAGAGAGAGAGAGAGAGAGAGAGAGAGAGAGAGAGAGAGAGAGAGGGAGAGAGAGAGAGAGAGAAAGAGAGAGAGAGAGAGAGAGAGAGAGAAGGCTCTGAGTTTTGAAGCGGAAATGAAGGAGGAGAAACAAATTAAGAAATTCCCAAAGAAGGAGTAAACATTATAAAAGGAGACGGCAGAGGCAAAAGAGGAGAGAGAGAGAGAGAGAGAGAGAGAGAGAGAGAAAGACAAAACAGATAGGAGAGAAAGGAGATATACAATACAAAAGAGGGAAGAACGGATGTTGAAATTGGGGAGAAGAAATAGAGAGAGAGAGAGAGAGAGAGAGTGAGAGTGAGAGAGAGGAGAGTGTTGGGAAAGAGGACGTCAGAAAGAGGGAAAGAACTATGTGCTCAGTTGGAGTTCATACCAAACACGGTGGACGTTAAGTAATGTTATGAAGAAAAACAGCCAAAGAAGGGTTTAAGATGGGTAATATAGGCCTAATTTATATAAAAACAACAGTCCACTCAAAATGTAATGACATACTTTTTGCAAAGTAATTTTGACAACAACACAAAAAACAAAGAGAAGAGAAATGCAGGGTGGTTCAAAAGTGACAAACATCCTCTCTGTCGTCACGAGGAGGAACTTTCTTTTGGCCAATCGAACACCTCTGCCCAGTAAAATCCATTTCTGGCTGCATGAAATGAGGCTATTATCATCTCGTCCTCGTGTCAAAATCGAAGAGATTTTGATCAAAAATATTCGTCACCTCAAGGGAATATGAATCAAAAAGGAAACCTGAGCTAGCAATTTCTTTCTGACGTCATGACGTTTTACAACCTACCCAGGTGTGCGGATTGCTTCCGGGTAAATTGTTAATTTAGAATTCTCTTCTAATGGCAAAGGAAAAAGCCCGAAAACTCATGCGTTCTATTAACGATTCACTTGGGATTTTCCAGCCTTCTCAATTTAGACTCAACTAAATATTAATGCTCGGCCTATATCCAGTAAAATCAAACAAGCTGCATTATGCAGGCTAATTTTTATCTGCAGGATTATGAATAAGTATGTGGATTATCAGTCACACGATACTTATATCGAATATGCATTTAAAGATAAGGTTGAGTTCTGGTCGTGAATTGTGAAAGAAACTGTCTCAAAGTAATTGGGAAATGGTAATTATAAAGCACTTAAGAATTGGTGTATGCTGCAATGTTTTAGAATCACTAAACGATAAGAAATGGACTCAGTTATGTTCAGAGTCACATGCACTGCACACTGCACACAGAAATGCGTGTATTGGACTACACACAAATGTTCGGCCCGAACATTCCGGCTGTTCTTGGTCATATTTTGATTGTGTGGGCATTTGAAGAGCAATCATTTTCAGGGGACATTTTTAACATGATAATCTTCCGAACTAAAATAAAAAGAATGAAAAAGCTCACAAATTATTTTTATTACCTTTCCCAGAACTCAACTTTCCATTTAACTTCCAGGTCTAATATCCATAAACACTTCACAACATGCGATAATTATCTGTGATGGTGGATCATGTAGGGCGTTTCCACATTACAGGTGTACTGACACTGTTTGTTAAAAAGGTGGGATTGGGTTCAAATGAGAGAATAAGAATTCCTTATTTTTTTTACAAACAAATATTTTGCCAACAACTTATGTGTTGCTAACAATAAAACAAATGTCATTAATTGTAGGATTGTTTTCATGTGCAATTCTAAACCTTCATTAACATAATCCATCAAAAAAGAACATTTCATCTGTTATATATATATATATATATATATATATATATATATTATATATATATATATAGAGAGAGAGAGAGAGAGAGAGGGAGAGAGAAAGAGAGAGAGAGAGAACGAGCCTAGACATACACAATCCTATACGTTATATGTCCAATATCTGAATACTAGTAACCCCACCAAAAACAAATAAACAAACAAAACAAAACAACAGTAACAACAACAACTAAAAAAACATAACTGCAAGATGAATCCAAGTTTGCTTAACTCTCATTCTAGGTATTTCTTTTTCTTCAAAACTGAGTTACTTGCTTCCTCACTAGATTATCTAGATATCATATCATGCAATGATATATCTACTATGGCCTACAGCAATGATTTATGCCTGCATGATGTTTAGGGCTTGGGGACAGAAGTAATGTTTACATGACCGTTCCTAAACTTGAAGTTGTGGTTTCGAACCTCAAGGTTATCTTGTATTTTCGGGTCTTTGTGGACATACGCGTTGTTCAAAAATTTAAGTTCTGGCCTAGTTTCAAAAGCTTAAAGCGCTTACGGTTAACCCCCCAAACAACAAACTGTGGGTGATCCACATTAAAAACATGCGTTGTCTGTTGACAAAGACTTTATTTTGATACTCAAGCACAATTTCACGTACAGACCATTGAGTAGAGCCTTACTTTGCTAATCTCTAACAGTTTCAGCTACAGCAGAGGGAATTCGGTAGTCTAAATATACGTGCCACGCACTTTGACTGACCAGGGTTTGAGACAGCAAATTAGTCCGATGTGGACGCAGACTACTGGCCGGGTTGTAGTTTCGAAAATTTGAGTGGTCGTTGTTTTGGTTCCGTTTGAACACTCGTCGTTGCCCCCTCCTTCCGATATCCCGCCGTTTTAAAACTTACCATTCAAATCTGCGACGGCCCGTGTGAACAGCGCTAGAAAAACAACACCTGATGAATGTCAGGGTTAAAGCCTACAGGGGTCCATCTCTTCTTTCATATGCACTGACGTCATGCATGACGTCACTATTATTCGAATGCACCTCCAGCTTCTAAAACTTAGCGCCTTCGGACCGTGTAGAAACATTCTGACCACCTCGGCAGAAGAAAAAAACGCGAGACATTTACAAATAAACTCGTTCCAACACTTCCTTCCTAACTGCTAAAGGTAAACGTTCAAGAAGAAACTTTGGAAAAAGGTCCAATACATTATGGTCACTGATGTAATAAATCTCAAAGTTCATGTGGTATGAAACAAAAGTATCTTTAAAAACATGGATGGTGTACTTCATATAATTCTTACTGTTCATTTCATTTGGTATCAAAGATAGACGAGAGTGTTCTTCTGTCAAACTACTTCGAGGTCATTCGTAATTATGATAAATGTTATTGCATGTCGGTGTTTCACTCGGCTGGATAATGTTGATCACAAATCTTCCACTTGAGATTTACGTCTTAGCTCTGAGAAGTAATCTCATATTGGAAAACAGAACCATGAATAACGGACATGAAATATAAAAGAATGATGAATATTGTCAGGAGGATGGATTTAACATTCCTTTTCAAATATTTTTACATTTTCCCTCATGTCCTGTCACTCTACGTTTTTCATGTTTTATCTCTAAAACAAAACTAAATTGAACAAAAGAGATGGCATGGTATTCTCAGAGGTGTGCAACTTCCCAAAACAAAATCTTGATATTTTCGTAATGCCCTTTTTTGACAAATTAATCCATAAATACTCAACGATCGAAAATGAAAAGATTTGTTTTAATACCTTGTCAGTCTTTTGCTTGGAGCAGAATTTTAATTATCATATTTATTTATAGGTTAATGTTATTCAAATTTGGGACATAAGCAAAATACCAAATGAAACACGCATGCATTACGCCACTGGTAAATATTTACTTTATGTTCTCCCTCATTCTATGCAGAAATTATTTATCACCTCTACGAGTGCCCTGAGAATGCAACAAGTAAACAACACAGAGTCTGCTCCTTGTTCATCCGATAGGGATTTTGTCGCTTTTTATGCACTAATGACGTCACGTATGACGTTTTGGGGCACTTTAAACCGAATTAATATTTGGCGCCTGATGTTCATATCCAAGCGCCTAGGGTGTCCCGTTTAGTGTAAGAAAGAATTAAGGAATAGATAAGGCCTGGTCGATGTGTCTAGTGGTATTGGGGCTGTATTAACACTTTATCAAATTACTGTCGATGTCAATGTCGTTTAATTTGCTTGATCAAACAGGGATTTCCCGAGCGTTGATCTTCGAAAATGAAACACAAGAATCAGCATTTCTGACACTGCAAGAAGTGAAAAGATAATCGAGACAAAGGAAGTAGAATTTCGCACTTAGAAAAAAGAAAGGAAGAAAGAAAAGAAAAACACGTTTGGTACAAATTATTCTGCGCAAAAATTACGCGTTTCGAATAGTTAACTGTTTATTGTCATTCATAGCATGTTTAGTTTTGGATTTTTCAAAGATATTGATTGGGCAACGAATGTTACTGATTCATTTACGAGTTATGCTTGTTTCTTATCGATTTATTCATCATTATCATATTCGTCCATTTCAGACGGTAAACATGCCTAAAACTTTCGCAAGATTTCTACCCTATTTGAACTATGATGGCAAAAGGAAGTCATGTTTCCGTTAAATACTCACTATCTGGCCTCGGCTTTCCAATGTCACAAAATTTCATAAATTCAAGGTGAGACCATTTGATATTGTGTGCACATGAAATATTGATGTCTGCAAACCGGATAGCGTCAGTGTTACGTTGGTCATATTGACGTTGAAAATTTGACTGTAAATTGTGAAGGTTTGGTTCGTCATGAAGGTAATTGGAAAGACAAAAACTGAGAGAGTATCTGTATAACAAATGTTCAGATGCAGTACGCAATGTTACCAACGGTGATTCCTTCAGTAAACTCTTGCCCTTGAAGAACGCATGGAATACACATTAGGTCGCCAGGCGACGATATCATGATGGGAATCGGTAGTTTGTTTAGTTTTCTCATGGGAGAATATCTGAAAAGCATGTTCAATAGACACAAGTATAAGGTGAAACAGAAGGGAGGGAAAGAAAGAGAGAGAGAGAGAGAGAGAGAGAGAGGGGGGGGGGGGGGAGAGCAGACACTGTCATTCCACATATAATTAAAACAATGAAACACTTCGAAATATCAAAATGCTGAGCATGTTAACCCGTTCACTATTGAAGTCTTTCATTCCTATAGACTTAATACACCCGGGGCAAGTAGCCAGTGGCTTAAGTCTATCATAATATTCCCATCTCATTTTGGGATTAACACGATTAATGAGAATTAAAGAAAAAAGATGAAGCTGCAAGAAGGAAAGGACAAGAGGAGAGGATACTAGACAAGTATTAGACAGAGAATAACAAAGACAGAAAACTGGGAAGCAGGTGCAACAATTTCGAGAGATGAATTATGAGGGGGAGAGAGAGAGAGAGGGAAAGAGAGAGAGAGAGACTGGAGAGTGATGGAGTGGGCATAGGAATAGATGAAGTAGTGTGATCACACCTGAATGATTTATGTGACGTTAATGGTCTCATTTGTCACATCCGAAAACAACCAAAAAAATGTTCTGAAGAGGCTGTTTGTATTATTGGTTGTACATTGACTATTAAATGCATCGATTTGACTCCCTGTGATGATGAAAAGTGTCATTTATTTCAGGACGCTCTCCACCATTATGCGAAAATGTAAGAACATATATTTTTTTTTTACTGACTATATTGTTCTTAAACTATCTCACAACATTTTCACGTTTCATCGTGAATAACATACATGTAGGTATAATAGGGTGTTGTGGTCTACTGGATAAGTCTTCGGACATGAACTAAAAGGTAGATGGTTCGAACCCCTGAGAAAGTACTGATGTCCCTTGGCAAGACATTGCTACATTTGTCACACTCGAACCATGCGAGGTAAAGCGTGAATTCTACCTGTCAGAAATGTGGTGCTTGATCATGTTGATTGTTGCAATGGCAGTTTGGCTGAAGCCAAAGTAATAGTAATAGTAATTCTCTTAAACTTTATTTTATTTTTGCCCTAGTTGCCATGAAATAGATAAGTGACAGTTCGTTATTCCGAAGGTTCGTTAGTCCGAAGGTTCGTTAGTCCGAAAATGAAATAAGGTTCGTTAGTTCGTTTGTTATTTTCGGACTAACGAACCTGATTTCATTTTCAGACTATCGAACCTTCGGAATAACGAACATCACCCCATAAGTGCGATGGCAAAAAACTTTAACGTAACAAATTAACAATGTGAATATCTTCACGAACTTGTTGCTTTTGCAATGGCAGTATGATACATAGTGCTCTAGTATAGCTATATAAGCGAGGACTGTGAACAAAGAAAAATTCTTGAGAACAATGATCCTAGATGTCAGACAAGTCCTCGGATGTCAAACAATAGATATGAGCCTTATTCCGTCAGCCTTCCGAGGACAGGAACAATAAATTGCGTGTGCGCTTGCGCGGGTGCGTGTGTGTGATTCAGTTATGTTTCACTCCGAACATCGCCCCTACCCCACTCGAAACCTTTCCCGCAGATGGTCCAAGATTGTCCTCTAGATTCTAGCGTTGCAGGGTCATTTGTTGAGACAGAGTAACAATCTTGTACCCAATTAGTTTCTTCATCTTCACATCCAAATGATCGATAGCAGCAGTACTTAACTTGTCGACTGAACACGAAAGTCAATTTGTTGAGAAATACACGCAAGGGAAATTTTTGACGTACTAAAAGCGCGGCAAACGCTTTTTTCTTTTTTCTCTCGACTTTTGTAGCGTATGATGATTGCAGTCATGGGTTTGGGGGAGGACCATTCTCGGATGGATGGCCTTATTTTAGGCGATGACATTTAGCCTAAGCCACGGAAAGGGTAAATCGTGGGCTTGAAATATTGATGTATCTGCCCATCTTTTTTTACCTCCAGCTACAGCGCAACGAGATTCATATGGGTAATTCTCTTTAAGAGACCGTTTCCTTGATATTATTTTGTTTCAATAACGTTTAGTGACAGGAGAACAGAGAGACGAGAAAACAGCTCCACGTTATCAAAGAGAACATATTTTGTCTCTCCCTCTACTCCTCTTTTTTCCCCTTTTTCCTACTACCCATTCCTAAAAAGGATCTTTCTCTTTAAAAAAAAAAAATCCCATTCATTAACATTTGGGGGGGGGGGGGGTGTATTATGCCTTCTTTGACATGTTTGACACGATGGATTCCATAACCATGATAAACATTATACAGCGTAATAGGTATCGTCGTAGTAAGTCCATTTTTTCCTAGTACGTACTACAATAGACATGTAAGAACAAACCATGACTAAACAAAACAACAATAACAACAACAAATTATTCAGATTCAGATTTCAGATTCAGATTCAGTTTTATTTCCAACAGAAATAACAAATATTTATACAAATCATTTTCATAGATTATAACAAATATTACAATACATTAATAATAATCATGATAACTAACATATAAAAATATAATACAAAATATTTTATAGACAAATAATATATAGTTAGGATAGAAGAAAAGTATCTGTGGAAATGGGGGATTCACTAAAAAGCATAGCTTGTATAATGTGAATCCCCCTAAAGGAAGAGAATAGAGGAGAGAGGGAGAGAGAGAGACGCAATGGTTGCTATTTGCCTACGGAGATTTACTGAATAGATTAAAAAGAACAGGATAACTCACAGAACAAGACAAAACGAAAAATAATAGAATAAAATGAAAAAAAAAACAAACAAAAAAAAATCATTAGATTGTTTGGGTAATCTTACCTTTGAGTTGACTCCTCATATCTGACACTAAACGATAAAATTCCATAGGCTTCTTCATTGGCGTCATCTTTCGAAGGTGACTGAGTCTTATCCAATGTGGTTTGTGCGTCTTCCATCACGTAAAGTTCGGGCCGAATCTCCCCGAGATCGCACATCCGAAAGTTCTCGAAGCTACGCCTCCTTCGGGAGTCGATAGGTGAAGGCACTGTGAGTGTACTCGAGCTGGCTCCGGACATGCTCGAGGAGCGCTTTCGGTTTTCATCGTTAGGGTTCGCGAACTG
The DNA here is from genome assembly GCA_029962745.1 of Echinometra lucunter. Classification (NCBI taxonomy): domain Eukaryota; kingdom Metazoa; phylum Echinodermata; class Echinoidea; order Camarodonta; family Echinometridae; genus Echinometra; species Echinometra lucunter. The sequence continues at coordinate 12,019,319 of CM057170.1, forward strand.
TTCGTCCGGCCGGGGCCTACGCATCGAGGCAGCTCGTTTGATCGGGCTGGTCCCGTCGGGTACTTTGGCACTGCCCTCCGAGGATGTGCTGGCGTCATCGTCGCTATAGTACGGGTCCAGCCCTGCAAAAAAGATAAAGTTTCTGCTTTTTAAATCATTCCACGGGTATGCTTTGGAATAAATTATGTTTAAATTTTACTGTTCAAGTAAATACTGCGTAACATTCGTACCGTGACGAGGAATCGACATCGTATACGTATAAACAGAAAGAAATTGTAGTGCAAAATTGGACTACCACCTAACACACTCTTTATTGTCATACGGCGTAGCTGTCCAAGAGGTTGTTTTCTGGAGAAGATAGTCCATGTATACTGTCCTAACATCTACCACCATACTTTTTCTGTAAAGACGTAAGTAGATCTTGCAGCTTGCGTAGAGTCATCCTCAGCAACAATTCCGTAGCCATGGTAGCAAATTGTGTGTTTTAGAATACCAGATTTCATCATTTTCTTCTAAAAATTTTGTGTGTAGATGTAGATACACTCAGTATTAATACTACAAGAAAATTATTATCAATTAAAAGAGTATTTTCACCATAAAATATCCTTACCTTCGTGATTAATCTTTAAGGCCTACATTGTGTGAACTTATCCTTTAAGCCTCATTTGGCAACTTAAATACAGCTACCCTTAATCATCATGACGGCACAATGTGAGCTTAAAATAGTTCATGACCTAGATTGCACTATATTGTGATTTAATGAGGAGAGATGACTCTAACAGTAGTGCGAACCTTCACATCGCATACCTCCTTGGTTTGAGTATCATCATTTCATATTCTATTGGATGAATGGATGTGTTTTACATCATGTTGCATGAGAAGACCAGCATCTGCGCTAATTCTATACAAAACATTTATGAGGTTGTTAAGAATCCACAAAATATTTTTGGCATTTTATATGGCGTTTTTCGAATGTTTACTTTTACTTCTCCGTTAAGTTTCCCTTTCTTATCAATTGATCACCACAATGATATACGTCATCTACCTGTCTTAATGTGCATTTATCATTTATCCTTCATTGTCCTACTCCCCCTTGTTATGTTTACCGTCCTTTTTTCCCTTTCTTTCCTTCTTCCTTTTCCTGATTTTTTTCTTTTGTGCTTTTCTGTTCTTTTGTAAATACACGACTACACCCCTTTTTATCTGACAGAACACCGTCTTATCGTGCTCATTAATTGCTTTTCATCTTACGAATTCATTCATACTGATACAAGATAATTTCCTTGTCATTCATGCTTGTGAAACATGACATTTAAAAAAAAATGATGGTAATATTGGAGAATTGAAAAAATACCGACTAAAAAAGGAAAAGAAGAACAAAATGAACAATTGGACAAATGAAGATCTCAAATGCACGAATTAAATGTCTTTGGGGATATGCCATCCGTCTGTCTTTTGTTTTTTCCTAATTGTCATTAATAAAGCGATATGACATTTCATTTGGTAAACAAATTGTCTGAAAATAGATATTTGTCATTAGTGGTGGATTAAAGGCATTGGCTAACATTGTTATGATTTTAAAAAAATCTCATTTTGTTACTTAAAAATGGGATAAACATTAGGGTTATAGTGTAAAAATACCTGTATGAAAGTTTCAGAGCATAATATCCACGGGAAGTATTTTTAAATATTAGAAATGTGAACCAATGTTTGAAAAATATACGAGGGTCGGTTGCATAGACCCAGCGTAAGGAGTGCGCATGCGCACATGACTCAACGGACCGCACTGTGTGTATCACGCGGCGGAAGGCAAGTAACGGTATTTTTTGAATTCGCGCAAACGGTCCTCTTAGTTCAGTGTCTCTCGAGACGAAAGCTAATAAAATCACGGTTTGCGTCTAACTCACAGCTTTTCCTTCCAAATTATGGTTGGTTTCAGGGTTTTTGAGTATAAATACAAGTAATCATACACATGTTTCATCTTAGTTTGAGAATTTTTTAAATCAGCTGCTCACAAAGTTAGCCAATGCCTTTAATTCATGACAGGTATAATCATGGTAATCTTTCAAACGATGTATGATCGTTGTTATGCATATATAAGAGAGCTTACATTATACATTTCAATTAAAGTCAACAAGAAATGGCAAGAATGACATGTTTTTATCGAAGATGCTCGAGGGGATGTGATGTTCTGAAAACTGGACAGGCGAAATTAATGACATTTTTATCAGGCCCTAGATCGGGCAGTTTGAATTCGATGGGGGAAAAAAAATACCTTCTCCACAAATTCAAAATGTCATGCAGTACAACTGCAACTGCAAGACAAAGTCACAATGATAAAGACATTTAATATGTATGTATTTTTCGCAGTACTATTATTTTTTTCCAATGCGTATAGAGCTAGAGAGAACTGCGTTTACCTCCTTTTCTATTTTCAACTATTATAAGAGCTAATTGGAAGAAGCAAAACACAGTGAAATTCATGACGCGGCGCAACCGATCCCTTATCATTTCTAATATGTCTAAGTTGTGATAAAATGTCGTTGTGTTGCAGCTCGCCACCGATCCCTTATCATTTCTAACATGCCTAAGTTGTGATAAAATGTTGTGTTGCAGCTCGCAATCAAAATTTGTCACGATTAATTTGTCTATCCGCAACTGAAGACTGCCCTGGAAAAGTTGAATTTGCAGTAATTGGGCACAATAAGGTTAAGCTCTCGTACTGTGAACTTTACAGTGAACTTTTCACGGCGGCTCAGAACAACTGATATTGGTATCAGTAGGTCATATACAAACTGTGAATAGAAGATTGATACTGAGGCCCCGGATTAAGATTCTAAATCAAGTTTTAAGCTTGACAAGAGCCAGAGATTAATACTAGGAATAAACCTCATTGTCCATTAGCAGAACGAGTAACAAAAAAAATTATGAAAAGTGATTAGTCTGATCAACTTAACAATGATTGTAATTATTTTGCATGTAGATTTCGTTACTACAAAATAAACAAATTTTCAAATCTTCGAAGAAAACTTACGAATAGATACACTTTATCAACTGTCTGACACTGAAATACACAAATTCATTATCGATTTTGAATGCGTGTTTTTCCTCTCGAAAGCTGACATGCGCGAACTAATAAAAACAAAAAGGGTTTTAAACTGATGAACAGTTGTCAGTTTAAATTCGGAATAGAACAATGATAACGGAAAGGACTTTTTAAAAAAATATAGTAATATTTTTTATATATAATATAAAATTATTTATATACTTGGATGAAAGTAGAGGGTGTCCAGCGAAAACGTAAGTTGATTTTTAAGCAATATTCTCCTTCTCACGTTTCATCAGAAACGTGATCATGGTGATTGGATGAATTCGGAATCATTGCCTCATGTATCATTGAGCATTACTATCCATTTCTAGTTCAGTGCCTTAGTACACAGACTCTATGTTCTAGATCGAAGTTCCCGTCAAAGATTACCTTATCATAGTTTGATCTATTTTCAGAATATTTTCACTTTACAACACTCAGCTTTCACATATTATCTGAGGTAATGCGAGGCAAACACAATAGATTCATGAAAAATGCCTTTAATACTAAGAGTTCCTTCCTCGACCTGAAAGTTGTGGTTGCCTGGACAGTTTGCTGATATTCCATAGGGCCAAAGATGTAAAATGAGTGAAAGTAAATGAGTATGGTAATAATTGTTCCGTGATCCGAAATACAAGGTGTTTGGAATTTGAATGCAGTTGGAGAAGCTGAGAAAATAAATGGCACAAAGAGGACCCAAAAGGTACCGATGATATTGAGCCTGTCTGTCAGCAGATGGAGGAAAGAGGATTGAGATACCCTTCTCCATTACCAAATTATACATCCATCGTGATCTTAACAAGGTGTTTTTAAAGGATATTGAAAGCGACATTTGAAAACAGATACGGTTACTTCTCTAAAGCTTTCTAACCATCCATCTTAAATCTCTCGATCTCTATGAAGATCGTGTATCTCTTCGCCTTCTTCAACCTTACCACAGTTTCTTTGCAAGGCACACAGTGTCGTGTTTACTCAAAACGTTACGACGGATCACGTGTGGTCGGTGTTTACTGACTTGGACAGTTAAAGTATATTTCTGGACCGAAACAAATATGTTTTTAGCTCGAGAACACTCTCGAAACCTCTTCCGAGCCTCAACTCTTACTTACCCAAACTAAATGTTCCTAAAAAGCTCCGCATCTCTGCTTGCATCATTAACTCATGTGTTTAGAATCCCAAACTTTGGAGAAAGTTTTTTTGAGAATTCTTATGATCATAGTGATGTGTGACAAAGTTGTTCGAGGATGAAGAGTCTGGATGGACACCACAGGGGAGCGTTTCATGAAGTGTCTCGTCAGTGATTTTACTAACAACTGGCATAAGCTACTGAAATTCTTGCATCTGATTGGCTGAGGGTAAATTTGTTCAGTAAAAATCACCGACAAGATACTTTGTGAAACGCTCCCCAGGTCTGCGAAGTCGAAGGCACAGGGAACTGAAGGGAGGCAATAGACACCATGGTTGCATAGGGAGATGCTCTAGGATACATACACCCTAAACATGCTTCTTTATATAATTTACCAAATGTGGCTCGTTAAGAATAAATACAAGAACCTTTTTTTGCTTGTCATAAATCACCCCTAGGTGACGTCGCGTCTGCATATAACGCTGTTTTGCTGCTTGATACTTGCACTCTAAGATGCCCTTGACCATGCGGTCGAGACAATCGCTATGGTCTCTTTTCATTTGAATTAAGTGAATTATTCACCATTATTTAGTAGCAAGAGCCAGAGCCTCAAGGTTGCATAACAATTGTCGTTCAACAATTCACCACATTAGAATATTCCTTGGAGGCAAACCACAGTATTTGGTCAATATCATTGATTTAGTGGAAATGTATTCCCTATTGTATATCTATTATTAAAGCCTTGTCTACACACGATGCGGTAATCCGCTTCAAGAAACACAAAATTTTCATATGTATTGCCTGGTAGAGTATGGATATAGTATGGGCTTGGCGGGTTAAGGAACAGAACCGCGGAGCCATTTCAGCTGACACGAATAAGTTTCTCTAAGCAAAGTGACGCCACTTTACTCCATTTACAACGAAGGTGACAACAAAGATAGATCATAGATTATCGAATACTGCCTATTAATACATGTTATAACAAACCTTACTTAAAGTAGCATAGTGCATTGATAACTGTATATACAATGACAGCTTCTTTTTTATTTCTTTAAAAACATAATTCAGTCAATATTGGCGACCTTTATAATATATAATAAGAAACCGTATTTCTTCTTCATATTGGCAATAGCAGTATTTTTCTTTACTGCTGCATTGTTCTCATGAAAAGTAATGTATCTGAAATAAGTGTGTAGGCCTATCGACGGAAAGTATGACATGTATGAGATGTTAAAAAGTTGCGAGTTCGCAACAGTGCTCTTGAACTTTCCATTGCCAATTTAATGATTTTTGCGGTGATTTTGTTTCCTAGAAGAAAAAAAAACCCCAGCATCAATCGACAAAAACTGATGGAACCAAGACATGCAAGATGGACACGGTATGCATGGTATGTGTAGAACCTTTTGCTCTTTCTGCTCAAGTATTTGGTATGAGTTTTAGGTCTCTATATCAAAGGTTATTGGGACAAACCAAATTATAAGGACCCTCTTGTCACGGAAGGATTAGCGAATGCCAGGATACTTGCGTCAACACTCCATGTTGTAAGGTGTACCTTCATTGGAGAATGTCGGTATTCGTTATCAATAAGGGTTAGACAATTATGAGGCCTTCAGTGCAGGGTGTTTCATAAACATGATAAAGCTGTAGGTAAAGTTTAAACGCATAACTTTGAAGGGCGACTAAACTATGAACGGCCATGTGGAATGCCAAAAAGTTTTTCCTTTTGGTTTTAACAGGTTAAGTGGCTGTATTTATCATAATCTCAATTGAATAGTTGGCAAATTGAAAAACTATACTTCAAATTAAAATTGTTTTGTTGATAATGATAATGATAATCTACATAAGATTTCAACTTTAGCTTATGCGATGAAAAAAATGATATTACTGAGAATCCTATTTTGCTTTCCATAATTTAAGTCATTCTTAAAGTCATGCATAACTTTGCGCACAGCTTTGTGAAACACCCCCAGATCACGTATTTCACGGATAACGATATCGACATTATTGATTAAAGGTTAACTATAGCGGGATGATATTACAACATATGTGGGCAGCCCGGCAGCACGTGAACAAGACTGGCCCAGGACAGGAAGGCTTGGAGAAATCATGGAGAGGGCTACATCCAGCAGTGGACATGGCGGATGAACTTAGCCTGGTGAGCTGAGGTGAGTTGAGAATGTTAACAACATGAGTATGCAGCTGGATGTGAAGAGTACTTTTAATGAAAAAATCGTGTTGTCGTTATTGTTAATGGTGAGGTCCGACCAGCCATTAAAGTTCAAAAGTTGTTGTTGTTGTTCAAACGCAGACGATTCATGAATCACACTGCCAGACCGACTCGATACCGATTCTTAATAGATCGATCCCTGGCCATTCGAGGTATTAAATGTAGGCCTAATGTTATGTTTGGTCTTTTTTTGGTAGGTATTCTTGGTGTGACAGGGGTATTGTGTAGCCTGCGTGTACTGGCTTGAAGAGCACATTAGGAAAAGCAAGGTACATCAAAGAGAACAATCAATCACCCTCCAGGTTCCACTTACTCAAACAGGAAACACTCACCAAGTGCTGACAGTTCAATCTTTGTCCAGGAGAAGCGTCAGAAGGAAAGACAGAGAGCATTTTTAACCCACCAACGTTACCTTTCATTTCTGCTCTAAGTGGAATTGGACAAATCAAAGACGATCGCAGAATTATTGAGACTTAATGATACTGTGCGAAACACAATTTGGAAATTGTACATTCTTAAAATCAAACCATTGTCCATTTGAAGCATACAGAAGCATGGAAATACCATTCTACTGGCAACATGAGAAGTTGTTTCATCTTAAGTCGACTTAATATCCTTATCTTGTCGACATGGAAATATATCTTATCCTTATATGACGACTTACAAACTCTTATAATTTAACTGGGCGAAATGAATCATCTTGTCAAGTTGACCTCCCAAAAGGTACATGCCATCATGATGACAATAATTATCTTGCCAAGTAGATTTCCCCAAAAGTATAATTATGTTTTCATAGCCACATAAGTTATCCTGCCAAGTTGACTTCACGAAAACTTCAATACCGTCACGGTGACATGAACTTTTTGAAGATAATTCATTTCGCCATGTTGACTTATTTATATTTATTTGTTTATCTTGAGTCTTGATTACCCAAGGTGGCTTAATCAGTGGTTAAAACAATGTTTTTTCATGAAGGCCCTACACATTAACAAATAACACATCGTAAAACAAGGTACAAACATAACAAACAAAATATTTCAACAAAACACTTATCCTGCTTATATTGGTTGATAAGTCGACATGGTAAGGTGAATATCTTTACGTGTCTGTTTATGATATCAAATCGACTTGACAAGATTTGATATCTCTTTGCTTCCGTAGAAACAGGTGATTCCTATATTGAATCTATAGACCAATTTCACCTCCGGTTTATGTATTTGGCCCTCTATCGGCGACGCCATTGCTGCGGTGGGCAAGCGTGCTGACCGCGATTGGCTCTGTGTACAAAATGAATGTAAGATATGAGATATGCCCCGATATTGTTCCATTTACTTTATTCTAGATCAATAAAATAAAGCATAGATACATGGGTAGATGAGGTAAGACAATGGTCATATCTGACGGATGAAGGTATGATGTATTTTTGTACTTTCGATGGTTTTTCAACTTAGTTATGTCAGTAAAAGTTCGATTGCAGCATAGAAGCCGTAGTAAACGGGAGCCCTAAATCTTACCCTGTTTACAAAGTCATGTTTTCACTCATTAAATTTTACGCCAAAGTACATAATGATAATGTTTCTTGACTTCAAAGTCCTTTCTGTTGATGTTTTTACCCACTGGCGACAAATTCCTTCACATTGCTTACAGAAACCTGTGTAGGGAGTACGGCTTCTCACACAAACAGGCTTCATGAGTCAAAAGCGAGTGAATTTTGCACTCAGTTAGCTTCCAATTTTTAAACTTTCTCTAATTCTTGTGGCATTTGAGCACCGCACAGCTGCGACCTGAACTTCCCTGATAATTTCTCATTGCAAATATTAAAATAAATCTGCATATACTGGTCAAAATAGACAAAAAATCGAACGAATGTACATAACGCGCTATTGACTTGTGCACTATAAAAGTTGGAGCGCCCACCGCAGTATGTCGAACTGTGTCGAACAGTCTGCTGCCCTCTTGCTTTGTGAAATTGGTCTATAGGGGAAAATGAGGATTTAGTCGTCAACGAGTAAACATTTGTCATGTTTGTTAATCTTTAAAGAGAGTAACAAATTCTAAAATAACTCTGTGATTGGATTAATTCGAATATTACTCAAAGAACATGAAAATACATTTACGTTAACCACACAACTTCGCAATGCACTTCGAACGAGTAAACTTCTTTTTAGAAAGAACTGTCGCTTAGAATCATGAAATAATAGGTATAGCATTACTATTTTTTAACCTTTAGCCATGTTAGCCATAAACCAATGCACTCCTCTCTCTTAGCATAAGGCATTAGAGTTGCCACCATCGATTTTCAGGGGGTTTCTTAGTGTATGAGTGCTCAATGCGTGATCAATTTGGTTGCCAAGGCAATCAAATCTAAGATGTATGAGCTTATCAATGTTGAATTCCGTGATGTGTGAGAGCACATTGATCAGGTAAATAAACAAGAACGGACCAAAAAGAATGGAGACGTCACCGTCTTTCACATAAGATTTCCGTCATCACAATGTAGCAATGACAAAGAGAGGATCGGAGAGACAGCAAGAGAGAAGAGAGAGAGAGAGAGAGAGAGAGACGTAATGAAAAATGAGAGGTAAAATGGGATTTATAATAATTCATACATATTTTATATTTCTTAAAATTAATAGATGAACACAGGAAGATATTTGAAAAGAGCCCCAGAAAGATAGAGGAATAGAGATACAGGAAGATAAAGAAAGAGCATAAGGGAGAGAGAGTGAGAGAGAGAGGGGGGGGGGGCGAAAGAGGTGTATGGGGATAGAATCTCTACAAGTCGTTTTTATATGAAATGTCGCAGCGAGAGAAATAGCAAAAGGACGCTCTACAGAGCACCGCACAACAGAAACACGAGAAAGCATATTTCCAGCTTTGTTCATTAGGTTACATCCATCATTTGCAAAATATGTTGCGGGAAATAAGGGCTATGGCGAGAAACTGACGGAATACCTCAATTCCAGAAGAGGCAATCTCCAAACACTCAATCAAAAATGGTACAATTACCCCTCTAGCTACGTCATGTGCCAAAAGTTATGTCAGAATATAGTAAGACAATTATTCCTTCGTCATAACTCTTCTTCTTCTTCTTCTTCTTCTTCTTCTTCTTCTTCTTCTTCTTCTTCTTCTTCTTCTTCGTCTACATCTTCTTCTTTTACGATGAAGCTACATGTGGAGAAGGACCCGGTGCATACTGAAATGTCAGGAAGGAAGATGACAAGAAGAGCCAGAGATCTATAATTGCTTCCCTTGAGTTCAACCGACGCAATTACTGTATGATCGGTGAGGAACTTATGAAAGCTTAAATGATTGCCCCAACGGTCAATACCCCCGTATGCATTCCGGTTATGAATTACAGTTAAGGTGGTTCTATATAGAATCGAGAATCTTTATCATGATTATACTGTATATTGGGTTCAGCGTTATGGATTCTGCTTAAATCAAATCCATATTACTTATCCCACAATTCAAATAAGAATATTCGTGCTAATGTACTGATTTTCAAAGAGTGATCAGGCATCGATATATTTAATGCAGATGGCTTTATTTCTGACGAATTCTTATAGAATGGTTCTTTAAAAGGATATTGACCAAAATTTAAAGCCTATGTTCAGTATATGGAAGCAAACGTGTAATGTTGTTTTTTGAAAGGAGCTTGCAAAATATCAGCTCCTTTTGATAAAGATTCAATCGCCAGTAAAAATCTTTATGATAGCACATAAAAAAAATCACAAGAGGAATAGCAAACACAAAATTTCTTGAACAAGTTTCTGTTGCATTCATTGTTGTCACATGGTAATGTCTGAAATTATTTTCTTGTGTCGTCCCTTCCAGAGTAGCGTAGAGTTTCAACAAGTTTAATAAGATCTGAGTGAAGAAGTCATATTTGGAAAGCAGAGATTATTACAAAGGGAATAGGAAATAAAAAATGGTATCAACCCTGATCAACGTGATCAATGTTAAAGGCACTGGCTAACTTTGTGAGCAGCTGATTTAAAACAATTCTCAAACTGAGATGAAACTTGTTTATGAGTACTTGTATTTGTACTCAGAAACCCTGTAACCAACCATAATTTGAAATGAAAAACTGTTAATAAGACGCAAACGCCGATTTGATTAGTTTTGGTCTCATGAGACAAATAACTAGAGGAGCATTTTCAACCAGTTAAAAAAAACAACACACACACACAGTTGGCTGCACCTCTCTCCCTGTACTATACATGATTTGCATACACACATACACTGTTCATGTGAACTCTGTGCACATGCACGCTCCTTATGTCCAGTCTGCGCAACCGACCATTATATTTTCTTCAAACATTGGTTTACATTTTTAATATTTAAAGATACTTTCCGTTGATATTATACTTTGAAACTTTCAGACTAGTATTTTTAACCCATAACTCATGTGTTTATACCATTGTCAAGTAGCAAAATGAGATTCGTTTTTAAATTCTCACAATGTTAGCCTTTTACTTTAACTTTTGCCGAACACCTAATCGCTGTGAGATACATTCGGTCCCCAACCATCAAAACATACGGATCAATCTAGGCTTGCAACTAAGCCTACTGGGCCAAGCTAGCAAATATGTTGTCGTGTGTAACAAAATTACTTTCTAATTAGTTTGCCGATGGGATTTCAGTCGGGTTTGTTTTACCTAATTACCTCCGGATTGGCGTTGGAGAGAAACATTAAGCTTTCAATGAAAGAGGAAATATGTGGATTCTGAGGTATCCTTTTGGATTTATGTGCGAGTATTCCATCAAGCGCGATGCCAACATGCCGCGTTTGCCTGTTTGAACTTGAAGTAAGGGAAAGTTGAGGGCATTTTCATAGATTCCGTTAGATAAGCCCAAAATTAATGTGTGCTCCGTCGGGACATGCAGGTTGGCTTTAGTCGGCTGTAGCGCCTTCTACACAATTAACTCCAGAGAAGCATTTGTTGTGACAATTGCTACAGGAAAATCAGTGCTCCCTATGACTGTGGTGCTCATAAGGAGGAGGGTTGATCTGGAAATGGATTGGGGAACAACTACTACCGGACGACCACCTCTAATTCAGTTACCACCAAGATAGCTGTGGGAGGGTATAGGTGTCCGAGGAGTAGTTGTCCGAAGGATATTGTCCTCCGCATAGTTCCTTCGGGGTTTTGTTCTATAGGTAGTTATTTGGGGATAACTGTCCCAGGTAAGTGTCCTATGATAGTCGTCCCCTGTGGAAGTCAACCGTGGTAGCCTAACGAAAATGATAGTGCACGATGTACTGGACCTGGTAGACGAAAGTACCTTTACCATCCATAACTTCATATCTACGATAGATAAGATAAATAATGGGCAATGCCAACTGTGTTTGTTATGATATCCAAAGACTTCGCATCCCAACATCCGCGGGTTAGTGGTTCTCAGATCCCTATACAGTTGAATCATAATGGTTGAGCGTAGATTTACGTACTGGGGGGGGGGGGGGGGGGTGTAGGGTGCTGCATCCCCCCCCAAAACACACACACACACACACACACACACACACACAAACTTTAATTGACCTATTATTAAGGTCAATAAGGTCATATTCGAGCAGCTTCCACCTGTAATTCGGGCTCACCATGGAGGTGTATTTGTATTTTCACACTTTTTAACCTTGCATTTACAGATTTTGATATAACATTGGCACTGTTATACGATACCCACCTCTACAATTACCCTAATCACTAATACCGACGCTTTCATACTAGTACCTTGTTGACACCTCAGGCGCTTTTGGCGACGTATGCTCTCCGTCCGCCCGCCCCTCCCCCTCCTCGTATTCTTCTGTCGAAAGCTTCAGACATTTCAGTTCTTGTACCAGAGAACGGGGCAGATTATGTTATTGCAACTGTCAACGTATTTTCACTTGAGCCGCTACTATAGGCTTAAAGATGACGTTCCCACTCGATCATGCAGTTAATCATGCAGCAAAGTTGATTTGGACACAAAGCGGTTTAAACCAGGGCACGAGGAAGAAGGACAGGCCTGTGCGTCGCATGTACCAGAGTTCTCTAGCTTGGTGCTGAGTTTGGTGTTCCGTGTGAGGTGCCTCAAGGTCTTGTGATGAACAGAATGCAGTGTGAAGAGGCCTTTAAGTGAATACCGTTAGCGGGTTGGATGTAACAATCTGTATCTATGAATAATGCATTGGACATGGAACGGCAGGTAAGATTATCGTCCACCCCATGCATTCTTCATGATCTTGTTTTCCAGAAACTGTCTCCTGGCACCTCTACGTTAATACAACTTTATTCCCGTCCATTCCTTCCTTCCTTAAATGAATATTTCCCCGAGCTCTCTAATGCCTTGCGAGGTCTTTATCGGTCTATGCTCAAGAGGCATTTTCATTCATTTTTATCTCTAATAGCCGAGACATGTATTGCGCGCCAATCTACTTATATCAATAAATCAAATTATGAACCTAAGGAAAGAGTTGTAAGATGAAGAGGGGTGTTGATAATGAAAGAGAGACATTGAGACAAAGATACATATGGGGGAAGAAAAGATGGCAGATTAATCAAACACGTACAATTTTATACGATGCAGAATTACCGGCGTATCTGTTCTAAATTAATCTGATAATTAGAAACGGTCCAGAATTTGACCGAGACATTTTGCAGACCATTTTGATGCAAATAGTTCAGGGATGAAACTTTTGTTTTAATAAAGACAAGTGGTCTGCATACACAAAGGTATACGAGCTTTGGCTGTATTGTCTTTGTCTTCTCTTATCATCTCCTATCGACTAATTGATTGATTCATCAATCTATTTACATTTATATTTTTTTGTTATGATGATGAAGATTATTGTTATTATCATCATAATCATTATCATTGTTGTTGTTATTTTTATTATTATTATTGTTATTATTATTATTATTATTATTATTATTATTATTATCATTATCATCATCATTATCATTAATTTTATTATCATAATTATCATTATTATTATAGTTGTTATCATCATTATCAGTAGTATTTTTTTTATCACTATATCATCATGACCATCATCATCACCTTCTATGTCTATCGCTAACTTTTGTAATGATAGGCGAAGGCGAAGAAAGAACGATATTCAGCATGTCTAAAGCTTTTAGTTTGGCGGCTTGAGTTTTTATGAAGTCTGCAAAAGTAGTTAGTAACTAATCTATAGACAGACAAAATACCACAGTAGCAAGAGGTTAGACTACCTGCCGAAAAAACGATGCAAAGAAGACAGGAGAGCTTCATCTATATTGGATTACTGATACATTAAGGAGGGAAAACCCCTGCTGGATTTAAAAGCTTCAGGGTTCGTGCTTTGCTTCGCCTGGTAAACCAGTAGATTGAGCAAGTGCCATTATCTAGCTGCAGAACATGGAAAGCAATGAACGAAGAGACAAAATCCAATGTTCAAGGATTCGATTCTTGCGTTGGAGAGAAGCATCCGCCGTTGAGAACGTGCCGCCTTCCTTGGTTACTGGGAAGCTACTTCGAGGTGGAGCTAAACTGCTCCAAAGCGGACATTAACCCCCATCGTCATGATCGTGTCCAGTCCATGCAATAACACCAAGGTCAGTGTATATGTATAGTGCTTCTATCAGGAGATACTGCATAATACTTGTTTTGAGGCGACATTCTTACCGCATCCAACTGTTCTTCCCAGCAGACATTCCATGAGTCATAAAACATCATGCGAGTCAATAAAACGTTTCTGCAAAATATTGTACACTGTTAGAACAGTTGTTTAAAAATCACTGCGTTGTTTAAAATATGAACCAACATGACAAACTGTTGTTGTTTTTTAAAGTTTGTGTGTAAAACATAAGGGGACTTTTAAAAACAACTGTTGGTAGGTTCATATTTAGAACAACCCAATGAGATTGGAAAAACTGTTCAAACAGTCAAAATATGAGCAGTGATGAGTACCACACTTGTCCCCTAACTAATTTTTGTCTGCCCTCTCTCTCTTTCTATACTTTCTTTTTTATCTCATTTCCCTAAAAATCTTTCCTGATAATCATCTGATCATTGTCATTGTCGTCCTTCTGTCGCCAAAGTAATACATGCACAAACACGTACAATTAGTGTTTGATAGAGCACACCGTGCCACAAATGAAAATAAATTCGCTTTTCAGAATTTAAAACGATAGGTTGTTCATTTCCTTTGCCTTTCAGGTTTGAGCTAAACCATAAAACACGTTGACCCGTCTCTAAAAAACATCCAAATAATAAGTGAGCATAAAACTGAGGTTGCTCGTCACACTATGAACATGGCGGACAAAGAAAGCGGACAAAATAAACAACCTCTCATTCTACCCTTCACAATGGTTCTGGTAGTCAAAAGAACATCCCTTCACAGCTATTATGTTTAATCCTGTAGTTCCAGGTGAATATGCATGTGACACCTGCTCCACATATTTTAGACAATAGCTGTGAAGGGATGTTCTTTTGACTACCAGAACCATTGTGAAGGGTAGAATGAGGGGTTGTTTATTTTGTCCGCTTTCTTTGTCCGTCATGTTCATAGTGTCATAAGCATCCTGTGCATTGTTCTAGTATAGTCTCTGGCTCATGCATAAACCAATGAAGAATACGCTTCGATCTTTAAAAGGAGAAATAATTGACAAACTGTGTGTCCAAGGAGACAACCTCATCACATAATATCGAATGCCATTGACATTTCTTAATTTTGGAAAATGTTACGGTTTCATTTCAGTATGTTGAGTAGACATGGTAAATGAGGTATTCTGCAGCTATCAACCACAATATATTTACTTGACATGATACATTCCCGAACTGTATACAGTAGCTTGGGGAGGTTTCAAATAAAATTCTCTAATATTTTATCGATGACAGAGTATTTCCAAATATCTTTAGAGTTGCATATTTAGGAGATCAAAGTAACGAGGGAATAAGTCAACCTTCTCATCAAAATTGGTTTCCGCATCCCTAAGCGTTTCCATGGTGACAAGTTCAGTGGACCGTCTCCATGCATATCAAATGAATCCTCTCACCTTATTCTTTCATACTTCCATATGCATATCTGCGTCTCTATCTAAGGGTCTTCCATGCTCAAGATAAATATCCCCGTCTCTTATCCACTGTTTATCAACTTTGATTGATTACTTCAATCCTGTCTGTGACAATAGTTACTCTGCATCAATTGATACGTCATCAAGATATATTTAACAGAGACATTATGGAAATGTGGTGTTTTCCCACCGGTTATGGTTGACTGAGGCTTTGCCATCAGGTCTCCAATTTTCATTAGGCGATTGTGGCTGGGCCTGATGGCAAAAACAAGGTCATCATTGTCATAATTATATATTAAAATCCAATCGTGCGACGTAGAATTGAAATTACACCAAGCTGCCGGCATTATTCAATGCCGGTAGAGTTTGAAATTAATCCCGATATCGTGAATTAGTATCCATACGTCGTTGATTATGTCAAAGAATTATGTCTGCCTTTTTAGCAAGTGTTTATGAATTTTTGGAGGTTAGAAGTAATGAGAATTATACGATAGCTTATTCAGTGTGCTTGTTAGACATGCTGAAAACAAAAAGAAAACGGCTCTGCTAACCTTTTCGGCTATAGACTCTTAGTTACGGAAATTATTCTTTCATCGCACTCATTTTTCTATCCGTTTTCTTTATTTTTTTATTTTTTTTTATTTCGTTTTATCAATACAGGGTTTCCGATTCTGTAGGGCCTGTACTAAAATATCGAGTTCTCTCGTCTTTATATATTTTGTTCATACATCTAGAATGATAAAACATAAAACAGCTTTGTATGGGGGGGGGGGATAGAATCAATTGATAAACCCTATTACGTGTTGCGTTGGGTTTGACAAGATTTTCTACTCCCTTAGAATAATATTTGCCTTGCAATCGGGCCTTGGGGAACGGAGCCCAGCCGTGCAGAAAATGTCCCCCGATCCCACAGAGAAGCAGAGGCGTTCTCCCGGTTAACAGCACCGCGGTCTGGGCTGAATTCGTAATGACAGAAACTTATTACCCCATCCAAGATGATTTTATCGTCTTCCAAGCCGCATCGCAGAGCATTTAGAGAAGATATGACAACATGAGATGACATTATAAGTACGCATATGCATGTTATTGCATTTTTTTTTAGACGTATCTATGCTTAAGGGCTTCTTGTCCAAGAAAAGTAAATGTATCTCACAAGCTTCAAATAGTATTGGGGATATTTAGACATGAGACATATTTGTTATCAACTGGCGTATTCATGTAACAGTCTAGATGATTAATATTATATCGTTATATTCATATTGTTTCACTTCTCCTGCCCCGATGTAAACAAAATAATACTCATGTAGTAACAAATACCAATGCAGTTTCAAAACACCAAAAAGATGCTTAACGTATGAACAATAATTCCCCCCCCCCGAAAAACCCCCCACAATACTACCAAACGTATATAGAATGTAAACAGCATTTGTTCATACATGTCGTAAAGTGTTTCAGTCTACACTCTTTTCAACAAATTAATGCTCACTATAATTTTTTTTAAAGACTTAAACCAGAGACAACTCCCAAAATCGATTAAGAATCTTAATCTAATAGATTTAGAAATCAATCAGATTGATTGATTTTTTATTTCTAAAATTAACAAATGAGATCAATTTCATTTGTTAATTTTTGGAGTTGTCCCCGATAACAATCGACCTAGATTAGTTTCTAATCTTTAAAAAAACCCTTAGATTCAATTCAAGTTTAATTTTATAGCCTAAGGTTAATATGGTTAATGCATATATCACAGAGATTCCTCTATTTTCTATTTGCTTTACATTGTAAATTTGGTTGATATGGAAATGAAAAATAAATTAATTAATCAATCAATCAATCAAACATATCCTTTTGCATTTAGAAATGGCAATTGTCTGAAATACTGCAGCTTTTATGTTACAGTAGTTTAAATTCGGAACATGTTTTAAAAAAATATTAAAGTTACTGGTGGTTTTCTGAGCCTGTTCATTCACATAATAAATCATTTCATTTGACATTATTTTCAACCAACAATGCAACAAAATAATTTTAAAGAATTGTAAACATGCGTCGTAAGCAATGAATTAATAGCGCAGCAGACGACAGTTTGGAAAGCGTTCGAAAGCGCGGGAAACTTGTTTTGGGGATCAAAATGACTCAGAATATAAAATACGGCGCCACACGACAGGATTTTTGGCGCTTCAACATGATAAATACAAGTTGTGTGAGCCAACAACTTACCCAGTCCTCTCATGACGTGAGAAACAATAGATCCTGCGCGCGATTTGACTGTTGGTAATGCTTTTAAATCCATATGGCTGGATAATTCCTGCAACTAAACTTCCTTCAACGAGAGAGCACATTGTAAATAACAGGTAGCCTTAATAACAACGTAGCGAACGTGCGATGCATGATTGAGAGATGGGGAAGCAGATGACGATTGCGAGGGTACTACGTGCGCACGCCACGCCGATTGTACATTATACGCGAATGGGTACAGTATACCACCGACGAACGCTGCATTGGACAGTATGCTTGGCATATAAATAGACAACTTTCGGACCTAGAGGCGGCGCCTGGTTATGAGCTTCGTATTTGGGTGTCAAGTCGCATACCTGGGAAAAGTGTACACCAATCAAATTCTGCACAGACAACTTAACTTGTCCAGTATATGGACACCGGATACCTATCTCTCTCGATTAAGGAAGAGTCAAGACTTGAGAGAAGTCAAAATTTGGTTAGCATGTTCGATAATTGGTACATCATTACTTTCCACCTTATCTGTCGTATCTGCTTCTTCCTCTAAGCATTTATCTGTATTCATCAGTACCCCCCTCCTCTCTCTCTCTCTCTCTCTCTCTCTCTCTCTCTCTCTCTCCTACTTCGTTTTCTGCTAAAAATCACAACCCCTTTTAAACAAAAATTCTTCATTGCTTCTTTAATAATTCATCACAATGTAGCTGTCACTTACATTCCTTTAGTATCTTTAATTCTCTCCCTTCCTTTCTCTCTCTCTCTCTCTTTACCCTCCTTCTCTCTATCTCTCTTCTTCTATTTTTATCTTTATCTATTCCTTTTTTCTTTCTTTCTCTCTTCATTCTCTCTTGATTATACGCTTCCTCGTGCAACATCTCCCACCATCTTGCGCCCCATTGTCAACGGTTCAGGCGAAATCAATAACCAGCGTGATATACGCCAAGGGATACCGAAATATTACCGGGAAATTGAATTTAGCTACAGTATAGACAAATACACAGGTTACAATTGAGTAGGAGGGTATGAACATCCGGTTCACATATACGCAATTGATCCTCCTTCGTACGCTCTCTCTCATCCTCCTCCTCCTCCTCCTCCTCCTTTCCTCTTCTTTCAATCCATCCCTCTTTTTCTTTTTGCTCTCAAGTTCACTCCCTGCGTCTCACCCTCAGACTCGTAAAGCTTTTTAGTAACTTTTGAAAATGTGAGCTGCATATGGTGTAAAATATGAAGCCTTGAAAAATGCACTTCATAATCATCATCATGTGCTTCAAAAAGTGAAAACATGCACGTGACCGGAAATGCCAGACTCTTTTTTACCCCATAGACTGCAGTGTTAGACAAAAGCATGCCGCTGGCAGGGTTGGTTTTGAAAATGGCGTGATTCAATGGATATATCCTGATAATAACATCTCATATCTTAAACTGTTATATTCCTGGCTGTTCATTTATCCTTCTGGATATTTTATTTATTCATACATGTGCAGACATCAAAATTCAACAATTTATTAAATCAAGCCTCCACAAAGTTAGCAAATCTTTTCATCTGTGTTTATTCACTTTCTCCCCCGTATCTGCTGCTCTTTCCCATTTTTCCTCCCGTCTCTCATGCCTCTGTACAACTCTCGATGAATCCTATCTTCTCTCCCTCTTATTTTTCTTGTTTACCTCTTTCCCACCTTCTTCTCTTTGTCATTTCCTCATTTTCTTCATTTTATTCAATGATTTTCCACGCATGGGATCTTCAGCAAAAGGCTGAGGGGTGCAGAGTCTCTACTTCTTTTCGGTCTGTGCTTCATCCCACCCCTCTTCACCTCAACTTCTCTCCATTACATTCACCTCAATCTCCAAAATCCCATTCTCTCTTTCCTGTTTCATTGTATGTGAGACCGGGTGGGGTGTACTTTGAGACCCGCTTCTTGAGTAATACTGCTGTTGATCCATTGTCAAGTCAGATACACGCGATCGTCTGATGTGAGATTATATATCTCACGAACAGTTGCTTTTGGGAAACATCTTGGTTCAGACCTTAAGGAAAAACTTGAGTATGTTCTAGTCATGTCGTTACAGTGCGAACAAAAATGTTTAAAAGCAATTGGGAAAGTTTGCTAAAGTAGCAGATAAGAATCTGTATAAACCGTGAGATTTGAAGATCATTACATTGATAAGACACCTACTCAATCTTCTTAAAAAGGCATTTGGATTGCACACAGAAAACTCACAAAATGTTCACTCTAGCTGTTTCTCGTCATATTTCGAATATGAGAGCATTTTACAAGAAACCCTCTTCAGGGGACTATCAACTGACCATGCTGACTATGATGTAGTGAGAAAGCCCACAAACCATCTTTAACTTCCTCCCAGAGCTCACGTTTCTCTTAAAGAAAAAAAAAAGGCAAGAAATATATCTCTTAACTGCTTAAATATCTTCGACCGACTGTGTTTTTCTTCGAATAGAATGGATATTATGATACAAACTAGTTTATGGAACTGACTTCAGGTGAAACTGTCGCTCCAGGTAAGATGTTCACAGGGTGAAATATCTGCTGCCAAGAAAATAGGTCTACTCTTGTTTCACTATCACTGAATCCCTCCTCATCCCCTCCATTTATCATGGCAAACACTTGCAATATCTGTCGAAAAGACTTTATCTATAAGCTTCAGATGAATTTGTAAGCCACATCAATATTCTCCTTTTTAATTTCAATGTTAAAGGCATTGGCTAACATTGTTATGATTTTAAAAAAATCTTGTTTTGTTACTTGAAAACGGGATAAACCTAAGGGTTATAGTTTAAAAATACCAGTCTGAAAGCTTCAAAGTATAATATCCACAGGAAGTATTTTTAAATATTAAAAATGTGAGCCAATGTTTGAAAAATATACGAGGGTCGGTTGCCCAGAATAGACATAAGGAGTGCGCATGCGCGTATGACTCACCTTACCGTACTGTGTGTATTGGCGTATCACGCTGCGGGAGGCACATAACGGCATTTTCAAATTCAAGCAAAGTGGTCCTCTTACTGATTGTCTCGTGAGACGAAGGATAATAAAATCGCTGTTTGCGTCTAACTTACACTTTTTCATTCCAAATTATGGTTGGTTTCAGGGTTTTTGAGTACAAATACAAGTACTCATACACATGTTAGCCAATGCCTTTAACAGGATCTTGTTAAAAAAAAACAGTATGTAATCTCGTATGAAGATGTTGTCATAAATAAATAGATAGATAAATCAATTCAAATGACAGTAAGGCAAATTATGTCGTCTGTTCGGAGCCAAAAGGACATTAACTCTAATCATTTTGTACAGACTTATGCCCTTCTGACTCAAAGAAGACGATATCTGAGACTTGGTGATTTTAAAAGCAAATAGTTATTTAGTTTCCTTGGCCATCCCCTATAAACGTATACATTGGCCAGTCTGTCTTTTCCTTTCTCTATTTTACTTTTTTTTTCTTATTTTTTCCCACCATTCACGTCCTCTGTCTCCCATCCCCTTTAGCTATGCTAGTTAATAATAGCAATAGTCGATTTGGAATATAACCTAACCATCCGTGTGACAATGTTCTGCACTCACATGAGAAGAATAAAAACATTTCTGTGAAAAAAAAATAAAAGGTCGTTAACCTGCTTCTTGAAGCAAATTGATGCATTTGAAATCACATTTTATCACAATGCGAGGAAAGAGGGTTAACATGATATAAAAGCTTTTAAGGCCTCTTGTTAGCAAATGTACCAGTTATAGGAATCTAATGGTCGAAGGCAAAGCAACTGCAGGAAAGTTGAATTGGAAAGAAAGATTGAGGGATTGGAAATATAATAGGAGATCGTGAGATTAAGAGATGGGTAGTATGTAGAGGTAAAGATAGAGAGACAGAGAGAGAGGGAGAGAGAGAGAGAGAGAAAGAATGAGAAAAGTAGGAAGGTCTATACTGCCGTCCAATGACAGAAGAAACAACTCAATTTTTGCTTCAGAATTGACTTTTCTTGATCTGGGGGATTTTTGGCATGCTGTACGTGATGATGAAAAAATGGAAGTCACGTGACCCCCAATTTCCGAAATACAGACATGTGAAAAAGAAGCAGGTCCATAGATTTCCACATAAAACAGTGAAATATTTTCATCACTTTACTCGGAAACTCATACTAGAGAGTTGCTTCATGTGGTCATTGGACGGCAGGATATAGAATGGACAACCTATGGCGAGTGTGAGCGCGTCCGTATTTGTGTATGTGGAGAGCTGGAGACTTTGATGGAGAGAGATAGATAGGAAAGAAGACTGTTGTCCAGATAGAGAGGCAGAGGTTCATCAATCTCAGCACAAGAAACAGAGAAAGTTTGGAGAGGGAGGGCAAATGAGGAGATATGGGAGAGATGAGGGAGAGATGAGAGAAACAGAGAAAGAAACAGACAGAGAGAGAGAGAGAGAGAAAAGAGAGAAAGAGACCGACAGAGAAAAACGGAGAGAAAGAGAGAGTCAGAAGGAGAGAGGTGTGAGATGGCGTGTTTTTGTATGTAGAGGACCTGGTAGGGACTGTGATGGAGAGAGATAGAAAGTAAAGAAGACTGTCGTCAAGATAGAGGGGCAGAGGTGCCGTCAATCTCAGGGTAGGAAACGGAGAAAGTTTAGAGAGGGAGGGCAAATGATGAGATATGGCAGAGATAAGGGAGAGATGAGAGAAACAGAGAAAGAAAGAGACACAGAGAGAGAGAGAAAAGAGAGAAAGAGACCGACAGAGAAAGACGGAGAGAAAGAGAGAGTCAGAAGGAGAGAGGTGTGAGATGGCGTGTTTTTGTATGTAGAGGACCTGGTAGGGACTATGATGGAGAGAGATAGATAGGAAAGAAGACTGTTGTCAAGATAGAGGGGCAGAGGTGCCGTCAATCTCAGCGTAGAAAACGGAGAAAGTTCGGAAAGGGAAGACAAATGATGAGATATGGGAGAGATGAGGGTAGAGATACCGGCGTAAATCCGTTTCGAGGAGTGGGGGGGGGGGGGATCAAAATCTTTAATATCGATATTTCTAGCTAGAATTCACACACGAGTACACACACGTTCAAACTCCCGCACCCTTACATAATTATACTCCCAGTCCTTCCAAACCTATCTCCAGTTTTAATAGCAATTCAAAAAAAGAGTTTTTACTACTATAACCGTAGTTTATGATAGATTTATAAAAAAACGATTGATTAATATATCATTTCTTCATTGACAGGTGGGGGTATTGAATATGCCACCCCCCCCCCTCTTTAGAAAGTGTGGGGGATAAATGTATCCCCATCCTCCCAGGATTTACGCCAATGGGTAGAGATGAGAGAAGTGCAAAGAAAGAAAGAGGCAGGCACAGAGAGAAAGACAGAGACAGGGATAAAGACGGAGAGAGAGAGCGAGAGAGAAAGACAGAGAGAGAGAGAGAGAGTGAGAGAGGCAGATAGAGAGAGACAGAGACAGAGATAAAGACGGAGAGAGAGAGAGGAGAAGGAAAGGAGGGGGATATTTGGACGGACGGAGATGGAGAGATTGAGGATCGGGGGTGAAGGAAGGTAAATAGCCCGAGTATCCAGCATTTCAGCCTCTCTGTTTAGCCACCGAATGGCTGGGTATTTTCTTCTTCTTCTTCTTCTTTTTTTGGAATGGGGAGTGTATATTCATGCATGTTTGGGTGCTCAATCTACTGTGTAAAATAAAGTGTACTGGCGAGCACATGTCTGCGCTGCATCTCGAAGACTGCTTTGCATTATGCAATTTATTCAATTGATATTTCATTGATTGCGTTCCACCTCACTGTCTCTTCTCTCTTAACCTCTCCACTCTCCATGCTCTAAAATGACCGTTTCCGGGGCGGAGGGAGGTTGTACCCTTTGTGGATAATAGCTGAACATTACAAACTTAATTCCTGGGCAATTATAGGGTATTTCCTCACTTTAATGTCCAACACATGACCAATAATGATTAAAGCCAATGAGTAACTGAGTTGCATGGTCCTACATGTAATCAGTGTATGTAGTATTGTATAAATATGAAGCCTTGAAAGATGCACTTCAAAAGCATCATCATGTGATTCACAAAAAAGTGAAAATATATAAGTGACCGAAAATTCCAGACCTTTTTTTTTTTTTTTTACCATATAAACTGCAGTGTCAGGTGAAAGCATACTAAGGCTGGTTTTGCAAATGGCGAAATTCAGTGATAGATATCTTGATAATAATCTTGTATTTCAAAACATTTATATTCCCGGCCGTTTATTTATCCTCCTGAGCATCTTTATACTACACAAATATCAACAATTTATTAAATCAAGCCTCCACAAAGTTACCTACGGAACCTTTAAAGTGTCATCTACCTGACGAGATGGCGAGATATTTTATCTTGCCATGTCGACTTAATAGCCTTATAATGTCGACGTGACGAGATATTTTATCTTGCTATGTCGACTTTATAGCCTTATGATGTCAACATGGCGACATAAGGTATCTTGCCAAGTCGAAATGGCTAGATACTTTATCTTGCCAAGTCGACTTATAAAAAGTTACATGTCGACATGACGAGATACGTTATCTTGCCAAGTCGACTTTTAAAAAGTTACATGTCGACATGACGAGATACGTTATCTTGCCAAGTCGACTTTTAAAAAGTTACATGTCGACATGGTGAGATACGTTATCTTACCAAGTCGACTTATAAAAAGTTATATGCCGTCATGGCGAGATACGTTATCTTGCCAAGTCGACTTATAAAAAGTTATATGTTGTCATGGCGAAATTTAACTTTTTTTTTTTAAAGTCGACATGGCAAGATAAGATATCTCGCCATCTCGTCAAGTAGATGGCACTTTAAAGCTTCCGTAGTAACCGGATCTCTGTAAGAGCATGTTATGATATTATCATTTTACTTCAGATTTTCACAGAGATCTCAGCAAACTGCTCTAAAAGGGCATTTTTTTCTTGTCTGTTGGTTCGTTGCATGTGTGTGTGTCCCTGTATTACGTACTCTTTTTCTGCATCTTAATTGGTTGCTGAGGAGTCGAGATCTCAAACAAACAAAAAAAGTTATAGGAGCAAAATAAAGATAGAAAATGAATGAGTCAATGAATAAGTAAACAAAGAAAAATGAATAAAGAAATGAATGAAGAAATGAATGAAGAAATGAATGAAGAAATGAATAAGCAAATAAATGAAATAAATCATAAAAAACACATTTTTGTCAGTCCAGATAGTTTATAGTTGTTCATTAAATGCAAGAGTAGGGAAATGAGGTATGGACCCCCCCCCCTCCTAAAAAAAACCCACACATACACACTCACACCCACACGCACACGAATTAAATGACAATAAGTCAACGAAGCCGCAGTGTGAATAATTCTGTATAATATACTGATCAGTCACGTTTGAAATATTACATACATGGTCTTATTTACTATATAATATTTTGTTTTCCCTAATAAGAAAGCAAGAACATGAATAAAATGCAATTCAAGTGTTCACACGCAGCTTTATTCATTTATTCATTTTATTATTTTCATTCATTCTTTTTAGCCGGAAACGACGAAGATTGGGGGACTTCCAGAAGGATGAGCTCATCCATGTACCCACCCACTCAGATTATGATCTATGAATAAAGATTATCATCACTGCTTTGAGAATGATACAGCTATCCTTCCACATCTGTTACAGAAAGTCTAAGGAATGAAAATGATGCATCGTTCGTAAACGCTTACAGCAAGTTATATTTTAGAGAACTCTCTAAATCAGTTACTAGCACCTTGTTAGTGAAGAGAAACCTAAGACGTAGGCTATGCATAAGTTTAGAAAAATACTGTCAGTGACTATAGACATGATAGAACATGAATTGCCGACTTGAAACGCATTATGGTTTAAGTTCATAACTATATAAAATCTCTCGTTGTTTTGATGCTTATATGAAATTACCATTAAACAAATCAGGAATTCATATTTACCTATCATTCAAATTTATTGTTATCATCATTATGATGATCATACTTTCGTTAAGAGTGCCCAAGCCAAGCACTAAGAAGAAAAGGTTCAATGCGGCGCCCTAAATGCAACACTGGCAGCACCTTTTGGGGAGCAATCTTGCACCCTACATTAAAAAGGTGCAAACATGCACCCTTTTGTACTTGTTGGCATCCGGAAAAGCCCGTCTTCACCCTTACAGGTGCAACTTTGCACCTTTAATGGTGCGGAAATGTTTGCATTCAAAAGGGTTCAAATTTGCACCTTCCCTAAAGTGTACAACTCTGCACCCTTGAGGGCAAAATGTAGCTTACTGCATCCTTAAAGGTGCCAAATGCTCCTTAGGGTGCAAAGTTGTACCCATAAAGGAGCTCAGTGTTGCATTTGAAGGGTTCAAAATTAAACCTTCTTTTTTTTTTCTTAGTGTGTAGGCACTAACTGACTAATGCTAATGTAGAATTCTCGTGAACTCCAATGACTTGTAAGAGGTACATTGCAGCTAGGATTCTCTCGGAATGAGATTCGTTGTTCTAGAAGATTGGACGAGGTTTTTGTGCAACCCAGCACGTGTTTTGTTGAAAGGCACTAAGGCCAAAATCGATGGAGGAAACACTGTGTTCTTCACCAACGCTCTTCTGTAATTACCAGTGAGGCTCAAAGCTATCTACATTATCTAAGAATAGAGAGGTAGAGAAGTCGGATGTGCAGCTTTTCTTGCCTGTTATACACATCGCCATCTTCTCTTCCTATCTGCCCCTCTCAACCTTTCCAGCTCTAATGTGCTTTCTCACTCTTTCTAATTCCATCCCTTTCCCATCCGATCCCGATTTCCCCTCATTCCCACGTATTTCTCTAAGAATTTCAGCCCATCTCTCTATCTCTCTCTCTCTCTCTCTCTCTCACACACTCTTAGAAAAATGTGCCAATATTAGAACCCTTTCTTTGGGTCCCTTATTTAGAACTCTACAGAAAGAGGTTCTAAAGGGTTCTTTATATTTCAGAGAACCCCAAAAGGTTCCTTGTACAACCGATAATGGTTCTTAAGACCCCTTTTTATTAGAACCTTTCAGAGAACCTTTTATTCCTTGAAGAACATTAAACAGGTTCCAAATGTGGGACGAGAAAAGCTTATAATCAGCACCATTTTTTTTTTTCTAAGAATGTACGCACACCACAAACATAATCGCTCTTTCTCCCTTTTTTCACGTCTTCCTCATTATATCTTTACTTCGTTAGTAACTATACTTCATCATATCTTTTTAGAACCATTCATCCAAGTCCTTTTCATATCTAATTATCATTATTATGCACATTTGTCTTGAGTTGTCTACTTGTACAGTATCTGAAATTACAATCAAACTATTTTATATTCACAGGTTTTACATAACCAATCCATTTTTTTTCTCTCTTAGTGAATTAACCTTATTAGCTCCTTATTTCTTTCCGAGAAAGCTTTCTAAAATTTCATACTCTGAGATTCTCATTACTCATTGTCACCATCCCGTGATAACATGATGAACCGATTTCCAGGAATAACCTTACATCTGACATCCTTCAACATTTGAAGAACTTGCTTCTAAAAGGCGTTATATCCAGTTTTTTAACAAAGTTGAGTTATTAATGTTCTTGCGTTATTCAGCTGGAGTAATTTGCTTTGAATGAAAATTTGAATCAAAGTTCTCAACAAATGGGCAGTCCCATGCGTTACGGACATTACACTGTTTCAACTTCAAAAGGTCATTAAGATAAAACCACTTTTTATTCAGAACTCATGTGATGGAATCATGCACAAAACAATCTTGATTATAGATTGTGAAAGTTTCAGTCCATTTCAGTACAGCATGTGGTAGTTACGGCATGTTATGTTTCGTTACGGACATTACATTACTTGTCCAACAAATGTAATGTCCGTAACGAAAACATAACATGCCGTAACTACCACAGAATTTGCTGAAATGGACTGAAACTTTCACTGCTAATTATCAAGGATTTTTTTTTAAATTTTGTTGTTGTTGTTGTGAGATTGCCCTTATCAGTCTCGCATAATAAAGTATTTTTGTCTTCATGACTTTTTGAAGTTGCAAAAATCGTCCTAAATTTAATTCCCGTAACGCTGGAACTGCCCAAATATAAAAGAGATAACGCTTTGTAATTTTAAGTTTCGATTGACATGACTTGTGTACAAACTAAGGACAAAGAAATGCATTTTCTCTAAAATTACCAAAATGGATTTAGCGCCTTTTAGAAGAAAGCTCTTCATTTTGCTAAACTCGTCACCAACTGGGATCACGAACTCATTCATCTCTCTTCTCACACACGAATAGATTGGTTCTCCAAATTGCCAATTATACAACGAGTGAGATCTAGCAAAACTTTGTATATTACCCCCGAAGGTCTTAGTTAATTGCATTGCATTACATATATATATATATATATATATATATATATATATATATATATATATATAACTGTACAAGGAGCTGTGGGAAAATTAGAAAGAAAAGATGGGAGGCGGTTGGAAAGACATTTTGGATTGAGGCATGAAAAATCCGCCCCTGCCCCCCCCCCCTCGTAGCGCCGCCCTTGCATGAAACTAAACAATGGAATGAAGTGGGGATTAAATCGTCCTGTAAAGCTGATTGTTTTTAGTTTTATGAAAACCAATCAATGCAGCATTTTCCTGCAACTGTTTTCCATGCAAGGGTCGTTTGGTCGAATTTGCAATAGTTTGAAATATCCAAATAAAATAACGAAGGCTGAATGAATAAAATAATACTGTTTTACCAATTATTCTCCGATTTTCGATAGACCGATAATCCAGTTAATAAATTAGTATCAAATATGATATTGCTTCTTCCTTTAGACTGGAAAAATGTAGAAATAAAATCAAATTTCATTTATAGATTTAATATAATTTCTATCCATGACATTTTGTATTTCTCATTATTACATACATCAAACAGATAAACCGAATGAAACTAAAATAAGTCTGGGATATTGTCCTCGTGACCTTGTACAACTTTTTCTTGTCAAAAATAAATTACAGACGTTGTTTATTCCACGCATTAATTCATGTGTCAAAAATGATCCATCGTCAAGCATAGCTGTCATATAAACTAGATTGGAATTGCAAAATTCGAAATGAGGGCAACACATTGGTGTTTTCGATTTATTTCTTCTTTCTGCACAAAACTTACCATTTCTCTAGACTCTCCTAAATGTATTTTTTAAAACTTTTACTTCGCGCCCTCATGGCCCTACATGTGTCATTAATGTAAAAAGCTGGTAGTCAACAACTCCCAATCGTCAACACGCTACCTACATTTTAAAAAATATTTCTTGCCTACATTAATTTCTTGAAACCGTTGTCGACTATTTCTTCAGGGGCATCAATTAATTTTATATTTTAGGGGGAACACTATAAAAGAAAGCGCATTCAACTTAAAGGTTTTGAGGGGCAGAAATATTTACGGGTAGGGGGGGGGGGTGGATGACATACACAAAATATTTGCTGACAAGCAAAAGAAAAGGTCATCAGCTTTTAATATAGTTTGGGAAGCACGTCCCCGTGTCTCACCACCCCCCCCCCCACACACACACACACTCCGTATTTCTTCCTTCCTTCCATTTTTTTTTTTGTTTTCTTATCTCGCCTTTGCATAATCAAATCCTGAGGAGGGGCGGTAAATATCCTCTCACTTATTTCTTTATAATAAGTTTAAAAGCGTAACATGTCACGACTATTAAAGGAATTAAGGTGGAAAGGGGCTCTCTCTCTCTCTCTTTTTAAGACGTGCAACAAGTGGTTATACGGGTTGATACATGAACATGTATATGGGTTGATACACGACTACGATTCAGTGGGCATCTTTTAGTCAGAACGCGTGCTCTAGTATTATGCATTCACAACGTATGTCTGCCTGGAGAGGGGAGGCGGTCAATTTATTTCTCTCGCTTCTTTTGTTTTGCTTGTGTGGTTTAAGAGTTGAGGTCCAGCCTATACGTGTTACCGACGAAAAGGTCGAATTTTCCGACCGAGAAAGCACGCATACCCTAGCCCCTGCCCTCTTTTTTTTCGTACCTCTGCATAATTCAAATCAGACAGCTAGGACTCAGCAATGAAGGTGCAGCCTGACAAGAATGTCGTAATAGTCTTGATCTGTGGAAGTATAGAAAGTAGCGCTGTGCATTTATTCATTTTTTTTTTGTTGAGAACATGAACAATTATGTCAGCCTACATTTAAACAAGAAAGTTTTGAATATATTTTCATTGCCAGTAGGTTCTACCCCTCTCATTTTCTCTATATCTATCTCTTCTTGTTTTATCTGCTTTTTCATTTGATTGTTTGTTGTTTGTTTGTTTTTTAACAATGATGAGGATCGTAAACCGTTTTATTTCTAGAGCATGGACATCTCTTGAATAAAATATATGAAATAATTGAACACATCACGAACAATTTCACAAAGAGAGAGACAGAGAGACAAAGAGACGGAGAGAGAGAGAGAGAGAGAGAGACCTAGGGAGACGGGGGGGGGGCAGGAATTATTCAATTGCAAAATCTTGTGCAGAATCTTCCCTCTACATTCCGTCTCTCGATCGAAAGCAACCCACACAAGGCATCCGCGGCGACATTTCATTGTTGTCGACAAATATATTTTTAAAAAAAATCATGGGTTAGTTCACGTCGCAATCAAGCTCAATCTAAGGGTGATTCTATGGGAGATAGGCTGAAATCATCCTAGATTAATGAAAAGGCTTTTAATCCTCAGAGAATACCACAACAGATGGTGGAAGTATGATGATGTACGTAATGATAGCGAATCTGGAATTGTTATGGTTATGTCTCGGATATGAGGCTCATTTTTTCCATCCAACTGAAAACAGAGGACCTCCGACGAAAAACATCATCATTTCCTAATACTTTCATATTATGTGTCTGTTGAGCGTATATAGCTATGATAGAATGACGCAAGACAACGTCAATACAAATATGATTGAAAAATAAACAGAATGTATAATGTTAATTATTTTTCTGCATTACTTCAGAATGCGTTGGTTTTATCTCTGCTTTGGTTTTATATAATCATGATAATAGTTCGGTTTTGTTGAAAGTGGGTGTTTTACGTATGGAGATGGACAATGTAGAAAAAATACATAAATTTCTTTCCAATGCTAAGAATTATCACAAGAAAGATAGCTAAGATACGCTCTCAAGCCGAGATTTGATTGTATTTAGAAAGAAGGTGCAATAGATGTAAATTGAAAGTATTGCACTCTCGACAACATTGCAGTGGCACATTTTGTTATGCTTTTCACAAAAGCTACATTCCAGTTTATAGTGATAAGGAGAACGTACACTAGCTTTCCATTCAGTCTTAAAGAAAATAACAAATCTTTAATGATTTTCATTTTCCTTCTCTTTTTCTTATCATTGCTATCAACATCATCACCATCATCATCAGAATCATTGATTTTATCAGGGTTTTTTTTTATTACTGACATTATAATTATCAGCATCTGATATCACTGAAATCGTTGTTGCTATTATTATCATTTTATTATTGTTTTAATTGTTATTATTTTTATCATTATTATTATTGTTTTTATTATTATCATTATTCTTATCATCATCATCATCATTATTTTAAACATTATCATTAGAGTCATCAGCAGTGACAGCTATTTGTTCCCTGATAGCTACCTTTAAGACGGACCATTTGAAGTTCACAACAATGTCAAGCTTTGTGTCTTTTTAATCCGAATGTGAAACACAATTTCAAATATTTGTACACTTAAAGCCTGCATTAGGAGAGAGAGAAAAAAAATTTGGAAAATAATGAAGAGATCTTCCTTGCGGTCATTATAATAATAAGCCATCAACCAGTGAATAATCTCACTACCCTCATATTTCACGGTATTCACACCGTGCTTACAGACGTTATTTATTCATCGTTATTTATTTTCAGAAGAAAAGACTCTAATGAACGCAGGTGTTTGAGCATTAATAAACGGCCTTAATCCAAGGCTTGCATCAGTTAGCGATTTGGTAATATTGCAACTGGAGTTTTAAAAAAATCAAAATGTGTAGTTATATACGGGAAACTGAAATACCATTTTTAACTTTCAGCCGGGTGGAACGACTGTGAAAAATCCCATACGAGTTCTTTCTTGTGCAGTTCTTCGTCACCATTTCCTCCTCCTCCTCCTCCTCCTCCTCCTACTCCTCCTCATTCTTCTTCTTCTTCTTCTTCTTCTTCTTCTTCTTCTTCTTCTTCTTCTTCTTCTTCTTCTTCTTCTTCTTCTTCTTCTTCTTCTTCTTCTTCTTCTTCTTCTTCTTCTTCTTCTTCTTCTTCTTCTTCTTCTTCTTCTTCTTCTTCTTCTTCTTCTTCTTTTTTTCTCTTCTCTTCTTCTACTTCTCCTTCTGTTACCTGATTACTACTACGACTACTAAGACTACTACTACTACTACTACTACTACTACTACTACTACTGCTGCTGCTGCTGCTGCTGCTGCTACTACTACTACTACTACTACTACTACTACTACTACTACTACTGCTACTACTACTACTACTACTACTACTACTACTAGTCTACTAGTCTACTACTACTACAAATACTACTGCTACTGGGTAATGATATGCAGCGCTTAGAAAGTTTGTATTAAGCGCTATATAAATGTTGCATATTATTACTACTACTACTACTGCTGCTGCTGCTGCTGCCGCTACTGCTACTACTACTACTACTACTACTACTACTACTACTACTACTACTACTACTACTACTACTACTACTACTAGTCTACTACTACTACAAATACTACTGCTACTGGGTAATGATATGCAGCGCTAAGAAACATTTGTATTAAGCGCTATATAAATGTTGCATATTACTACTACTACTACTACTACTACTACTACTACTACTACTACTGCTGCTGCTGCTGCTGCTGCTGCTGCTGCTGCTGCTACTACAATTGGTACTGCCATTACTGCTACTAGCCTCATTAATGGTTTATTTGCCTTTTTCCAGGGCCCTGTAAGTATACTTACCCCAAGTACCCATTGAATGGAACCAGAGTGAGAGGGACAATGATGAGGTAAGTAAATTATCAAAGGGTGTACGTACAGTTCAAGGCTCGAACCCAGGACCTCTTAAGACTCCAGAGCCTTCAGTAAGAAGAACGATTTTCACAACGTGATCTAAATGAGTTTACGTGAACTAGAATATTTTGCATTTGACAGCATCCCTCGTGAGAATGTGTCCTTTATCCTTATTTAATCTAAGGGTACTCATCTAGCACATGATACTGCTTTCTTATTGTAATGCCACACCTCAAATCGGCAACAAAGTGAGCGGCGGACTTACTAATTGCAGTACAACGGTAATCGCTTCTATGAAAGATCCTCTCGGGGCAGGCTGTAGAAGGAGATGTGACAAGTGAGATATAACGACTTGATAACGCCTGGGACTTTACGAAATAGCTATTGGCTCCCTCCCTTGCTCGCTATTACCCTACATTTGGCAAATGCCTTTAAGCTTATTTTGGCCATGTTGACGACAGATCATAAACGCGATATAGCTGACATTTAAGCGCGATCAGCAACAGGAATCAAAGTGCGCGCAAATTCGTGCAAGTAATGATCGGCTATACGTGGGAACACGTATTTTCATTGCACTTTGCTGGTACCCCAACTCCTTCTGCTTTGTTAAGACAACGGCATGTCAATAAAGTACATTAAATGAGGCAAGTGATTATGATGATAAATCTGTGTCGGCTCTCCATCTCTCCGAACGACAAGAATATAGTCATGTAGACTATACCTTTTGTAAAGCCCGCTGCACACTATACGATCCAACTGCGACCTGATTTTCGAACAAGTGGTATTTTGCATTTAATATGAAAGTTTAAAAGAGTAAAATTATCTTATTTGAAGTTCGGAATAATGCTGAATACTAAAATCGAAATTTGGGTTAAGTACAAGCATTGTGGTCGGAGTAAAGGTGAAATCGTCTATCAAATCAAGTCGTAGCCGATGGTAAGATTGCTATAACGTCACTACGATTAGGAATTAAGTTCGCTTTGATTCCTACAGGGGGCTCGCAATGGCCCGGAATTTTGATTTTAGTATTCATACGACTATTTTGAACTTTGATCGTTAAAATTTTACTTGTTAGAATGTTCATATCAAATGCTATAACAAATCTTTCCAAAATCAGATCGCAGGCGGATCGTATAGTGTGCGGTGGGCTTAAGAAAGCCCAAAATACGAGTTATTATTGTTTTACTTGGAGCTTTAGTCTCTGCTCCAAAATGATAATAGATCATAAAAGGAAATGAGTTCCAGATTTGGAATAACTCATTCATTTCAATTATTTTGGAAATCATTTCATCAATTTCCGGGGACCTTTTATCATCTCATCAAACTGAAGACGTTATGGGATTAGTCTGGTGATTATTGAAAGAAAGAAAGAAAGAAAGAAAGAAAGAAAGTAAAAACAATTGACATAATTATTTTAACTGCTGGGATAGCATTAATCAGAACAGCACAAATTGCCCTAAAATGCAGATGGCCTATAATCGCCGTTGAGACCTTCCTGAGTAGACATCGATCCTGGCTGGTCGATGAGCAACAATCCACTGCTGCCCAAATGGGACGGAAAAAATAACTTATCTTATAAAGAATTATCGATCTATTGTTTCAAAAGTAGAACATCATAATTGGCTTACATTTCAGACAGCAATGGCATCCTGGTATTAATTTCATAGCCACTTTTAGTCGGAGGTGTATGCCTTTTTCACCCATTTGACGGTATCAACCTTGGGACTCTGAGCTGACCGTATTTTTCAAATTAGGATCTGCACTTTTTTGAAAGGTATCATCGTACAGGCCATCAGAATTTCGTAATGATACTTCACAGCCAAAGTCATGACATTCAAATGATTAATGCTCATCTCAATTAATGCATTAACAGAGAAAATGTCAATGAACATAACTTTCTTTATTTAATCCTTACCGTGGCCTTTCCGTCGTTTCCGTGTTTCACAGAAGATGTGAAACATGGCTCAACTGTTTTTTCTTTAACAAACACACGTTGGTATCAATATACCTATAGCATTTTCATTTATTTGATATACGATAAAAGATGAAGGTAGATAAAATGCCTTGCTCAGGGGCATAAGTGCCGTGCCGGGGACCGAACCCACGACTTTCGCGTCTCCAGTCAAGTGCCTTAAACCAGCGGACCACGGCACCTCCACTGTTGATCCGAATCGATCGCGGGTCCTTCAAGGTTGTGATTTCTTCAGACCTGCCTACGGGAAAGAAAATATAACGGAAGCAATGCTTACCGGGTTGTACTCGCAGCAGTTCCGAAGATCCTAGAGGGCTTGGAGGAGAGGTAGTGGCCCGTCGACCTGACGATAGCCTCTTCCATCGTGTGTCCCTCTCAGAGGGCGTCTTAACTCGCGGAACTATGGCGGTGGCAGAATCGGTGTGGCGTAACCTCTCACACCAATTGGCGCAGCAACATCCGCAGAGTTTGTCCATCACCGCGCTGGCGGTATTCCCAAGGTTCATTCTTTATCCGAGTGTTTGGGGTTAGGATTTGCTAGGTATCTGTGCATATGAATAAAACAAAACAAACGAAAGGAATTAATCTATACTGGTAAAAAAAAAAAAGAGTACGTGAAATACTGGGAACGAGTTTTCTAAATCAGTCTTTCGTATTTACAACTTTAGAGATGTACCTCATTGTAATGCATTAAAATTAGCTATTTTCCCCTTAATCATAACATATGAATTTCAAAAACAAATATAAAATTTAAATCATAACCAGTTTCTGAAGAGCAAGTTACAGTTTTTACGTTCTTCCGTCTCGTTGGAATTCAAACACCTTTCGACCCCTGAAAAAGGACACTTAGAAAGAACAAGAAAAGCTGCACTGACAACAGCACCCCTGCCTGTTCTGTGTTTTTAGTGAAAGCAGAGTAAGTAAGTTAATGTGTTCTCGAGAGATATTAGATTGCTTTGATTTATCACGAAAAGTTCTGCAACGCTCTGAAAGAGAAAACTTCAAAGGACCACACATTCGCACACTGTAATCAGGGAAAACTTACATTTTCCTTGCTCTAACCATTGAATCATGACATTTTAATAAGGTCAAGATGTGCCTTCCCACATAGTCATAAATGTGCACCAGAGGAGCAAGATGAATTGTGCGAGAAATTGTATTTGAATTGGGGCTTGTTACTCGCATACAGCGAAACCTTCACGAACCCCCCCCCCCCAAAAAAAAAAAAAAAAAAAAAAAATATATGCACATAGTAAATGTACTAGGTACTAACGTCCGCTTGCATATCTGTTTAATAAAACGGGGTACAGAACGAGAAGGTACTCTGAACATAGTTAATGAATAGTAAATGTACTACCCACCCAAAAAAAAAAAAACACAGTCATTTTAGTGAAAATGCTTTTTCGTCATATTACAACAACAACAACAAAAATATCAGAATGAGATATAAAGAAAAAAATACTATTCGAGAACCACAGTGTCCGAATTTGTCCAACAGTGTAATGGTGTGGATGGCATCCGCCCTCATAGGTATGTGACCATGTGTGAAGGACCATGCAGAAACTAAGTCAAGGCACGTACTGACTTCACAGAATTAAAAAAAAAATGTGCCCTGGTTTAACCAAAGTATTGGACTGATTGATCATTATATCAGTAAAAGTCACATTTATTTGGAGAAATCTCGGGAAGTGCTTATCCTTCCGGGCAACCTTTTCGTCAATCTCTCTCTCTCACGCACACACACACTCACACACACGCAAGCGCACCCAAGTCTCACATCACTTTACTTCTGAGGACAACTGTAGGACCATTATTGTCTCCTGTCTCCTTGCAAGGCTGACGGAATAAACCTCAAATCCTTTGTTTGACAACCGAGGACTATTGTTCTCAGGAATTTTCTTTGTTCACTGTCCTCGCTTGCAAAGCTATACAAACCCACACGCACACACTTTTATATTTCTCTATATACCCCACTCCCCATCCGCTGACTCACCTGTGTCTCTTTCTCTCTCCCTCTCTATATCTATTCCTCCATCTTTCTGTATTCCTCGTATCCGAGACATTCTGCCCATCTTTTGCTCATACTTCATTTAACTTTTTCTTCACTACTCTCTCTCTCTCTCTATCTCTCAAATCCTTGATCATTTAATTCTCTTTTTCATTTCTATTTTTAACGAATATAAATTCACACCCACTTTACATCTTCTCAGCTTCCTCCCTTCATGAACGGAAAGAACGATAACAAGCCGAGCAGTGACCACCTCCGTATATAGGTATCGATCAGTCGAACCCAAAACGCAGTCTATAAGTAGACAGCCCCCTTAAACCATTCTAGTATCGACACCCCCGTTTCCATCAATGCGACCTTTCCTGTTTATAACGAGGGTGTGATGTCATGGGCTTATTTTTGGATTCTAGAGTTGTTGCTGATGTGTTACCTCCCTTTGTAAATACCACCTGCCCCCGGTATATACAGCTCAAAACTTAAAATGGCTTCATGTATTATTTTGCAAGCCATATCAATATAATTCATAACTCATCATAACTCATTCTGTTTGAAAAAGAAAAAACAAAATTCATGTCTTGTGTTATATGGGAAATTGAACTTGAACCTGAACTTGAACTCCTCCATTTCAGTAAACCCATTATCCAGTATTTGATTTATACGGGTCTTTGCGATACGGATATTAGCACTTTGATTATCCCGCATCATAGTACACAATAAATGATAAACAAAAGCAAACGAATATAAGAAATATATTCCATCACGCAGTGAGTATGATTATCCATAATCCTCGCAGAGTCACCTAAGTAAAACCTGAATGACACTGAGTAGTTGAAACTCAGTAGCTAAAAATGAATAAGCAAGTGATTGTCGAACGTATCATTAAAGTTTTAAATGAATGATGAAACAAAAATTTCACTGCGTTTCAAAAAGTTTGTAACCTCTGCTTAATCGTATTCCTATAATAATGATGATAAAAAAAAGATATCTCTCTCTCTCTCTCTCTCTCTCTCTCTCTCTCTCTCTCTCTATCAGTCCATTTTATGTTTTCGTCTCCTTCTCACTCTCTCATCCTTTCTCTCCTCATTACTCCTTTCCAATTCATCGCCATTTCTTTTTCTTTTTTTCTTCTTTTTTTTCTGGACATTCTCGCATCGCTTGCAGTGAGTAGTACCCAGTTTACATTTAAGGTTGATTGATCAGTGGATTATTTTCTCGGGATGGCCGAAGGAAAAACGGATTTTTCTCTCAGAAAGAAGTCAATCGTGATAGAAATGTAATACAACATACTCTGATACAAGTGCGCACATCGTCACTGTTGCCTTACCTGCTTGCCACCATAAAGGCAGAAGATATCACTGATTACCAGAGCGAATGTCTCTATTTTAGGTCGTAACATTTAACTTTGACTGTTTGAAGAAACTTGAAACACTTCGCTGTGAAAGTGCTAATGGTATAAGGCAACGAGAGAAATTGCGAAGGGCTGTGGTAACTTACACATAATTACTTTACAGGGGGCCATCATGACATTAATTTTGTAGAAAAAAAAAACCTTTATAAGGTAATGGAAATATGAATAGTGATAAAATAAAGATGAGCATTTAAATAACAGTGAGATAGAAAGATGAAGAGAGAGAGAGAGAGAGAGAGAGAGAGAGAGAGAGAGAGAGAGAGAGGTCGACGTCCGAGTAATGAAAAGCAGCATGTGAGACAGCATCGCATGAAAGATAGGAATATGATTATGATGGAGATGCTGGTGACCAAAAACAGAGAGAACCAATGAGCATGAGAAAAAAACAAAGAACAAAAAAGAAGCGATAATGTGGATGAATGAGATATATAAAAAAAGATAGAGAGAGAGAGAAGAGGGGTTCGGATGAATGAGAGAAAGATGAAGCCACATAGATAGATATACGGTATACAGGGAGAGTGAGAGAAAAAATGATAGGGAATAAAACAAAAATGAATTAAGAATGAAACAGAGCTAGAGGGAGAACGAGGGGGGGGGGAGATGTAGCATGAGGGAGACAGAGAGAAGGAGATGGAGAGAATCTAGACTACCCTGGAGAATTTATGAATAGCCACTCAACACGTGTGCATTGTGCTGAAAACTGTGGGGGCGGCAACCAAATATATAGCGAAGTGTTCAATCACCTACGCCCTTTTCTCTGATACGATGTACCATGTACGTCGTATCTTCCATAGTAATCATCTTTTCTCCTTCTTTCGTATTCGCTTTCGACAAATTTTCTCTCCTTTCATGTATTTTTCTCTTTCTTACAGCATCCGTTTTCTCACTTTCCCTTTTCTGTTCTCACTTCTTTTTATTTTATTACTCTCAAAATTATACTTATATTTCTAACTTACTTGTCATGCATATGGTTACAATTCTGACTAGTGTGATATCAAAATTGATGTTAATCATACCTGTTGCATCAAATATGCTTTTTGGTAGATGATTTCGTAAAAAAAAAAAAAAAAATCTCACATTTTATAGATTACGACCTCACTGGTGCTCAAGTCAGGGGACTCAATCATTATTTTGGAGTTTTTGATGGTCCAGAAATCTGGTGATAATATCCAGGCTATTTCACCATGTTCATGGGGTTGATATTTGCAGAAGAACTGTAGTTGCATTGTCCATTTTGCGCCATGCTTTGAAACAACCATCAGACTATACGTCACGGATAGAGGCAAAACGAGTCAAATTACCATCTCGAGTAAAATTAAAGCACAGCGTGTACATTCAGTGATAAAAAAGCGTTTTCTATTGTTAAAGTATAGAGATATAAATCATCATGATCATGTCTAGACTTAAAATAGTCACCACATCCTACAAAACACATACAGAGAACTTTTGATAAAGGGCATCTAATACACACACATAATCTATGGCTACGACTAACAAACCTTTTTTCTCACCCCCACCAAAACAGGGCAATGGGCTCTATCAGATAAAATATGGCGAATAACACAAACTCATTCCGAGGAAAATGACATTATAACTAATCCCTTGAGGGCGGAATATCACAAAAGAAACAGGTTACGTATTTCCCCCCTTGATCATTATGGGCTCTAGATTTATTGCACAAAACGATGCATTTCCATTGAAGTAGGGCAATTTACGGACACGAAGGAGTGTTTGATATTTTCCTGTTCTATCCTGAGGCAGCGTTTCAATAAAAGTAGCGTCTAACGACAACTGGAATAAAGTGAAAAGAGCCTGGCACCATCACATTCTGGTGGGAAATAAATGAAACAAAATATTCAAATATTCTAAAAATATATATAAAATAACTCATATGTAAGTTATCAAATGATGTCATTTCCGTTAAGTTTCCATATTTGCCTGACTGGTACAATGTAGATTGAATTTGTTTGATTTGTATGATCGGATTTTAAAAAAATTGTTGGTAAAAAGAGGATTAACCGAGATAACTTGCGAATTTTCGAAATATTAGTATCCCTTCAAATTATTTTTGTTAGATATGCAGAATTACAAGGTTTGCTTTTCAGCATATGTCCAGCCGTTTCTAAGAAATTATAATTCAAGGTCTCGTACACTCTCAGAAAAGTTGGTTAAAAATCATTAGGTTGGTTCAAATATGCACCGACCAACTGTTGGTTTAAGAAAATCCCCATGTTTTTTAAAATATCGTTGATTTCAATATCTACTACGGTATTTTATGCACTTATGTTTCTATGTTTGTTGATTGACTTGTATAATTTTTACTGATTACATTTGATTTGTACTTTAAAAAACACACCTGAAAATGGCGAATAAACGAATCTGAAATATGAAATATGATATCAATGTTCGATAAGGAGTGTGGATGAATTTGTGCCTTCAAAAACAGGTTCGCTAATGCTAAAATAGATTATTTGGCAGACATACATGTATAGAGAGGGATGTAAACAGATAGATAGTTAGGGTAGGTAGATAGATAGATAGATAGATAGATAGATAGATAGATAGATAGATAGATAGATAGATAGATAGACAGATAGATAGATAGATAGAGAGAGAGAGAGAGAGAGTGAGAGAGAAAAAGGGAGTGAGAGAGAGAGAGAGTGAGAGAGAGAGAAAAAGGGAGTGAGAGAGAGACAGAGAGAGAGAGGGAGAGAAGGGGTAACAGGGGAGCGTTTCATGAAGAGTTTTGTCGGTGATTTTCACCGACAACTGTTATAAGCTACTGAAAATCCTCACATCTGATTGGCTGAGAGCAAATTAGTCAGTGAAAATCACCGACAAGACTCTTCATGAAACGTTCCCCAGATATGAGATAAGCACTGGCGGATCCACAGTTTGAAAGTAGAGGGGGAGCGGGGTAGAGCAGCAGCGGCGCACAGATATTAATAATGCAGCCGCGCCTTCGTGCTGATTTCATGTGCGATATTGCCTTTTTATGCTTGACGGTCTCGATCTCCTTTGGCTCAGTGGCTTTGGCAACCGGGTTGTTCCTGTACTAAATCTATGGGAACTTTGGTAGGCAGCGTGTTAAGCAGCGTAGCGGTGCATTCGGGGCTAAGGAAGAATAAGGCATGTAAGGGGGCACGTGCCCCTTCGCCACTCCCTCCTTTCGTGACTCCGCCGCAGACAAAGATACATTTTTTTTCACGAGAGTGGGAAGACAGTGAAAATTAGAGAGACGAAAGAAGACGAAGGAGTATACGGATTCAGTCATCATTAAGAGAAAGGCAGAAGAGAAATATGGGAATGTGAAGAAATAGGGAAACCAGAAACGACCGACTGAAGCAAGGGCGACTGAAGGAAAGGTCATTAAGCTTAGAATATACGAAGAGGGAACCTCACTACAGCAGGAAAGATTGAAGATTGCCAATGGCATCAATTAATGAAAGATGTCACTGTTGATTTTTGCTCCTTAAGCTGTAAGAACTTTGTAATATACCGACCTAGATCCTAAGCCAATCTACTTCGTAATCAAGTGCAGCTTATAATTCCTGGCCACCATGCAATAAGATCATTACTGCCGTTCCCCGTGCAAGGTTGTTACGGCCTTTTTGCAGGCAGCCCACGATTGACGGAGTAAATTGACCTTCTAATAGATATCATAAATAGCAGAGTTGAATCGTCTGCCAGGGATATATGCTCTAGTGTTTAAATATGAATGTTTAACATTATTCAACCTTCACAATAAAACAAATGATGGGAATAAATTGTTAACGTTACTGATCATGCTGATAGAGGAAAAAGACCAGAGAGAGAGGAAAGGGAGAGAAGAATGGAAAGAAAGTAAAAAGAGAAAGAGAAAGACGAGAGGGAGAGGGAGAGCCTGGAGAGAGGGAGAGAGAAAGGGGGTTGGGGAAGGTTTCACGAAAGAGGGAGAAAGATGGCGAGGGAGAGAGGGAAAGGGGTTTTCTTTGATGAGTTTCATGAGAACTATTCTCAAGTGAACTAAATTTGTCCAGATTAATGTTTCATTCAAAATAAAGCTGAAATTCTATTTAATCATACGCGTTTGAAATATCGATTTTAATGTCTTGTATTTCTATATGGCGGGTTTGTGCGGTGTATATTTTATATAAATATTATCTTTTCTAAATTATTTATTCATAACAGCTACTTTATTATCATTTAAATCATCAACTCATAGTATCAATGTTCAATGCAATATACTTTACTTTAGTCCAGGTGGTCGTCTCGACAAACCAATATGTTTTTTTTTTTGTTTTGTTTTTTTTATGGCCACCCAATTCCGGTAATGCCTCATCTTGTATTGTTATCCGCTTTTAATTTATTCAACGTTATCTTGTATTTTTAAATGCCATATTTTTCCATTATCCTGTCATGATTATACTCTGTTTTACACTTTATTGGAATTGAAATATAGAAATTACTGCATTAACCCGTTGAAGCCGGTAAAGCTAAACCCGCTTCCCGCGCTGTGGACGGTAAAAGTTCAGGCCGAGCTCAGCGGAGCGTGGTTGTCAAGAAGGGCGCGGCCTACTGCGTTCATAGCCAATCAGTGCTTTGTTCGCGGTTGCCGTCGGCTTATTGAATATGCATGATACGGCCACTCGAAAAGAGAGCAAAAGGACATGAATTATTCATATTCTGGGTTGCTCATTGGCTTATCGCCGGCGGAGCTAATGAATTATTTATGAGATTCTGGTGCTTCGAACCAAACTCCGCACGGTTTCTCTCTGTCTCTCTCTTGATGAAGAATGAAAAGCGGGGACGGAAATTAAAACCAAAAAAAAGGAGGAGAGTATAAGTCAATTTTATCCTCCCCTTTATTTTTCATTCTTTCTTGAAACTCATTTGTTTTTTCATTTGAATTTTTTGCACTTGTTCTTCTTCGAATCATTTCTTGCGTGCTATGTCTACCAGTGCCGATTTTTCGTAGTATTTTTTTATTCCTTTTCAGATGCTATAGCAACCACGATATTTGGGCTATCATATTTTGTTATTTATAATTCTAACGATTTTATTTTCTATTCATTTTTTGTGTACTTGAATAAAAAATGAAATATTCAATCTCGCTTACTTAAATCACAAGATGGATAATCTTTATTTGGTATTCAAATTCGGATTCGAAGAAAAAATAATTTAGAGAATAAGAACCGTAAATCAGTTTCTCGCTTCTTGAATTCTAAAATTTGAACGCCACAGAAAATGGTTCAATAAATAATTCCGCTGGCGGATAACTTGAGAAAGATCTTTGCCCTACGATTATGTTACACTCATCTGTGTTTTTTAAAACCATTCTCCAATAACAGCAAGAACAGATGAGTACCATTTTTCAAGGTGGTTTTTGCATGTAGGTCTTACGCTTATCCAAATTATCGTGGCGGCCATAGGGATTTAGAAAAAATAATTATACTGATATTTGCCAAAGAATCCCCGACAAAAAAATGATAATCAATTGTAGCCCTAGATCAATCTCCAGCATCATTATTACTATTTTTATTATAATCATTGTCATTGTTGTTATCATCGGAATCATCACCATGCATTATTCGGCAATTCACCAAAACTATTACAAGAGAATATAGAAGAAAAATATAAATTTTGAAAAATATATCAATACAAAGAGGGTGTTATACTCTTACAAGTTCAGGCTACTTGGGAATTAAATCGATGCTCGTTTCATAGACCCGCTTGCTGAGTTATACATGGCCATCACAGTGATATCTCGGGGACCACTGTCATCATGGTCATTACAAGGTTTGTATTTCAAAATGGACCATAAATAAAAATAGTATACTTCGAACTGGGACCACCGCAAACAAGTATATATATATGTTTTAAATCTCATATCTATCTAACCTAAATCTGCAGGGGTTATGTCAAGAGGATGAAAAAGGTGCCTTTTTCCTACTTGTCTCTCTACCCGTTTTTGTTAAATATAGCTCTACAAATCGCCAATCAGAAACAACTCTTATAACATTTGTATTTCCCGTAAGCAAGGTCCGCCTTGTAAAGCCACTGCAGTTTCCGCACAACTTTTATGGAATATTGGTATCCAGTAAGTGGGGCCAATCCATTGAAAGGTGGACACCATGATGCTTGTACATGGGATTTCAAATAATACAATAAACCTGTAATTATCAATCGATCTCAGAATACCCATAACAAGTATTTCTTCGTGTTTTTCTATACCTAAGCAATGAATCAAATATTTCATTTTCATTTTAGGGGTGAAATAGACAGTGGCTGTTTTTCTTGTTATTGGCGTTTTGATATACCCTTTTCTCTTTACGCGCCTACATCGAACGACTGTGAAAAACAACCCTTTTATGTGCTTTTGGGCATGGTGTCCACCTTCCAGTGGAAGTGCCTCCCCCCCCCCCCCCCCCCCCCGGTAAAATGCCTTGATTGCACGAAATCTATTATGATAGGGATTATCTGAACGGTTTATTGTAGAGCTTCCATTTCTTTTGTTCTCATCTCCGATGAAAAAGACAGGGAAATGCTTTCATGCTTTTGAAATTTAGAACCCAAGCTGCGCTCATGTCATCACTTATATTGTATGGCGACTTGCAAAATGGTGAATAAAGTTTGAGAAAACACGCTTTTTATAACCTTACTCCCGGATTTTATTCAGAATTAGGCGGATGATACATACATGCATGATACTGATAATGAAAAATAAGGAAACATCCATATAAAAATTATGAACGTATAAGAAGAAAGTAAAAGAAAGAAAGCGAAATGAAATTTGAGAAAAC
Source organism: Echinometra lucunter (assembly GCA_029962745.1). Lineage (NCBI taxonomy): Eukaryota > Metazoa > Echinodermata > Echinoidea > Camarodonta > Echinometridae > Echinometra > Echinometra lucunter. The sequence continues at coordinate 12,064,289 of CM057170.1, forward strand.
ACGCTATTTAATACCTTACACGCTAGTCATTACCTTACTCCCAGATTTAATTGAGAATTAGGCGGAGGATGGACGCATGAAATTGGATATTAAAAATAATGAACTCCATACAAAACTTATGAAAGTACAAGAAGAAAAGAAAAGAGAGAAAAGTAAAAGGGAACACACACACACACACATATGTACGTATATATATGTATATATATATATATATATATATATATATATATATATATATGTATATATATGTATACATACTTACTGTGTTACTCTTTTTTGTTTTGCAATTTTACATGACATGACATGTAAATTTTATCTTTTCAGTCATATATGATTTTCATGTGTTCTCAATATTTACATTTTTCTGTCGATGGTTGTCGGGTTTTGTTTGTTTGTTTATTTTTTTTTTTGTTACTTTGTTATTCTTTTTGGGTGTCCCTGTGTATATTTTTGCGTGTCTACATGTATTTACCGTCAAATGCACATCAGAGGAATACATTTTCATTGAAGAAGATGATAGAAGTGGAAAATGGAACTAGTGCATAAATATCTGGGAACAAAGGACGATGATAAGGATATTCATTTTGCCCCGTAAATTGTCATTGCCGATGGTATGAAATAATGAAGTAAATGTTATGTTCTGAAGGGGATATTTATAAGATGAGAGAGAAAAAAGGGATTTTTTTTACGAATTCATATTGCATATATATATATATATATATTAGTTACTAGAATTAATCTCAAAACAATGGTGATCATTTACAATTCTCTTTTCTTATATATAATTATACCAAGTAGGCATCTTGTGGGACCTAGGCCTATAGTCTGCTTGAAAAGCTTGAATCAGCCATTGCACACCCAGTAAAAGCTACACTTCTTTATAGTTAGATTACATGCCCTTGCTTCATGGCTTTCCATATAGCCAAGGCCTATTTACGTGCAAACTATTCATAATAGTTTGCTTTGAAAGGGTGGATCGGAGAGTGTATTCAAGATTATTGGTTTAGGGGGGCAGACAATCCCTCGTAAGCTTCGCCAACCTCTAAAACTGCACATCCTGCTCATTGTAAAAATGTTGAGAAGGTGCGTGAGTTGAGCTCTGTCTGAATTGTTACCTCGAATGTTTACAAAAGCGAGAACAAAAGTCGGATTACGCCGTCTGTAGAGGCTTTTATTTATCGATTTTTGCCTTTCATTTGTAGCAAAATAGTGTATCCACGACCTTGCAAGAACTTGGAAACAACACACTGATTTGAAACACAATGAGTTAAGAAAAAAGGGAATGATTAATATGATTGATATATATACATATTCATCACCAGGGGCATGTATGTTGGAGGGGGGTGGACGAGGGAAGAATCAAGATTATCAGTAAAATGATAAGGGAATTATACATTATACAGTTATATTACCAAGATCTCTCTTTTTTTGGTCCTCTGACTACACTCACTTTATCCCCAACCCCTTAGGGAAATACGACCAAAACTTTTTACACTCTTCCTTCTCATTTTTCCCTTTTCTTCCTCTTTGCTTCCACTTTTCTTCATTTCCTCCCTCTTATTTCCTTTTCTTCACTGCCTGGGGGAGGGGGGGGGGGGGGGGAGGGGAAACCCAAAGCGGTGGTCGCCCGCCTCCCTGTAGCATTGCCCCTGCTTTAAAGTGGCAATTGATCCAAGTTGCATAAAATATGCTAATTAAACCATGAAAATTTAAAAATGTGTGCAAAACCCGTAAACGTACGAGTCAGCGGGGGAGGGGGGGGGATTGAAGTCTGCATCCCCTCCCCGACACGTTTGTCAAGCACTAATACTCGGGCAAGCTCTGTTTATTGTGGTTTGTTATTTCGATTTTTTTTTTACAAGTCATTGTTTTTGTTTTGCTTTGGGGGGGGGGGGGCACGGCACATGATAATCAGCAAAAGCCCTCCACACCTCCTAAATAAAATTTAGCCCGTGTGTCCATGTGCACAAGCCTACTCCGACTGGTCAGTTCTTGGTATGAGAGCATCGATCACTCTTCGAGTCGAGTTCTACATTAGAAATTATGGTTCTAATGAAAACAGTGGAAAGCCCCAAGGTTGCAAGATTTATTCGGGAAATAGTAAATTTGCTAGGATTGTCTCAAGACTAAACTTTCAATCAGGGTCTGTTACTGGACAAAGTGAAAGTGCGGCACAAAGCGTATTTTGATATGAGGGAGTAGGGTCGGCGGAACCTCCCACCCCCTAGATAACTTGAAGAAAATCGTTCCCCATTTTTCTCTAAATTATTTTTTTTGCTTGTTTAAAAGTTTTCATACTGGCCACCCCCAATTAATAAAAAAAAACGTTCTTCCGTTCTCTCTTTTTTTTTTCTTTCACATCCACTCTCACTCCCCATGCCCATCCCTCTATGTATCGCTTTTCATTCTTTTCAACCCCCCTCTATGTATCGCTTTTCATTCTTTTCAAAACCCCTTTTTTTTTCTTCTTGTACTCTTTTTGTTTCCTCTTTCTTTTTCTTTCACATCCACTCTCTCTCTCCCCCATGCCCATCCCTCTAAGTATCGCTTTTCATTCGTTACAACCCCTATTTTTCTTCTTGTACTCTTTTTGTTTCCTCTTTGTTTTTCTTTCACATCCACTCTCTCTCTCTCCCCCATGCTTATCCCTCTATGTATCGCTTTTCATTCTTTACAACCCCCTTTTTTCTTCTTGTACTCTTTTTGTTTCAAGGCCAAAAGTTCAGAGTTCAAATTCTACTTCCTCAAATTTGCTCTGTCGTCAGCTCAAACTCAAGTCGTCAGCAAAGTCAAATTATAGATAATGATAACACAAAAACAATCCCCCAAACCTCGGTGAAAATATTCTGAATCTAAAATTCAATATAAATTATGTAAACTAAAATATATGGTGACAATGGAGAGTCAGCGTTCGCATATCAGTGAGGTACAGAAACAAAGCCATAATAAAGCCCGGCACGCGAGGTGGTCGATCGATCTAATTTGCATAGAATATGCAAATACGAAAGAGCGAGCGTGAGATCGAGGGTAGCGAAATTCATATGGAAATTAGAAAGAGCGTGCCTATTCTGATTGGTCGGTTCTCGGCGGAGATCATGGACGTTGCTATGCGCACTCTTCGACTCGAGTTCGATTGGAAATGTGTTTTATAAACTGTGTTTTCTACCCCAAATCGTTATCTTTTCACATTAAAACAAAGCAAACCACTTCGTAAAATCTTTGGTCAATCGAACCATCAAGGATTTATGTTCATCCATGAAGTAATGAGTTAGATAGAAGGTATGAAAGTTGGCTCGTCTCTCCGATTTTATCAGCCCGCATATATGCGGGCTCAGTCCACGAGTGGGGAAAACTCAGCCCGCATATATGCGGGCTCAGTCCGGAACGGGTTAAAGGAGGAAGTAAAAAAAAAAGAACGAGGAAAGACTGAAATCTTGAAGTACTTAATATATGGACAATATGATAATAACAAAGAAACAAATAAAGGATTTTTTTTTTTACTTTCAACGGCCTTGAATTTCTTCAGCAACGCAACATGACGGTATGAAAAGAGAAGAGAACAGAAAAATATCCCTTTTATAGCCACTAAGCAAAGCTTTTCGCAGTTGAAATGCTTTCAAATGTCCCTAGTGTATCACAAAATTCTAATGCACATGATGGATAAAAAAATGCAAGTGGAAAGAATAAGACACGATATCACTAAGTTTTCAAGGACCAAGAAATACATTAAGAACGCGATTTTAAAAGGTGCTAAATCAATTTACGACTATTATGGATTTCTAAAACGAACAGAAGAGTACATCCCAAGTGACGTTTTGTAAAAAAATCTTTACATTATTTAAACGTTTTGAACATTTATTCTTATCCCATATTGCATTGCATCCCAAGTTGTTTTTAAAGTAACTGCCTATACAGTGTAGGATAGGATGTGTTAATAGTAAAATTACTTATAGTGGTGCATTAATATCATTTTTAACAGAGTATTGCTGACGAAAAAAAGATTCCCTTTTTTGAAAAAAAAATGGGGAAAAGCATGAACATTTATTGTCAATATACAACATATATTTTTTTTCTTCAAACAGGAGTAGCCTCACTTTCCATGAATTGTTTTTAGAATAAGCGTTTGGGGGAAAAGTCGAGTTTAAAAAGCAATCGCTGGGGGCTTGAAAGATGTATACAGAAGTTGAAAAAAATCAACGATTCCATCTAAAAAGGGGAAAGAGACAAGATATACATCTTCATTAATCCATTTTCAGGGGCGTTTTCTTAGTAAATGACAATGGGAGGCAATTAAGATGGCACCTGATCTATCGCATAAAACTAGAATCTATCTACGAATAACATTCTGTCGCTGCTTACAAGATGTAACATTCTTTATAATACCTATATCAGGCATTCGAGCAATGCCTTTAGCTATATACATTTTTTTTAAAATTGGAAATAACTGTGTTTACGTATTTTTATGAAACAGCGGGCCTCTGCTCTGATGTCATTTCCAGCAGGACCGATCCAGCGTTGTTAGAAAGGAGGAGGCGGGTGTGCGTGTTTGTGTGTGTGTGGGGGGGGGGGGGGGGGGGGAGATCGTTTGCCGGTTTTGTTTCATTTATTAAATAAACTCAGAAATATCTCAGACTTGCTTAGTCATGTTAGCGGATAGAAATGGTGTCAAGATGGAAAGAAACACACACACTTACACAAAATTTATATTTTAATTTTCTCAATACTAATAATAAAAAAGAGTGGGGGAGGAAAACTATGTGGCATATTCTGACCCCCCCCCCCCTCCCATGCACTCATGTAATAAACTAAGTTGGATAACATTCATATCATGTGATTATATCTATTCGTATGAAGAGAACATTGCATTTCACAGACATTGATCATGGCGACAGAAATATATATACATACTGACTCACGATTCAGTCTAGTTGATATCACAACCCTTGTATGCATCAGCTATGCAGTAGACTGTGAAATATAGTAAGTAGATATGTATTGGGAACAGAAAGGTGCAGAAAGAGGGGGGGGGGGTGTTTGTGGAGAGACGAAGAGAAGGGAAATGAGAGATAGCAGCGGGAGAAAAGGAGAGAAATAGGAGAGAGAGAGAGAGCGAAAGAAAGAGAGAGAGAGAATGTTTATGGGGAGACAAGAGAAGGAAAATGAGAGATAGCAGCTGGAGAAAAAAAAAGAAGACTGAAATTAGGAGAGAGAGAGAGAGAGAAAGAGAGAGAGAATGTTTATGGGGAGACTAGAGAAGGAAAATGAGAGATAGCAGCGGGAGAAAAGGAGAGAAATAGGAGAGAGAGAGAAAAAGAGAGAGAGAATGTTTATGGGGAGACAAGAGAAGGAAAATGAGAGATAGCAGCAGGAGAAAAGGCGAGAAATAGGAGAGAGAGAGAGAGAGAGGAGAGAAAGCGAGAGAGAGAGAATGTTTATGGGGAGACAAGAGAAGGAAAATGAGAGATAGCAGCGTGAGAAAAAATACTGAAATTAGGAGAAAGAGAGAGAGAGAGAGACAGACAGAGAGGTAAATCTACACGGACAGGAAGAGAGTGCAAGCAAAGAAGAGAAAACGAGAAGAAGAAAAAAGAGAAGAGAAAGAGAGAGAGAGGTAGAGAGAGAGGGGGAAGAGAAAGAGAAAGAGACAGGGTCAAGATAAATAGATACAAAACCAGAAAAAGATACAGAAATATAGACATGCAGATAGATAAAAAGAAACAAAATATACAGAAACAGGAAGAGAGTGAGCAAGAAAGAAAAGAGAGAGAGAGAGAGAGAGAGAGAGACAGACAGACAGACAGACGGAAAGAGAAGAAGGGAGGGGGGGGGGGGGGGATACGAAGAAAACTGAAACAGAAGAAATGCAATCATAACTAAATCTGGCGGCACCACCAAATTAACGTCCCATCTTTAATATGTTTAATAACTTCGCTTCCTTGAAGCATGCCAGAAATAGTCTACATGTTCGGCATAATGCCCATAATCCCCACTTTGTCAAGATTTTCGGTAAGAAAAAAATAAGTTTGTTTTCCTATTGCAGATGGAATGGAAGAGTTGCCATAACATTACTTGCAGCTATTATCTAATTACAGATCTACTTGAAGAGAGATAAGCAATTTAGGTAGAGTTAAATGTCATAATAACAGAACAAATTAATGCTTATCTCCGAACCGTATATTATCGAAACCTATGATCTCCTAGCCTTCTCTCACGTATTATTGTCCCAGCTGGTTTCTAATAAGCCTAAACTTCGGAAATATGTCGTTTCCTTCGCTTCTTTTCATGTCGTTTTGAGAGTTTTCTATTATATTTCACTTTTGACTATGAATTTAGTGTGTGTTTCATGATAATTTCTTCATGGCGATGATGATGAAGAAAATAATAATGATGATAATAGTCATAATGAAGATGATAATGACGATGATAATGATATCAATATTAATAGTAACAACAACAACAACCATAACAATATCAATAATAATAATGATTACAACAGTGATGATGATGAACATAATAACAATATTAATACTATTAAATGATAATGGAGATTATAATAACGATAATGATAACAGAGTAACCGTAACTATTATAAAGTACGTTTATCAGAGACTAAAACACATACGACTTGTGATGAATATTATTTCATAAGAACCCCCCCCCCCCTCATCATGATTTTTTTTTCTGCGACAGCTATATTTAGCAAACCCCATCTGTATACCAAAAACACACAACCTTTTTTATAGCAAAGATGCTCAATCAAAGCACCGTTGTGATACAAGCCATGATTAGGACGCAGCAGCTGTTCGTAACATCATCAAAGCGCTGCATCATCGCAAGGATGTAATCAAAACGGGCAGGTTGAACAGACTCTTTAACGTCTTCATGAATTAGTACGAACATGACATATATATAAAAAAAAAATCTATAACACCTTTCGAGACGATTTGAAGGATAAGATGTTTGTATGCACCTAAATAGTTCAGTGTGAAATACCCTCTAGCATGTCCATGAATTACTACCAAAATGAATAATACCAACAATTTGTAACTCCTTTTCGGGCAGGGTTGTAATAAATGAAGTTTGCATGCAATCAAAAAGTTCAGTGCGAAAATACCATTCAATGACGTCGCGAATACCATGAACTATCCGTAGCCATGATTCTCCGAGACTATTTGTAAAATGAGAAGGCTGCAAGTAGTCACATAGCGCAATGTGAACAGACACTCTAAACGTCTTTATTAGTTACCGCCAACATTCTGTAAGCACTTTTTCGATTCGAGTTGCTAGATGTGGAGTTTGCACTTTGACAACACTTAACCTCCAGCTGGCGAAGGGGGACGTGAAATTGATGATTTCATTTGGGGCATGCCTTCGTATAGAGATCTCTGAAATCTTATTTTCGCCTATAGCCTCGGTTGTATCTGTCTATATATCTCCCGATTGACATCCCTCTCTGTCGTCGTCTATATACCTCAAAGTCTGTCACACTTACCCCACCCCCTTTCTTTCTCTCTCTTTCTCTCTTACCCCTTCTTTTCCTTCTAGGTCCCGCCTCTCAACCCCTTATTTGTACACTCTCAATACCATTTTTCTCCTTCAACTGAAGGTTTGATATTCATCTCCTGAATATTTTTTTTTGTATGTGTCTCCTTTCTCTTTCTATCCGTCCGATGTATCCATCCTATCTTTCACTTTCCCTTCCGTCATATTTCTTGAATCAGTCCATCTCTCTCCTTTTCCTATCTCTCTCTCTCTCTCTCTCTCTCTCTCTCTCTCTCTCTCTCTCTCTCTCTCCTCTCCCACCCTCTCTCTGTTATCTACCTCACACTCCTGCAGTCTCTTCTTCTCTCGGTCGGTAATCTTAATTCCTTTTTCCATTAGTCATCGTAGCCATTTTTTTTTTTAATTGAAGCATATTTCCCCCCTTTTTCCCCTTTTTATTTTTGAGAGGGGGGGGGGTATTTTTTTCGAGACGTCCATAAATCACAAGCATTGCTTTTCAGTGGATCTCTCCAGTTCCACAGAATTGAAGACTTTTCTTGCGTATGTGTATTTACTTTTAAAGAAGAATAAACCCTGGGGAAATATCCAGTTTAAAGAAAAGAAAAGATCAGATAGAGTGAAACAATTTTTTAAAAGTTCTGTCAAAATCGGTTACGAAATGAGAAAGCTATTGTAGACAAAGTTTCATATTTTCTCCATTATGCTGCTTGTCTCTTTGTTAACTCAACGTATGTTGTGTCAGATTGATTTTCCCATGATACATCTTGAGCTAAGAAGGAGACAAGCTGCCCCTTGAGAGATAATGGGGATAATGTGAAATTTTGCGTACAAAGCAAATTGAGAGTTGTCCTTCTAAAACTTTTTCATTATGAAGCAACATTGTCAATTTACGGATCGCCATAAAAATTAGATTGAGACTTTTCACAATTTCATAACTTTCTCATTTTGCAACCGATTATGATGGAACTTTTTAAAAAGTTGCCTCTCTCTCTGTCCTCTCTTTTCATTAAAATAAATTTTCCGCAGTGTTTCATTCTCCTTTAAGAAAACAAACAAACAAACAATCAAACAAACATATAACATAACTTTATATCCTCTCTGTATAAAGGTTACCTGTAATGCTATTTGTCAGTCTCCGGACTTAAAATTCGGTATTTTTTAAACTGAAATGAATTGAATTGAATTGAATTTATTTCTTCTTTCTGCTCGAAATTAATACATCCATATTACAATTTGAATGTAAATATTTGTCTTTAAATCTCCCACTCCCTTCTCCTTCTTTCAATCATCTATCATCCCATTATATATCCATCAAAGGTGTTAATGAGAGGGTACTATTCCCTAGGGTTATGGTAAACGAGGCTGTCGGGAGAGTTGCATCCAGGGGCTCGGAGTCAGCTAACGTCATTGCATAATACACGGACAAATTTCGCAGACACATAAATTACTTTAAGGATGAAGTTGAGTTATGTTCAAGTGATTACTACGTGAAAGAAACAGTTTCAAAGAAGCTGGGAATATTTGGTTAAGTATTGAGTGAAAACTGAATAATACCAAAGGTTCTGAAATTATCAAAATGATAGGGAATCAGTTCGATCTTACAGACAAGATTTGAGCCAAACACTCGACCCGTCTCTTGTCATATTTCATGGATGAGTGCATTTCACTGGAAGAACAATCCTTTTCAAGCGATATTTCTGCTATAATATTTTTCCGAAATTACATAAACACAAGTAGCATGTTCTCAAATTAATTTTCCATCTTTCCAAGAACTATGCATGGTTTATCTTTAAGAATGGAAAACCAAGGAAACGAAGGACCCTTGGACCACAGTCCACCCCTAAGACACAAAACACTCTGACCCATTCGATAACCGATAAAGGACGACCACTTTTAGCAAATTATACACGGGGAAAGTAGTCCAGACATCAACCTTCTCAGACGATATCTTCGGTAAGTTTATTTATCTATTTACTTGCTTACTTACTTATTTATTTATTCATTCACTTATTTATCTATCTGTTTATTTATTCATTATCCATATGTTTATTTATTCAATCAATCGATTAAAAATTAATTGATTAATTAATTAATTTATTCATTTATTCATTCATTCCTTTGTTTATCATTTATTTATTTATTCTTATTTTCTCAGAATCTTGTCTGCAGAGGTCACTTGGGACGTAATAGCTAATCACCTGAGGGATAGTCATGAAACCTAGCTGTACACATGGTTTCGGGGGATGGGGGGGGGGGGTGGGGGTAAGGTACGCTTGTGCCCCCACCTCGAGATCATCGACAAATAAAGGCATGTGCTTCAGCATTGTTCACTTACAAATTTTTTTATCACTTGTTTAGCTCAAAAGGCATTAACAAAGTCAACAAAAATAGGAAATATTACCCATCTCACCTCCAAATGTCATATATTTCAGCTTGAATTATCTACCAGACACCTTCAGAGTGCTAGCTGTACACATGCTGTATGTGAAAAAAATTTTCTTGTAATCTAGTTTGACGTAAGGAGCACAATTATGTAGAATTCACTAACAAATTTCCCTCCCCACTTCATATTTTTTTTCCGCGTGAGTTGCCTACTAGGTACGCGTTAGACACCAGGTGTGTGCCAAACGACTTCAACGGCTGTAATCGAATAACGATGTAGAAATAGAATATGTATTAGGACCTCCAGTACGGCAGGTGCTTAACGCGTGAGGGAGAACAGCACCAAAATAGATGGGTGGTGCGAAGGTGCTAAGTGATCCATTCGCTACGTCATAATGCGATCTATTGTCTCCTTAATTATGACGTTAATAACGTAACGCCTTGAGGCGTATACCCAGACGGTGATGCGATCTACGAATTAATCATTGCATGATGTAAGACAGGGAAATGTCATCCATACTACGTGAAGGGTCTAACATAAAACGCGGTGCGTTGCAGTGGTGTAACCTATGTCATTATGAAAGTCAAACCTTGTGTCAGAAGTTCTGGGATATCAATTCATATACGACATTTGATCGGATTAATGTACTCTTCCAGCACCTACTTTTGCCATGTTCTTTTTTTATTTCATAGTCAAATTTGACACGACTGATTCATTTAAGTTTTTTTTTCTTTTTTGATGATTTATGTTCTAAATTTATCGCGTTTCATAGATACCCCACAATTACTATTTCATTCGAAGTTTATCCACTTCTGAAACAGAATAATACTAAAACTCGGAGAGATACGCATTTAATAGGAGATTAGTTTTCAAATGCTGAATTAATACAAAATATTGGTCAGTGGTATGGAAATCCGTTTATATAAAACACATGGGTTGCTTGCCAGAAGAGATTTATTACTGACACTCTGTCACAATCCCTAAAACTAGAAAAGAAGAAGAAGAAGAAGAAGAAGAAGAAGAAGAAGAAGAAGAAGAAGAAGAAGAAGAAGAAGAAGAAGAAGAAGAAACCACTATAAACTATGTTACACCTCAGGAATCATACATCAATTGTAAAAAAAAATGTTTTAAAGATTACCATGGATTTAGAGCAGATTCGATTATTTTGCACGTATTCATAATCCTCCTAAGTATGTTCATATCTACTCAAGATTCGAGAAGAAAAAAAACCCCCAAAACTATTTGTGTTATGTTGAATGCTATTTCGGTCATGGAATTACAATGCAAGCGTCCTTCTTTAATCCTTTCTACCACACATGAACTCCAAAATAGGTGTAGATTTGCTGTCACTATTGGGTAAATTAAATCCGTCTAATCAGGCCTTTGTTTGATATTATGTGGAATTTTGTTTTTCTTTTGTTTTTTTCTGTTTCTAATTTTGTTTTATTTGCACGGGGTATCTATCTTCGTTCAAGCTGCTTTTGCTGCTGTTGTTGTTATTGCTGTTGATTTTAATACGCTTGCAGGGGGATCATTTTGATTTTATGGGCGTGTTAGGGTATGAATTAATATGCAAGCACTGCGAGGAGAATTATGGTAATCATGAATGACGCAAGTGAATTTAACTTTAATCTAAACTCAAATAAAAAGGGTTCATATCTTTTTAGGATGCAATGGATAGCAATTAAATGTGATCCTTATCTAATATATCCATCTTCTAATCTTCATTTCCATTCGTTACTTTGTCCTATCCAAATGGCGTCACTTAGTAATCTTGTTTAAATCCCTGCAAATTGAAACCCGATATCCACACCCACATTTTCTATGTTTAGACTGTCGAGAGTAAAAAAAACACTCTTGCCTCACAGCAACCCCTAAACCTTTTCATCATTTAAATAGAAAACGAAGATCTAGAAAAGGAAAATTATATGATAATGATATTGTCTATCCTTTTTATTAAGAGCATTTCCATTAGAGTAATCATAGCTCTTGAATTTTATTTTAGAGGTAACTTTTTAATTTGTTTCAAGCGCAGGACCTTAACTTTTGTTGCCACACGGTGTGTCATCACACTTACCACTTTCTGCGTGTGCTTTGTAATTTATTTTCAGGAATTAAAACTTCATCACTTTGAGGTAACTTTGGGGATAAAGCCTTACAATATTTCTTATTTAAATACATGATTAGCCATTCATAATATCAGAGTTTTAAATTCCTCATACTGAAATGCCAAAACGAGCACTTATACCTTTACAATGTATTCCATAATCTAAAAAAAAAGAGTATCAATCTTGCAACGGTTTGAAATAGAAAAACGTAATCAGAGCACAAAAGATTAAGCTCAGATTGGATTAAGCTAAATCCTTAAGTCAAGGCCAATTTTGTATCATGACGGGGAGAATTTTAAAAGAAAATGATACAATCGCAATTATCTGTTGAAAAGAAGGCATCCGAAAAGCCCCTCCTTTACTGAAACTCAGTTTGCGTAATACAAAATAATTACGAGAAAAAGAGTAGACGGAGGTAACGCACAATTGAATGTTTGGCTCGCTTGTAAGAAACTTTTATAATAGATATTTTTTCTAAAATCCCTACTGCTAGTGATAGATTGAATTCAAATAATGTATGTTCTATTGGCTGGCCGAATGAAAAAGGAAAGTAAGAAGATGGAAAGGCATAATCATTCACATTTATCAAGAAATGTTCAATTTTATGTTTCAAAAAGAATTATCAATATCAAGATTTTGTTGAATGACAAAATTTGTAATTCACACCCATTTCATAGTTCATTCATGCCAACACAAACAACATCTTCTTTCGTCAAGGCTAGCCTCCGAGATAACAGTAATGCAGTCAAACTGAACATCAAGTTCTGTCATAAAAACAAGGCCACGTTATCCATGTTATCTCTTAGGTCTCTTAGCGCACTATTTTTGGAGGGAAAGGGGAGACAGATATGACAAAAAAGGACCTAATTTATGACTTTGTCTCAGGGCGTTTTTTATTGGGTTCTGGATGATTGATGTCTTGCTTGATCGTTGTTGATCACTGCTCGAGTGACGGCCGTGAGTTGTGACTTAATATTGCTGTTTATCCTCCTGTTTACTCAATTGAGGCAATAAAAAACCAATATGGTCCATATCTGTCTCCATATTTTGTCGCATTATTGGACGGTTGTTGGTATTTGACGAGTGGTTATGAATAGCTATCCGTCTCAATATGAGTAGAAAAAAATGAAAACACTTGTTTAAAAGCACGTGGCAACTAAAAATAAAAAGAAGCAATAAAGCAAAGGATTTGATCCGGATGCACTTAATGTATATATTCATATATAGATACAGAACGTTGAGGAATGTGTTTACGAAAATGCATTAGACGTATTTCAAGAATGGCCACTAACACAAATAAAGAGTCCACAACAAAGATGGGGTACTTTGGGTTATTTACCCAAGCTATTTATTCAATCACGGTTGAAAATCAAAGTCTAGCCTTCAGGCCGTTCATCTGCAAGCGTGTGCTTACAGTAGTGTCCTATCTTTTTTCATACAAGTCGTACGCGTTTGAAACTATAAGCCTCCGAGAATATTCACCCAATCATACATCATCGATTACAAATTTAGTTTGCATCATGGTTTATAAAAACAAGAGTAAGGGTTGATTACTGCAATCATCAAGCACTCGCATTTTCATAGAACAAACGAAAGAGACAGCATCTCATGAATGCCACACTTCACCTATGGGTAAACGTGATTGTTATCAGGAGAGGTAGGAAGCTTCGTGTCAAGTTACTTGGCTAGGGCATTCTCTGGATATCTGATCTTGTCCATGTCCAGTTGTGACTTTGAATGATTCCCCGAAACCCCTTCCGAGGGATTGTCTTTCGTCCTGAAGAGCCTTCCGGTCAATGAAAGGTCTCGGCTACCTCAGCGTCTGGCCAGCCGGATGCAGCGGAAACGGCGCACTGGTAATGCGAGTGGAATAGGGTCCTCGCGCAAGGGACAATTGAAAGAAGCAATGCAAACACAACAGGAATATAGAAGTGTGGGGCTACGTGCTACTCCCATCCCCTCCTATTGTGGCTGTCTGCACAAGAAATATCTAAAGCCCACCGCACACTATACGATCCGACTGCAACCCGATTTTCGAATAAATGGCATTTAGCATTAAATATGAAAGATTAAACTTGTAGACTAGTCTTATTTGAAGTTCAGAATAATGATAGGAATACTAGAATCGAAATTTTGGTTATCTGCAAGTGCAAGACTTGTCATGCTTTTGGTGGGAGTAAAGGACAAATCGGCTTCAAATCGTAGCCGATCGCAACGTCACTACGATTCGGAATTGAGTTCGCTTTTATTCCTACAGAGAGGCTCGCAATTGCCCGGAATTTCGATTTTTGTATTCATACGACTATTCGAAATTTCGATAACTAAGATTTCACATGTTTGAATGTTCATATCAAATGCTATAACATTTTTTTTTTCTCCAAATGGGATCGCAGACGGATCGTATAGTGTGCGGGGGCTTTAAGGAGCAACCCCACAATCACCACTGACGGGGCTACGTCCCCCACCATCAAAGAAAAGAAAATATTTACAGTGCAAGAGGAAACAACGTAAAGGGAAAAAAATAAGAATAGGGGGAGGAGCAGGATGAGCAGGAGCAGGAGCAGGAGGAGGAGGAGTAGACTTTTGAGGATTTTGATGATAGTGATGATATGAACCCTGTTGACTTCACACCACAAATGAACTTGTTAGATTGCCTTTCATAATCGAGCAAGACAACCCGCCCATTTGATACAGGTGTCCCCTTTATGATTAAAACAATGGAGGTTCATACCTGATGGAAGCTAAGCTAGAGTATCAGTTAAAAAATCCCCCCCCCCCTCCGAGTTTGATTACGATCAGGGTATTCGACTATAAAAACGTGAAGTGCTTGTACGAATTTAGTTAATCTTTATTTCATTTTTCCTCGGGAGGGGGCAGCCCATCGTGATCATGCGTTTACATTAAATTAAATTCTGCCGATAGTTTCTTGCAAGAGTGCATTGTTGGATGAAACCATTTGTAATTAATATTGAATAATTTGATTTCATATTAACTTGGAAGAATTTAGAAAATTACAAACGTTCCTTAATCACGTTATGACAGACGTATGAAATGCGTACGTTGCGAATTATAGACGAACTTTGCCACGTCACATTCTCTCGATGAACTCGGTAATGAAATTATCACTTGTGTTCATTTTCAATCAATCACATTCATGTACGTTTGACATTTCACAATCAACAGATCCGACGAATCGCGGGTGCGTTCACATGGCTAAAAATTCACGGAGTTCTACGGTGTCCTTGCAAGTTGTGCGCAGCAACTTCTTTTGACGCGCATGGCATTCACTGATATTCGAGTATTGCGTGTTCGGCATAATCTTTGCAGAGTGAGCAAGTTCTGATACTCCCTACTGCAAACGAAAGGTCACTCAAACAAACGCTAATTATCAGTACAGCATCTAGGGTCTATAATTGCATTTAGACTGCATGAATCCAATAATATTTCCTCATATTTTTATCCCCCCTCTCTCTCTGTCACCGATGACTATTTCAACGAACCTTGGCGACTAGTATTCATGCGTGAAGAACCGGACAGCTCGTCCACACACAGTGTAAAAAATCATCAAACGGGATCCTGTCACGGTCATGATGCACCTTCAAGTGCCAAATGCAACATTAATTACAAAGTGCATTCTCTTTGCCTAAACAGCATTACTTCAGAAAGAATGTGGATTAAACGGGGGAGGGGGAGGGAGGGAAAGTACCTTCTTTTCTTTTTCCTTGGGGGGCGGGCGGGGTGGGGTATCTATCCAATATCCTCAATGTACGGGTTTTGATGTGTTAAGACCCGAAAACTCGGTCTACTGGAATAGTCAAATAACTTAACGTATCTGGTGCCCAAATCCTCAATGTATATGTATGGCATGACGCACTCCCTTTGACCGGCCCCCACCCTCCCGAACACCATTCATATACCATGTACAAAAACGTATGCAGTCGATATTCTCTTGAACTTAAGGCAGTGGGAATAAGCCTGTTAGCTACACAGCATAATATCGCTTGCCCTTGATTATTCGCATGGGCGATTCCCATGTCTAGGGAACTCAAAGTTTGTCACATTTCTGGCGCGTGCTTTTCCCATTTCCCAGGCCTCTTCTCCCTCTTAAATCCTAGCAAATAGGATTAAGGAAAATGTCGAAATGTCAAAAATTATGCTCATGATTTCACATGGCAAAGAACATTCCGGGAATGAACTTAAAGAAAAGAAGGTTGTCCTAAAGCATGCAAAGAAAAAAAAGATGACGTCCGATAGACAAATAGATAAATGAACTGGCGCTCCTGTGTAATTTAAAATGTAAAATTAAACACTTAGAATTCAACAGTCATCATTATTTACTTCCTTCAGAAAGGCCTTGAAAACACTTTTTTTGTAGATTTGCAGATTATTTATCTATTTACTTTTATAATTACATGCATTCATGTAATTTTCATTTATTGTAAGCGCTGTAGGTCTTATATGATAAGGGTTCAGTGTATTAAGTAAGTAAGAAACTAATACTAATACTACTAATAATAGCAATAATAATAATAATAATGATAATAATAATAATCCGGCTTCTTAATAAAAGAAAAAGGGATCAAATAATGTATAGCTAACATGTCTAAATGTAAATTTCAAATAAATTAGTTGTGACAATTTGGGTAATGTCATAATGAAGTAAAATGAGAAAAGATATAAGAAAATAGAGAGAGAGGGGGGGGGGGAGGTGGAGACAGAGAGAGAGAGAGTGAGTGAAAGAGAGAGAGAGTGAGTGAAAGAGAGAGAGAGAGAAAGAGAGAGGTGGGTAAAGTGAGTATAGGACAGAAAAAGTCTGACAGCTCGACTTTAATGCCTTAACGTCAACTATAATAATTAATCTACATTTGCCACACTTGACCCAGGTGAGGTAAATGGGTACCTGGCAGGAATCAATTCCTTGAAATGCTTGTGCGCTGTAAAAGGCTGCCGGGCTAAAGCCAGGCTAATAACGTCCAAAGTCCTTTGGAAGCTCATAGAGACCTTAGATAATAACGTGATATGCGCTTTTCAAGAACGGAGTATTATTATCATTATTGTTATTATTAATTAACTATACAATAATAATAATAATAATAACTATAATTAAACTATGAACTTTCCCCATTGCTTGTGTGAAATAGTAAACGTCCGACCTTACAATTAGAATTTCATCACATTATCAATACTGCACAATGACGTGTACCTCGCGCAAGCCTACTCTACTGAAAAAAAAGGTTTACACACTTGGACTGACCGCTCGTGACACGTTCACTCTGGAACAGGGCAATATTAAAGTTCGGAGACGAATGCTGAGCCCGCGAATCTTCAGTAAACCCTCCACTTTGTCGTGTCAAAATAAGCAGCCGTGGAGCACCACTTAAAGGACACTCTCCGAGTCGCTCTGGGACTTTAAACTCACGCCACCTGCATCAACTTTCGACAAGGATGCATCGGCTTCTGATAGATGATGTGGGAGAATTGGGAGACACTGGAGTATAAAGGGTGTTAAAACGGCCTGTGCCCACTCTCCCCTTCTTTTGAAAGCCGGATTTTGGTATACCTGAATAAGTATGAAATAATAAAGACATGACCCGTAAAGATTTAGATCCGAAAGAAACTGAAAAATGCGCCAAAATGTGTTTTGTCTTTCTTCTTTTTCTTCACTTTATCTCCTCTTTATCTTCTTCCTCTTATTTTTTTGTCTTCTTCTGTGTCATCTTCTTATTTTGCTTGTAATATGTTTTGGAAATAATTCCCAACCTCCCCTTTTGACAAAACACTGGACCAGCCCCTCCTTGAGGAGTTGGAAATTTATACCCTTCTTATTTCCACCAATCGAATCGGAAATAAATTAGGAGATTATGAGGAAATCCATGGATTGACCGTTCCAAAATTTTGATCTGATGAATTCAGCCTTTAAATCCAAATAAATATCACGCATAATGAACTGAATAATGACCGTGCCAAAATAAGGGAGAGAGTGGGAACATGATTCTCTAAGGTAATGCCGAGTGCATAAGAGATGAAGGAAATTCAGTTAAACCATGGTTCTGATTTTACTTTGTGCCATCCACCACTCACATTTAACCCTCACGATTGTCGTCACTGTAGTGAGGGGTCATAGAATTTGTAAATATTCCCCATCAATCAATTGATAATCATGACTATAATGTAAAGTTGATGTTGATGCTCATTTATTTCTATATACATCATCAAAAAATTATCAGTCTTTCAACATGTGTTCACAAAATATATAGAAGGGTCGTCATAAGCAGAGCTTGAGTTGACGTCCTAACCATAAATGAGTAAATTCCTTCTTGAAAAATGTTCCTATTCACTTCCAAGGCGCATTCAATGTAATAATTACTCGAGCCTGGGGACCGTTTCATGAAAGTTGTCAGCACTGACAATTTCAGCAAAATCGTTGGTTTTGATTGGCTGAGAAGCGCTGATCAATGACTGTTACTATGGTAACTGTCAGTGCTGACAACTTTCATGAAACGCCCCCCCCCCCTGATCTCTTGTAACTTCCATCAGTGCACGATGCACTTAAGAAACCGAGGGTACACATTTACGTCACCTGGGTCGAGAGCGGTAAATGTAAATAAATCAATGACGTGTCATGCCAAGATCACTGTCGTGGTAGGGATAATTATCAATTCAATTCAATTTCCGTTTAAAAATTTCAAAATATAGTGCAGTTGTTCAAGGACTAATACTAATAGTGCAATGTTAAAATGCGCATCAGCAACGTAATTTTGACTAATGACTCTGTACGCACATAATGTTTCGTATTTTGATGACATGATTTATGGTAATTTTTGCATCAAGATACTGAAAAAATGAATAAGAAATAAAGCTGCGGGGGCGTGCAGTATTGAATTAATCAATTATAAAAAATAAGCGATTCGAACTCTGTGCCATAGTTTCTGTCAACATATTCACGAGATCAAAACACCTCTTGGAGAGCACGAAGAAAGCGCGAGAGGGATAGGCAGAAAGAGAGAGAGATGGAATTAAAACTAACAAAGAAGAAAGAATGGAATAGGGAGAGGGGTGAGGACCCCCCCCCCCTCCTAGAAAGTGAATTCCAGATGCTTTCGATGAGACATCTTACAGAAAAGGGGAAGGGAATGAGGAGGGGGGGGGGGGGGCTGGGAGACACTGTGAGGAAAGGATGCTGGAAAAGAGAATGAGCTTGAAACTGCCTGCGAACATTTTAGTGACTGGATGTCTTTCGTAGAATCAAGTGTTTTTGCTTCACAAAGGTCAATTATCGAAAGAGGGTAAAATGGACGGATACCTTCAGGGGAATGTTGGAAAACAGCACAAAACAGAACAAACCTAAACACATACCTGCCTCATTTAGGTTCACATACCTCTGTAAGTTTTGAAAGATATACAACTTTTTCAGTAAAATGACTGATTGTTGTGATCGGAAAGAGGCTTGTATTTTCCTAGCGCTGTAGTGCTGACAAGAGAAACTACTCCGACAGTTTAACTGTCTTGCTATTTTGTCACAGTCTTCGTCATTATAGGTTGTTGCCATTAAGTGGGCGACTTCTGGGGGCGTCTGGTTTTAATATCTCTTCCCGAGTTTGGTCAAGAACACTTCAACATGAAACTGAGTTTGAACAACGCCTTAGGCTTAACGGATTCTTAGGTATGTAACCGGAAATACGTCATAGCCATGTCCATCACGGTTTGTACTGATCTGACATGTTCGTTCGCTTCTTCTTTTTGTTTAAAGTCATCCCCCCCCTTCCTGCTTCATTTCTTCATAGTATGATCATGGACCCTACAACTGCAGCAGGGTCCATTGTCTCATTCAGTCCTAAATCGGTGCACCCTTGCATATACCACATCTTCTTACTTCTCTTCCTTTCTCACCTGCAGCATTTGCTCACAAGGATTCTGTATCTGGTACATTCACTATCTTCTTATAAATTCGCAGGTCCTTTCCACTGTCCTCCATCGAACCGCGTGTCATTACAGGGGCGGCGCCAGGGCATTTTGATAGGTAGGGGAGGGGGGGGGGGGGGACGGCAACGTCGTGTTTGAGAAAATGAACAAATGTAACTGCCTGATCCTACCCTCTCTTCCCCATACTTTTCCTTCTTTTTCTTCTTCTTCTTCTTCTCCTTCTTCTTCTTCTTCTTCTTCTTCTCCTCCTCCTCCTTCTTCTTCTTCTTCTCCTTCTTCTCTTTCTTCTTCTTCTCCTCCTCCTTCTTCTTCTCCTTCTCCTTCTTCTTCTTCTTCGTCGTCTTCTTCGTCTTCTTCCTCCTCCTCCTCCTCCTCCTCCTCCTCTTTCTCTCCTCCTTCTTCTTCTTCCTTTTCATCACTTGAAAAATAATAGCGGCGACCGCCCCCGCCCCCTGTAGCGCCGTCCCTGCGTCATGAAAGAAACAAAAAAGTAGTGAAATCATCATCATGATAAAGAATCAGGGACCCACAGTTTTGTATTCATTTCTTCTTCGACTTCATTCTTTTTCACACGTCTTTCATCGCCCTGTATTTCTTTCTCTCTTTCTATCTATCAATCAATCGATCCATCCGTCGCAAAGGTTTCTTTCACTTGATCTTCGACGTTTTCTCCCGATCCTTTCCGTTCTCTTCCGCTCATCGGCATGGCATTTCCATCATTGGGAATAATTGTGACGATCCACCGGCAAGCCCCACAGGTTGGACGAAACAGAACACCGGCTGGCGACATTCGGGTCACATCCTCTCCTCGGGGAACGTCACGTGATCACTTCTAGAGCTGAGGACCTTTTGACTGCGCACGCGCACACTGCAATCATGAAGATATAACAGGCAAAATGGTTGTGCTGCATGCTGGGTACGGAAGGTGAACGTTTACAGTATCAGCACTTCACGCGACTTTGATTATTTTGTTCCCCTTAACCATGTTTAAGTTCACTCACATAATTTCACTGATGCAGGCCTTATGTTTCCCTGTTGCTTTTTTTTTTTAATTTTCAATTTAAAAAAAAACCTTCAAAAATAAGAATTTGCGGGCACGCTTCGTAGAGAAAGTTTAGAAACTAAAGAGTTGCTATCCAAGCAAAAGGCATCAACCCCCCCCCCCCCCATGCTTGCACACCAATACTCATTAATGTGAGAACTTCGGGTCGTTCGCTAAGACATCGGTAGGGATGCTGATGATGCTGCTGCTGCTGCTGCTGCTGCTGATGATGATGATGACAAATAATGAAAGTAGTAGTAGTAGTAGTAGTAGTAGTAGTAGTAGTAGTAGTAGTAGTAGTAGTAGTAGTAGTAGTAGTAGTAGTAGTAGTAATAGTAGTAATAGTAATAGTAGTAATGATAATAATAGCAATAATTACAAAAGCAACGAACGACAATAACAATAATGACAATAACAAAGATAAAAAGGAGAAGTATGGCAGGAGGAGAAGAAGAAGAAGAAGAAGAAGAAGAAGAAGAAGAAGAAGAAGAAGAAGAAGAAGAAGAAGAAGATGATGATGATGAAGAAGAAGAAGAAGAAGAAGAAGAAGAAAAAAAAAGAAGAAGAAAAAGAAACTTAAGACAAAAATCTAATTCCTCGGACTTCTTTTCAGCCCTTTCATCTTACTTTTATAGTCTTCTCATCTATTTCTATTTCCTTTCTGTCTTCTCAGTGCAATATCGGTCGCGTTACAGTATCAGCTTGCGGCGTTACAATGATGCATGATGCATGGAAAATAATGGAACAAATCGCCATCAAAGACGAATGAATCCCGAGGAAATCGTCCTACATAGCACTCCAGAGGGTGGTATGTAAGACATCTAGCAAGCGTGAATAACTGCAAAGGACTTGATTTGCCTCGGTCTATACTAGTTTCACAAGATCGGCCACACATATGTTAACATTTCCTCTGATGAATGGTTGAATATTCATCTCAAGACCTCGATGTTTCCAAGGGAATGCGCGGGAATCTTAGCATGCTTAGTGAAAGATCTACCCACACGCATCAAGAGAGTAAGACAAATAGCAAAGTTATCTATCACGTCGGCAAACTTTGGTATTTGCCACCAGATAAGGGCAGGCAATCATTCGACAAGTGATGCCAGTTCGCTCCTTTCCCTCTTCCATCTTTTCTTTCTCCTCTCCGTTCTCTTCTCGTCCTTCATCTCCTTTTCTTGCTCCTTGTAATTGTTCTATCCTTTATGTATCTGTCATCAAAACAAAGCTATTCCTCGTCAGCTTATCGTATTATAACCCATAACTAATCAATCATCTAAAATTGATTGTAATGCGTAACGATAGAGAAAAATAATTTCACGGATTGTTTAGGATGTCGTTAACTATCTTCGGTAGATCTGAACTTAGCCATCAGATATCACATCCAATACTCTAGACTTGTGCAAAGATTAAACATCGAGGTCCTGAAAAAAAACCTCCTTCAAATCAGAAAGGCATGAAAAATAATTGTCAGAAGTGCCCCAAAGGGGGGGGGGGGAAGTGGACGAGGATTTTTTCATACTGAAAATTTTATATCGACTATAAGCAACTGACTGCTTAAAGCAATCCATAGGCTGATCCAGGTTTTGACCAAAGGGGGGGGGGGGGGGGCTTGCTGCCGAGCTGCGCACATGTTTTTGCGTTTTACGGCGGCACTAGAGAATCGTCACAAAATAATTAGTCACCACGTCGGAAAATCGGGGGGGGGGGGGGGTGTTGTCGTTGACATTGGGCGCATTTATTATTCTAAAGAGGGAGTTTCTTCCTTTTTTAAGGTACCGCCACTGCAATCGGCTGACTACATGAGGTAGCGTGTACCCCGGGGCTGTCAGGTACGATAATCAAGAAAAGAGGTGGTAATACATGTAATTAAAGAAGGGTAAGCACAACCTAGAACGGAGACTTTGAGCGATTGCGCTTAGCTTTTTTGCACATTTTCCTGTACATGGAGGGGTTGTACACCACACACGACAGGGATTTAACATTAACTTCAAGAAGTGGGGATGATGGGGATGTCTCTTTGCCAACAAGGGGGAAATGGGGTTTGATGAACGAGGTGGAGACGCAGGTAAAGCAGTGAGGTTGCAGAACAAACTGCACCCACGCTCGGATAAATATTGTCGATGGCTATCCTTTTACGTCGAAGTTTAAAAAGTTTTGAGATCAGTAAATCAGTTACGTTTGCATCTGAGTATAAAGGTCTGACACGGTTGAGTGCAGGTAATAAAGACATTTGCAAAAACTTAAAAGAGACCTTTAAATAGTCGATGCTTGAATGCAAAGCAAACAGGGCATTCTGCTAAAACATGTTGAGAGGGGAGAGAGAGAGAGAGAGAGATAAGAGAAGAGAGAGAAACAGAGAGAGAGAGGAGGAGAGAAAGATAAAGAAAGAGAGAGAAAGGAGGGGGAGAGAGAGAAAGAGATTTTTAAAAAAAGAGAGATACTCTGAGCGAAAAGGAAACACCCTGACGTAGACAAGAAGATAGAAATGGAGAGAAGGAACCAAATAGAAAGATTGTGAATAAAATGAGAGAAAACGAAGAAGAGAGGATGAAAAGAATCTGAGATAGATAGATAGAGAGAGAGAGAGAGAGAGAGAGAGAGAGAGAGAGAGGAGGGACAGAGAGAGAAAGATATGGAGAGAGAGGGGGGGGATAAAAAGGGAGGGTGTATAGACAGGTACATCCCTTCTCTGAAAGGCCTTATACGCCACCGTTCCGCTTTCTATTTTCTCCAAACATGCATGAAAGTGATAATTGGAGAAGCAGATATAACCATGCTTAAAATGCACAACTTCTCTTTCTTTTTCTTTCTTTCTCTCTCTCCCTCTCCTTTTTCTATTTCTTCATTTTTTTCCCCCAATTCTTTCCAAGCGAATTTATCTCTTACTCTGCTCGGCTAACCATCAGTATCTTTCGCCAAAATTTGCCGACAAACTTAATTTGGCATGATGACAAGTGTGAGGACGTGGCAGATATATTTCACGCAATAGTGCATACATGAATGTCAAAATAAGGTCCCCGTTGCGGGCTGGAAGAGAGCAAACAGATTAGAACCTATTCACACAGAAGGATAAAACCGAAGTAAGCCCTACCTTGAGATAAGAGTAAAACATCGATGATTTAAAATTTAGTTTCGACAGTTGTATAAACGTTGTTTTTTTATCTTTATTTCATGCAATAATGCATAAATCATACATAAATGTCAAAATAAAGTTCCTACAGAAAAAAAGCATCATATTAGGACGCATTTACACCAACGAAGTATGACTACCTTTGTGACAATGAATCATAAATAAGCAAGTAAATATAACAATCACTGTTTAAAAAAAATATAAGAAAGAAAAGAAATGATAACTGTTAAATTTGGGGCGATGATTTGTGGCGAAATCATGACATTACAGAAGGTGTTTGAGTGAATGGTAGATGAAGCAGTTATAGGGATCATTCTCACTCATATCCAATACCTATAATTACTTTAAGATAAGAAAATTAAAAGGGTGTTTTGTGACAACCCAAATACTTATCACGAGATACATAATAATTCTGGATTTTCATAGTGCCTTATACATCTCTTCTGATGTCTCTAAGGGCTTTACAGAAATATTATTACCCGGGTCATCGGATTCAGGCTTGCCCACACACATGCGCCTTCTCCACTAGCACTCTCTAGGGAGCATTCCAACCAGGAGCCTTTTGGAGGCGATCACAATGCTGAACAACCACAATGACTTTCACACCCTACCGGGTACCCACTTAACACCAGGGTGGAGAGTGGCAAATATAGATTCATATCTTGCCAAGGGACATTAGTGCCCGCGGCGGGATTCGAACTCGGACCACGAGATCCACATACATAGCGCTCTTGCCGTATGAGAACTGGTCTCGGCACCTCACCATGCTCATATCATTCCCTCCGTCGCTATTCTGACCTTGAATTTGCAAGGTCAGGTCAAGGGTTCACTTAAGCCGACTAAAGGACTTCTCCAGGATGAAATGTGCGTACTAGTGGGTTCTTGTATAGCGCTCATGTCTGTCAGACTTGACACTTCAGGGGAGCGTTTCATGAAGTGTCTTGTCAGTGATTTTTACTGACAACTGTTAGCTACTGAAATCCGTGCATCTGATTGGCTGAGAGCAAATTTGTCGGTAAAAATCACTGAAAAGGCACTTCATTAAAAGCTCCCCTGGCGCTTCACATTATTACCTGGGCTTTAGCACGGCTGCTATTACGGCGCTCCAGTATTTCAAAGAATGACTTACTGCGAACCCATTCACAACACCTGGGCCGAGAGTGGCAATTGTAGCTTAATGTCTTGCCCAAAGACATTAGTGCCACGGCGGGACTCGAACCGCGTACCACTTGATCTACAGTCCGACGACGTATCAACTAGACCACGACACATATTTTAAGTTATAAATTATTTATGATCACGATATTCAATGGTCTTCCGGCGAACGCCACAGGCATGTCATGGTATGCTTTGTTTTTTTAAAATCTGTTTTTAATGCTGCCACATGCTGACTCCTTTCGTTTGTATCATTCTGCATTACAACAACGAATGAGGAAAGCCTATAAACAGAAATTACTATTTCTTATAGGTAATCCCCAGGCATTGGTTGTTGTTTATGTTACATTTATGTTGTTATTTGTTTTGAAAATGTGTTGTCATGTCATTATTCGCCTGTTATGTGTTTCTGGAAATTGAATAAATAGATAAAATAAAAAGTGAATAATGCTGAAAGAGGCTCTGTCGTGGGTTTTCATGGGGAGTGAATCATAAATTTTGCTGACACCAGACTTTGTGAAAAGCACTGGTAATACTTGTAATAGAGCTACATTTCTGGAGCACAACCATAAACATTCTTCGGCCTGCTTCGGGCATTCTCGGGCCAGGGAAAGTGAGATAATGACTTCGCCATATGGGGCAAAGGGTGGAATATACAGAGCATTACATAAGGTCTGTTGGTCATAAAACTTATAGTGATGGACAACACCTGTTACTGGGTAAGCACCGATGGTATCAAATTTCCCTTGAAAGCCCACGACAGAGCCTCTTTAAGAGACATCGCACTGTGAGCTGTTTGTCCTTACCAAAATGGAGTTTAACTTACATGTAAACGTGACACTAATTATCAAGCCTAAGCTGAAGGGGGCATTATCGCGTCTAGACAATCACCCCTCGACACCCTATAGACAGCCGGTGGCTAAACACGTATTGGTTTACTAATTGCATGGTATACAGACACCTCAAAGATTGGATGCTGCTAAAGACCTGTAAAGTCTTGGCTCATCCCACCCCTCCCACTCTCTGTCTTTGATTTCTTTACCTGGGTGAAAGACTATCATTATTAGTTTTGTAAAGGATTTTTCATTCCAAATTATGGTTGGTTTCAGGGTTTTTGAGTACAAATACAAGTACTCATACACATGTTTCATCTTAGTTTGAGAATTTTTTCAATCAGCTACTCACAAAGTTAGCCAATGCCTTTAAGATATCATTCTTGCATGACATCTTTTAACTTGATGATTGACTTATCCTAATTTGAATGAATGATACCAGGAGTGCTGTTTACATTAGTACATCCAACCTGCCTTGTGCGTGACAAATTATAACAAAATGTTTGGACGGGAACGGAAAATTTAAGATACCACGAACGTTCGCACTTTCAAATGTCAAATGCTGTCAGGAGGCTTTCCAATGCCCAATGGCGCGAGAAATTAGACTCATTAACATACTTCGAAGGATGGTAAACGCAAAGACTAGCGTAAACGTAGGGGGTACAGGGGCATTTCCCCTCTTATCGCATGATGACAAAAAGAGATAGAGAGAGAGAGAGGGGGGGGGGAGGAGGAGGAGAGGCGGGGGAAAGATAGGTGACAGGGATACGACAGAACCCCACTCCCATCCCTATGCGGTGGCTCTGTTAAATCGTATTTTTATCAAACTAGTAAAACTGACCCCCATCCCCCCCCCCAGTTCTCAGTAACGCCAGCACCATCCGTGCCTGGAGCTATGCCTCGAAACCTAATTCACGTGTACCAAGAACGAAAGGATAGAAGGCAACAAGCAAGCATAATAGCATTTATTCTGACTCCACAAATTTCGTTTTCTTCTGAATTATATCCATGTAGTGAGATTACTGTTAATTTCATTTGGAATATTTTTCATATTTTAAGGAAATGAATATTCGTGTATTTGTGTAAATAATCACATCATCTGGTTTCCTAGTTGTTCCCAAATCCGTTAAAACATGGGGGTACGGGCTTTTGCTCACGCTGGCCCTGTTCTCTGGAATGATCTTCCCCTGGTTATCCGTGAATGCACTTCAATTGACACATTTAAACGTTACCTTAAGACGCGTCTATTCAATGCTTCCTACTCTTAATTGTTCCTTAATTTATCATTGTATTTGTACTTTTCTCTCTCTCTTTCTTTCTTTCACTGCGCCTTGGGCACTCTGCAGAGTGGATTTGGCGCATTACAAATCCCATCTATTATCATTATCATTATAAAGCCTCAGGCATTGTAGAAGAATCCCTTCAACATTGAGATGTTCAAAAGAACATCAGAAAGCATTTTACCTGAAGTACATAAAGTTCACTAGGCTAGACTATGAGCAAATTAAATGCCAAATATGACTTTTTTTTTTTCTTTACAACTGTTACGAATGCAGCATTGAATAAAACTGGTAAAGCTTATATTCATAAAATGTATACAAGTCTTTCAAAATGTTTTTTTTTTAATACAAAAGTACAATGCTCTACACTTATGATGATGAATGTATTCAGGCTCAGCCACTTTAAGCGGAAGAGAAAGAGAGAGAAAAGGAGATTGGGAGAAAAACTACTTTGGGCAGATTGTTAAGCCCGCCGCACACTATACGATCCGTCTGCGATCCGATTTTGGAAAAAAAAAATGTTGTAGCATTCCATATGAACATTCAAACATGTAAAATCTTAATGATCACAGTTCGAATAGTCGTATGGATACAAAACTCGAAATTCCGGGCTACTGCAAGCCTTCCTGTAGGAATAAAAGCGAAGTCAATTCTAAATCGTAGTGACGTCATAGCAATCTTGCAATCGGCTACGATTTGAAGCCGATTTGGTCTTGGCTCCGACCACAAGGCTTCCAGTTAACCAAAATTTCGATTTTAATATTCCTATCATTATTGTGAATTTCAAATATGATAATTTCACTTGTTTAAACTTTCATATTTAATGTTAAATGCCATTTGTTTGAAAATCGGGTCGCAGTCGGATCGTATAGTGTGTGGCGGGCTTAAAGAGCAAATCGAGAGTGAGAGTGAGAGTGCTTAGAAGTAGGGTAGGGTTACGTGGTGTGTAATTCAAGTCTCCGAAATTAGTCTCGAGATAAACGTGGGATATTTCTGGATTTAGTTGATGGATGGGAAAGCCCCGAGAAAAATGGCAGACTTTGGTTGGAGATTATCTATAGTCTCTCCATATAGCCCACTTTAAAAAGGACAGAGATGGTTGATTTTTAAAGTTAAAAAAAGCTAGTTTGTTTCGTTTTTTTTTTTTTTTTTATTGGGGTTGCGTCGTTATTGCTTTTGGACTGATCTATATCATTTTGCCGATAAGGATAATATCACCTTTAATGCAGACTTCTTTTTAGCATATTATTAGATGTACGTCCATGTAGCCATTGCTTCAAAAATAATCTGCAGTAAACCGCTTGTTCTAGCAGACTACGGTTATATATATATATTTTTTTTTTGGGGGGGGGGGGTAAGATTAGTGATGCCCAAGAAGATTTCTGTAATTTAAAATTACCGCAAAGGATACGTTTATATCCACTGCTTTATATACAAATTAACATAGCATTTTCCTTGAATACCTAAGTATAAGCATGGATATGGGTATGTGATAGGCATACGTGGGCAGACGTATTTTGTTTCATCGGCATTCGGCGGAAACGGGAGAATTCCCGTCAGTTACACGTAAGTTGGCGCTCTTCCTACTATGTCCTCTATTTTTTTTTTTCACGCGCGGCGCCTGTTTGTTATTTTCACACCTCCACTCTTGATATACACTTGCTCAAATGATGAAAAATGTCTGTTCTAGTGAAGAGATAATTCTATTAAAATGACGCAATATGAAAAATGTGAACGGTGAATAGGACCACTTCTTTACCCGAATAGCTCGTAAAAGATGAAAAAAGAATCAAACAAGAATTTCAAAAAGCATTTTCATATTTCTTTTTTTTTGGAGGCGATTGAATTTGTGTTTAATATGTTAATTTTAAACGCTATACGGATATCACTTTAGAGAAGTAAAACCTAAAAATATATACTAAGAATAAATCGTTTCCATTGATCATACATGACACACTCAATATAGGTCCTGTCTATATGCATTTCTAGTTTCAATCTTGGGGTAGTCATTCACTGAAGCGATCGGATCGTGATCTGCACAAAAGTCGGACCAATATAGCGAGTCAACGGGGAACTGGTTCCGGAAGCACGGTTTCCGCCGTTCATGGAATACAGAAGATACATTGGCGTCTATTTCTGTTGCTCGGGAAAGCGGCGGGGGGGGGGGGGGGGGTATGCCTGTCAAAACTGAAATGAAGAATTTTTTTTTTGGTCATTACATGAATCTTCTTTTAGTTTAAGATATCCTCCTATTCTAAATCTCCCGTTCTTAAATTTTACATCTATTCTATCATTGTCACCTAGTTTATCTTACATTCCATTTTTCTTTCTTTGCTTTTTTATTTCTTAAAAGATTTCTACAAAAGAATGGTTTTTTTTTCAAACTATAGACTGCTATTTTTATCATCAAACTTGGTAAATAATATTCTCGACCTTTGAATTTATCTTTAGCATTTTCTGTTGATAATAGTGCACAATTTAACGTAATGTAATGACGCAGATTACTTTAAATAAATGCCTTTTGAAGTGCAACTTACCTACTTGACTCGAAACACATGATTTTTTTTCTCTCACTTTTTTTTCTTTCTTTTGTATGGTATGGTTATCAACATTTCATCCATATTCAGCTTTCTTCCTATCCTCAGTCATGCTTTCTTTTCTTCTTCTTCACCTTTCTGCAATGTTTCTTTTCAATTTAAATAAGCAAACTACATCATTCTTCTCCTTATTTTTATTCTCTGCAACTGCTTCTCTTCTTAATGGGTTTACAAACCTTTACAATCGACGGCAAGAGATTTGATTTTCAATCTCCGAAGCTAATCATAGGATAATAGCTTGCGCCGAGGTCCTTTGCTAATTATCTACCTCAAATCTGAGTTAATGACAATAGTATTTGTGGAAAGGGCACTGTTTCACTGGAGGCTTTGTGTCTCCGCTTCCTACATTGATTGTAAAAGTCATTGGTTTAGCTCATCCATGGAATGACATTTCACTACATGATTGCTTGCCCGCCCACTCGACATGTACCGCTTTTTCTTTTATGTAGTTGGCATTTACCGCTTTATTTTTTTTCTGTAGTTTGAATGATTTTCGATGAGATAACAATTAAATGAAATAGAAGAAAGAAGAAGAAGAAGAAGAAGAAAAAAAGAAACACGCACAATAGGTAATTAAAAATCTTAGAATCGCATAATTGTTCCAAATACTTTCATTATGTTCATGATAATTGAATACACAATAACTGAAGTGATAAATATGAAGTACTTTTTTTTTCTTTTCTTTTTTACTGTGGTACGTCAATTTTATACAATGTCATGAGCGCATGACTGTTTTACTGATAAATGATGTAAAAATCACTCGCAGAGGCGTCGCGCCTTGGAGGCTTTGGACAGGGGGTGTGGGGAAATCCCCCTAATATATTAATGTTCTTGTCCATTTGAGGACAATCCCGTAACCCACGGCTACAAGCTTCCCTTATATTTTCTGTCATAATACCTGTATAATGCCATTGTTTTTTAAATTTATGTTGGAAATGAAATAAATACGAATACGAATACAAATACAAATACGAATAACTTGTTTTTTGTTTTTTTTAACTTGTTACCATGACTTGTTGCAAAGTAGGTCTGACAATCCAGTACTCGCCCACTTTGAAATAATTTAGCCATTATCTGCTTATGGGTTTTTACAATGAATAGTCACAGAAAGAGAAGATGTTAATAACATAACGAGGGAGGAAAATGTTCATGTTTTTGCCTAGTAAAAAGCATGACCTTTGAGTAAATCAAAATTTTACCACAAAAAAGAAAAAAAAAGAAAAAAACATGTAAACCGTACGTAATATGAAACAACGAAATGCCAGACTCATTTCGTAACAGACAAAATACGCGGACTTAAATCAGGGCGTACTTTGAGCGACCGCTTTTAAATGGGGGACCATAATGCTCGCAGAAGTGGTCTTAAGTGGTCGTCCAGTCGGAATTGTTTTCGGAAGATGACCTCGAATCAGGGAGAATTCATTAAGTCTGTCTACACACAGTATGTCAGATTGTTCAATGACCTTTCCTTAGCTTGCTCGACATCTATAGCTTCACATTCAACACACAGTAGATATTTTGAGGCTCTAAAAAAGTATGGATATGTGTTTTTTCTTCGTACAATAGTGATGGTGATAATACTGAATAATCAAATGATAATAAAATAATAATTATAATGATAATGATAACAATAATAATAACACTATATAATAAGTGTCTTGTCTACGCAGTGTAGCCTCTTTATGTACTATTCTCCCAGAGGGCCCTGTAATCATTAATTATTCCTTCAAGCTGCCCACTCACCATACACCTGGGTAATCATTAATAGAATAACAAAATCATAAGGAATATAAAGAATTATGAAAATCATTATGATAACAACACATGAAACTATAGTGATATCGATATTGATGATGATAATTTTTTGATTAAGACAGACAGAAGAAATAAGAATGGGATAAAAAGGGCAAATAATGGCTATGGTGATAGGGAAATGATAATGATAACAATAATAACCATAATAATAACAATGAGAACAATAAAAGAACAACGATAGTAAGAAAAGATAAAAGGACTTTTATATCGCACTAACCATACCGAATTCTTATGGCGCTACAATATTTCACCGTGTCATCAGTCCAGTGCGTATATATCAAGCCTGCTATTCCACTTCGTTAAGCATTATTTTTACGAACATTATTTGATTACTCCATCTGCAATTGTCAGATTGATTAATTGCTTGACGTACAGCGCGATGGGATCGATTTAGCTATGTTTGTAATGATTCGTTAGAGCATTAAACTATTTGATGGACCGAATGACTGACTGATTGGTTGATTGAATAATGGACAGATATATTAACCAGGTAAATTTTTAAGGCATTAAGATGCCTTATTCTCCACAGTGACCGTATGACTGAGCCTAATATAGTTGATTGCGTATTAAATATTTATATTAACTCCTCTTTCTGGAATATAAAAGTCAAAATTGATAATGAGTGAGATAAGGAGAACGAACATGACGATTGACGCCCCCAATGGGGAAAAGATTTACAGTCAGAGGTGTTACCAGTAGTCTGGGGAGCGATCCACGAAGAGCCTTGTCAGTGATTTTCACTGACAACCGTTATAAGCTACTGAAATTCTTACATCTAATTGGCTGAGAGCAACTTTGTCAGTGAAAATCACTGACAAGACACTCAATGAAACGCTTCCCTGATTCTATGTGCTTAGGGCTGATATTTTAATCTTTCTTGGTCTATTTATGAATCCTTTCAGGCAGATCAGAAACAATGATCGTTGCTTTCGGATTGATTATCTAGACTCGCATGAATAAACGAAGGGGGCAAATACATATTAAAAATTTAAAAGAAGAGAGAGAGAGAGAGAGAGAGAGAGAGAGAGAGAGAGAGAGAGAGAGAGAGAGAGAGAGAAAGAAAGAACAAACTTAAGCCTTCCGCACACTATACGATCTGTCTGCGATCCGATTTTTGAAAAATTTGTTATAGCATTTGATATGAAAATTCAAACATGTAAAATCTGAACGAAGACAGTTCCGAATAGTCGTATGAATACTAACACTGAAATTCCGCGCAAATGCGAGCCTCCCTGTAGGAATAAAAGCGAACTCGATCCCGAATAGTAGTGACGTCATAGCAATCTTGCGATCGGCTATGATCTGAAGCCGACTTGGCCTTTACACTGACCACAAGGCTTGTAGTTAACCACAATTTCGATTTCAGTATTCCCATCATTATTCCAAACTTCAAATAAGATAATTTTACTTGTTTAAACTTTCATATTTAATCCAAAATGCTATTTGTTCGAAAAGCTGGTCGCATGTCGGATCGGATGGGCTTTAATGTCCTTTAAAAACTTTTACACCCACTCCTATTTCCGTTAGTCATTTACTTCCCTTACTATTTGCAGCTGATTAGACCAAATCTGTCAGAAAAGTTAGGTTTTACATAATAAA
Source organism: Echinometra lucunter (assembly GCA_029962745.1). Lineage (NCBI taxonomy): Eukaryota > Metazoa > Echinodermata > Echinoidea > Camarodonta > Echinometridae > Echinometra > Echinometra lucunter. The sequence goes on from CM057170.1 coordinate 12,097,657, forward strand.
GGCACCTATAAAGCTGTCATTATTATCACATCAAGAATGAAATCTCTGCTACATGGACTGTTAATAAATAACATTCACCTTGAAACTGTGTTATACCTGACGATAATGCAAAGTCACGTACCGAGTTTCCGAGAGTTGTCGTATACCTTCACAGAGCTATACCGATTTGAAATTATATATCAATTTGGTTGCCTGCTGTGTTAAATAATTCAATGAAGATGATGCCGATATCATAGCCTTTATTCCAGGAAAAATGATTATTTCTATCCCTAAAAATAAGTTCCTGCGTACTGAATTTCAAATAAAACTTAATTACTTAAGTTAAAATACAAGACTTAGTACATCTCATCTTCTTTTTCCACCAGAAGGCAGAAAGAATACAAAAGCGTCTAAATCATTTTTTTCTGCTGACTTAGAACAGCAAATTATTTTGGCAGCAGGAAAATAAATCTCGCCTGGGAAACAGGCTGCAACTGCCATATCACTGTACGACGATGCGTAAATAAGTACATACTCGAATTTTGTACCATATTTGAGAACTGACAATTCACAGCCATAGTATTTTAAAGTCATACGGTATTGTGAGAAAAAAAAAATTAATAAAGGAGAAAGTTTGGTTTTTTTAACTCACAAGAATATATAAAAGAATTAATATATATACGTAATTGGTGACACTTCAGTCGCTATTATGAAATTCTATTTAGTCACATAGAAACTGATATGCCAATTCTTCAGCTAATTGTTTATGGATGTGTATATGTGCTTGTTCTAGCTTCATTATGCTAGGTACACACAAGGTGCGATTTCACTGCCATACCAACTATGCTATCAAAGTTATAAAGTGAAGTTTGTTGTATTCATAGTTCCTCGCAACGTACGTCATTTCTGTTTGCATTGATTCGAGCACGATGAAAGTTTAACATGGCGCATCTATGCCAGCGCCAATAGTCGACGCAGTCGTGCGTCAGGAAGTGACACCTCGTAAGCAACGGACACTGATCACTTCAAGTCAGCTCGTACATTGGGCGTTATGACTTAGAACCTCTAAATATTCCTTGAAGAAGAAATAACTAATATGTTTTGTTTACGTCAAAGACTACTTGCTCATGCGAATCGTCATTGGCTAACGTAAGGACGGCGTCGGGGGAGGGGGGGGGGCGTCAGTGTCTAGTACGGTCTTTTTGTCCTCAAAAAAGAGTAGTATGGTTTTAAAAATAATATGAGCACTGCAAACTACCATTCGTGTAAGTTGAATACCTTTTATATGACAATCAAAATGACGCCTTGTTCGAGCTGCGTCTAAGAACTTTGGTTATACGTCAATACAGTTTACGCTACTTTATTGAAAACAGGTGATAACGATTGACCCAATAAATATTCCATCGTTCGAAATTGATACCGTTACAGTTTGTAGACAATACGTCATGTTTGATCAATGTCCATTTGCATCTTCTACTATACGGGTCAATTTAACCAAGAGAACTCCATTCAGCTAACTGAAATCAAATAAGTTTCAATGAAGCTGGCGAGAAAAGGGAAAATGAGGGAGAAAAAAAAACCGCACGAGCTCCTTTACACCTTGGTCAAATATGCTGTTAAATTATTCACCATTTCGACATGAAATTTTCAGAGCGACCTCAGCTCGTTGCAGACGAAAGGAAATAAGAAGCTGTAAGATACAACTCTCATAGTACATGAAGCTCCCATCTACATGGTTTTAATGTGGTTTTTGTGAACCATGGGATGCTTACATTAAGGTTAGTTTTCTTCGACTGTATACAGTGCCACATATTTTGGACGGGAAAAAAAAAGGTTCTTTAGTGAGGATGTTAACACTATGGAAAAAGGGGAAAGGTGAATAAAATGAATGGATGATGATGATGATGATGATGATGATGATGATGATGACGATGATAATGATAATAATGATACAATTGTTACATGGTTTTAATGTAGTTTTGTGAACCATCGGATGTTGGCATGAAGGTTAGTTTTATTTGACAGCGTAGTGCCACATAATTTTTATATTAGAAAAAAAAATTAATTAAAGTCCTATAATAAGGATACTTACAATATGAAAACGGGATAGGAGGATAGAAATGAATGAATGATTGAATGATTGAATGAATGAATGAATGAATGAATGAGGGAAGGATGATGATGATGATAATAGTGATAACAATGATTTTGTTACATTTATATTGCATTACCCTAAATATATCAATGCGTTGTTAATGTCAGTATTATTTGTTACCCCTAACATGCCTAATCACTGACTTTCTAACCCGCACACGAGTGTGCACCATCTCCACTCCTTAGGAGAATAAAGAAGAACAGAAAAATGGTACATAGAGATGAGAGGGAGACAAAGAGGAAGAGCAAAAGGGGGGAAAGGGGAGCAGAAAGAAAAACCCGCATATATTGAAGAGAATAAAGATAAAGAAGAGGATAGGTTGGTGCCTAAATATGGAAAATGAAGAAAGAGAAGAGCAAAAGGAAGAGAAAGAAGAGAAATGTGTAGAAGAATGAATACGGAAACAAGATAAAGACAGAAATGGGATGGACAGAAGGGGAAATGAATTACGCTCTAAATCTCTTAGATCAGAAATTAATCTAGGTTGATTTTTGTAAGGGACAACTAAGAAATTAGATTAATAGATTATAATCAATAACATTACTATTTAGATGAATATTTTTTAATCGAATTATGGAGTTGTTCATGATTTAAGTCTAAGTAATTTTAGACATGTAATAGTGGGAAAGGAGATGACTGCATGAAGGAAAAAAAAAAGAAGAAAAGGACAGACAGAGTGAGTAGCATGAAATATCACAACGCGATTATTCACTTGATATACATGCACATCAAATTTGGAGACACATCTTTGTTTACTTGTGGCGGTACTCATAGCATTACATCATACTGCTTTACAACATGTTTAGGCATGTTTAGGCATGTTGGATAAACATCTTCCTCACAATGTGTGTTAAATGCCTTATCTGACAAAATTTAGCATTCCAAATCGCCTTGCTATACCCCACGACCTAATATTACTCGTTGCTTTTTTATCGTCGTCTCAATTTATTCGTGCAGCCGACTGCACACGAAATCGTGGTTTTTTTTACAAAGTTAGTGATGTTTAACCGCCTGTGTTACCGCTAAAGTGAGCGATCGACTGGAATTATATATCTTCATCGATAATGGCCTCCAGTGGTGTAACATGAGATATTTAGCTATCTCGTGCATAGCTTTTAATGGGACGTTATAAGTTTTCACGGGGTTATTCAGCAAAATTGCATGATAAGCATCTCAGATACTATGTAAAACAAACAAAAACAAACAAACACACCAGGAACAATCTTCACAAAACCACATCTGCAACCACATTCGGTGAATTGCAGATGTCATAGCTGTGATAATTCTATACTCATCAGATACAAAATTTGCTGCAAAATCAATCAGTACAGAAAAGGATGACAGTTTCTTTCACGATTCGATTAATAACTAGCACTGTGCTCAGCATCATACATGATGAACATGATGACATAACCCCCTCCACAGCTCTCTTTCCATTTTTTTTTTCTCTCTCACTCATTTTTTTCTAAAATTCTGTCTCTGTCTGTCTGTCTCTATCTCTCTGTTTCTCTGTCCCTGTCTTTATCTCTCTCTCTCTCTTTCTGTCTCTATGTCTCTATGTCTCTCTGTCTCTCTCTTTCTCTGTCTGTATGTCTCTGTCTCTATCTCTGTCTCTGTCTCTGTCTCTATCTCTGTCTCTGTCTCTGTCTCTGTCTCTGACTCTGTCTCTGTCTCTGACTCTGTCTCTGTCTCTGTCTCTGTCTCTGTCTCTGTCTCTATCTCTGTCTCTGTCTCTGTCTCTGTCTCTGTCTCTGACTCTGTCTCTGTCTCTGTCTCTGTCTCTATCTCTGTCTCTGTCTCTGTCTCTATCTCTGTCTCTGTCTCTGTCTCTGTCTCTGTCTCTGTCTCTGTCTCTGACTCTGTCTCTGTCTCTGTCTCTGTCTCTGACTCTGTCTCTGTCTCTGTCTCTGTCTCTGTCTCTGTCTCTGTCTCTGTCTCTGTCTCTGTCTATGTCTCTGTCTCTGTCTCTGTCTCTGTCTCTGTCTCTGTCTCTGTCTCTGTCTCTGTCTCTGTCTCTGTCTCTGTCTCTGTCTCTGTCTCTGTCTCTGTCTCTGTCTCTGTCTCTGTCTCTGTCTCTGTCTCTGTCTATGTCTATGTTTCTGTCTCTGTCTCTGTCTCTCTCCCCTCTCTCTGTCTCTCTCTCTCTCTTTATATGTTGCACTGCCTGCGTGTTCTAAAATATCTAGCCCAAACTTTCCAGTCGTCAATTCGAGAACTTCACAGTTACAACGAATCGAATGCACCTGCTGATACCATGATTACAGAAGTTCTACGTGTTCTATGCGTGTTCAAAGGTTCTGGCTTGTTACCATATTCTAGATGAGGTTCCCTTCTAACACATGAATGCTATTTCGAATTTTCTTAATAAATCGTACTCTCTCTCTCTCTCTCTCTCTCTCTCTCTCTCCTCTCTCTCTCTCTCTCTCTCTCTCTCTGCGTGGACCCCATACTGATAGAATGATACGAACGCTGTGAACCCCCAAAGGCGTAATATATAGTTAAACGTCTAAAGGCAAAAGCAAACTAGCCATTCAATAGTGCCTACTATACTTGAGAGACTAGGAAACTTGTAGAACACGTACTAATTGAAAAAAAAAAACTTTGCAACTGATCATAAACTAAGATTTTTTTAACACCCAAATTACAATCTTTTCTCAGTAATTCCATGTGCGCTGTTCAGACAGCTTGCATGATGTAGTAAAAGATGCATGCTAAAGCATATGGACACCGTTAAGTCGAATGCAGCATTAAGCTGGACAATTTGAGTGAGAGAACGAGTTAAGGCAGTGTGAACACGCTCGTGTATAGGGAAAACGTGAGTGTCCGAACATATATTGAGCACCTGCTTCCTCTAAAGTTTACAAGGGTCCGATTACGTCTGGTGCTTTTAGCTATCTTCTTCCACTCCCTCCCCCCCCCCCCCCCCCTCTCCACGCCACTTTCAAAGGGTAACAATCAGGCACCATGGATTTGGGGAAGCTAAAGGATGAGCTCACTCCCCCCCCCCCCCTCCGTTTTTAAAATGCATAAGGCATACTTAAAATACACAACCCCATAATGTGTCCTTTTACAGATTTCGGCCCAATTTGCTTGTAAAGAAATCTCTAAGAAGTGCCCCTTATTTACCAAATCTGCTTTGCACGAAGAACGTTAAGTCAGTTGGAAGAGGATCTGGGGGAGGGGGTAATTATTATTAGATACATCCCATCATCTTTCTCCCCCTCCTTCGAGTCATCTAAAGTTGGTTATTTTACCCGACAACTCAGAAAGCACGTGTACACCGAACAACCAGGGGACCGACAGCTTTAAGTCGTTTCCGAGGACTTTAGTGAAAATGATGAATGTTTTACCAAAAGTGAACCAGCATCCACTTAGTTTCGAACCCGAGTACTCTCAGTTACAAGACCACTGCTTTACCACTGAGGCTTTGCCCCCCCCCCTTCGACTTCGAAAGCAAAGGGTAGAGTTTACAGGGAAGAGTGAAGGGTAAGGTTGAAGGGATGGGTATAGGAGAGCAGTACAGGAAGAGAATGCTTATTATGTAAAACAAATTATGGTACGATTTTGTTCAATCCAAATCATGTGATTACATCTCCTCTGTTGGAGTCAATAACCAGCATTACGGTCGTTATGCCAAGCGTTATGGCCGTTAGGAGAAGTACAATAATATCCTCAATGTCATTATTACCCCTTGTCCAATATTGTGCTTCGTCCAGGTTCATGGATATTTACATCAATTCTCAGCGCCGATATTAAATAATCTTCCCTTGCTTGCATCATTCACATTTCGTACGCAAAATGTCTATATTACAATCATGTATAATTATTGTCAAGTTTCAGGTTTTAAGTTTAAACACATTTATTTCCAATTATTCATTTAAACAAGATAATAAAACAACAAAATGATATACATGTATTGTATTGTATAGACCAAGCTTTATTGTATTGATCTAGAATAAAGTAAATGAAACAATATCAGGGCATATCTCATATCTTACATTCATTTTGTACACAGAGCCAATCGCGGTCAGCGCGCTTGCCCATCGCAGCAATGGCGTCGCCGATAGAGGGCCAAATACATAAACCAGAGGTGAAATTGGTCTATAGGACATAAAAAATATATATCATGCATATAAAAAAGTCATGTATATAAAAAAAAGATCGTCCATGGACCCCATGGAAAAACAGCTGTATTTTGTTAATACGACTGAAATGGGCTATCCGCCGTTTATATCCAATATGTATATATTTGTATGTTCTGTTACTTTGAACGGAAATAAAAACAAACAAACAAACAAACAAACAAAAAAGCAAAAACAAAAGACACACATACATACACACACACACCCATACAAGAACAGAAAGAACAGAGAAAAACCTAAACCGCTGAGCTTGATCGGAGAGAAGAAAAAGGGGGGGGGGGGGCGAAATAGAAAAGAGAAAGAGTAGGCGGTGCTAAAGAAAAGGAGTATGAAAGAAAAGAGAAATTCAGAAAGAAACAGAAACATTAGATCCCAAGAAAGGTGGGGGAGTGTATATTTCATCTTTATTTGGAGAGTTTAAGTGTTAATTGCCGAATCCATACTGTTAATAACCATATAACTTCTTGCGTGCCTTCTAGTTATTCATTAGTCAGCTGTGGAATAAAATCATGAAGACAAACTCATTTCCACACCCATGCAGTGAAAACGAATATCCGTGATTTGGGGTTCATTGCCACGAATGAAAACAATATAGCACCCGGCGGATAGGATGCTGGCAAATGAGTAACAAGATACTATATGTCACGTCACCAAGACTAATGTTGAGGAGATTCTCAAGTCAAGATCAGTGCAGTCAAATGGATGTGGTCGTTTAGAAATGGTTAGGATTACTGTTACATCCATTGGGAAAAGATATAATAGGAGTAGATTTGAACTTCTTACCTTTTGAGAGGCGATTCTGAGAGTGGAATACCCAGATAAGGACCCCAAAGTGGTGTCGTAAACTGCAAAGCACGTCTATGGTAGATATGAACACAGAGTAGAGTCCAAAACTTCCAAGCACCGGTCGTCGACGATAGATTTCCGTAAAACGAATCCTACTCTCTCGAAGTACGGAAGACCAAGAAATCTTGCTGCAAAATCAAATTGCAGAAATAAAACAGACGATTAATCAGAAGTCAGTTCAGCTTTTGATAGAAGCAGAGGTATGTTTGGGAGCGGCTTTTCGAGGGCGCTGTTAAAAGAACAACATATCGTTTAATTCTTGGCTGTGTGGAAAGTTGTGTGGATTTGATGGGGGTGCCAGTGTTTGTAGTGACGGGAGATCGTTATGACAATGCAACGGAATCGCCAAATGAAATGAAATATGAAGAGGAAATGGACATGCGTGTGCATGATTTAAAAGGGAGCTTAGCGGAGCAGTCAAGCGAAATAAAGTGAACGAAGGTATACAAGGTTGGTGTGGCGGGTACGGCGAGATAGAGAGAGAGAGAGAGAGAGAAGGATGGTAGAGGGTAAAAGGTAGAGAATGGATAGAGAAAAGGAGAAATATTGGAAAGGGGAGAGAGAGAGAGAGAGAGAGAGAGAGAGAGAGAGAGAGAAGGGAGCTCTTGTCTTAAATGCCATAGAGCATATTGGGAAGGTTATGGACATCATCTAATATCACCTCCGCGGGGAAACGAAATTGACCTTACATCCACGGCACCCCTCTTTACGTTGCCGAGGTAATTTATAGAGCCATGACGACAAAAACCACCATCAACATAGCTCTAGTTGACGATATCATCATCATTAACTCCGTCGATGAGTGTGAGATTGAGAAGGCCGTTAAAGCTTGTAAAAGGGAGTCGTGAGGGTAGGGATATTAGACCTATGTTGGACAATGTGTATTGGTTATCGGGTAAGGTGTGATGAAACGTAACTATTCAAGTGACCATGATTCTAAAGGAATATGAGGTGGTCTCTTTGGTGGCATAACTACCGGTCAAATGGTGGTCTTATTTCGCGTCAATAATGAAATGGCGAAGAAACAAGAATATTAAGAGAGAGAGAGAGAGAGAGAGAGAGAGAGAGAGAGAGAGAGAGAGAGAGAGAGAGGAGAGAGAGAGAGAGATGGGGGATACTAAAAGGGGGATGGGACGAAAATTGAACGTGTTGTGGTCCAGTGGATAAGTCTCCAGACTGTCGACCACAATATGTGAGGTTCGAACTTCAAACCCAAACTAATATCCTTTGGCAAAAAAAATAAATAAATAAATTTACACTTTTGGGGTGAAAAGAAATATTTCTATATAATTTAGAGAAAAAAAGACAAAGCAGTCATTACAGCATCACAGTTTAATCTGTTTAATCTGCGCTCAGGCTAGCGACGAATATGAGAAGGGTTTTCTCAATCTATACAAATGAAAAAGAGGGATCAGGGAATGGGAGATAGAGAGGGAGGCATCAAGAGGGACGATGATGAGGGAGAAAGCGAGGGAGGGGGTAAAGATAAGGAAGGAGATAGAGAGTGAGAAAGAGAGAGAGAGTGAAGAGAGCGCGCATGTGAGAGAGAGAGAGAGAAAGAAAGAGAAAAGGAGGGGGGGGACCACACAAGACGCACCAAGTCCTGGGACATTATCAGCCACAGGACACTATTTTCAGAGACAGCGTATAAAGGGCAAAGCCCGAAACGTGTAGCCCGGTATAACCTTTACAACGCCCCCAATGCACTGATTATAGCGATCAACATGAAAGGTACTATGAATTATGGATCACCGACATGGAATTTCTATGAGAAGCAGAAGGTGTAAATCAAGTGAACTAGCGTCCCATCGAGAACGTCTTGGTTTCAATATACCAGACATGCCAGACGACCTATGGAGTCCACACTCCTTATGATTTCTATTTGGAAGGATTAGTGCCCCCCCCCCCCGGGGGGGGGGGGGGGGGTATTCGCCCGATATGGTATAAGGGGATATGCCTCTCTAATGGGTCGCTTTTTTGCAAGAAATCCCTGAACATGTGGTATGGTAGTTGTGCAGGAAAATCCCTAAACATGCCCCAACTTTTAGATCACGACCTAAAATGGGTCCCTTTTTGAATGAGAATTGTGTACCATTTTCTGCCAAAATGACCCTTAAAAATGGGTACCGGTATGGAGGATTTAATTCAGCTGCACACCCCGTCCGAACCCAATCTGAGTATCCACCCCCCCCCCCCCCCCCCGCCCCGATCAGTGGCACTGAGCTTGAGCTCTGATGGGAGAGTGTGAAAGATCATGCTTTCTCGGTCCTTTGAGGTCAGTTCGGAAGAATATCGTAAAACGTTCCCCTGTAAAATATTGCTCTTCAAATGCATTCACGTTCGAAATATGTCAAGAAACAGCTGTATTCGGCCCAACATTATTTTAATATGTGTAGCCCTTACATCTCCCCGGTCCCATATACCCATTCCTGTGTGTAGTGCACTGATTCTTATCACTATCATGACCCTCAGGGTATACTCACTTTTTTATTCACCTTAAAAAATAACTTTTCCCCCTCGCTTTGAAACAGTTTCTTTCGCATTCTATTTAACGGAAGGGGTAGGGGTTGGGTCAGGCATATAGTTTTGAGCACCGGTGTAAATCCACTTTGAGGAGGGGGAGGGGGGATGATTGACTTTTTTGCCGATTCTTTTTCTGTTGAACTCACACAAACGTATAAACACACACCCTCACTCACCCGCACAGACTCCCTTACACAGACTCCCTTATAATTTTAATATTTTGTGAGAGAGAGAGCGAAGCAAGCGAGCCAAAAATAACCACTTTTCTGGTTTTTAATCGTAATTTCAAATAGAATTATAAAATATAATGGTCGTTTATGACAGATTATCAAAATTTTACTAACTGATTATTTCTTCCTTAAAAAGTATGGAGGGATATTTGTACACGTCATCCCTCCTCTAGAAAAAGTTGGGGAGATATATCCCCCCCCCCCTATCCCCCCCCCCCGGGATTTACGCCAATGGTTTTGACACAGGGTTGAAATGAAGAAGGTTACGGCAGAATGCTACCCTCGGTGTGAATGTCGGAATGAAACGTGCACACAAACGCCCTCGGAAAAAAAAAATTGAAAGACGCCATAAGAGTCCAAATTTAGAACAGTTAGAACAGGATATAGACTGATGGATAACAGCCAAAATCAATTAAGAAACTGTCATGAGAATGGGAACACGCCTAAAACGGTCTTCAGTTTTGACACTTAACGACCAAATTAGTCATGCATCACATCAGCAGGACCCGATCATGAACGGTCCAGTGATTTTACTGCATGGAGGGTGATTTACCGAAAAAAATGGAGACGATATATTGGAAGGATGCTTATTACAATGTAGGTTGCTAAGTTTGCACAAAACGAAGTGATTTACACGATGACAAAAAATGCTTCCTTAATTACTATTGCCCCCAAGTAGAAGCGTCAGTCCGTTATATATATATATATATATTTTTTTTTGGGGGGGGGGGGAGGGACATACATACACAAAAGAGAAAGTTCCTCAGCTTAATACATGTGGGGCTTCGGGGGGGGGGCATACCCTATTGTATCACCCACCCTTAGATATGGAAGGGGGCGTGTCCCCAGACGTAAATACTCAACAACAACAACAACATCACCTCCTCCTGATTGACACCCATGCACTCGAAGTTTTATTTCATCTATCTACGATCAGTGACCTCCCCCCTCAATGCTTAGACACATATCATGCCACTGCTTGATGAAGTTAATCATAAAAATTCTATAATACGAAATCTTTCTTTTTTTCTGAATTCTTGCTATTATTCCCAAGCGGGTTCCGAACAACGAGCATACACACCACGCTAGATTTCAATTGATCCGCGAAAGTAGAAGTGCCAAAGGCGCTGGAGTCAGTTATTAGAATATTTTTATGAAAATGTGATTAATATGGACAAGGAAATCATATTCATACATATCAGAATTCCGAGTTCTGCAGGCGACAAAAGGATTGAATGGAATGGACAAAAGTCAAATCTAATTCATTAACTGTCATCGAAGGTATAAAAATACCATTTTTATCCTTTGGGCATCCCTAGGAAGGCATTGCTTCACCGTTAAAGCATAATTTTTCTCTTCAAAAAACACGAGCAAAGTTTATGCTATAATTTCCCAGTAGAATTTGAATTCCTCCTCTATCAATACGACTATTAATTTATCAGGAAAATTGTTAATAGAATTCGTTTCCTCTGGTTATATTAAAATCTATAGGCCTGAATTGCTTTCATTTCTCTAACAAGTCTAACAAGCCGAAGGAGAATTAACTCGTTTAATAGCACAGACTTAACGTCTTTGTGGTTCTGAGACCATTTGAACTCTTAATTTACTCTGGCATGAATAAAGCCAAGTGATCTCTGTGCTATTAAAGATAGAGCAATAAGGGCAATAAATCATATACTTGAACCCAGCTTTACCATTTTTCTGGAACTGAATAGAAGAACATTTTGCACTATTATTTACTGTGGCGTGCATGTGCAGTAACAAAATCAAGTGATTTTTTGCTTTTGAGAAGTTTGATATATAGCCAGAAAGGCATTAAACTCATAGTATGCGTTGACGCCCTTCTGGTACTAAACAGACGATTTGCACTCTTATTTACTGTGACTTGGATGTACAAAATAGCCAAATGATTTATATGCTACATGAGGATGATGATAGAGTCTTAAGGGCATTAACCCTTATACCTTAACACAGCTTTTAAACCTTTCTGGCACTAAACAGACCATTTGCACTCTATATTTACGGTAGCGTGCCTGTGTAGTATATGATAGGGCCATAAGAGTATTACCCCATATACTTTAACAGGGTGTTAACACCTTTTGTTTCTGAGCAGACGATTGGTTCTTTATCAGAGATTGAAACTTTAATAGAAGTCAATCGATTCATCTCTCATGTCTATACAAAGTCAAAATAGGAACGCATCTCAGTGAAAAGGCCCAAATAAATCTTTTCTGATAAAATAAATTATGCATGACATGATTAAGTATAGAAATTAATGACCCATTAGTTATCATTTCCATTCATAAATTCCGCCATCGAGTTTCAAATTGGAATAAATTACTGGACTGAACTTATTTATAGTAGGTTAATTGACAATTTTGTAGTGAATTATTAAATAAAATTGGTAAGTGAATGTTTAATGGATGTTCATGCCTTCTGTCAAGATTAATTCAAACAGAATTTAATCTGTTTTTTCCTCGCATTAGAAGACGAGAACAACGTAATATTATGCATCAACTAAGCTAATAAATATTAGCATCTTTATTTTCAGTGAATATTACTGACTGAATTTATTAAAACTTATTTAATATGAATGCTATAGGCATTTAATGTCATACAAGTCGAGAATGGCGTATGGTTTATGTATCAACTATGCTAATATAGCATCTTTCTTTATTTCCATTATAGCCTATCACTAAACTGAATTTATTAAAACTGATTTGATATGAATGCTATAGGCATTTAAAATTGTAAATTTTAATCGACTCCGAATTTGGCCAGAAGGGATGGGGGGGGGGGATGGCAGATGATATCATATTCAGATAAAAACAAAACGTAGATACAACGAAATAAATTCTTTACTTTATCAGCGAAATAGGAAATTTTATCTTGCCTTTACTTTCATTTCGCTGTTGATAATTTATTCATGCCTGATTAATCGCTAATCGTAGCATTAGGAGATGATTTTCGAAGATATAAGCGAAAAATGTTTGCTTTTTGTACCTTCCAAAGACATGTAAGAAAAAAAATAATGTCTTGGTATTCGTTTAAAGTTAAATGAGTTCTGGTCATGCCATTACAATATAAAAGAAACGGTTCCAAAGCAATTTGAAAAGTTGACAAAATAGTAAATAAAAAGAGAGCGTATACCTCGAGATTTTGAAATCATCATAATCATAATAAGAAGAAATTTACTCGCTCTCGTTGAGAGGACATGCCCTGCACACAGATTTGAGCAAATTGCACTGCACAAAAACGTTTGGACACGACATTCAATGTATTTTTTTGCGGGGGGGGGGGGGGGGGGAGGGGGGGGGGTCATTTTTCGAATATTATGGCCTTTAAAGGGTAATTATTATTAGGAAACATTTCTACTGTTCTTTCAAACTGACATGAAAATACTGATAAGGCTCACAGATTATATTTCTCCTCCTCACAAAAGTCAAGTCTCTCTTTAATGCTTGTTTACATCTTAAAATCGTCCTTGTCTCATTCTCCTTTCCTTATTTCCCCGACATACAATCGTGAAGAGAAAGTATACGTGATTAGAAATAAAGTCCAGATTGTGTTACAGACAAGGTTAATGTACCAGTTGGGGAAGACAGATGGCCATATGGAAATGAAATACTCTATGGTCAACGATCCGGCAAAATCACACGCGTTTGAAATGATTAGTTTTCATATAACGCTCCTCCTAGACGTTAGCATTACTGTCTTTGAAATCCTTAATATAGCTGGTGTGTTTCTTCGGAATCTTGAACTTATTACAAAGGTATCGAGTTTGGGTTGGCATTAGGGAGAGATGCGTTCACATGTGGAGTTGTTCATTGGCACGTATCGAATGAAAGAGATTTTCAAAAGAAAGCACTTTGACATGCTGGCAAACGATCTTTTTCATCTTTCTTGTTGATTATACCTCATAAGTGTCATCTATTGGCCATCACCAGCTCACCATAATAAGTGTTGGAAAGCTTTATCGAATCATAAAGACCCACATGCCCAATTTACCTATATATCAGTAATGAATAAAATCATCTGTCATTACAAGCCCACGCAAGCAATGGTCACAGAATTATAAAGACCCACGTGCATGATTTACCAATTTCTCATTAGTTAACAGTGTCATCTTTGGCCATTACCATGATTACTGACCCACATGGTAGCGATGTTACACAGATAATAGAAGATTATTTTAGCCTGCATTAACTTTTTACCTATACCGCAGAAAATACTAATATAAAAAAATTGCTACCGGACTACAAAATTTACATTTAGCTTTTTGTTGGAAATTCTTTGTTTTCTTTTATCAAATCATATTACGATTCTAAAATTCCTTTCAACGCTAAGACTGGATTTGTGAAGATCAGAGTACCGCCGCCAAAGCGTTTAAATGCCCCTCCATAAAAGGTTAAGTGGATTAGACGAAGCTTCGTAAATTGATCGAGAGATATTAAATCTGATCAAGATATAAAAGAACCGCGGAAAAAAAAGGAAGAGAGGGGGAAACATTCCATACATGCCGTACATCATACTCAAGTTGCGCATGTCTGCCCACGCGCTTTTACATTTATGAATTTGAAGAAAAAAATGGAACGAAGCAGGAGATCCGAGAATTTATCAATCGCGACGTAGTCCCAAGCTTGCGAAATAAGGAAAATGGCGTTGAACTGTCTAACAAGGAGTGTCTCTATGTAGTCCTTTTATCCATCTCTTTATAAACATGATAAACGGAAGCGGAAACTGCGAGGCAATGCAGATACAACATACACAATATAGGGAGTTTTCACACATGAGAATGGTCGGTTATTAAACCGTTGAGTAACTTTTAAAAGTCTGAGCTGCATGGCCCTATACATGCTATCACTGTAGAAAATATTGTACAAAAATGAAGCCCTGAAAAATACACTTCAAAAGCATCATCATGTGCTTCTCAAAAAGTAAAAATATAAAAGTGATCGGAAATACAAGGCCTTTTTGAGCATGTTGACTCTGGGACTTCAGTATTATTCCAAAAGCATATACCAGGACGGTTGTGAAAGTGGCGGTATTCAGTGATAGATAATCTCATATTTCTAAACCGTTATATTCCTAGCTGTTTATATAATCTTTTGAACATCTTTATACAACACAGACATCGGAAATCAACAATCTATTAATTAAGGTGCTTTTACTAGACGGTAGTTTTAATCAGTCATTGTCACGGCATATCCAGGATTAGACAGAGTCAGTGCACGCGCATACCCCATTTTGTAGGCCCACACCTTCTTTAACATAGAACGATAATACTACCTCAACGACGTTTGTTCCTCATGTAATATTAATTTCGCCATTAATTAAAAGGCTTGGAAAACTTCCTCCTGCATTGATAAACCGATTTTTCATAGATACGAGTTCAAACTGTTGGGTTTCTCAAACACATCAAATTTTATCTTTATGATAGCATTTTTGCTATTCCTGGAGGTATGATTCTAACAGCCCATATATTACAAATTTTCCATACTTCTGCCCTGATATAAAAACTGATGTAAAAGTTATTGATAATTTCAAGGCAATAAAAACTTCGACAAGCCTAATACAACGGCTGGGAAGATAAAAGAATATCTGAAACCTGTCGTCCGATAGATCAGCTATCATCATGATCATGGTGATTTCTCTCTCACTTGTTCCAAACCCATCCCCTCGACACTTCCCCCTCCGCCACCGTTCTGTCTCCATCTATTCATTCTCGTAAGCATTTTAAAAATAAACATATCGGTCGATTTCATTTAACATTTCTCTTTCTCACCCATCCTCTGATTTGACAATTAAGTGCGATTTGTTTTCATTTAGGATTGTCGAACTGGGCAAAATCGAGAGGTTATAGGAGTTCATTTCCAACCAAATGACACCAACTATTTTAGTAATCAATCCATCAGAAGCTGACACTTCAGAGGATAGATTTCAGTTTTTTACTTGCTGCAAGCACGTTCTTTCCAGCTGGGATGGCCAAAATGCGAGGAAAATTTGAAGGGAATGCCTTGAAATCATATTACTGGGCTTTTTTCAAAACTGACAGCGCCCATTAGCTGATTATAGACATGTAAGACAAACTTATTTGTCCTCAGGATGCAATATGAGGTGGCTGCCATCATATCGTCCTTTGGCAGTGGAATTTAAAACAAAAAATAAGAATGTCATTTCTTAAGTCATGGTAATGCAGACACTCCGGAGTGCTTTTGATATTTTAGATTTTTTCTTTCTTTATTCAAGGTCCTACTTTAGAAGTTTCTTAGAAAACGATGTGTCAGTAGTGTAGGTTTACGGCGACAGCCAATGAAACCAACAGTCCACTTGACCAAAGGCCCATGAGGCCGACAGTGTCAGTCAAGTGAACCTTAGGAAAGTTTCCCTCGGAAAAGTTGACAGAAGGCACACAAGACTACAATTCTGATGTTGTCTATCTTTAAAGGAGAATTAAACCCTGAGGAAAAGATCCATTTCAATGAAAAAGGAGGATAGAGAGAAGCAATTTAAAAAAAAAAGTTCCATCAAAATCGGTTACGAAATGAGAAAGTTATGAAAATTTGAAAAGTCTCAATTTATTTTATATGACGATCCTCAAATTGGCAATGTTGTTTCAAATGGCAGGTTTAGAAGGACAACTCTCCACATGTTTTGTACACAAAATTTCATATTGTCCCCATTATCTCTCAAGGTGCAACTTGTCTCATTAGCTTAAGATATATGTTGATGATGATGATGATGATGATGGCTCCTTGTAAAGTGCCGGTATCCGCCTCAGCTGGGCGCCCATGACGCTTGCTCCAGAATGTCTCACAAATTTCAACATTTAGTCAGTGTCAAATTTATTTCCAGTGTCTTAATTAGCATACTTATTGCATTTGAGATTAAGTTGAGTTGAGTTCACAAAGAGACAAGCAACATATTTAGAGATAATGGAGAAAAACATGTGCATAACATATTGTAAGTTGTTTTTCTAAACCTGCCATTTTGAAGCAACAATTAGAGGATCGCCATAAAAAGTAAATCATTGTAAATTGGGACTTTTCAAACTTTCATGACTTTCTCATTTCGTAACCGGTTATGATGGAAATTAAAAAAAAAATGCTTCTCTCTGTCCTCTCTTTTCATTAAAATGGATATTTCCCCAGGGTTTCATTCTCCTATAAGCATGTTAAGTGATTAGTGTTTGATGGCAAAATAACCAGTGCTGATAGAGTCAGAGTTGGACTCTAGTCAGGGATTCGACTCCTGTTAAACTGAAATCAGCGAGATATCGCCATCAGTTTTTGTTATGATATTATTCTGGTATCATATGTGTTCTTCCCAGAAACTTAGTCGTGTTTAATAGTGGGCTTCTTGCGATGGTTCCATGGTAACTGTGTCTTTTTTTTCTGTAACATCCACGTACCTGATTCGTCTGTAAAGGTTATTTGCTTTCCATAGTAATACACCTTGACGGGCTTATAAAACTAATATCCGGCGACGATATTGGTTGTTTATAGGGCTGGGTAATGAAAAGGCTATTTCAGTAATGGAATACGGACATGACTAGGGATATTAACAAAGTAGATAAGGAATAAAAGAGATGATGATGAGTAGGAGGATGATATTGATGATGATAAACGATGA
Source organism: Echinometra lucunter (assembly GCA_029962745.1). Taxonomy (NCBI): domain Eukaryota; kingdom Metazoa; phylum Echinodermata; class Echinoidea; order Camarodonta; family Echinometridae; genus Echinometra; species Echinometra lucunter. The sequence continues at coordinate 12,115,164 of CM057170.1, forward strand.
AGGTGAAGCGCTGATGATGAAGTGAATAATGATGATGGTGATAATAGTGGTTGTGGTGGAGGTGATGATGATGATGACGGTGATCATGATCATGATGATGATGAAGACAGCGATAGTATGGTCAGATAGTAATAATGGATAATAATGGGGATGATGATGATGGTTGTATGATATTGATATTGATGATGACGGGGATGATGGTAATTATAATTGATGATGATGACGATGATGACGATGATGACGACGATGATGATGATGATGATGACGATGATTATGATGATGGTGGTGATGATGATAGTGCCACAATGCTGACGTTAATGAAAGTGATGATGGGAGCACGATTGGATACTAGTGAATTAAGGCTCTTGACTCTTACACAAAAGGTACCGGGTTCAATCCTCGCTGGATGCTTATATCCTCGAAGAAGATGCTTTACATACCTACAGTTATTCTACTCGACCCAGGTGTAAATAGGGGCCTGGCAATTTCTGGAGTATTAATGATTTGCATGGTCTTCAGAGAGAACAGCGCTGAGGCGATGATGCTTCGTGGGTAGGCATTATTATTATTATTATTATTATTATTATTATTATTATTATTATTATTATTATTATTATTATTATTATTATTATTATTATTATTATTATTATTATTATTATATTCACTATTGTTGTTGTTGTTATTATTATTATTACTATGACTATTATCATAGCCATCATTATCATTATTATTGTTATATCATTTTTAATTGATTGATTGATTTCCACATGTTTTGTACGGAGGCCTAAACAAAAGAATAATCAATATAACAAAGTAAACATGGTAAACGAGCTGGTAACAATATTACAAAAATAATGGGTAGTTTGTTATATTATTCACAATTGAGCAGATACGGCAGTTTGAACATAATTGACAGCAAAAAAATATCAACATTATCATTATCATTATTATTATCATTATCGTTATTTTCATCATTGCTATTATCATTATTGTTACTACTATTATTATTATCATCATCATCACCATCCTTATTTTGAATAATACTATTATTGTTTCTATTATAATAAATTTTATTAATGTTATCAGTATAAAATAATATCAAAATTATTATCGTTATTATTATCGTGCACGATAAGAATGCTCTCTTGCTACGACTGACAATGATTTCTGCCTGCAAACTACTCCCTTCAAGCTACGCAGAGACATAATAATAATAATAATAATAATAATAATAATAATAATAATAATAATAATAATGACATTAACCCAAATCCTTACTAGGCCATTGATGTACAGGCAGTAGTGACAGGACAGGAAAATGAAAAGAAAAAAAAAGGGGTAATTAATCAAGACTATTCCGTAAAGAAAAAAATCCTAGTCATTCATTTCAAACTAATACATATCATTTATCATAGTAATAAAAAAGTCTGTGGTTTTAGTAAAGGAGCAGACGAGCTTTTGGTTTTCTGTTGCAGCATGGTGTGGATCAAGGTCACAGCATTTTCATATAGCGTCTAACATGGAACCTATGTGCATAATTTAATAATGTTAATATCAACAGAAAACCTGAGTTGATTTTAATGTCTTTGATTATCACTAAGACACTCTGAATTACCGCTGACTCGGGATTCGACCGAATCCTCAAACCCAAGCTTCTGTCATAAATGGCATAATATTGTTGCTAAACTTGTCGGCAATTTCGCTTGACCTTCCCACTTGAAGAATTGATAGTTTTTGTTTTGTTTTGTTTTTATTTTACCCATGGTAGCCACAAGAGTATTACTACTTCTCTTCCCGCAGGCCCTCCAATTGTTATTACCCCAGTAATGCCAGGTACCCATCTAATACACCTGGGTCGAGAGGGGCACATGTGAGCAAAACACCTTGTCCAAGGATGTAAGCACTGAGTAAGGATCGAACCCAGGACCTTTCATAATTATGACAGGCAAGAGCCTTCACCATTATACCATCGTGCAGCATGTTATATTACTTAGGGGCTACTGTTGTCCGCGGGGACATGATCTGTATGAAAGTCCAAACCAAAGATAGATCATATTGGGGTGTACACGGAAAATATGGAAATGGTACGCTATGCAGCCGAAGTCGAGTCATATTCAATGGGACAATTTCCAGTTATTCATATGTCTTCTTTTTTTTTTCTCCAGACCCATTTACCTCGTTAAGAAACCACCTTGTCCTTTCCAGTTGAAGTAACCATTCATTTCCGCCCTGATTACTTGATAAGTAGGACAGTCTAGACATGGGGAGCATGGTCTGGAATCTCACATAGGGAGAACTGTGTCTGGTGCCACCCCCCCCCCCCACCTTTCACAATTCTTGAATATAAGGAGTAGAGGGGTTAATTTCAAATGAGTTTCATGTGGTTGTACGACGCGTGCTGCGGTTACAATAAATGCTAAGCATCATTTTCATACAGTAATTGAATTCTACATTGTATCCGCTGACCAAATCATATGCCAACATGACCAAACCTAACCCAAACCCTCAACCTAACCTCCAATAGAACGTCAACCCTGACCAAATCCTTATCCTTGACGAAATGAAGCTGGAGCAGTAGTCGCAGAAGGAAGCTCCTAGGAGTATCTTTCTGGTTGGGTTGTTTAAAAGACGAGCTGCCTGTTTATTGTTTTCTTTCCTTGTTGTGCCTTAGGTTCTAGTACCCTGGTTCTTAATCATGTTTTTTTTTTTTTTTATCCGCGGGTCAGAAATATTTCTGAAATTACGTCGCGGGTCACGAAGTATTACTTGCACGTATATTAGCGTACGGGGCGGACTTCTCCAGATCAACCTTCTCGTTCATTATTTTAAACACTAGTACGATAAGACTTGCAAATAACAAAGAAAGCATGTTTTCGGGTTCGCAAATAAAATTGTGATTTTTTCTTCGTGTGTGTGTGTGTGTGCACGGGGGGGGGGGGGGGGGTGGAGTAAACCCCAGTCTCATACCCCGGAGGTTGGACCATTTTATACCCATTCTCGTTTTTAAACGAGGAAATACGCTATAATGAATCGTTCTCATCCTATTTTCTCATGTTTTCCAAAATCATACATCATGATACATAGAGGTAAGACATGGCAATGACTGTGATGTCAACAATTTTGGAATGGGATATTTTCAGTCAAGATGAAAATAGACCTATTTATTCTATTTTTATATTTCCATTTTTTTTTGGGGGGGGGGGGGTGGGCATCATCAAATCGTTTCGCGGGCTGCATGAGGCCCATGGGCCGCAGTTTAATAACAGGGGTTCTCGTATATACATATATAGTTCCAATCATACTTGAGGAAGGGTATTATTACGTAGCAGACGGCCCTGGGGCTTTAAAAGCAAAAGAGGACAACGAAAATGGTATAGATAATGATGATATACATAGCAATACTGCTAACGCAAATGAAATATCCACTGAATATGTTAGATTGCAATGAAACCTTGGCGAGTATAATGACTGGCATTGCTCAACTCGCGGCGGGACAATTAATCGCGGTAAAATTTAATATCATATGTTTTGTATGGATTGTCGTTACGATGTAGTAACGTCCTTCACGATTAACTAAGCCTGTACATAGAATGAGATGTGTCTATCTTTCCAGCTCTCATAAATTATTTAATCTCAAATGAATTTCAAAGGCATATTGGGCCTAGTTACGGGATAATGTGAGAATGAAGTGGATTTAACCTAACATGCCTATGCCTAGAGTAAGAAGTAACAGGTAGCACCATAGAACTTGAGTTAGTATCTAAAATAATATTATTGGTTTATATTCGCAAGTATTGACTTACGTAATATAATAAATATATATTCTCCCCCTCGACCTCCGGCCCTCTCTCACTCAGATTTTCCTTCTCCTTTCTGTCTCTCTCAAGCTCCATTCTGCCCTACTTTGGCAAAAGGAAGCAAGCGACAAAATGTGACATTTTTTTGTAAAAGAGCAAAGTGTGTCTGTCATTAATGTACTGAAGTCAATGGAATGTCGTCATGTCTTGCGTAACATATCTCTCAGCAGGATGAGTGTTTATACAAAAAATTTGGCCTGGAAGAAGAGCACGTTATATGAAATCAGAAAACATTAATAACTCACATTTGCTTGGTATGTCACTTGCTTCCTTTTGCCAAAGTAGGGCAACATTTCTCCTTTCTGTCTCTGTTTCTACTTCTCCTTTCTGAAAAAACACCACACATCCATGGACACAGTCTGTCGCCCCTTTCTAAAATGTGCTATTCATGTCACTCCTAAACATCTTCTTTTATCTTTCACTTCGCAGACATTCTGATGTCAAGCTCCCCCCCCCCCTCTCTCTCTCTCTTCCTCTCTCCTTCTTTCCTCCCTCGCTCGTGTCTTTGCACTCCCCTGACCTGAATTTGTTAAAATTTACGCCTGTCTCTCTTTAATTCTCTTTATTTTCTATTCTCTGTCACTTCGATTGTCTCCTCCATTAGTCTCTCTCTCTCTCCCTCTCTCTCTCTCCCTCTCTCTTCCAAAGCACCTTTCTCCCCTTCTCCTTCTCTCTCTCTC